>CM042176.1:25869541-26356780 GCA_023376005.1 Doryteuthis pealeii | reverse complement strand
AAAACGTAACTCATATTGTTATTTATTAAGCCTCGTTTAGATGTGGCACAAGGTCGAATGTAAGGGGCACCCGGTGAGGCTCGAACTCACTAGTCATGATTTGCCAGTCTACCTTGCTAACCATTACACCACGAGAGGTACCCACGTAACTCATATATATCGAAATAGGCCACTCACCAATTAATTAAGTAATTTATTCGTTAGAGGACACGAGAAACAAGTCTTGTGGTATTGGTATACTATCAGTTGGCATGGTAACTAATGTATTTTATTTTTTATTTATTTATTTATTTATTTTTCCTGACCTTCCACCAGGCTGAATTAACATAAAATCTTTTCAAATTGAAGAGCCACACACAAACCGAAGCTCATACAATAGCCAGCACCAAAAATGTATGGTCCCATCAATATTCCTCTTGAGGGGCGTCTCAGGGACTGACAATAAACCTGGCCCTTACCCCTTTTAGGTGAGGATGTGGTTGACATGTCCATCTCCTACGACGATAAACATTGCACCATGTGCCTCTTAAGAGTACAATATAGATCAGACATAGGCAAAGTGGTTTTTCTGAATGGTCTGCCCTAATTTCACAAGGAAAATAATGTTTATTAAAACTCCAGACGTAAGTACTTAAGTTTTTAATGTAATGAAATAATGTTTCATCTGAAACGAGAAATTATTTACCTGACTCGATATACAATTGTCCACTACTGACATGATCTTCTCTCTGAGGCAACTTCAGGAGAAATGTAGAGAACAGAGAAGACCACTCTACATAGCATTTATTGACCTCACAAAAGCTTTCGACCTTGTAAGCAGGAGTGGTCTCTTCCAGTTAATAGAAAGAATAGGCTGCCCCCCTAAACTTCTCCGCATTCTTCAGTCCTTTCACATTGACATGAAAGGCACCATCCAGTTTGATGGGTCCACCTCAGACCCTTTCAGCATTCGTCGTGGTGTCAAGCAGGGATGCGTGTTGGCACCCAGTCTGTTTGGGATCTTCTTTCCCTCCTTCTGCACCAGGCTTTTGGTAAAACAACAGAAGGAGTCTACCTTCACACAAGGACAGATGGAAATCTGTTCAATCTCAGCCGTCTATTGACGCATTAAATCTTAGAAAAGAATCAATCTAAACTTAACTCTAATAAACTTTAATAATACTAGCAAGAATATACGCCTTCCGCAGGGCATAAGCATATAAGTTTTAATGTAATGAATATATTAAATTAGAAAGACTAATGACACTAAATAAGAATGCAAAAAAAAAAAAAAAAAGATTTGAAACAGAGGGGGTGTAATCGAAAAATAGAACAATTTTGAAACTAACTCTTCCATCTTTTCTATCACTCCTGTCTATCGTTACTAAATTTTCCTAATTTAACTGTTTAGTTAAATTAGTTAGTGAAGAATAAAATTACATTTATATCTTCTTGTTAATGGATTTCTTTTAAAATTTATCTCTGAGATTTTTGCTCATTAAGGCAAACAATTAGGAATAAATAATATCAAGCACATATTTATTAAAATCAATTTTTAATATCAATATGCAAATTAGCCTTCCCGTTAACACTGCAAACTGCTATTTTATTGTGCATATAAATATACTTGCATATTTCATTACATTAAAACTTAAATACTTGCACCCGGAGGGTGCATATATTTGCTAGTACTAATAATATGCAAGTATATTTATATGCACAATAAAATAGCAGTTTGCAGTGTTAACGGGAAGGCTAATTTGCATATTGATATTAAAAATTGATTTTAATAAATATGTGCTTGATATTATTTATTCCTAATTGTTTGCCTTAATGAGCAAAAATCTCAGAGATAAATTTTAAAAGAAATCCATTAACAAGAAGATATAAATGTAATTTTATTCTTCACTAACTAATTTAACTAAACAGTTAAATTAGGAAAATTTAGTAACGATAGACAGGAGTGATAGAAAAAGATGGAAGAGTTAGTTTCAAAATTGTTCTATTTTTCGATTACACCCCCTCTGTTTCAAATCTCTTTTTTTTTTTTTTTTTGCATTCTTATTTAGTGTCATTAGTCTTTCTAATTTAATATAATTCATTACATTAAAACTTATATGCTTATGCCCTGCGGAAGGCGTATATTCTTGCTAGTATTATTAAAGTTTATTAGAGTTAAGTTTAGATTGATTCTTTTCTAAGATTTAATGCGTCAATAGACGGCTGAGATTGAACAGATTTCCATCTGTCCTTGTGTGAAGGTAGACTCCTTCTGTTGTTTTACCAAAAGCCTGGTGCAGAAGGAGGGAAAAGAAGATCCCAAACAGACTGGGTGCCAACACGCATCCCTGCTTGACACCACGACGAATGCTGAAAGGGTCTGAGGTGGACCCATCAAACTGGATGGTGCCTTTCATGTCAATGTGAAAGGACTGAAGAATGCGGAGAAGTTTAGGGGGGCAGCCTATTCTTTCTATCAACTGGAAGAGACCACTCCTGCTTACAAGGTCGAAAGCTTTTGTGAGGTCAATAAATGCTATGTAGAGTGGTCTTCTCTGTTCTCTACATTTCTCCTGAAGTTGCCTCAGAGAGAAGATCATGTCAGTAGTGGACAATTGTATATCGAGTCAGGTAAATAATTTCTCGTTTCAGATGAAACATTATTTCATTACATTAAAAACTTAAGTACTTACGTCTGGAGTTTTAATAAACATTATTTTCCTTGTGAAATTAGGGCAGACCATTCAGAAAAACCACTTTGCCTATGTCTGATCTATATTGTACTCTTAAGAGGCACATGGTGCAATGTTTATCGTCGTAGGAGATGGACATGTCAACCACATCCTCACCTAAAAGGGGTAAGGGCCAGGTTTATTGTCAGTCCCTGAGACGCCCCTCAAGAGGAATATTGATGGGACCATACATTTTTGGTGCTGGCTATTGTATGAGCTTCGGTTTGTGTGTGGCTCTTCAATTTGAAAAGATTTTATGTTAATTCAGCCTGGTGGAAGGTCAGGAAAAATAAATAAATAAATAAATAAAAAATAAAATACATTAGTTACCATGCCAACTGATAGTATACCAATACCACAAGACTTGTTTCTCGTGTCCTCTAACGAATAAATTACTTAATTAATTGGTGAGTGGCCTATTTCGATATATATGAGTTACGTGGGTACCTCTCGTGGTGTAATGGTTAGCAAGGTAGACTGGCAAATCATGACTAGTGAGTTCGAGCCTCACCGGGTGCCCCTTACATTCGACCTTGTGCCACATCTAAACGAGGCTTAATAAATAACAATATGAGTTACGTTTTTACCTTTCTTAAAAAAAAAATAAAAAAAATAGTTAAGTTGGCAGAGTTGCCTACTGTCGGTATCAGCTGAACAGCGGAGTCTGTCCCCTTTCTGCTAGCACTAGACCAGGGAGATTGTTTTTGCTTAGGTGGAGCGCCACACCTACTGCCAGCTCCCCATTTTACCACACAGAATTGAGGGGGACTGGTATCAAACAGGAACCTTGCAATTCCTAGGCGGTTGCTCTACCGACTAAGCTAAACCAAGCCTATAAAGAATATTATGATTAAAATTGTTTCATTATTAAAACCAATAAAGTAGTAGGTAAAGTCGGTAGAGTGGCCTAGTGTCGGTATCAGCCGGACAGCGAGTGAGTATCCCCTGTTCATTGGTACTAGACCAGGGAGATTGTTTTTGCATCCGAGGTGGAGAACCACACCTACCATCAGCTCCCCTATTTACCACACAGATCCAAGTAGTGCTACTCATGTGCTGAGTTGGTGAGGGCTGATATTTAACCCAGAACCTAAACTGGTCCCTAGGCTGGTAAAACTTATGTTCCTCCTTTAAAAAAAAAAAAAAAAAAAAAAAAAAAAAAAAAAAAAAAAGAAATGACGTCATGTAAACTGTCGGACAACCACGAGCCCAAAAACTTCCTGGCTGGCGTGGGACTAGCACCCCCTAATTAACCCCTCAGCTTCAACATTTGGTGATGGTCACTACATGATATAAATTCTACAAATAGGATACAAGTCTACATAGAACTTACTGACTCCTGAAGAAGACAGGCTTTGAAATTTTTTTTTTTTTTTTTGACTCTGTGAAATTCAGAGATTAAAGTTTTATCATTTCATAATTATAATGACTAGCATCCTCATCTTTATTGTTTGGTGCACCTTTTTAGTGTTTCTTGCAAATCTGCTGCATCTTGTTACCTATATTTTGTTTAAGGATTCAAAAAAAAAATAAATAAATAAAAAAAAAATAAATAAATAAATAAACACATCCATACTAAAAACACTAAACGGTTTTAATAAATTTAATAATAATAATTTTAAATGAAGGTTATTCAACATAACATAAAATGTAACCAAGGATGAAAAGGACGAAAGGGAAAAAAAAAAAAAAAAAAATGCCCATCCCATAATAGTGTATGAAATTAATATACAAATATAACAGCAATTATGAGACGAGTAATAATTTATAAATATATCTGTCCCATAATAGTTGTTACATTTAGTATAAGGAATTTATATTCAAATGTAACAAGTATTATGGACGGAAGTAATAATTCATAGCTATATCTGTCCATAATACTTGGTACATTTAGTGTATGAATTATGTAAGAAAATGTAATTATGGACAGATGTAATAATCATAGCTATATTTGTCCCATAATACTTGGTACATTATGTAAGAAAATGTAACATAATTATGGACGGATGTAATAATTCATAGCTATGTGGTACATTTAGTGTATGATTATGTAATGTAACAATAATTGTGGGACGGAAATAATAATTCATAGCTATATTTGTCCCATAATACTTGGTACATTTAGTGTATGAATTATGTAGGCAAATGTAACAATAATTATGGGACGGATGTAATAATTCATAGCTATATCCCATAATACTTGGTACATTTAGTGTATGAATTATGTAAGAAAATGTAACAATAATTATGGGACGGAAGTAATAATTCATAGCTATGTCTGTCCCATAATACTTGGTACATTTAGTGTATGAATTATGTAGGAAAATGTAACAATAATTATGGGACGGATGTAATAATTCATAGCTATATCTGTCCCATAATACTTGGTACATTTAGTGTATGAATTATGTAAGAAAATGTAACAATAATTATGGGACGGATGTAATAATTCATAGCTATATCTGTCCCATAATACTTGGTACATTTAGTGTATAAAATCTATATGCAAATGTAAGAACTATTATGGGACCGTAGTAGTAGTAGTATTAAAATGAGATTGATATTTTAGAACATTCTGACAGATACATCTAAAAATTATAAATACATGGTGTAATGGTTAACAAGTTGGATTAGTAAACCATTGTTAGTGAGTTCAATTCTCATTGGATGCTCCAAACTTGTAGCCTTGTACCACAACCAAGATAAGCTTAGTAAATAATTAAAAATTATGAATAATGCATATTTTTATGTTATCATAATACCTGGAGAAAAGTATAAACCCCAGTTTGGGTTAAATAGTACCACCATCGTTCTTCTAAAAGGATGGCTTTGGTATATTTAATGCCAAAGCCATTCATTGTAGAAGGACAGTAGTGATACATTTTAACCGATAGCTAGGCTTATTCAAATCTATTAAAGTTTTTAAAAATATCTTAAAGTTATTTAACATATTTCAACTTGAAACTTTGTGAAACTTTATTATTGAATAAAACAATGTTTACCTAGTTGGAAAATATAGATTTTAACATAAACAATAAAAAAAAGGCAAAAAGTAAGAAAAGATTTTCATGAATTTAAAAAAGAATTTCTCCTATCTACCATTTTCTAAAAGTAAGACAAAAAAGGAAACATAAATCAAATGGAATTCCTATAAAATGGTTGGAATCAAATAACGGAGAATTTCTGTTTGCTCTGGCGTTTATTGCAAAAAACTACGTTAGACGGCCAAACATTAACCAGAAGGGTTTTGATGGGACTTAGAATAATAATGTAGCAATATGTAAAAAAGTAAGAAAATATTTTGTTTTTCTTTAATTAGGTTGTTTACAAAAATAAACAAACAAGATAGTGCAGTAGTCCTTCTCCTAGACTGGTTGCCCATCCTGATATTTACTCCAAGGCAATAGCCCTGATGTTTACTTGTGTCAGAGGGATTCATGCATTTTCTAAGGACATCATAATAATGCAGAGGGGCACCAAGTCGTAGGGTGGCTTAAAGTCGGTATCAGCCGGACAGCAAGGGAGTCTATCCCCTTTTCACTAGTGCTAGGCCAAGGAGATTGTTTTTGCATCTGAAGTGGTGTGCCCCACCTAACATCAGCTCCTCACTTTACTGCATAGATCCCTGTGCTACTCATATGCCGAGGGCTGGTATCGAACCAGGAACCTTGAGGTTCCCAGCTGAACACTCTACCGACAGAGTTAAACCGGCCATATACCAAAGAAACGATAAAAAAGATTGCTTGAAAGACCCCCCAACCCAAAAAAAAAACAAAACATCTCTTGGTGCATGTCACATCAACCATCGCCATTGCTCCAGCCTAATGGAGAACCGTAATGCCTGACATCTTACCCCTAAGCACGTTGCCCTCCCACCTGTAAACACCAGCAGGTTTACTATGAAGGACAAAAAGGCATAGGGGAAAGAACCACAACACAATGTCATCAAATCATGACCAGACCTTCAGCTGCAGTTGCAAAGACAGAGCCTACCTGTTCTGCATAGGCTTTATCAACTACAAACATGCCTGCACCCAACATGAACCACCCCCTTAAGTCAAGCCAAGTTAATAACGTCAATTTACATATTTTCATGATGAAAAATCTTATTATAATGGAGATTGTGTGTTTTTCTGTCTGTAACCGAAACTATATTACTAATCGAGTCACAATTCCCTTAGTTATTTACATCACATTCTCCATGATTTTATTTATATTTAAACCTCAATTATTAATAAAATTTCTTCACCTTTTTATTAGTTTTGTCCATATCTACATACAAATAACATGCAATTGTATTTATATATAACAAAAAAATAGCGGTTTGCAGTGTGAACGGGAAGGCTAATTTGCATATTGATATTAAAATGTGTTTTATTAAATATGTGCTTAGTATTATTGATTTCTAATTGTTTGGTTTATTTTAATGAATATAAGCAAAAATCTCTTCAATGAATCTTAAATGAAATCCATTAACAAGAAAAAATAATGTAATTTTATTCTTATTTCTAATTTAACTAATAGTTAAATAAGTAAAATTCAGCAATGAAGACGGCAGTGATGGAAGAGTAAGTTTCATTTCTATTTTTCTATTATACCCCCACTCTGTTTCAAATCTTTTTATCTGCATTCTTATTAGACTTTCTAATTTAATACGATATTTTATTACATTAAAACTTAAATACTTGCACCCGGAGGGTGCATATATTTGCTAGTATAATTAAAAATTGTAAAGTTGATTCCAGAAAACTATCAGTCTTCCATAATTTTTATATTTATTAGATAAAGCACTGTTAACTATTAGTGTTTTCTTTCATCTTAATGTTTAATTGCTTTTCATAACAACTTAAATTTTCAATCAAGGCTCGTTAACTAACAATTAATAATACTTTTTACTAACTTGTATTATAGATTTTTCAGACTGTTGTCCTCGTGTCCTGAGGATAACAGAAAAATCTAAATAATACAATTATCAAACCTTTTTACAACTATTTCTCTGAATTTCTGAAGTTCCGTGAAGGCCACCCGATTATGAAATGAAGGCTACCGAGTTTGACAAGAAGGTTCCAGAGTTTAAGGAGGGGGTTCCAGAGTTCAAAGAAGGGGTTCCCAAGTTTGAGGAGGGGGTTCCCAGAGTTCAAAGAGAAGGTTCCAGAGTCCAAAGAGGGAGTTCCCAAGTTTGAGGAGGGGGTTCCAGGGTTTGAGGAGGGGGTTCCCAAGCCCAACAAGAAATACCTGAAGAAGGCCAGAGAGCACATTAGCCAAAACATTGTGTAGATAACAATAAAGATGAGGACAATAGTCTGAATAATCCAAATAATATTTTCTACAAGTATTTACTAATGACAGTAGAACGACGACCTAAATAGTTAAAACAAAAAGTACGTTTAACTAATCCCTCTGCCATGGGCAGGATGTGACACAAGGTCAATTTTTTTTTTCAACTGGAATAAAGCTGGTTTGAATTTAGAGTTTTCCTTCTATTTATACTATATTTACCCAACCCCTCTGCTATGGGCAGGATGTGACACAAGGTCAATTTTTTTTTCAACTGGAGTAAAGCTCGTTTGAATTCAGTTTTTCTTCTCGACAGGAAAAGAACAGATTCAAACCTTTCCCACCCAAGGGTATTAGTGTGAAAGTGAAATGCAAATAACCTAGTCCAGGATTTGAACTCAAGTCCCCTATTCCATTTTTAAGCCCACCTTGCTGAAAGAAAAACTAAAATTAAGACTAAAGAAAATTTTAGTTAAAATTAATAATGTTTGGGTTTTGTTTTTTTATAATTGTGCTGATTTTATTTAATAGTCCGGGCTTTGTTAATTGAACTTTATCTTTAACAGAGATGCTGATAGGGATGCAGGACGTGTACCTGATGCACAAAAATCTAAAAGGACGCAGTAAAATTGTATCCGTATGTCCCAGTGTTTTTCTTTTTTCTTCCCTCACCATTTCGACCTAACTGTAAATACATTTCAATAGTTTCTTAGAAACAAATAACACAGGTTACAAGGTATGAGTTAGACGGCTTTAGTTGTCTCCCCAAATCATAAATAAAAACCCTACAATTTATTAAGAAACTTTAGTTGGGACCCATAAATTTTCCCGGGGACTCATTCAAAGCAAATATGTGCATACTAGTATGCACTAAATCAAAAAACTATCAGCATCACCGCTTTAACATAAAATTAATCTGGCCTAATTTTAAATAATTAAATTTGTAAAAAAATTTTTTGAAAAAAAATTAGTGTCTTCATTATACCACAAAAATAATTTTTTATTTATCCACTCACCAAGCAAAACATTATTTTTAATATTTTTTTCTGTGCAAGCTTCTTTCAAGAGGATAAAAGAAATGAAGAATAAGGATTTAAAAAGATAAAAATTTAAATTTAAATTTAAATTTAAAAAATAAAATTAAAAAAATTTGGTAACTTGTTTTCTCTCTCTTTCTCCGTTCTTCCCTTATCCTACAACATCAGCAGCAGCGTCCCCCAGATAAACATTAAACCAAGACTGCTGTAGCATACTGGAAACACACACATGCACCCATACATCACCAGCTGACCATGACAAAAGTCACACAAGAAAAAAAAAAAAAAAAAAAAAAAAAAAAAAAAAAACGTATTTAGAAAAAGAAGTGGAGAAAAAAAAAAAAATTTTCTTTTTTTTTTTCATAAAATACAAATATTCTTTTTTTTTAATTTTAAAGTGTAAAAAGAAAAGAAAAGAAAAAAAAAGAAAAAAAAAAAAAAGGTAAACACTAAGTGCTACAAATATTCTGTCTGTCTGGCTTTTAACAACTTCATTGTGGCCAATCTCTCAATATCATCCAAGCTTAGACTGTTCATGCGACTTTCGAAATCCTGAAGGAAAAAAAAAAGAAAGAAAAAAAAAATAATCATTAAATTTATATAAATGTTGCAATACTAAGAATATTGGAGATCAGTCTGTTTGTAAACCTCCCCTGTTTCTTTCACTTTGAGGAAGCCTTATGTTTTGGTTTGCCATTATTATTTGTGCATTATTTGAAATGAACTTAATTGTTATTAAGAAAACATTTTCATAAAGGAGAAGAAGAAAGAGAAAAAAAAAAAAAAAAAAAAAAAAAAAAAAAAGAAGGAAAAGGAAATAAGAGAAATTGTAACCACACAAATAAAAACATAAGCAAGTCCATTTCTGAAAATAAACTCTGATGATGAAGTTCATGCTTCGAAATCGATAAGACAAAAATAACATCTTTTTGTTTTTATTTTTCATATGCATTGTATTGGCCTTCAAATATCAATATATCAATACTTTTGACTTTGTGTTACATCCTACGCATGGCAAACTGGTTGGATAAATACACAGCATCCCATCATTGTGTAATGGTTAACAAGCACTTTTCAGAGCTCCATTACTAGTGAATAGCAACACCTACCATCAGCTCCCCACTTTGCTGCACAGATCCAAGCTGTGATTGTCATGCACTGAGTTGACGAGGGCCGGTTCCTAGTGTTGCATAGGGCCAAATTCGAGTTGTAGTAGTAGTCGTTATTTCAGAAACTGTAAATCTACACTGAAAATACGAATTTGTTCGAATACAACTGCATGTTTTAACACAAAAATATCATAAAATGTGTTCTTAATAACAATTAAGTTTGTTTCAAATAATGCACAAACAAAAACATTTTATGATATTTTCGTGCTAAAACATGCAGTTGTATTGATTCAAACAAATTTGTATTTTCAGTGTAGATTTACAGTGAAATGAAAATGGCAAACCAAAACATAAGGCTTCCTCAAAGTGAAAGAAACAAGGGGAGGTTACTCTCATTTATGTAGCGAAATGTTCAGATTACGAAATTGTCAATACATAAAATAAAGAACAATTGATATTAATAAAATAAATAAAAACTTTGGATAATATAATAAATATTTACACTGCCCGGAGGGTGTTTTTGCTAGTGATACTAATAATATTTCTTTATCATTTAATGTTTAAGTAAAATAAGAGCTGATACAAAAAAGGACACAATCAACTTTTTGATAATTTGTATTTAACCCTTTGCCTACTTTAAACTGCTCACAGCGACTCTCACCACTGCGATCCTTCTGTAAACCACACTCAAAGTAGAAAAACTGATAGTTACTTCATTATAAGAATATTGAGCAGAAGGACTGATTACAATAATAATTAGCCTTTATTTGAATAGAATGAGTTCTGAGGTGAATAAATAGTGAACTTTGAAATATCCCATCTATTGAGGTCAGTAAGTCTACTGTTGGTTTGAATAACAGCAGCTAACTAAGTACAACTTAAGCAGTGTCCAAGACAGTTGGTATATATAGAAATCAAGAATGACCCATTCATGAATTTGGGTGATTTGGGTCATTCCATTCCTTGAGTGCTGCTTGACTTGAATGACATTGTGGAGTCTTATATATATCCTGTCATTCTGCAGTAGACTTTGTGACATTCGGGTTTGTATTTAAGTTACAACCGTTTGTTGCCTTGTCTTCCCAGTTCGACGGTAATTGGAACTTTAATTATCCTTCATCATCATCTTATTATAATGGAGATTGTGTTTGTAACCAAAACTATATCACTACTCAAGTCACAATTCCCTTATTTATGTCACATTCTCCATGATTTTATTTTTTTCTAAACCTCAATTATTGATAAAATTGTTTTACATTATTAATACTGTTGATATTTTACTTACAAACATGCAATTGCATTTATATATACAATAAAATAGCGGTTTACAGTGTAAACAGGAAGGTTAATTTGCATATTGATATTAAAAATTTGATTTTAATAAATATGTGCTTAGTATTATTGATTTCTGATTCTTTGGTTTTGTCTTAATGAATATTAACAAAAATATTGGAGATAAATATTAAAAGAAATCCATTAACAAAAAGAAATAACTGTAATTTTATTCCTGACTTCCTATATTATTCTTTACTTCCTATTTCAACAAGATAGTTTTAAATATAACGTTTATTTAGCCTTTCTAATTTAATATAATATTTTATTATATTACACTAGCAAATATATGCACCCTCCGGGTGCAATTATTTAATTTATAAATGTATAAATTAATAAACTAATAAAAATTAGAAGATTAAATAAAATATTTGAAACATATTGAAAAATAGAACAACTGAAACTTACTCTTCCATCAACTAAAAGTATTTAGTTATAGAGGAAGTAAATAATAAAATGACTTATTTTTTCTTGTTAATGTATTTCATTTAAGATTCATTGAAGAGATTTTTGCTTATATTCATTAAAATAAAACCAAACAGTTAGAAATCAATAATACTAACCATATTTAATAAAATCACATTTTTAATATCAATATGCAAATTAGCTTTCCCATTCACACTGTAAACCGCTATTTTTGTATATATAAATATAATAGCATGTTATTAGTATGTAGATATGGACAACACTAATAAAAAGGTGAAGCAATTTTATTAATAATTGAGGTTTAAATGTAAATAAAATCATGAAGAATGTGAATAAACTATGTTAATAGTGACACGATTAGTAATATAGTTTCGGTTACAGACAGAAAAACACACAATCTCCATTATAATAAAGATGAATGAGAAGGTAATAAAGTTCAATTACCGTCGAACTGGTGAAAACAAAGGCAACAAACGTTGTAACTTAAATACAAACCCGATGTCCACAAGGTCTACTGCAGAATGACAGGATAATATATAAGACTCCACAATGTCATCAAGTCAAGGCAGCACTCAAGGAATGGAAGACCCAATCACCCAAATTCATGAATGGGTCATTCTTGATTCTAATATATACCAACTGTCTTGACACTGCTTAAGTTGTACTTAGTTTAGCTGCTGTTATTTCAAACACAGTAGACCTTAACTGACCTCAATAGGATGGATATTTCAAAGTTCACTATTATTCACCTCAGAACTCATTCTATTCAATAAAGGCTAATTATATTGTATCAGTCTTCTGCTCACTTATTCTTATAATGAAGTAACTATCAGTTTTTTCTAACTTTTGAGTGTGGTTTACAGAAGGATCGCAGTGGTGGAGTCGCTGTGAGCAGTTTAAAAAAGTAGGCAAAGGGTTAAAATACAAATTATCAAAAAGTTGATTGTGTCTTTTTTGTAATCACTCTTATTTTACTGTAAACATTAAGATGATAAAGAAATATTATTAGTATCACTCGCAAAAACACCCTCCGGGCAGATGTAAATATTTATTATATTATCCAAAAGTTTTTATTTATTTTATTAATATCAATTGTCTTTATTTTGTATGTATTGACAATTTCGTAATCTGAACATTTCGCTACATAAATGAGAGTAACCTGCGCCTTGTTTCTTTCACTTTGAGGAAGCTATTTTTGGTTATTGCCAATTTCCATTTCACTTAACTCTACAACTGAAATACCAATTTGTTTGAATCAATACACTGCCATGTTTTAGCAACGAGAAAAAAAAAATATCATAAAAGTTTTTGTTTGTGCATTATTTGAAACAAACTTAATTGTTATAGAACACATTTTTATGATATTTTTGTGTTAAACATGTCAGTTGTAATTCGAACAAATTCGTATTTTCAGTGTAGATTTACAGTTTCTGAAATAACGAGCTACTACTACAACTCGAATTTGCCCTATGCAACACTAGGAACCGCCCTCGCAACTCAGTGCATGACATCAAAGCAGCTTGGATCTGTGCAGCAAAGTGGGGGAGCTGATGGTAGGTGTTGCTATTCATAGTAATGGAGCTCTGAAAAGTGCTTGTTACCATTACACAATGATGGGGATGCTGTGTATTTATCCAGAGTTTGCCATGCGTAGGATGTACAAGTTCAAAAGTATTGATATATTATTGGGATATTTGAAGGCCAATACAATGCATATAAAAATAAAAACAAGAATGTTATTTTTGTCTTATCGATTTCGAAGCATGAACTTCATCATCAGAGTTTATTTTCAGAAATGGACTGTTATGTTTTTTATTTGTGTGGTTACAATTTTCTGCTATTCCTTTTCTCTCTTTTTTTTTTTTTTTTTTTTTTTTTTTTCTCTTTCTCTTCTCCTTATGAAAATGTTTTCTTAATAACAATTAAGTTCATTTCAAATAATGCACAAATAATAATGGCAAACCAAAACATAAGGCTTCATCAAGTGAAAGAAACAGGGGAGGTTTACAAACAGACTGATCTCCAATATTTCTTAGTATTGCCAACATTATATATAATTTTAATGATTATTTTTTTTTTTTTCTTTCTTTTTTTTTTCTCCTTCAGGATTCGAAGTCGCATGAAACAGTCCTAAGCTTGGATGATATTGAGAGATTGGCCACAATGAGTTGTTAAAAGCAGAAGACAGAATATTTGTAGCCTTAGTGTTTAGCTTTTTTTTTTTTTTTCTTTTTTTTTCTTTTCTTTTCTTTTACACTTTAAAATTAAAAAAAGAAATATTTGATTTTTATGAAAAAAAAAAAGAAAATTTTTCTTTTTTTCTCCACTCTTTTTCTAAAACTTTTTTTTTTTTTTTTTTTTTTTTTTTTTTTTTTCTTGTGTGACTTTTGTCATGGTCAGCTGGTGATGTATGGGTTGCATGTGTGTGTTTCCAGTATGCTACAGCAGTCTTTTGGTTTAATGTTTATCTGGGGACGCGCTGGCTGATGTTGTAGGAATAAGGGAAGAACGGAGAAAGAGAGAGAAACAAGTTTTACTCAAAAATTTTTTTTAATTTTATTTTTTTTTTAAATTTAAATTTAATTTAAATTTTTAAATCATTTATCCTTATTATTCATTTCTTTTATCCTCTTGAACGAAGCTTCCAGAAAAAAATATTAAAAATAATGTTTTTGCTTTGGTGAGTGGATAATAAAAATATTTTTGTGGTATAGATGAGACAACTAATTTTTTTCAAAAATTTTTTTACAAATTTAATTATTTAAAATTAGGCAGATTAATTTTATGTTAAAGCGGTGATGCTTGATAGTTTTTTGATTTAGTGGGCATACTAGTATGCACATATGTTGCTTGAATGTAGTCCCCCGGGAAGANGGAGAGATAGAAACTTTCATAAAGGAAGGAAGAAGAAAGAGAAAAAAAAAAAAAAAAAAAAAAGAAAAAGAGGAAAAGGAATAAGAGAAATTGTAACCAACTATTCAATAAAAACATAAGCAGTCCATTTTCTGAAAATAAACTCTGATGATGAAGTCATAGCTTCGAAATCGATAAGACAAAAATAACATCTTTTTGTTTTTATTTTCATATGTTCATTGTAGTTGCCTTCAAAATATCAATATATCCAATACTTTTTTGACTTTGTGTTACCATCCTAGCATGGCAAACTGGTTGGATAAATACACAGCATCCCATCATTGTGTAAATGGTTAACAAGCACTTTTTGAGCTCCATTACTAGTGAATGCAACACACTACATCAGCTTCTCCCACTTTGGCTGCAACAGATAAAGCTGTGATTGTATAGCACTGAGTTTGAGATTGGGCGCGTTTCTAGTGTTGCATAGGCCACATTCGAGTTGTAGTAGTAGTCGTTATTTCAGAAACTGTAAATCTACACTGAAAATACGAATTTGTTCGAATAACAACTGCATGTTTTAACACAAAAATATCAATAAATGTGTTTTTAATAACATTAAGTTTAGTTTCAAATAATGCAAAACAAAAAAACATTTTATGATTTTTCGTGTATAAACATGCAGTTGTATTGATTCAAACAAATTTGTATTTTCCGTGTAGATTTACAGTGAAATGAAAAATGGCAAACCAAAACATAAGCGCTTCCTCAAAGTGAAAAGAAACAAGGGGAGGTTACTCTATTTATGTAGCGAAATGTTCAGATTACGAAATTGTCAATACATAAAATAAAGAACAATTGATATTACATAAATAAAATAAAAACTTTGGATAATATAAATATTTACACCGCCGGAGGGTGGTTTTTGCTAGTGAAACTAATAATATTTCTTTATCATTTAATGTTTAAGTAAATAAGAGCTGATACAAAAAAGGACACAATCAACTTTTTGATAATTTGTATTTAACGCCTTTGCCTACTTTAAACTGCTCACAGACAGCGACTCTCACCACTGCGATCCTTCTGTAAACCACACTCAAAAGTAGAAAAACTGATAGTTACTTCTTATAAGAATATTGAGCAGAAGGAACTGATTACAATAATAATTAGCCTTTAATTTGAAATAGAAATGAGTTCTGAGGTGAATAATAGTGAACTTTGAAATATCCCATCTATTGAGGTCATAAGTTCTACTGTTGGTTTGAATAACAGCAGCTAACTAAGTACAACTTAAGCAGTGTCCAGAACAGTTGGTATATATAGATCAAGAATGACCCATTCATGAATTTGGGTGATTTGGGTCATTCATCCTTGAGTGCTGCTGACTTGAATGACATTGTGGAGTCTTATATATATCCTGTCATTCTGCAGTAGACTTTGTGCATTCGGGTTTGTATTTAAGTTACAACGGTTTTGTTGCCTTGTCTTCCCAGTTCGACGGTAATTGGAACTTTAATTATGCCTTCATCATCATCTTATTATAAATGGAGATTGTGTTTGTAACCAAAACTATATCACTACTCAAGTCACAATTCCCTTATTTATGTCACATTCTCCATGATTTTATTTTTTTCTAAAACCTCAATTATTGATAAAAATTGTTTTACATTATTAATACTTTGATATTTACTTACAAACATGCAATTGCATTTATATATACAATAAAATAGCGGTTTACAGTGTAAAAAGGAAGGTTAATTTGCATATTGATATTAAAATTTGATTTTAATAAATATGTGCTTAGTATTATTGATTTCTGATTCTTTGGTTTTGTCTTAATGAATATTACAAAAAATATTGGAGATAAATATTAAAGAAATCCATTAACAAAAGAAATAACTGTAATTTTATTCCTGACTTCTATATTATTCATTTCCTTCCTATTTCAACAAGATAGTTTTAAAATATAAAGTTTATTTAGCCTTTCTATAATATAATATTTTATTATATTACACTAGCAAATATAATGCACCCCGGGTGCAAGTATTAAAGTTTTAATGTAATAAAAATTGTATTAAATTAGAAAGGCTTAATGAAACTAATAAGAATGCAGATAAAAAATATTTGAAACAGAGGGGGTATAATAAAAGATTTGAAACAGAGGTGGGTATAATCGAAAAATAGAACAAACTGAAACTTACTCTCATCACTCTCGTCTTTCATGTTGTTTTTTCTAATTTAGTATTTAGTTATAAGAGGAAGTAAATAATAAAATGACTTATTTTTTCTTGTTAATGTATTTCATTTAAGATTCATTGAAGAGATTTTTTGATTATATTCATTAAAATAAAACCAAACAGTTAGAAATCAATAATACTAACCACATATTTAATAAAATCAACATTTTTAATATCAATATGCAAATTAGCTTCCCATTCACACTGCAAACGCTATTTTTGTATATATAAATATAATAGCATGTTATTAGTATGTAGATATGGACCAACAATAAAAAAGGTGAAGCAATTTTATTAATAATTGAGGTTTAAATGTAAATAAAATCATGAGAATGGTGATGAAAATAACTATGTTAATAGTGACACGATTAGTAATATAAGTTTCGGTTACAGACAGAAAAACACACAATCTCCCATTATAATAAGATGTTAAATACTTGCACCCAGAGGGTGGCATATATTTACTAGTACAGATAAAAAAAAATACAAGAAAATCTGTACAGCTGTGAGGGAAATTTGGTAGGTAAGGAATTAAGAAATAGATATCAACTCCTGTATAAGTACTATATTTAATAGTAGTATAGTATTTTATATAATTTTTAACAGGCAAGAAAATTTGGCATTAAACTCATAATGTTAAATTCTGTCTTTCTTCTTTCTTGTGGAAGTCAGTCATTCCATATCTTCATTTGTGAATCCTATGGTGGCTCATTAGTCAATTCTGGACTTGCAGATGCAGTCACACACATTGCAGTGGAAATTTCCATCCTACATTTGGTTGTTCATTGACCAGGAATTGAACCTGCAGCCGAGAGATAACTGTCACTTAGAACTGTATTAACCTCAACGTCTATTCTACTACGCCAGGTGTCCAATTGGATAACAATAAAAATGAGTACAATAGTCCGATAAATCCACATAATAAAAAATAAAAATTGTATTAGGTTGTTACGAAAATAATGCCGATTTCAATACATACATTTATTGTTGAAACATTAAGAAGTAGAAATGTTAAAAATTAGTCAAAATACGAGCCTTGGCACGATGCATCTCTTGCCATCGACTACGAGGTCATTTATTCCGCGTTGTAAAAAGTTATTGGCTGTGATGCAACAAAATCTTTAAATGATGATTCCACTCTTCTTTAGATCGAAAAGTTCTACCATTTAAAAATGTGGCTTAAGTGCCTAAAAAAAATGATAATCAGTAGGTGAAAGATCGGAGAATATGGAGGATGTGGTAAGGTCTTGTATCACAAGTGACTATTCGGTCAAGAAGGGGTCATTGGTATTACGCAACAGAGCATCGAGCACTTCAAACCTCCTAAGTTTTGGTGCTCATTGAGCTATTGGGGGAACCCATTTATCGGGCCTTTTATCACCTTTCCATACTCTGTAAATGCCGTGAACTGTTTGCAATGCTGAACACAAGTGTTTGAGACATCTCTCTGAACTCTTGACGTGGATTTTGCTCAACAACTGCTTGCAACTGTTCATTGTCAAGACTGCGCGTCCGTCCTCTACCTTCTTCATGTTCAAAATCATCTCAAATTTTATTTTGAAGCACACTATTTATTATATATGCAAAAATTACTTGAAATAAACAACAAATTTTATGTTAAAATGACATTTCAAAACCGAGCACTTCAATCGGCCATTATTTTTGTAACAACCTAATAAATTAGAAATAAGGAATTACCCATAAAATCCGCCTAAAAAAAAAAAAAAAGAAGAGAAAAAAGGAGAAAAAAGAGGGGGGAAAGAGGGGGGAAAAAGAGAAAAAAGAGGGAGAAGAAAAAGAGGGGGAAAAAAAGAGAAAAAAGAGGGGGGAAAAAAAAAAAAAAAAAAAAAAGAGAAAAAGAGGAAAAAAAAAAAGGAAAGAAAAAAGGTGAAGCAAAACTGAGAAATTAGCCAAAGTTAAGAGCATGATAAGTGTTACCATTTATACCGGGACTAAATGGTATATCTTATTAGGTAGAAATTTACCTTTCTGAATTCTGTCAGCACCAATCAGCATCTGTATCTTGTAAAGTGTCTACGTAGGAAGCGCCGCAGTTTGTGTCATAAAATTGTGTTGGTTGTTGGCTGGAAGTATCATTATTGCTTTCTTGTTCATTTCGCGCTTTCTTTGTAACTAAAAATACTTTTTCATCTCTTGGAATCTGATATGAGTCATTTGTTTTTTCGTCTGAAAAAAAAAAAATAAATAAATAAAAAAATAATTAAGAAACAGATTTAGAATTTTGCAGTTAGGACGACTACCTTTTAACAAACAGTAAATAAAAACAGTTTAAAGATGTCTGCAAGAGGGATAATGAAGACATGCCACATCAACACCAACACATAGGAGGCTTGTGCAGAAGACTGGTGTGACTGGTGCCTCCTCGTCAAACAAGGAACGAAAAGGAGTGAAAAAAGAAGGAGAAAGCGCCACTGAAAAGAGAGCCAAGGAAGGAGAGACAACAGCAACTCCAGCAAGCATCACTGTTGTTTTGCAGTCACTGCACCAGAGATTGCCATTCAAAATTGGTCTGTTCAGCCACTTATACAGTTGCAGATTGAATAATAAAAATTTAAAAAATAATAATGGATACTACGCCAAATGTCTTTAGTAGACGGACGGATGCAAACAAAAATAAATACAGTATTTGTAACACCCCTGTTTAGTGTAAATGGAATCATCCATTTTTATAAATACTGGGTGACATAATCAGGAGGAGAGAAAAGAAAAAAAAAAGAGAAAAAAAAAGAAAAAGAGAAAAAAAAAAAAAAAAAAAGAAAAAAGAGAAAAGAAAAAAAGAAAAAAAGAGAAAAAGAGAAAAAAAAAAAAAAAAAGAGAAAAAGAGAGAAAAAAAAAGAAGAAAAAGAGACTGGTGATAACAACTGGATTACAGGGGTTCATACATTGACCCGGTTGGGTGCCAAAAAGTCCAAGCCAATCCAAGACGCATCTTGGTCACCTGACCAACAAAGAAAATGGTTACAAAACAAAGACACAATGTACAGAATTAAAATACTAGCAGGACCTGTGGATATACCACAGTATGATAATTTAATTATTAGGTTTTGATATGTTTACTTCAGAGCTATTGTTAAATAGTTTCAACATGTAAAAAGTATGATAGTCTTGATTTAACTCTTTTTTTTCTTTCTTTCCATCATATTTGATTGAAATATTTTCGTTATTATTTTTGCGTTCTCCCCTCTCTATCTTCTTCCTCTTCTTTCTTATATTTTTTTGTGTAGCATCTCC
The DNA here is from genome assembly GCA_023376005.1 of Doryteuthis pealeii. Lineage (NCBI taxonomy): Eukaryota > Metazoa > Mollusca > Cephalopoda > Myopsida > Loliginidae > Doryteuthis > Doryteuthis pealeii. Next base: position 26,336,546 of record CM042176.1, on the reverse strand, counting down.
TTTTCTTCTTTATAATAAAACAGAATGGTCCATTATTTAGCACATTCATAAGAAATCGGCAGATAAGCAATACCAGATAATCAGGAGATATAAAGTTTTATGGTGGTGTGGATAGAATTTTTTTATTATATATATATATATATATATATAATATATATATATATAAATATGTGTGTGTCATCCACAGACGCGTTTCGACGTTTATGTTCTTATCAGTGCAGCTCAACTATTTTTAACAGCCTACTCTAGCAGGAGCGAAACCCGAAAATTTTTTGTCTGCCAAGCCCTTACTCTACGGCCATCAATTAATTGAACAATACTTCAGTATGTATGTTTTTACAATCACCAGAGAACTCAAGTCTTTAAACAACAAGCGAGTAAAATGCTTTTACACTAAACGTTCAAAGTTCAACTAATGTCTCCCTACAGTGGTCTACCAAGAACATTTTTGGCATTCATCTTGGATGATTTGGATGGTCTTATTTTCAACCAGAGGGTGTTGTAACATAAGTTTGGAAATTAGAACAATTAAAATGGAAATTTTTTCAAAACATAATTCAATCACCAGAACAAAGAATATTTTGTTATGTATTTTGTGTCATTAAACTTAATAGGAAAAAAGCCTTTAGGAAACAATCATTGATTCACTTAGCTTTTGATAGATATAATAGATAGTTACCAACTTGTACTTTGAACATAAGGAAATTCGCTTCCGGTTTTTGTCTGTAACAAAACTACGTCACTGCTGTACGTCACACTGCCTAAAATAGTCATAAATAGGAATACACTCAAAAATTTGAGCATGCAAGTGTTAGACAGTCTTCATTGGTTTTTTTAAACAAGTTTTTTATAAATATATACACTGGTATTATCTATCTATATATAGTTTATTTTAATATCTTATTATAATGGAGATTGTGTGTTTTTCTGTTGTAACTGAAACTATATTACTACTCAAGTCATAATTCCCTTAATTATTTACGTCAAATTCTCATGATTTCATTCTTTTAAACCTTCAGTGATTAATAAAAATTGTATTACATTATTAATACTGTTAAACCATATCTACGTAGTAATAACATAGCATTGTATTATATATACAAAAATAAGCGGTTTCAGTTTGAACGAGAAGGCTAATTTGCATATTGATATTTAAAATTTTATTTTAATAATATGTGCTTGGTATTATTGATTTCCTAAATTGTTTGGTTTTATCTTAGAAACAAAAATCTCGTGGATAAATCTTAAAAAGAAATTTATTTACAAGAAGAAATAACTGTAATTTATCCTTTACTTCTATTTTAACTAAATAGTTAAATTAGGAAAATTTACAATGAAGACGGGAGTAACGGAAAGAATGGAAGAGTTAGTTTCAAAGTTGTTCTATTTTTTCGATCATACCCCCTCTGTTTAAATTTTTTTTATCTGTATTCTTATTCAGTTTCATTAGCCTTTCTAATTTAATATTTTATATATTAAAACTTAAATACTTGCACCTGAAGGGTGCATATATTTGCTAGTATATTTAAAGTTATCAGAACTAAGTTTTCCATTTCAAATTTTTATTTTTACTTCTTTAATAAATTTATTTTATTTTTATACTCCTTTAAATAATTTGATGATTTTACTTTACTTATGATACAAACTTCTGATATTAAATTTCAACTCCCATCCCCTCAGGCTATATTTATTTTACGTCGCCCAGAGGGCGTTTTTTTTATTTGCTAGTATATTTAAAAAAGATAGAGTTCGGCTTAAAATGTAACACACCTGATAGATTTTTTCCTTGAAAGACTAACTTCTGTTGTGCAACTGGAATATCCATCTGGACTGCTATTAACTCTTTCAGTTTCTGAATGGAGTCAAATGGAGAGATCTGGACAAAAAGAAATGAATAAAATCATTTATACATAGCTGTACAAAAAAAAAACCAATATTCACAAATAGCCTCGTATAAAAGAAAGTAAATACAAAACTTATAAATAAATAAATACAAGTTTTATATCCGCAGATGTAGGATATACAAAATTGATAAAAACAGTGAATATGTTAATAACAATATTTAGTTTTATCTGCATTATTCGGACTATTGTCCCCATCTTCATTGTTATTTGTACAACATTTTGGCCAATATGCCCTCCGGCATTCTTCCAGGTATTTCTTGTCGGACTCGGGAACCTTCTTTTCGACTTCAGGAACTTTCTTGTCATAATTGGGAGCCATTACGGAACTTTGAAACCTAACCCTTTATTTAGTCCACGGGGGTATCCTGTTCTCATTCCGCTAACCATAACTGGGGTAGGAGTTGTGTTAATTATTTTTCTATGTTACTGCCTCTAGAAAAATAATTAACACAACTCCTACCCCAGTTATGGTTAGCGGAATGAGAACAGGATACCCCCGTGGACTAATAAAAGGGTTAGGTTCAAAGTTCCGTGATGGCTCCTGAGTTCGAAAAGAAGGTTCCCGAGTCTGAAAGAAATACCTGAATTAGGCCGGAGGGAATATCGGCCGAAACGTTGTACAAATAATGAAGATGGGGCAATAGTCCGAATAACGGCAGATAATACTAATCATCAAGCCTCATCTCAAACATTCAGAGAAATACAATATTTGTTTTATTTATTCTCACTGACAGGGAATACAGTGGGGTGGTTTTGGATAACAGTTCAGCTTGATGTATCATACGTGTGGTCACATATAGGGCCAGTTCTTGTCTGCCTGACTGTCAGTATTTTGTCTCCCTCTTTATTAGAGAGTATCCGGTTTGAATCGTTAGGGGGAGATAACTCTCCCTAACAACAAGTAACAAAAAAAAAAAAAAAATACAACACTAATTTCAATAAGCAACGGTTTATTTACTCTTAATGAATCACAAATAAGCTTTATCAACCTGACGCACAAAAATCTAAAAGGACTCAGTAAAATCGTATCCTTGCATCCCAGTGTTTTTCGCTTTTCTTTCCTCACCATTTCAAGCTAACTGTAATAACATTTCAACAGTTTCTTAAAAATTAATTACATAGGATAAGTTACAAGATAGGGGTTAGACGGCTTTAGTTGTTTCCACAGTTCAACCTCAATTTATTAAGAAACTTTAGTTGGGACCCATCAAATTTCCCGAGGACTCCTTCATAGCAAATATGTGCATCCCAGGATGCACTAAATCAAATATACAATATAATACACACACACACACACACATACAGAGATGCTGATAGGGATGCAGGACGTGTATCTGACGCACAAAAATCTAAAAGGACGCAGTAAAATCATATCCAGCATCCCAGTGTTTTTAACTTTTCTTTCCTCACAATTTCAAGCTAACTGTAAATATGTTTCAATAGTTTCTTAGAAATGAAATTACATAGGATAAGTTACAAGGTAGGAGTTAGACAGCTTTAGTTGTTTCCTCAGATCATAAATAAAAATCTTACAATCTACTAGAAACTTTAGTTGGGACCCACCAATTTACTTGGCTGTACAAAAAAAAAAAAAAAAAAAAAAACTATATTGACAAATAACCTTGCATACAAAAGTTAATACAAAACTTATAAGTAGATGATACAAAGTAAAAAAAAAAAAAAAAAAAAAAAAAATGCGACACAAATTCAATAAGCAATGGTCTATTAACTCTTAAAGTAAAGTCGGTATCAGCCAGTCAGCGAGTCTATCTCCTTTCCAATAGCGCTAGACCAAGGAGATTGTTTTGGCATCTGAGGTGGAGTGCCACACCTACCATCAGTCCTTACTTTACTGTACAGATCCCTGTGCTACTCATACGTTTGAGTTGGCGAGGACCGGTATCGAACTAGAAACCTTGTGGTTTCTAGCCAACGCTCTACCGACTGAGCTAACCGGCCCCTAGAGTTGTCGGGGTGGCTAAAGTCGGTATCAGCCAATCAGCGAGGGAGTCTATCCTCTTTTCACTAGCGCTAGACCAAGGAGATTGTTGGGTTTTTCGTCTGCGGTGGAGCGCCACACCACCATCAGCACCTTACTTTACCGCACAGATCCCTGTGCTACTCATACGCTCTACCAACTGAGCTAACCCGGCTCTTTACACTTAAGGAGCCCCTAAATAAGCTTTATCAACCTGTACTTTTCACCGCCAGCATAAAGCAATGATCATCTGTTGTTTACAGATTTTATCTCAGGTGATTGTAAAATATATAAACAGAAGTATGTATTTAATAGTTAAAACACCACTCCTTAAGGCAGCTGTCAATGGCCAGGAGATTAATGAATTGGGCTGATGAAAAGTCAATCAGGTTTAATCCTGGTCAGAGGTTGTTGCGGTGTCTAGCCACACTGATTAGACGTGAAATGTCAAAACACTGTGTGTGGAGGACTTAATAACATAGATATACATTACCTATACTAGCAAATATATGCACCCTCGGGTGCAAGTATTTAGTTTAATGTAATAAAATATTGTATCAAAATTAGAAAGCTAATGAAACTAAATAAGAATGCAATTTAACTATTTAGTTAAAATAGGAAAGTAAAGAATAAAATTAATTATTTTTTCTTGTTAGATTCTTTTAAGATTTATCCACGAGATTTTAGATAATATTCATAAGAAACCAAACAATTAGAAATCAATAATACTAAGCACATATTTATTAAAATCATATTTTAATATCAATATGCAAATTAGCCTTCCCATTCACACTGTAAACTGCTTTTTTGTTATATATAAATACAATTGTATGTTAATAGTATGTAGATAAGGCAACGGTATTAATAATGTAAAACAATTTTATTAATAATTGAGGTTTAAATAAAAATAAAATCCTGTAGAATGTGACATAATAACTAAGGGAATTGTTACTTAAATAGTAATATAGTTTCGGTTACAGACAGAAAAACACACAATCTCCATTATAATAAGATTATATATATATATACACACACACACTAGACAAAACGTGACCTGTTGGGTCACCCATTGACCTCTGGATAGATAATTGGGATTAGGGAAAAGTGAGCTTGCAAAGCAAATTAAAATTTTTTTAAATAAATATGGCCTGAGAATTAAAAACATTAAATCATTTTGTAAGATTTCTAAGAAAGGAAACGTTTGACCTAATTTAAATTTATTAAGAATGTGAAGTAAGAGACAGGTCAGTTTTTGACTTAATTGCAAATTACAACTAATTAGAACCAATTAAAATAGAATTTTTTTCAAACATAACTCAATCCTAAAAGTAAGGAATAATTTAGTATAACCTTTGTGCCATTAAACTAAAACAGTAAAAAATCCTTTAGAAGACAAACATTAATTCACTCAGCTTACTATAATAATAGTGGTCCCTTAGTTGAAATTTGTAATAGATTGATTTAACAGAAATTCCTAACAAATTACCGACAGCAAATGGACAAATATCCATTTTGTATGACCCCACAGCAGAGGGAAACAGGACAATCAATAAGAAAAATAAATTAATAAAAATAAATTAAAAAATAAATTAATAAAAAATAAATTAAAAAATAAATTAATAATAAATCTGTTTCAAATGCCTTAAAAATAATAAAGAATTTTGTCATTCGCATCTGATGTCTAAGCTTCCTGAAATAGACTATAATGCAAAAAATCTGAGTTTTGTTATATTTTTACCGATATATATATTTTTACTGATATATATATATATCTCATACACATCACAGATACAATACATTTCTTGTAGATTTCATGCCTACACATTCAGCAAAGTTTTATATATGTATTAGGGCGCATAGTGTAATGATTAGAGTTGTAGGAAATAAATTTGTTGACCTGAGTTTCAAATCCTGGACGAGGTTGTTTGTATTCACATAGTGTTAATACCCTTGGGGAAAGGTATGCATCCAAACACCTCTATGGGTAATGGGTAATAGGACAAACTGGGTTCTTTAACCTTGGTTAGGCAACCAGTCTAGGAGAAGGAAAACTGAATTCAAACCTGTTAAACTCCACTTAAGAAACTGACCTTGTGTCACATCCTGCTCGTGTGGAAGGGTTGGTAAATATATATAAAGTAGTAAAGCTGGCAAAGTGGCCTACTGTTGGTTTCAGCCAAACAGCAAGGTTAGATCAGGAAGATTTGTTTTTGCCGAGCTGGAGTGCCACACCTACTGTCAGCTCTCCATTTTACCACACAGATTATATTACCCAATCTGTGCTATTCCAGCATGGATTTGGCAAGATCTGGTATCGAACTAGTGTTGTATACTCTCTTTCGCTACTTCTATTATTCTTCTGCTCATCTTTGGTATCTTACGTTCTTCTTCTAGCGTCTGGACTTCGTCTTGGGGATTTCATGTCTGGTCTTCCATTGAGGATTTCTCTTTATCAGAAGCCCTGTGTCATTGGTAGTTTTTAGATAATAACCAAAGACTTCGATTTGCTTTAGATCATATTTTATTCCGAAATCCCCACCAGACTAACTGCGCAGATTGAGTACGGCAGTGTACTTAACACGACTTACCACCTTCGTGGTCTGGCCGATACTGACTAAAAACTCTTTCTAATCTAAACTGGAAGAGGGTTTTCGCCACCGATTCTCACGGTATCCACCGGAAGGATCAGGATGAAGTCAAGCCTTGTCACTCAATCATTCAAGGCCGCCGGCTGCAACTTATAACAGCCATTTTGGTTTCTACACTACTGTAAAGAAGTGTTAGGTGACTAACAAATTAACATGTCGTAAAATCCAATCCACCAATCAAATTTTGGGATTGCTCTTGTACTTAGGATGTACTTATTCATAGGTAGAAACTCATTTATTCAATAAAAAAAATCAACAATGTTTGAAAATAAAGATGTATAAAAGATAAAGGTGGATAAAAAAAAGTTGTTCGGCCACGATTTGTTCAATTTTTATATACTTTTCATATATATATATATATATATATATATATATATATATATATATATATATAGATATATTTGTATATGTATAAGTATTAACTTACCGGTGGGTATAAGAACGATCGTTGGAAGCGCACAATATCCAGAGGTTAAGGTTGAGAAAAAACAAATACAAAGTGCTCAATACAATGTAGAGCATAAATTTATTTAAGAATGGAAATGAGTAACCTACTCGAGTTTCATCGATAGATTCTTCAGGGTTACTTTTAAATTAATCGAGTTTACGATTAATCTTTGGTGTTATAAACATGCCCGTTGGAATGGGACTTAAATTCAGTAGAGGAACGCTTGTTTACATTTCATATATATATATATATATATATATATATATATATATATATATATATATATGTATGTATGTAATGAACTAATTTAAAAAGTATATAAGTTAAGAGAAAGGAAATGAATCCGATGGTATAAGTATAGATAACAGCCATTTTGGTTTCTACACTACTGTACATAAGTATTAGGTGACTAACAATTATGTAACACTAGGAACCTTGTGATTCCTAGGCAGATGCTCTACCGACTAAACTACATCTGTGAGAGTCTTCACATCACTCACTACGAGTGAGTGATTCCAGCCTCCTCGTCACGTTTTGGAATATTTAGAATGTTAATTCTAAGAAATTTTAATATTCTATTTTGGTTTTGGAGTGGAAATCTTTTTACCATTAATTAATTTGTTTGGCATCTGTTGAACAGGCAAAGATCATCAGTAATTAAGGCAAGGCTAAGAAAATTCCAACTATGCCGTGTAGCAAAAAAAATGGAAAATTACAGACCGTTGGGACCTTTTGTTACCTGTGGCATTCCGATGACAATGCAGTTTTTTTATTGACGTAGATATTGTCATCGGAATTTAACCAATTGTTTCTATTGTTGCTAAAATATTTCCAAACTAATTTTCTTTCTATTCTCTTTTGTTTACATAATTCAAAAACGTAACTCATACAATTGTAAAACTAGTTGTTTAAGAAGACTTAATTATTTTAATTTATTTAATTCCACATGCCATAAAAATATAGGGGTCAATCCCTATACTATTTAACCCATAGATGGGACCCTAACAGGTATTACCACTCTGGGTCCAAGTGAATCTGAGACTAAGAGTGATGAAGGGATGCTCCACATTTCCCCAGAACTGGAACCTCACCATCAGATAGAGTTTAACATCATATCCAGAACAAAGACCCTCAGCCACCGCATGCTAGCACATATATGATAAAAAGTGTTGGGGGTTGCCATAAGGGCAATAGGGTTGGGGCAATGAAATAGGTACTCTGGCTTGACATGACCAGCCGACTGACTGCCCATCTAGCTAAAGTAAGGACCAAAGTGGAGTGTTGCATGTCATGGACTGCTCAGCCACCAGGATTCCGTCCTTAAGCATCAGAGGTCGCCAACCACGCATTAGCTGTATCAGCCACAAACATGCCTGCATTCAATGTGGACCACCCCCTTAATCTTCATTCATAAAGCCAAGCTATGATGATGATGATATATCGCATCTTGTGGAGTAAGAGTTATCATTGTAGGAAGTGGACTCAGCTACCCGAGTTCAAATCCTGAATGAGACTGTTTGCATTTCACACAGATGTTGGTTGGATTATAGAAGGGGGGGAATATATGGGGCGAAATAGACCTTCGAATCAACAAGCTCCTGCCAAGGAGGAACCAAAAACAAGCCAATTCTCAGTCTTCAAGTCAGACCCTCTATTGGTCAACACATTCTTCGGCTAGCAGTTGGAAAAATCCGTCGTCGTAGTCGAAATAATCTTTAGCAGTTCAAAATCACATTTCCTATTTAGTTTTGTTTCTGTTCGACTAAAATCCATTTCTTTACTGAAAAAGCTTTTAGTAGTCGACTGCTTCTGCTGCTGACTGCCCAGCGCTTGACTCACTTGTTATTTTATGGGCATATTAGCCAAACATCCGGGCACGTCAATCAAACCTCGCGTCCTTCCAGTTCCTACATCGCATCTGTTTTCGCATGCGGGAGGACGCGGGTTCGATCCTAGTAGGCAAGACAATGTCTTGCTCCTTTTCCTTTCTCGTTCTCCATCACATGGATTTTACAGCATGTCAACCTTTGTTAGGTTGTTTCATGCTGAAAACATTTTGTTTTATTCATTCTTGTTGGGTACTCATTTTTTTTTTTTTTTTTTTTTCCAAACTCAATTCTTTTTTTTTAATATCATTTTTTAAAATCTATTTAACACATAAATGGGACCCACACAGGTACTACCACTCTGGGTTAGGGTGTACCTGGGAGTAAATGGTGAAGAAGGGGTACTCCATACTCCCCAGAACTCCAGAATTGTAATTTAACCACTAGATCATTTCACACAGAACTAATACCCTTGGGAAAGGTATGATTTAAAATATTCTCCTTCCTGCAAGATGTAAATAATAGGGCAGACAGGGCTATTTAATCTTTATATGGCAACCAGTCTCAGAAAACTAAAACTCAAACTAGACCTGGAAAGAGATGGGCTCTGCTAAAGACACACTACATGAGTAGCCCCCACCCATGATCAAATCAGGTTATGTGATAAGTCTCTTCTTACCTTTCCCATTTAAAAATACCCTCCCCCAACACACACTTCAGCTATATTGTTACATAATTCATGGGTAACCTATGAATTGTGTAAGTAGTGTAGTTAGAATTTGAATTGAGATTGTTAAAAATTCAAAATCGAAGGGAGTTGAGTGGAAAATTACCATTAGCATTATTGACAGGTAATAACCTCTACTTAACCCCTTCTGAAACTTGCCAATAGAAGGTGTGAGACAGAAATCATTTTTTTTAGTTAATAGTTGCCAGCCAGACAGTCAGCGGGAGCAGGCACAGGTGTCCCTTGCTCAAGATGCCACTTCTCATCCGCGCAGTTAGAAATCAGCTCTGAGGAAAAATGGACAATGAAGTAGACAAGGAGAAAAGTAAGAAATCATCATCATCCCTCATCCTGTCTCTCTCTTGGCATTTATATACCCAAAATGAACGGCTATATAACAATATTAGGAAGAAGAAGAAGAAAAGAAAAAAAAAACAAAAAAAAAAAAAAAAAAAAACAACACACACACACCGAAAATACTATTCTTAAAAATAATGCCTAATGCTTTAAAGTAGTGGTCATTTTAACTCTTAACATCCTATACCACCTCATTCCACCCGGCCAGAAGTAACATTTGTTTTCTTAAATCTACCCCAAACGATAGCCTTTGTTTAAATGTAATATTAAACATTTAGAAGTCTTTGATTTAAGGAAAATAACAGGTAAGTTTAAAGGAAAAGGCATTTTAAGCCATTTTTTGATAAATCTCGATAGGAACAGGTCTCTGAACTTAGAAAATTCTCAACAGGATGTTAATGTATTGTATAAATGTTAATAATGGGTGTGTATATATATATATATATATATATATATATAATATATGTAAGGTATCCAAACTGGTAGTAAGGGATGATTCTATATGGGATCTTCAAAATCTCACTATAATATATTGCATGTTTTAGTAGGTGCAAATACAAGGATTTTAATATCCCTAGAGAGAGCTCAATGCATAATCTGTATTTTAAATTAAATACAGAGCAATATTTTACCTTTGAAAGAAAGGAAAAACTCAATAACCGTCATTCTGTAATAAATTTATTTCGACCAAAACTTAAAAGGCTTTTAGAAATTTAAGGAAATTTCCAAAACTCCCCAGTTCAGTCTCATCAGACAGTCACAGTTAGAATCTTGAGTTTTGGTCGAAATAAATTTATTACAGAAGGACGGTTTATTGAGTTTTTCCTTTCTTTCAAAGGTATTATATATATTATATATATATATTAATATTATTCATCCACAGACACTATGTTTCGATGTATCACATCTCTTCAATGAGGCTAGACATTAACAAGCTACCTCCAGCCAGGATGGAAACCCGATCAATTTATCATCAGTCAGACTTCTTAACCACTCGGCCATCAGCACCTACAAACTCCAATGGAGATTTTAACTGATAAATACATATGTTACATGTATATATGTAAAGGCCGCCAGAGAGTGCTCCATCCGTTTTATAGGAGAGCGTTGCCTATACATAATCTATTTTCGTCTAGTCTCAGAATTTTCAATGCTGCTGGCCAAAAAGATTATCATCACACCAAACAGCTTTTCTGAAAATTAATAAAAATTTACAAGTGGTTTCGTTTTTGAGTTCTTGAATTGATACGCATTTAACAGAAAACAATTGCAATGTCTTTATTTAAAAAATAAATAAAATAAAAAAATAAAAGCTTTAAAAAGCTTTGTTCAATATTGTTCGTTTAAAAATAATACCCCATATCAGGACTGACCGTGGCGATCTTTAAGGTAGATTTAACCAATAGAATAAAAGAGCACATAGGAGTTCCATATGCAACATTTAGAGTAGATGTGTGGTCTTCAAATAATGGGACCACAACTACACAATAATCGATGACGTCAAAATGGGACTACCACTTAAACATCGTACCTTTTGAAAATCGGGCAAACCTAAATATTTGTTGTTTTTTTTTTACCATCTTTTTTTTTTTATTATCTCAAAACTCTTGGTCGGTGGACTCTTCGTCTGCTAAAGAGTACAAAATAGGCTTGGCCCGAATTAGCATACCACACTTTACTAAAAAATTGTGAAAGGTGGAAAAAATAGTTTAAAGAATCGGAAAGAATAAAGGTGGGGTAGAATAATTCGTGGTCGACAATAAAGTCACAGATAAAAAAAAGTCACAATTTGGGCTAAGAAAAAAGTCACAATTCATGGTTTTTGGTTAGGGTTTAAGTTCAGTAGAAAAATAGTTTCTTTTTCGTTTTTTTTTTCCTTCTATTCGAGTGGGACGTAAGGAAATTATTGAGTTAACACTTTTGGTTTAAGTATTTAGTATATATATATATATATTTTTTTTGTGGCTTTTTTTTTTTTACCTGAATTAGAATAATTACAGGTGTGTACATCAGTCTTCCTTCCATGATTAAAATGGTTAAGCTGATATCTTAAGAAAGACGGACTTTTTTTGAAAGTTCGGATTTTATAGGTAGAACTTTTATTATTTGTGATTTATTTTAGCAATATGTTCGTCTAGACTGTTATTAAAAAAATAAAATCGAGGGGAAAAATGAATACGGTAATAATAGTAACAGAAATACACATTTGTCTTCTTTTAAAGATTATTTTTTTAGTAATTTTTAGTTAAAAACTAATGAATGGGTAACAAATACCTTTAAAAAAAGTTAAGACGAAGCTTCGACATTTTTTAACGAATAAATAATGGAATATTAGTCAATCGCTATGTCTTGTTTTAAGAGAGAGAAAAAAAAAAAAGGTATTATTATTTAATAATTATTTATCTTTTTTTAAGTATCAATTTTTCTAAGATATAAGTACCAACTAAATTTTATTTTGAACGGTTTCAATACCAATAAAACTGATAGTTGGTATTTTGATATATATCAAAATCTTTTAAGTGCATGTTTATTGTTTATATAAATCAAATGATTTTTCAATTAAACACGTGTAAATAAATTAAAGTCTAAATTTAACCAAGCAATTAGTAAAAAAATAATGTTCCCATGTTGTTTTGATAATTTTTTTTAACAAAATTTGTTTATTCATCATATAAAAAAATAACCAGATGGCATTTCTATTGTGATTTTAACTTAAAACAAAACACAAAAAACGTAGAGCCTCAACGAAAAACTGGGTTTTTTCACCCCAAATCACAAAATTAATAGAATATATACAAATAAATAATAATAAATTACATTGCGGATTTACCTTTAAATTAAATAATTACCTGAAGCAGAATAAAAACTCAATTTTCTTTTTAAAATCAAATAAAAACCAAGTTACGGTCAATTTGTTTTTTGTTCGTTTTTAAGCACCTTTTTATATTTTTATCTATCTTTTAAAAAACGACGCATTTGCTTAAAAAACAATCAGTTTTCATTACATGAAATTTCAATCTATCTATTTTGTTTAGTCCAAAGTAAATTCTAAACTTTTAAGTAAATTATTACTTACCTTCACACAACATTGTCGTCCCTTAAGTATTTTAACGTTGATATTCATGGCGTATATATGTGTTGTAGGAGAGAGAGAGGTTCGTAAAATTCACCAACAAAAAGCCAGATGACGACTATCTGGGCCGCAGTTACCACTTAGGTAATGCAGATGATGGGTCTGTCCTTCGAACAGTCCAGGTGCCAATCCAAATTTGTTTCTTAATTAATACGTTTTGCGATTTGCATAACAAAACAAGGCGTAAAATGGAAAAAAAGAAACCTGAGAAAAGTTCATGAAAAGGAGATATTGAATCTTCGACTGAAGAGCTCTTCGATACAGAAGGGAGATCACTCTCGTGTTCACCCCCCCTCCCTTTATTATTTTGTAAAACAATTGCCAATTTAGCTTTCATGACTATGAAGAAGAAATAAGTGATGATGATGGTAATAATGATGATGGCATCAAAACATTAAACAAACAAAAAATGATTTTTTTAATAAATATTGTTGTTTTCCCGATGGAATGTGGTCTAAAAATCTTGTCATCCTCTACATATTTTTAAGAGGTAAATAATTAAATTCTTTAATAATTTTAAAAAGATTTTTTTAGAATTAAAAAATTCTTTAATAATTTTAAAAAGATTCTTTAATAATTCTTTAATAATTTTAAAAATTTTTTTAATAATTCTTTAATAATTTAAAAAAGATTTTTTTAATTCTTTAATAATTTTAAAAATATTTTTTTAATTCTTTAATATTTAATAATTTTAAAAATATTGTTTTAATTCTTTAATAATTTTAAAAAGATTTTTTTTAGAATTAAAATAGTTACAAATTATACATTATATTATTGAAATAAAAATAATGAAAATTAAAACAATATTTAAGAGTAGCGAGATTTTTAGACCACCCTGTATAATATTGCCCATAAATGAATATGCCCATAACAATTTAAAAAATGTTAATTTTCTTCTAAATCAAAAATACCAAGATTTTATTATTTCTAATGTAACATTATACAATTATAACATACATTATTTGATATCATTTATTATCAAAATCTACAGCATTAAAATTTTGCAACCAAAAAAAAATTGCAAACCGAAATAAAATTACATAAATATATATATATATATATATATATATATATATATATATATATATATATATGAGAAGTAAACAAACAGACGATGTGTTTTGATATGGCTTTTTTAGCCGACAATTTTTGGGAGAATATGTGCTTAATTGAAGTCTTACCTAATTTTTGATAATTAATGAATTAATAATTAATGAATTAGGCGGGAATACCTATTCAAATGTAAGGCTAAACCAAACCCTCTGCATGAGAGCCCAGTCCGGCCTACTATTTACCCATAGCTGAAATGATTTTTCTCGATTTGTTTAGCCTTACATTTGAATAGGTATTCCCGCCTAATTCATTAATCATTAATTAATTAATTATCAAAAATTAGGTAAGACTTCAATTAAGCATATATATATATATACACACCAACCCCTCTGCATGAATGCCCTGGAAATGACGTTAAACTATCTGATGGTGAGGTTCCAGTTTTGGAGGTTTGGGGAATGTGTAGCACTCCTTCATCACCATTGCTCCCTGGTCCACTCTGACCTCGAGTGGTAGTACCTGTTAGGATCCAATCTATGGGTTAAATAGAAAAACATGAGTTTATAAACAAAATTGTATTATCCATTAAGAATTGATTTATTTCAAAATGTTATTGGCATTAAATGACCCACTGAGGTTGATATGCCGTAAAACAAAACCAAACCAAACCAAACCAAACCCTCAGCATGAAAGCCCAGTCCGGCCTACTATTTATCCATAGCTGAAATGGTTTTCACTGAAGGCCTTTTGAATTCATCTTCTCATCAGGGAGGAATCAATGATAATTGCCTATAACAGTTAAAAAGGAAGTTTATTATACTAAGATGAAGATAAAAATGTTTAAAAAGGAAAGGGTTTTTGTTTCTCCCCACTTCAATCTTCACTCTCCTCTTTTTACCAAAATGAAACATTTATCTTATTCCTTTTTCCACCAAACACATCTTTTTATTTCTCTGAATTTTTTTAGATGAGGCTTGATAATTTGTATTACTTGGATTATTCAGACTATTGTCTTCATCTTTATTGTTATCTACACTATTTCTCTGAATTTTTGAGATGAGGCTTGATAATTTGTATTACTTGGATTATTCAGACTATTGTCCTCATCTTTATTGTTATCTGTATAACATTTCAGCTGATGTGCCCTCCGACCTTCTTCAGATATTTCTTGTCAGATCAAATTCAAGAAGGTTTCAGTGTCCCACACGAAATACCTGAAGAAGGCCGGAGGGCACATCAGCTGAAACGTTATACAGATAACAATAAAGATGAGGACAATAGTCTGAATAATCCAAATTATACGCATCTTTACATATATATGCGTATTTGGGCAGCATTCTTTCATTTATACATGTAGAATTAAACAAAAGATACATCTCCTGTTTAACAATTTTATTTTTGATCTTTTCGAGTTTTCTGGCCAACTTTTTAATATTTGGGTGGAATTCGTGGATAGGTCCACCAAAGTTCAAGTCCCAAGTACTTTCGGCACTTCGAAGTGCCATCATTAGGGGTGATGTGTTCCAGTTTTTTTTAAATTATATTAATGTGGAGGCTGGAAGGAGAAGAATTGATGAGAAAGGTGTTATAGGCATTTTAAAATGTGTGTACTGTATTGGAAATTAATTTTGTTTAAGAATGGTTTGTATTGTTTTATGTATAAAGCTTCTAGTATTTGGAGTTTTTGATCTTTATATATATATATATAATAAGGATATCTACTGAGTCAGACGAACCTACTATTAGTTTCGCATAAAGCTCTTCAGGGCTAAAATCTGCCCTGAAGAGCTTTATGCGAAACTAATAGTAGGTTCGTCTGACTCAGTAGATATCCTTATTACTTGGCTCTACTTAGGTATCGAGCACTTTTACAAATTAGCTTCTCCTAGCGGTTATATGATATATATATATCTTATATACATATATATGCATATAAATTGTTTTTTCTTTTGGCCAAATACTATACCAATAGATTATTTTTTTGTTGGTACGAATATCTTGGTCTTTTCTTTTTTTCAAAAATTTTTTTCTTCCTGGTTGATGTTTGGTAGTATATTTTTACAATCAAACTCTCTGCCGGGTTTTTTCTCTCCGCAAGGATCTACCAACACGCTTGGTATATTATATATATATATATAATATATATATATATATATGTTTTGATCTTTATATATATATACATATTATATATATATGTAATATTAAAAAAAAAAATTTTAAAAATTGTATCCTCTGCAAAGGATATCCTGGGTATGAATGAAAACATTTATTTGTTCCAGGTTTTTAGGTTTAACTTTTTGCCTACTTTAAAGCACTCACAGCAGCTTTTCCTCCACTGCAATCCTACCATCAGCAAAGTACAAAAACTGATGGTTAGTTCATTACAATTGAGCAGAAGGACTCAGATTACAATAATAATAGAACTTTAGGGCTGGTTTAGCTCAGTCGTTAGAGCATCCAACTAGGAGCCACAAGGTTCCAGGTTCAATACCAGCCTCAGTGTATGAGTAGCACCGGGATCTGTGTGGTAATGTGTGGAGCTGATGGTAGGTGTGATGCTCCACCTCAGATGCCAAACCAATCTCCTTGGTCTAGATCTCCATAGAACCACTACTTTAAAGACTGAAATCCAAAATAACCTTTTTGGCATTAAATGACCCACAGAAGTTGATATGCATCTGTTTTGGTCAGTTCTCGTACGATAGGTAAAAAAGTGTAGGGAATGCCTTTTGGAAGCTACTCGCCTAAGTAACAATCTTTTAAATGACGGTGGATGGGGCCCTTCTTAAGTTGACTATTTAGGTCCTCAGCCTTCTGATAAGTATGCTGTCGAAACGGCCTTCAGAAAGTATGCTGTTAAAAAACGCCTCCGTCCAGGTCGACGGCCTACAGACAAGTTCAGCCCTTTTGGGGGGCAAGGTGGTGAGAGCGCTTATTTTTGCGTGTCTCCTCGATAACTGCTCTCTGATAAGTCAGGTTTGGTTTGATTCTCGCGCCAACCTCCTGTTGGCGATTTGCCCCCTAGTGGCAGGGGAAGATAATTCTCTATCAGATTTCCGATAACAGGTAAAAAAATACCAAGAAAATTCTGTACAACTGTGGGGGAAATTTGGTAGGTAAAGAGTTAAAAGCTTTTGTCTGTTACTTGCAATCAGTTCCTTTTGTGGTGTTATTAATATATTTATCTCTCTCTTTTCGTCTGTCTGTCTGTCTGTCTCTCTCTCTTTCCCCTTCTCTCTCTCTCTCTCTCTTTCCCCTCTTTCTCTTCCCCCACTCCTCTTTTTCCCCCACTCTTTCTCTTCCCTCTCCTCTCTCTCCCTCCCTCTATTCCGCCCCTCTCTCTCTCTCTCTCTTCCCCTCTCTCTCCCCCTCTTTCTTTTCCCTTGCTTCAGGTTTTCACCTTTTGTGGTGTTATTAATATATTTATTTTTAATTTTTAAAGTTATGGCTTGAAAAATTATGTAGCGATTGTCTGCCCCTGTTTGGAGTGATGTAGGGGTCCAGAAGAGTTATCTTCCCTTGCTTCAGGTTTTCACCTTTTTGTGGTGTTATTTTGTGGTGTTTATGTAGCGATTGTCTGCCCCTGTTTGGAGTGATGTAGGGGTCCAGAAGAGTTATCTTCCCTTGCTTCAGGTTTTCACCTTTTGTGGTGTTATTTTGTGGTGTTTATGTAGCAATTGTCTGCCCCTTTTTGGAGCAATGTAGGGGTCCAGAAGAGTTATCTTCCCTTGCTTCACCTGTAGAGGGCTAGACTATCTAAATGGGAGCCCGGTAAAATTCTAACTCTCTTCCTCTGGGACCGGCAAACACTTCACATAGTTTAGACGATGGTGCCTTTTACCCTTAAGTGGGGGGCTTTGCTCTCCAATTAGCTATCAGTGAGTGACATTCCTGCAGAAACTTTGTATCACTTCCTTTAGGACGTATTCTAAATTTATCATAATGTGTTTATGCATCTCTTTTGTATATCTATCTTGTACCTTGTAATGAGTATATGTATTCCTGTCTTGAATGTATTCCTCTATGTGCTCACGTATCAAAGTCTATGTTTGTTATATCTTATAACTTCTTTGTCGGAGTAATTTGTGTACACACATGTATCCACATTGGAAGGTTACTTTGAGCCTTCCAACTTATTATAAGAACTTCACATCTTACAATTACTTATGTTGTTGAAGCAGAGAGTTCCATGTGCCGTCCTGGGCTTGATGAATTCTAGCAGTTCTTGCACCTGTTGCCTCAGCAAAGGTCGTACGAAGAAAGAGGATGAAAAATGCTGGGGCCCATCTTTTATATATTTCTGCAACCTAACTTCCCTACTTACCACTTTTTCTTTCAAGGGACTTTAAACTTTTTAATTTCTTTTTATCTGATACATTATTCTCTCTCTGTCTGTATCTCTCTCTCTCTCTCTTTTCATCTGTCTGTCTCTCCCCCCTCTCTCTTCCCTCACTCACTCTTTTCCCCCCACTCTTTCTCTTCCCCCTCTCTCTCTTCCCTCCCTCTATTCCACCCCTCTCTCTCTCTCTCTTCCCTCTCCCCACTAATTTATTTTTATCAGATACATTATTCTCTCTCTGTCTCTCTCTCTTTTCGTCTGTCTGTCTGTCTCTTTCCCCCTCTCTCTCTTTCTCTTCCCCACTCCCTCTCCCCCCCACTCTTTCTCTTCCCCCTCCCTCTATTCCGCCCCCCCCCCTCTCTTGTCTGAACTAAAATTGAACTGTTTGAACTCTACCAAACACTAACCTTCATGTTTTGAAATTCTAACCATTATAGGTTTGTATACATGAGAAATATCACAAGCATGCTCTTCCGTATATTCTAAGGATCATACATTACTCTTCAACAATAAAAATTACAAATTCTTTTAAAAATATTAATCGAGCTCGTATCGGACCAATGTTTAGTTCACCTGAATTATAAAATTCATATTTTTAAATATCCGTGAAAAATTCGATTTTTTGACGCAGGAAAAAAAAAATATTTAATTTATTTCACGCAGAAAATAAAAATATTTAATCACACAAAAATTGAAAATCTCTTAAAAATTAATTTCTTAAAGAAAAAAATTTTTTTTTTTTTGACAATTTAATAGAATATAGTACATACCAATTATAAAAGCAAAAAAAAGTTTTCAAATATTAATATTATGACATTTTTTTTGCACTTTTTATTTCCGATTTCATTAATTTTTCCTCAAAAAACTACACCTCATACATTCATACAATTTCATTGATATAGTTATTTAGACTCTTACCTTTATAGAAAAAAAGAAAAAAAAATTTTCTGACGCGTCATTTTTTTTTATCTCATAAAATAAAATAGGGGGGGGGAATAGACCTCGTAAAAAAATATTTCCCCTAATATATTTTAGAAAAAAACTATTTCAGATGTATTTACATCCAATGGTAAACATTTATGGAAATTTTCGTGAAAATCGGATTATTAATTGATTTTTCATAGAATTTTTTAAAAAATCCTCTTATCGTAACTTGTTTTTAGCTATGTTAAATTTCAGTTGATTTAACAGTGCAAAAATGAAAACATTGTTTTTCAATCATAATTTTCATTATTTCTGTATGCTGAAAAAAATTTTTTTAAATCATCAGGAGTTTATTTTAGGTTTTTTTCTTTAGAATGGAAAAAAAATTTTAAAGAAAATATTAAATTTTCTGTAAGTTTCATTGTGTTAGATATAGGGGGGGGTAAATTTCACAGGGTCAAATTGGTGGTACCTATAATTCATCTATTAATAATAGAGATTCGGTCTCCATTTGCCTGTAACCAAAACTAAGTCACTGCTTACATCACAGTACTGAAAATTGTCAATACATAAAATAAAGAACAACCCTCTAATCAGTTTTTAAAATTATATTTTACTCTCACCCTTTTTTTTCAGTAACAAGAAGTTAACTAAAATGTTTACAAATAAATAAATATCAACAATTTTGTGTAAAATTTGTGTGTGAAATATTCAAAATAATTAATCAATTAAGCTATCTCACGTATATAGTATTATGAGAAAATTATTCACAAACAAGAAATAGTCATTTTTTTCAGTAACAAGAAGTTAACTAAAATGTTTACAAATAAATAAATATCAACAATTTTGTGTAAAATTTATGTGTGAAATATTCAAAATAATTATTTAACTAATAATTAATACATCACGCTACATTTTATTTGAGGGGAGAAAAACTAAGTTTCAATCTCAAATTTGGTATTTTGAAAAGGTCATTAAAGTTGCTTGTATTGTAATATTTTAAAAGAGCTCTTCTGATATATATATATATATATAGTTTGTTTTATTTTGATATAAATTTAAAGTTATCTCACGTATATAGTATTATGAGAAAATTATTCACAAACAAGAAATAGTCATTTTTTCAGTAACAAGAAGTTAACTAAAATGTTTACAACTAAATAAATTTTGTTTTATTCATTTTTGATGGGCACTCAATTTTTTTAAACACATTTTTTAGAACCCATTTTGTTCTACTCAACCAATAGATGGGAGCCCAATAGGCACCACCATGCACTTTTTATCATATATGGGCTGGAAGGGTGGGTGGCTGAGAGTCTTATTGTCCTGGGTATGACATTAGACTCTGTCTGATGGTAAAGTTCCAGTTCTGGAGCTTGGGTAGTTTGGAGTGCCCCTTCATCACCATTGTTCATTGACCCGAGTTTAAATCCAGAACAAAACTGCTTGCATTTCACATAGCACTAATATTTTGGGGAATGGTATGCCTCCAAATGTTCTCCCCCCAGCTATGGGTAAATAGTACCAAAGATTGGTATCTTTAACCTTGGTATGGCAACCAATCAAGGAAAAGGAAATTGTGTGACATCCATTGAAGATCGAACTCGCTATTCTTCTAGTAATAGACCTTCTGATGGGAGATGCTTGTGAACCACAAAAGGATACTATTGATAAATAACTCTGATTGGCCACATTCAATGAGAGTGTCTTGGTCAGACTATAAACTTTACTTGCTTCTTCTCGCAGGGGACACAGCGTATTCTGAGACCCACTAAATGGCCGGTTGATTCTCATTAGAAAAAAAGAACGAACATCTTAGCCAACCCAAATCTCAGGTGGGAAAATGTTCTTAAAACAAACTAGAAGGATTTTGGTCAGTCAATGAACTGACCCTCATATAAACCTAATTTAGTCATATGCCATGAGTGTATCTTGGTCAGCCTATAAAACTTTTCAACTGACCCTCATATAAACCTCATTTGGTTACATTCCATGAGAGTATCTTGGTCAGCCTATGAACTTGTCATCTGACCCTCATATAAACCTTTTGTGTAAAATTTATGTGTGAAATATTCAAAATAATTATTTAATTAATAATTAATACATGCACACTACATTTTATTTGTGGGGAGAAAAACTAAGTTTCAATCTCAAATTTGGTATTTTGAAAAGGTCATTAAAGTTGCTTGAATGGTAATATTTTAAAAGAACTCTTCTGAGACTTTAACAGTTTAATATCATGTGATTGATAATGAAGGGTACTTTGCATATTGAACATACTGGAGCATCTCCCCTTTTTAGTTTGTTTGTTTGTTTTGTTTTACGGCATATCAACCTCAGTGGGTCATTTAATGCCAATAAAGTTTTGAAATAAATCAATTCTTAATGGATAATAACAATTTTTTTATATAAATACATTTTTTCTATTTAACCCATAGATGGACCCTAACAGGTACTACCACTACCACTCCAGGTCAGAGTGGACCAGGGAGCAATAGTGATGAAGGGGTGCTCCACATTCCCCAAACCTCCAAAACTGGAACCTCACCATCAGATAGAGTTTAACGTCATTCCAGGACATGTAGACCCGCAGCCACCACCTTCTAGCACCCATATGATAAAAAGGGGTTGGGGCTTGCCATAAGGGCAATAGGGTTGGGAAAATCATATAGGTGCTAGGGCTTGACGTGACCAGCCAATTGATCGGAGGGGGCGTCTCCGACTGCCCGTCTAGCCCAAGATAGGGCCAAAGTGGAGTATTGCATGTCATGAACTGCTCATCCACCCCCCTTTTTAGTATGTGTGAATGGATGATATTGGTGTACAATGTACCTTTATGATATAATTGCTA
This sequence comes from Doryteuthis pealeii, assembly GCA_023376005.1. Taxonomy (NCBI): domain Eukaryota; kingdom Metazoa; phylum Mollusca; class Cephalopoda; order Myopsida; family Loliginidae; genus Doryteuthis; species Doryteuthis pealeii. Next base: position 26,314,358 of record CM042176.1, on the reverse strand, counting down.
TTTCCAGAAAAGGTTTTGGTTCTTGGCACAAATTATAGTTATTTTTTGTTTTTTAAAAGTTAGCACATTTGTTATGAAGATAGCCCAAGGTTGTCATAGTTTTTAGAGACAAACTCAAGGTGTATAGTTTTTTTGTGATCACATTTTATTCAGACCTTAAATCTTAGGATTTTCTCAACCGCATGTGGCCAAGCGCATCCTCACATCCGGACACCCGGCGGCTGACTAACTCTAAACTAAAAACCTTTCCCACAGTTGCATCGTAGCAGCAGGAAGTTGGGGAGGTAGGTCAGATTGATGTCACTGAACATCAATCAACATAACGGTTTCAACAACACCTGAATTTCAATGTATTTCTACCACGGCCTACTAATATATACGGCCCCATATGTCACTTATGTAGCAGAATTCTAACAGGCCTATATAAAGTATATGTCAGAAATAGTTATGTGAAGGGGATTTTATATATATATATATATATATATATATGATATTTCAACTATGAAATAAAATGTAAAAACTCATCAGTTTCATATGCTTGATCTTCAGGTGAGCTTAAATTGGTATGTTTGAAGTTCATCAAATTTTTCTGAATGCAATATTTAAGTCATCTGGCTATTTTGTGGCTAACTTACTTTGCCACAAGGCTCAATCTGGTACAAAATTACAAAGTAAATATTCACATTTTGTGGCGACATTTAGATATCAATTCATATCTTTTTTTAAAAAGTAATTTTAAATTCTTAATCTTTGTTTTTCATGGTGACCCTCAGTGAAAAAACATTTGATGAAATTCAAATACTTAGAAGACATATTGCGACAATTGCTCAGAATAACCATTGCCCCCCTAATATATACGGCCCCATATGTCATTTATGTAGGCAGAATTCTGACAGGCCTATTCATTTTATAGTCAATTTATGACTATTTCGAAAAAAATGATATCTTTATGATATAATTTCAAACAGTCAACACATGGTCACCATCTCTGTCAAAATATTATTAGAATCTTTCCAAAGTGATTAAAATCTTGATATTTCTATGGGAGCATCGTTTATTAGAGAAGAAATGGGCTGGGTTAGCTCAGTTGGTAGAGCATTCGGCTAGAAACCGCAAGGTTCCTAGTTCGATACCGGCCCTCGCCAACTCAGGGATCTGTGCGGTTAAGTAAGGAGGTAAGGAGCTGACGTTAAGTGTGGCGCTCCACCTCAGATGCTAAAATAGTCTCCTTGGTCTAGTGCAAGTGAAAAGGGGATAGACTTCCCCGCTGCGTGGCTCATACTGACTTTAGACCACCCCGACTACTTTACTTTAGTACTGATATTACGGAGACCTAGGAAAGATTTCAATAATGTGGGATAGTAAACAGGTTAAGACTCTAAAATTAAAACATAACATTTTTTTAACACTATATTCTAATTAGCTAACAGCTTTTTTGTTTTATTTGTCATAATGAAGTTGTCCTTTGACATTAGACTAATCCCGGAGTTCAGCGGAGCTGCGACCGATATGCCGAAATAGCTTCTAATTAGCTAACGAAATTTACTTCTGCTTCTACTAAAGACACCGTAACACTTGTGAAGATCTTAAACAAAATAAGGTCGTCATCTTTTGACCCCTCGCCACTGTTCTTTTATACTCGGTCTGGCCGAGACACGTGACAACTCTCGTCTCGCCAGCTACGAGACTTGCCACTATAAATCGCCGCCTCAAGGAAACTCACGATTTTTACCTCCACAACTAGTCAGACTCGTCACATTTTTTCTTCCGCCCACACGTGCAACATGCCACCCGCTGTCTCTTCGATCGAGGGACCATTGTTGGCTCATCGCAGGTTCGTGAGTTTTGCTCTTCGAACTCGCTACATATATATATGAAACGATCCTTTGATGAAGCAATTATTTCTGAGTAATGATGTTCTGTACAATCAGTTTTTCAACAAGTGATATTCGGTATTACAATCGCCTTCCATACCTACCTTACCAACACAGCAATCAGTACTATGTAATCCTTTTTAGAATCATTTGTAATCCAACCTTTGACTTCTTACTAAGTGTAGATGGAAACTTTTGTTAGTTAATAATGTTATATATTGATGGGGGCACTGTCACTTTTGGATGGTTAGTGTAGAAAGCACGGCCTACTAATATATATACGGCCCCATATGTCACCTAAGCCGGCAGAATTCTAACAGGCCTATTCATTTTATAGTCAATTTATGTCTGTTTCGAAAAATCTTAAAGCACAAACATTTGGCTAGATGGAACCATAAGTTCTCCTTGAGAAATACTGTTTCTCTGTAGTATCATTACTATCATTGCTGACCATGACCAGGGAATACATTTCACATTGAAAAGGTTTCATTTTTTTCTGATATAACCTGAAATCATAGATAAATTGTTGGTGTGTTTGTTTTCTATAACTGCATAATTTATAAAAACTATTTTGTTTGTTTGTTTACAATCTTTTATTATTACATTTCTGAAGAAAAAAGACAAGTTTGTATATTTAAAAAATTTTTTTTCAAAACTGTCATAAATTGACTATAAAATAAATAGGCTTGTTAGAATTCTGTCTGTTAAAGTGACATATGGGGCCGTATGTATTAGTGGTCCGTGTGTGACACAAGGCCAAATGAATGTGGCACCCTGCATAATTTTTTAAAACTATTTTTGTTTGTTTACAATGTTTTATTTTTACATTTCTGAAGAAAAAAGACAAGTTTGTATATTTTTAACATTTCTTTCGAAATAGTCATAAATTGACTATAAAATGAATAGGCCTGTTAGAATTCTGCTACATAAGTGACATATGGGGCCGTATATATTAGTAGGCCGTGGTAGAAATACATTGAAATTCAGGTGTTGTTGAAACCGTTATGTTGATTGATGTTCAGTGACATCAATCTGACCTACCTCCCCAACTTCCTGCTGCTACGATGCAACTGTGGGAGAGGTTTTTAGTTTAGAGTTAGTCAGCCGCCGGGTGTCCGGATGTGAGGATGTGCTTGGCCACATGCAGTTGAGAAAATCCTAAGATTTAAGGTCTGAATAAAATGTGATCACAAAAAATCTATACGCCTTGAGTTTGTCTCTAAAAACTAGGACAACCTTGGCATATCTTGATAACAAATGTGTGTGTGTGTGTGTGTGTGTATGTGGTGATTATTTGGGGGTAGGTGTGTTTGTAAATAAACACATAAAGACACACACATACACACGCACACATATATATTCAATTTAGTTTGCTATATCTATAAATAGAGCTGAGTCGATTATATATATATATATATATATATATATATAAGATAATAGATAGAGTTGGTGGACTATATATATATATATATATATATATATATATATTATATATATATATATGTGTGTGTGTGTGTGTGTGTGTGTGTGTGTTATGTTCATGTGAACGTTGTTGGTTTGGTCTTTATTTAGCATTGAAAATAAGAACAAAAACAAGAAAAAAACAAAAATCAGAATTTTTATATACTCAACCGTTTCTGGTTTAATCTATTCCAATATTTCGGGTGAACATTCACCCTTTTTCAAGGTATGTCAGACGGTCTGTGCTTGGCCACATGCGGTTGAGAAAATCCTAAGATTAAGGTCTGAATAAAATGTGATCACAAAAAAACTATACGCCTTGAGTTTGTCTCTAAAAACTATGACAACCTTGGCATATCTTGATAACAAGAGAACCTTACTAGACCAGTCTGATAGAAGAAATACCAGCCATGAGGACAGCTACTCAGAAAGTAAGTAAAAGATTTGATATTAGAAGTATAACCGCAGATATCTCTCATGACGAATATCTCTTATCCCACAACAAACACCCGGTTTTGATCGGGCGTCCGTTGAGCTTCGTCAGCTGGACCGATTATGTTGTAATAATAGCGTTGATCCCAGGGGGCCATCCCCCCAGGCAACACCTGCCCCCTCGATTTAAAGGGACAGGGCTGGGTTTATTGCCCAGTGCCTGAGGTGCCCCCTTTGAGGGGGAAAGCCAATGGGATAGACAAAATTTTTTCACCCGCCATACCAATGACATCCACAATAAACTCTTCCTAATCAAACCAACTTTTGGAGGCTGCCAGGACAACTTAAAGAATTGTCTAGAAAGGAACAAGTCATTATGTCCCGATTATGCATTGGGTCATACACAAAACTAACACACTCTTTATCTCAAACAGAACAACAACCACAATGTGAAAACATGTCAAACACCCCTGACAGTTCAAACACTTATTGATTGGAATGCAGTTTTTGCTCACATCAGAAAACATTATTTTAAAGCAAACAATATGAAGGACCTATTTTTGAAAAATGTTAACATAGAGGATATTTTCTCCTTATTTGAGGCGAAATTAAAATTATACCATAGGAATATAGACATGAAACAAATCAATGGCATACAGTTATGATTCCCATAATAATGGCTAACATACATTGTTAAAACCAATTACTAAAATGATATATATTGGAATACACAATATGTGTATAACAACCCAACCGCTTAGCATTGATATAACCCTGGACGGGTTGATAATTGCCATTAAAATTTAATAAACCAACCAACCAACTAGTGTTATGTGAAATTGCAAAAAAGCTTCATCCAGGATTTGAAATCTGGTCGACGAGTCATTTCTTCTATGATTCTCGACCATTATACCACTTACCTCACATAACACACTTCACATATATTTTTGGGCAGAATATGTGCTTAATTGAAGTCATACCTAAATTTGAAAAAATTAATTAGTTGATAATTAATGAATTAGCGATATACTGTTTTAATGTGAAGCGTAAACAATCGAGAAAAATCCTTCTCTGAATGTTACATTCGGCCCTATTAATGACTTTTTTCTCGATTTGTTTACGCTTCACATTTTAGACAATATATCTGCCTAATTCATTAATTTATCAACTAATTAATTTTCAATTTAGGTATTGACTTCAATTAAGCACATATTCTCCCAAAATTGTCGGCATAGCCATATTCAAACAACTGTTTGCGTACCTTTCACTCCACATATATAATAAATCTCTCTCTCATACACACACATAACCACGCATTATCCTATAGTATTTGTTATATTTACTGCATAGTCAATTGTCCCAAAATGTTACATTGGGGCAGCTTCATATTTACAAAAGTTTGTTATTTTAAAATTGTCCTTTTTTTTTTTTCTTTTTTTTTTTTTCTTTTTTCTTTTTTTTTTTATGAATTATTCGTATAATTTTCTGTGTTCTATTTTCTTTTAAAATTAAGAAAAAATTTTTTTTCTTTTTTAACTTCTTAAAAATTGTACTTTTTTTGTTTAGTGCGTAAAAATCCTTATTTCACTCACCCACCTGAATTAACATCAACACCACATTAGTTGCTGAATAGTCACTAAAATTGTTAAAGCCTTTGGACTGGACTCCCTCCTTGAAGATGAAACACAAATTTACAAAGAAGTAATTTTTTTATTTTATTGCTAGTCTATTATTTAACTAATACACAGTTTGCTGCCTCTTCCTAACTGGTCCAACCATCTAATTTCTTGAGCAGTCTCACTGTGCCTTAACTTCAGTGATTTGGTTTTATTCTAGCAGCGAACGTGGCGTGCATATAAGTCTAATTTTCTGCTGGAAAATACATTTCAATAGTTTCTTTAGAAAATGAATTTACACAGAATAGGTTAAAGGTAGAGGGTTGTGAGACAGCTTTTTAGTTGTTTCCCCAGCATTCATAAAGTAAAAACCCTACACTCTATTAAGAAAACTTTAGCTGGAACCCATAAATGTTCCCGCAAATATGTGCGTGCCAGGATTGCCACTAAATCTACAAGCTATCAGCATCACTGCAGGGTGCCTATTAAAAATATAACAACAAAGTGACAGTCTTGCTTTGAAAATGTAATGATTAAAAACGTTTGTTAAAAAATTTAAACTACAACAAGCTTGAACTTTCATTTTGATTTTTTAAAACAATTCTATCATTTGTACAATGTGATTATCAAGTTTTTAAATTTCAAGACTTATGAACACCCTGTGGTTGGTCCTGTTTTTTGCCATTCATTTATTCTATTCATAATTAAAAAGAATTCTGTTATAAGATGGTATTTGTTTTGCTTTATTGTAACAAATCTTATGCACAAAAACCACGGTACCAACATGCTTTATATATAGGTAACTAAATATATTTTAAAAAAAAGAGTTTTTGATCATTTATAATTAATTTAGCTCATTTATTTTTATGGGCGAAACTAGATTATATTTCTTTTAAAAAATGTTTTCGTACATTTGAAAATTAATTAGTCATTTTATTTTTATGTTTGTATAAGAGGGAAACTAAATATATTTCTGAAAATTTTTTTTTTTTTTTTTTTTTCTTTCTTTAATGATTAATTGGCTCATTTATTTAAATAATTTTTTTTATCCCAAGCTCTTTAAACCAACAATCATGGAATTATTTGGTATTCAGTCCCTCATCTCCTGTTTTCCTGTCAAATTGAGGAGACATCCTGATGATGAATTGGTTGCTTCCAATGAAAAATGAAGGATTTGATACCAAACAAAAGAAGTAAAATTTATTCTTTTAATAATAAATAATAATAATGAAATTTATTGTTGTTATAGTGCCAGAGGCATCACAACTTATCAAAGGCTCATTATTTATTTAATTTTTCATTTATTTATTATTATTAAAAAAAATCTAATAAAAAAAGAATTTTGGTTTTTAAAAAATCTACATGAAAAAAAGAATTTGTTTTTTAAAAAAATCTAGATAAAAAAAAGAATTGGGGTTTTTAAAAAATCTAGATAAAAAAAAGAATTTGGTTTTTTAAAAAAATCTACAAAAAAAAGAAATTTGGTTTTTAAAAAATCTACATAAAAAAAAGAATTGTTTTTTATAAAAAATCTACATAAAAAAGAATTTGTTTTTTAAAAAATCTACATAAAAAAAAAAGAATTTGGTTTTAAAAAAAATCTAGATAAAAAAAAGAATTTGGTTTTTAAAAAATCTAGATAAAAAAAGAATTTGGTTTTTTTTTAAAAATCTACATAAAAAAAGAATTTGTTTTTTTAAAAATCTTACATAAAAAAAAGAATTTTTTTAAAAAATCTACATAAAAAAAAGAATTGTTTAAAAAAAATCTAGATAAAAAAGAATTTCATTAAAACAAAATTTAGATTAAAAAAAAGAATTTGGTTAAAAAATGTATACATGAAGTTACAAAATCACATATTATAAACAAAAAAACAAAAAGATTTGGCATTGAATAACCCACAAGCATTGTTATACCATTAAAACCACCAACCAACTCTTCCTTTTTCTTTTATCCAGTTGGGAAATGTCACAGTTTCCCTTGGAGATTCAACAAAAAATTCAACGAGAAATTCAAACCAGTTTGCATCATCAACGGCTTCTTTCAGTCAAAATCAGAAAAGATACAAATTGAACAGTTGAATAAAGATCGAAAAAGACGAAATACAAAAAAATGAAGAAGAAGAAGAAGAAAGCTGGTAAAGTAGGAAATAAAAATGAGTTTATTGTTAAAGAGTTTTGAATCAGGTACCAATAGGGCACCCCAGCCAAGTTTTGAAAGGAACTGAATTTTTCTTTTCACAGGTTAGTAAACAAAATCAACAGACATTAGAATTCAATCAATCCAAAGACAATTTTTATAACTTAAATAGATTTGATTTTAATAATAAAAAGAAGGAGTTATTTCATGTTGTTAGCATATGTTGAAAAAATTTATCTTATCTTATTGTTTTGTTTTTTTTTTAATTGTAAAACTTTAAACAAAAGACCACGTTTTTTATACAAAAGAAACAACACCAATAAAGATGATTTTTTCACATATGCTAACAACATAAATAAGTACATTTTAAAAAAATTAAAATTCAAAAAAACTATTTTAGTATAAAATGTCTTTGGATTGTTTTAATAAGAACAAATATAAAATATATCTTAATTGATTTCTATATAAAATCATTCATAGGATTGATCTTTAATATGTTGGGAATAAAACAATAATATTAGAAGATTCAATAACACCAAGTAATTATTTATTAAACCAGTTTTGCTAAAACCAATGTGCAAATTAGCCACACCGATTAATTATGTAAACCTTTATTTTTTACTAATATATAAGACACATTGGCAGGATTTTAAACGTGCTAATAACATGGGTGTTTTTGCAGGCAAATCTAACTCAGATTTTCATAGAGATATCGTTTATAAATGAGATTTATTCTATGTATTAATGATTTTGACTATAAAATTAAATACTCATTGATAAATGACATTTGACTGAAGATTTTGCGTAATACGGACAAAATTAATTTCAACCCTTGATTTGTTTTGAGTTATTCATTTCTTGTCACTTATCCTTTTATCTACCTCTCATTGATAAATTTACCAATTCCTGGGGTACTGTGATGTAAACAGTGATTTAGTTTCGGTTACAGACACATAGACACCAAACCTTTATTATAATAAGACTAGCAAAAAAAAAAAAAAAAAACGCCCTCTGGGTGGTGTAAAAATTATTTTTTGAAAATAATTGCCTGAGATGGGTGGGAGTTAAAAATTCAATTAATTAAAATTGAGTTAAAATTGATTAAGTAAAATCAAATTTATTAAAGGTGTAAAAGAATAAAACAATTTTGAAATGGAAACTTAGTTCTGATAACCTTAGATACATATTCAAATAAACAAACAGCAATTTTCACCTTTAGTTGTTAAATTCCTAGCATATAATTGTTGCATGTGCATATCTGAAATGAACTTAATTGTTAATTAGAACACATTTTATGATATTTTTGTGTTAAAGCATGCAGTTGTATTTGTTTTCGAAAAAAGTTTCTAAGATTTGTTTATTTCACACAGAGATTTCAAAATAGCTACCGGCTTAGTTCAAAGTGAAAGTCAAGGAGGTTACTCTAATTGCCTTATTGCTAGGAATTTGACAACTAAAGGTGAAAATTAACCTAACAAACTATATATAATAACAGGCGTGTGTTTATTAAATTTTTTTTTTTTTTTTTTTATGAGATTGTCTAAGGTTGCATGCTCAAATTTTTAGTATTTATTCTATGTAATGATGATTTTGGGTAATAAGATTTATTTCTTTATTTACAGATGTCTTGGCAGGAGAATAGCTGATGATGTTCTTATTGCTATTGAATTTTGATAAAGGATCTGATGGTGAAATGGATGGTGAATCTGATTACGACATCGATGCTTATTTCAAGTGAAATTCTTTTTATTACTTTGTCACAAAACAAAATAACTTGTAAATATAAGCAATGAAAATAAAAAAAAAGTTTTTGGGGAAAATATTTCATTTTGTCGTCAATTGCTTTCTAAAACGTTTAGAAAATGAGAGGGTATCACTTCCACCAGCCTTTGAGTAATGTGGAGTACTGTTGCATACCTCTTTCTTTACTTTTCTTCTTCTATTCTTCTAGCGTCTGGACTTCGTCTTGGTGGTCAGTTGCGCTTAACTCATTTCTTTTTCTAGATCAGTCTTGTACAAAGACATTCACCAACCACAAAACCATGTATTTTTGTAAGCTTTTATTTTACTTAACTAAACATTTCATGCGTATGCAGGTGAGTTCCAGTTAACGCAGTACATCTTCTCTGCCTGATGTCCAAACTGAAACTGAGGACCCAACCAGGTCCCACGTGACTTCCCATATTTCGCAGCTTTCTGTAATATTCCATGGAAAGTCCCACCAGTGATATGAAAAGGGCCATCCCTTTAGAAATACGGGGATTGACAATAATCTTTATGCAACTGCATAAGTTATGTAACAGTACATTTCATCACCATTACTCCAGGTCCACTCTAACCAGAGTGGTAGTACTCATTAGAGTCCCATCTAATGGTGAAATAGAAACATAAGTTTACAAAAAACAAATTGAGTTTTAAGAAAATTTAAGTAAATTGAGTACCCATCAAGAATGAATAAAACAAACGTTTTCAGCATAAAATAACCCAACAAGGGTGACATGCCATAGAACCCAAACAACAACAATTCACGTTCCTCACTCAATCCAAGGTCTCAAAATGAATTAAAAATGTTTTAGAAAAATAATTTGAGTTCATAATGAAGAAAATTGAGTGTCCCATCAAGAAAGTATAAAACAAAACATCTTCGGTTGTAAAATAACCAAAGTTTGCTTAACTTTTAACATCTTGTTGAGAACTTGAAGGAAATATTTAATTAAAAGTTACTTTTAGATATATACACACTTTATTACATTTTGGAGGGTGTCATTAGTGATGTCAATACTTGGTTCCTCGGGGGGTTTCGGGTCTTACAACATCATACTCCCCTCACCAGGTGGACCATTGCTCAGTACTTGTATACAATAAGAGACTTGAAGGAAATATTTTAATTAAAAGTTAGTCTTTAGATATATACACACTTTATTACATTTTGGAGGGTTGTCAATGATGTCAATACTTGGTTCCTCGGGGAGTTTCGGGTCTTACAACATCATACTCCCTCATTAGGTGGACCTTTGCTCGGTACTTGTATACAATAAGAGACTTGAAGGAAATACTTAATTAAAAGTTAGTCTTTAGATATATACACACTTTATTACATTTTGGAGGGTGTTGTCAATGATGTCAATACTTGGTTCCTCAGGGAGTTTCGGGTCTTACAACATCATACAGGCTTACAATTTGGAGGGCATCATCAGTGATATAATTTCTTTTTATCAATGGTCTCTTAAGAAACAATGACACAAAAATGTAAATATGAATGTACAATGAATGTTATTCCCTAACCTCCTAAGTTATAAATAACCCTAGACAAGTTAACATTCCATTAAAATGAAATTATACACAAATACATACATAACATCCTGTTGAGAATTTTCTAAGTCCAGAGCCCTATTACTATAAGGATTTAGCCTAAAAATGCCTTTTCATTTAAAGTTACTTGTTATTTCCCTTAACTCTTAATTCTTAACATCCTGTTGGAGAATTTTTGTATACCCGTCTGTTTTATTTTCCTAGTACCCCACTCGTACCAGGTCAGGCACAAAGGCCCTATAACCCACAAAACCAAAGTTCAGGTNTAAAAGGAAGACTTTCCCTCATGACTGCTGATACGAGTTTTGCCACCCCGACGCACTTACACTTTTTACTTTTATTTCGTCACACGATTATGAAATAGTCATTATCAAATCTTAATTATCACCTTATTTATTAACGGGATGTCCTTGAAAGTCTAGCTGAGTCTACACTGCCACAAAACTTCCCATATTATTAAGTATGCTCTCACCCACCTTCATGAGGGTGACACAAGACATTTTTTTGATGTGGCAGCCCACACAACCGAAGCTCATGGGTGGTAGACACAAAAAATGCGTTGATCCCGTTGACATTCCCCCGTAAGGGGTACTCAGGCAGTGCAATAAACCAGCCTGCCCCTTTAAATCGAGGAGGCAGTTTTGCCTGGGGGATAGCCCCTAGGATCACGCTGTTATTTACATTAACAACACAGGCCCGAAGAGCCATGTTATTAATGCATTTAAAATCTGAAAATGTGTTATATTATTTCTAAGAAATAAAGATTTACATAGTTATATGGTGGGAATAAATTGCATAATGATATTTAACAAAAACTGGGTTCTGAGGAATAATTATTTGCTGTACTGATTCTAATTCTATCATGTTATTTGCAAACATATTAAAAGCAATCCTATATATAATTTATATAGAAATCAATTAAAATAACTTAAAATAAGTGTAATACTTCATATAATAGTTATCTTATTTATTAACAATGTCTCTATTAAAGTCTGACGGATTTAGATTGCTGCAAAAAAATGCCCATATATTATGCATTTAAAAGCTTGAAATATGTGTTAGAATAATCTCTAAGAAATAAAGATTACATGGGATAATTTGCATATTGATTTAACAAAACTGGGATTAATAAATAATTATTGCTGTTACTGATTTCTTAATTCTATCATGTTATTCTCAAACGTATTTAAAAGCAATCCTATATATAATCTTATAGAAAGAAAATCAATTGAATAACATTAAAATAAGTAATTTATATTCTTCTTATTTAGTTTGACAGTCTTTATAATTATCATATTTTAATACATTAAACTTAAATAATTGCACCAAGGGGACGCATACACCGACTGCACCTCTGTAGAGGGGTAAGATCCCTCCCCCCTATGGGGCCATGGGTGGCAACCTGTGATACTTAAGGATGGAACCCTGGTGGCTGTGCAGTCCATGACATGCAATACTCCACTCTTTTACTTAGACAGGCGGACAGAGAAGCCTCCTCCGATCAATCAGCTGGGCACATCAAGCTCTATATGAACATCTCCAATCTATTGCCCTTATGACAAGCTCCAACCCTTTTTATCATATATGTGCTAGAAGGCGGTGACTGAGGGTCTTCATGTCCTGGGTATTGACGTTAAGCTCTATCTGATGGTGAAGTTCCAGTTCTGGAGCTCTGGGGAATGTGGAGTACCCCTTCATCGCCATTACTCCCAGGTCCACTCTGACTCAGAGTGGTAGTACTTGTTAGAGTTCCATGTATGTGCTAAATAGAAAAAAAAAAACATATATTCAGCATAAAATGACTGATGGGTTGACATAGCATAAAAACTCATTTTCTGATGGAAAAATGGAATTTTTTATTCTTATCTCTGTATATTTCATGTTGAGTTTTTCACAAGATTTTTTTAAAAATTGTTTATTTTTGTTTGTAGACTTGATTCCACGAGAAAATGCTGAGGCATGGCTGAAATACCTGAAGAAATGAATCCCTGTTATTCCATTTAAAACATCTTTACGAAACAGAGATCTAATCTGGTAAATATTATTTTTTTTCTTCTTTCTTTTTCTTTTTCTTTTTTTTTTTTTTTTTTTCAATTTTGTTTGTCTTTTAGCATTTCTGAGACAATACTTCATTTTAAATTTCTACAGTTTAATGGTGAAAAAAAAGAGAAAACTTCTGTAATTGAGAAAAGTCTGCCTCAAATCTAATAAAATATACTGGCTCTGTCCCATAATAGTTGTTCCATTTAGTGGATGTAATTTACATGCAAGAGAATACTTATGGACAGAGCCAGTATGTTTATTACTACTGTCCCATAATAGTTGTTACATTGCATATAAATTACATCCACTTAATGGATCAACTATTATGGGACAGAGCCAGTATGTTTTATTACTACTGTCCATAATAATTGTTACATTTGCATATAAATTACATCCACTTAATAGATACTATTATGGACAGAGCCAGTATGTTTATTACTACTTGTCCATAAAGTTGTTACATTTGCATATAATCTCCACTAAGATCAACTATTTATGGGAACAGAGCCAGTTTTTATTACTACTGTCCCATAATAATTGTTTCATTTATGCAATAAATTACATCCACTATGAACAACTATTATGGGACGAGCCATAGTTTATTTACACATCCCATAATAGTTGTTACATTTGATATAATTACATCCACTAAATGGATCAACTATTATGGGACAGAGCCAGTATGTTTTTTACTACTTCCCATAATTGTTGTTTCATTTGCATATAAATTACATCCACTTAATGGCACAACTATTATGGGACAGAGCCAGTATTTTATTATACTTGTCCATAATAGTTGTTACATTTGCATATAAATTACATCCACTTAATGGATCAACTATTATGGGACAGAGCCAGTATGTTTTATATTACTGTCCCATAATAGTTGTTACATTTGATATAAATTACATCCACTTAATGGATCAACTATTATGGGACAGAGCCAGTATGTTTTATTACTACTGCTCCCATAATAGTTGTTACATTTGCATATAATACATCCATTAATGGTCAACTATTATGGGACAGAAGCAGTATGTTTTATACTACTGTCCCATAAAGTGTACATTGCATATAATTACATCCACTTAATGGATCAACTATTATGGACAGAGCCAGTAGCCATAATAGTGTTACATTTGCATAATAATTACATCCACTTAATGACAGAGCCAGTATGTTTATTACTACTGTCCCATAATAAATGTTTCATTTGCATATAAATTACATCCACTTAATGGAACAACTATTATGGGACAGAGCCAGTATGTTTTATTACTACTATCCCATAATAGTTGTTACATTTGCATATAAATTACATCCACTTAATGAACAGCTATTATGGGACAGAGCCAGTATGTTTTATTACTACTATCCATAATAGTTGTTACATTTGCATATAAATTACATCCACTTAATGGAACAACTCATTCATGGGACAGAGCCAGTATGTTTTTTACTACTGCCCATAATAGTTGTTACATTGCATATAAATTACACACTAAATGGGATCAACTATTATGGACAGAGCAGTATGTTTTACTACTATCCATAATAGTTGTTACATTTGCAATATAAATTACATCCACTTAATGGAACAACTATTATGGGACAGAGCCAGTATGTTTTTTAATTTACTTCTGTCCCATAATAGTTGTTTCATTTGCATATAAATTACATCCACTTAATGGACAACTATTATGGGACAGAGCCAGTATGTTTTATTACTACTATCCCTAATAGTTGTTACATTATGCATATAAATTACATCCACTTAATGGAAACAGCTATTATGGGACAGAGCCAGTATGTTTATTACTACATCCCATAATAGTTGTTACATTGCATATAATTACATCCACTTAATGGACATGATTATGGGACAAGCAGTATGTTTTATTACTACTCCTCCCATAATAGTTGTTACATTGCATATAAATTACATCACTTAATGAACAACTATATGGAGCACCAGTCATGTTTACTTACGACACTGTCCCTAATAGTTGTTTCATTTGCATATAAATTACATCCACTAAATGGAAACAACATTACATGGGACAGAGCCAGTATGTTTATTACTACTATCCATAATAGTTGTCTTGCAATTAAATTGACATTCCACAAATGGAACAACATATTATGGACAGAGCCAGCTAGTTATTTTCTTACTACTGTCCCATCAATAGTTGTTTCATTGGCATATAAATACATCCACTTAAGAACAACTATTATGGACAGAGCCAGTATGTTTTATTACACTGTCCATAATACTTGTTACATTTGCATATAAATTACTTCCACTTAATGATAACAACTATATGGGACAGTCAGTAAATAAACATACTGGCTCTGTCCCATAATAATTGTTCCATTTAGTGGATGTAATTTATAAGCAAGTGTAACAACTATTTTAAATAAGATGATTATAGAAGGTTTTTTTAATTCAATGCTCTTGATATTTCATTGGTTTTGTTGAGCAATAAAATTTCTAAAATAAAACTCCAATGAATATTAATAAATTAAAATTTAAACTTCTTTTCTTTTATAGAGTCAGTCAAAACAAAATCCCCATGTGGAAAGGTGCAGAGAAAAAAGTTTCAATTGTCTTGGTGTGGCTGGATCTTATGATGAAATTGCTCGGAAACTATTGTCGTACACGAAGGTATCCAAGACTGTACCTGTTGGCGTTGTTGATTACCAAATACGGGCAAAAGTAGCATAATTAACAGTTTGAAGCGCTCGAGTTTGTGCCGTTGGTGCACACCAGGACTCACAACGATCAATGCCAAGAGTTTCTTTGAGCCAAACTATCAGATTATTGGACTTCAGGAGTTGTAATGTCTGCAAATCCTTCTGATACATCCTAATTCTTAAGAACTGTGTCAATGTGTCTGGCCTTACTGACCCAACTTTACCTGTAGAACGCATCCTGCGCAGGTGTAACAAAGATGAATTGATGATCAGAATACAACTTCCTAAATTCCAAGATGCTTCGGAATTCCTTGCGATGCCTTGGCTCACAAGGGGGCTTCTTGAAGAAAGGAGGGGCACCTATTTCCTGCCAAAAGCGGCCACAATCATCTTACAAGCATTGGAACTGGTGAGTATAGTTGTTTGTTTTTGTTTTTTTAAATTTTTATTTTATGAGATTCGGCTGAAAAGTTCATTTGATGACGTCTTATCTGCTGTTGGCTACCTTTTTTGACCAATGGGATCCAAGCACTGCAACACCGATGAAAGAAGTGAGGGACTGCAATGGGTGGGCTGAAAAGTTAATATGATGACATCATATTTGCTGTTAACTTTTTTGACCAATGAGATCCAAGCACTGCAACACCGATGGAAGAAGTGTGTAGACTGCAAGGGGAACTATGTTGAAAAATAAACATCATTTTTCAGCTGACAATAAAATATATGTATTATATTTAAATAATACAGGTGGGCAGAAAAGTTCATATCCGTTGTTGATGATATTTTTTTTACCAATGGGATCCAAGCACTGCAACACTGATAGAAGAAGTGTGTGGACCGCAAGGGGACCGTTGAAAAAATGAACCTTGTGAATCCAACTATATACACACACATACATGGTATATATAATATATATTATATATTACACACACACACACATCACAATAAACACACAATATATTTACCAACCCCTTTACACAAATAGGATCTCGACACCAAGGGCAATTTCCCTGTAGGGTCCCATCTATGGGTTAAATAGAAAACCTGAGTTTATAAACAAAATTGTATTATCCATTTAAAAATACGAATTATTTCAAAACTTTGTCAGCATTAAAATTTTTTTTACCATAGAAGTATTCGGCATAAAATGACCCAAGGGGTGTTGACATGCCATAAAACCCAACCAACCAACCAAGGTCAACTTCTAAGTAGAGTTTAACAGGTTTGAATTCAGAGTTTTTCTCTCCTGGACTGGTGCTAGCCAAATTGAGCCCAGTCTGTCCTGCTATTCTACCCCATGGCTGGAGTAGAATTAGATTCATACCTTTCCCAAGGGTTAGTGTTCTAAGGAGATTATTATATGCTGGATACAAGTCATATAGGAGTGAGGGAATGAAAGAGCTGACTCTGCAGCTAATCTGCTCTAGATTTAATCCCTGACAGTTCCAGATACCATATACTGAACTTGAAACCTAAAATTAATAGATTCCTTCATACAAAATGCAGCAAGACTGGATAACTGTATCCACAATAAACTCTTCCTAATCAAACCAACTTTGGGAGGCTGCAGACCAACTTTAAGGAAGTCTAGAAAAGGAACAAGTCATTATGTCCCGATTATGCATGGTCATACAAACTAACACACTCTTATATATCTCAAACAAGAACAAACAACCACAATGTGAAACATGTCAAACAACCCTGACAGTCAAACACTTATTGATGGAATGCAGATTTTTTGCTCACATCAGAAAACATTATTTTAAGCAAACAATATGAAGGATCTATTTGAAAATGTTAACATAGAGGATATTTTCTCCTTTTGAGGGAAATAAAATATACCATAGAATATAGAACATGAAACAATCCATACCATAAACATAATCCCCAATAATGCTAACACATTGTTAAAACCAATTACTAAATGTATGTATATGAATACACAATATGTATAACAACCCAACCGCTAGGCATGATATAACCCTGGACGGGTTGATATGCCGTTAAAATTAATAAACCAACCAACAACTAGTGTTATGTGAAATGCAAAAAAGCCTTCATCCAGGATTTGAAATCTGGTCGACGAGTCCATTTCTTATGATTCTGACCATACACACACTCACCTCTAACACACTCACATATATTTGGGGGAGAATATGTGCTTAATTGAAGTCATACTAATTTGAAAATTAATTAGTTGATAATTAATGAATTAGGCGGATATATCCTGTTTAAATGTGAAGCGTAAACAATCGAGAAAAAGTCATTCTCTGAATGTACATTTGACCTTTTTCTCCATTTGTTTACGCTTCACATTAACAGATATATTTCCGCCCCTTTAATTTTTCATTACATTTATCAACTAATTAATTTCAAAATTAGGTATGACATTCAATTAAGCACATATTCTCTCAAACAATTGTCGGCATAAGCCTATCAAACCAAACCTTTGCGTACTTTCACTCACATATATATAATCTCTCTCATACACACACATAACCACCTTATCCTATAGTATTTGTTTATATTTACTGTAGTCAATTTGTCCAAAATGTTACATTGGGCAGCTTCATATTTCAAAAGTTTATTTTTAAAAATGTCCTTTTTTCTTTTCTTTCTTTTTTTCTTTTTTTTTTTTTAATGAATTATTTGTATATTTTCCTGTGTTTATTTTTTTTAAAATAAAAATTTTTTTTTTTTTTTTTTTTTTTAAATTCTAAAAAATCTCTATTTTTTGTTTTAGTGGTAAAATATCTTATTTCACTCACCCACCTGAATAACAACACACACATTAGGCTGAAATAGTCACTAAATTGCAAAAGCCTTTGATTGGACTCCCTCCTTGAGGATGAAACACAAATTTTACAAGTAAGATCATTTTTTTTTTTTTATTGCTAGTATTGTTATTTACTAATGTTGCATACCCTTCTTCTTTACTACTTCTTTCTTACTCTATTCTTCTGGCCGTCTTTGGAATCTTATAACATTTTGTCTTGGTCTGGAATCTTCTAAGGTCTGGACTTTCTTGGGGACTTCGGGTCTGGTCTGGTCTTTTATTGGGGATTTCTCTTTATCAGAAGCCCTGTGTCATTGTTAGTTTTTAGAAGTAATAACACAAGACTCCGATTTGCTTTGATCTTACTTTATTTTTAAATCCCCAACCAGACAATCTGTGCAGATTAAGACGGGAGCCCATGTAACGCAACTTACCCTTCCGTCAAGCTTGGCTGCTAGTCTCTGACTGAAACTTACTTACTATCTAAACCGGAAGAGAGGGTCCTCTCTACCAATTCTCACGGTATCCACCGGAAGGAAGGATTAGGACAGGTCAAACCTTGTCATTCAAATCCTTCAAGGCCATGGGCTGCAGCTTATAATGGCCATTTTGATTTCTACACTATTGCACATAAATATTAGGTATCTAATAATTATGTAACACTAATACACAGTTGCTGCTCTTCCTAACTGGTCACCCATCTAAATTCTGAGCAGTCTCACTGTTGCTTAACTTCAGGAACTGGTGCTATAAGTCTAATTTTTCTGCTGGAAATACATTTCAATAGTTTCTTAGAAATGAATTACACAGAATAGGTTGTTACAAGGTAGAGGTTAGACAGCTTTAGTTGTTTCCCCAGATCATAAATAAAAACCCTACACTCTATTAAGAAACTTTAGCTGGACCAAATGTTCCCGCAAATATGTGCGGCCAGGATGCACTAAATCTACAAGCTATCAGTATTACTGCAGGGATGCTTATAAATATAACAACAAAGATGACAGTCTTGCTGAAATGTAATGATTAAAACGTTATAAAAATTAAACTACACAAGTTGAACTTTCATTTGATTTTTACTAAACAATTCTATCATTTGTACAATGTGAGTTATTAAGTTTTTAAATTCAAAGACTTTATGAACACCCTGTGTGTGGTCCTGTTTTTGCCATTCATTTATTCTATTTCATAATTAAAAGAATTCTGTTATAGATGGTATTTGTTTGCTTTATGTAACAAAGTCTTATGCACAAAAACACATGGCTACACATGTTTTATATATGAGGATAACTAAATATATTTCTTTAAAAAAAGTTTTTATTCATTTAATAATTAATTAGCTCATTTATTTTTTATGAGGATTACTAAATATATTTCTTTAAAAAAAAGTTTTTGATCATTTAATAATTAATTAGCTCATTTATTTTTTATGGGGATAACTAGATATATTTCTTTAAAAAATGTTTTCGTACATTTAATAATTAATTAGCTCATTTATTTTTTATTTTTTTTATAAGAGGGTAACTAAATATATTTCTTGAAAAAATTTTTTTTTCTTTTTTTTTTTCTTTCTTTTAATGATTAATTGGCTCATTTATTTATTTATTTATTTAATCCCAGCTCTGAAACCAACAAATCAGAATATTTTGGTATTCAGCCCTCATCTCCTGTTTCCTGTCAAATTGAGGATGACTCTGATGATGAATTGGTTGCTTCCAATGAAGAAATGAAGGATGATACCAACAAAGAAGTAGATTTATTCTTTTAATATAAATAATAATAATGAATTTATTGTGTATAGTGCCCAGGGCATCACAACTTATCAAAGGCTCATTATTTATTTTTTTTCATTTATTTATTTATTATTTAAAAAAATCTACATAAAAAGAATGGTTTTAAAAAAATCTACATAAAAAAAAGAATTTGGTTTTAAAAATCTACATAAAAAAAGAATTTGTTTTTTTTTAAAAATCTAGATAAAAAAAAGAATTTGGTTTTTAAAAAAATCTAGATAAAAAAAAGAATTTGGTTTTTAAAAAACTACATAAAAAAAGAATTTGGTTTAAAAAATCTACATAAAAAAAAGAATTTGGTTTTAAAAATCTACATAAAAAAAAAGAATTTGGTTTTTAAAAAATCTACATAAAAAAAAGAATTTGGTTTTTAAAAAATCTACATAAAAAAAAAGAATTTGGTTTTTAAAAAATCTACATAAAAAAAAAGAATTTGGTTTTTAAAAAATCTACATAAAAAAAAAGAATTTGGTTTTTAAAAAATCTACATAAAAAAAAAGAATTTGGTTTTAAAAAAATCTAGATAAAAAAAAGAATTTGGTTTTTAAAAAAATCTAGATGAAAAGAATTTCGTTAAAACAAAATTTTAGATTAAAAAAAGAATTTGGTTAAAAAAATATTATACATGAAGTTAAACAAATCATATATATAAACAAAAAAACAAAAAGATTTGGCATTGAATAACCCACAAGCATTGTTATACCATTAAACACCAAACAACTCTTCCTTTTCTTTTATCCAGTTGGAAAATGTCACAGTTTCCCTTGGAGATTCAACAAAAAATTCCACAAGAAATTCAACAACCAGTTTGGCATCATCAACAGCTTCTTCAGTCAAATCAGAAAAGATACAAATTGAACAGTTGAATAAAGATCGAAAAGACGAATACAAAAAAATGAAGAAGAAGAAGAAGAAAGCTGGTAAGTAGGAAATAAAAATGAGTTTATTGTTAATAAGAGTTTTGGATCAGGTAACCAATAGGCACCCCAGCCAAGTTTTGAAAGGAACTGAATTTTGCTTTTCACAGGTTTTTAGTAAACAAAATCAACAGACATTAGAATTTCAAACAATCCAAAGACACATTTTTATACTAAAATAGATTTTGATTTTAATAATAAAAAGAATGAGTTATTTCATGTTGTTGTTAGCATATGTGAAAAAATTTATCTTATCTTATTGTTTTGTTTTGGTTTTTTTTAATTGTAAAACTTTAAACAAAAGACACGTTTTTATACAAAAGAAACAAACACCAATAAGATGATTTCTTTCACATATGCTAACAACATGAAATAAGTAAATTTAAAAAAATTAAAATCAAAAACTATTTTAGTATAAAAACACGTCTTTGGATTGTTTTTAATAAGAACAATATAAAAATATTATCTTAATTGATTTCTATATAAAATCATTCATAGGATTGATTTGAATACATTGGAGATAAAACAATAATATTAGAGATCAATAACACCAAAGAATTATTTATTAAACCCAGTTTTGTTAAAAACCAGTATGCAATTAACCACACCATATTATGTAAATCTTTATATCTTAGTGATATATAAGACACATTGCAGGATTTTTAAATAACATGGGTTGTTTTGAGGCAAATCTAACTCAGATTTTCATAGAGATATCGTTTATAAATGAGATTTATTCTATGTATTAATGATTTTGACTATAAATTAAATACTCCTTGATAAATGACATTTGACTGAAGATGTTCGCGTAATACAGACAAAATTATTTCACCCTTGATTTGTTTGAGTTATTCATTTCTTGCTCACTTATCCTTTTATCTACCCTCATTGATAAATTTACCAATTCTGGGGGTACTGTGATGTAAACAGTGATTTAGTTCGGTTACAGACACATAGACACCAAACCTTTATTATAATAAGACTAGCAAAAAAAAAAAAAAACGCCCTCTGGGTGGTGTAAAAATTATTTTTGAAAGATATTGCCTGAGAGGGGTGGGAGTTAAAAATTCAATGTTTAAAAAGTTTGTATCAAATTAAGTAAAATCAAATTTAATAAAGGTGTAAAAGAATAGAACAATTTGAAATGGAAACTTATTCTGAACCCTAGATACATATTCAAATAAAACAAACCGCAATTTTCACCTTCAGCTGTTAAAATTCCTAGCATATAATTGTGCGTGCACATTATCTGAAATGAACTTAATTGTTATTAGAACACATTTTATTATTTTTTTGTGTTAAAGCATGCGGTTGTATTGTTTTCGAAAAAAGTTTCTAAGGTTTGTTTATTTTGCACGGAGACTTTCAAAATAGCCCGGCTTAGTTCAAAGTGAAAGTCAAGGGAGGTTTACTCTAATTGCCTTATTTGCTAGAATTTTGACAACTAAAGGTGAAAATTACCAAACAAACTATATATAAATATATAATAACAGGCATGTGTTTATTAAATTTTTTTATTTTTTTAATGAGGATTGTCTAATGTTGCATGCTCAAATTTTTAGTATTTATTCTATGTTATGATGATTTGGGTAATGTGATGTAAGCAGTGATGTAATTTTGGTTACAGACAAATAGACACTGTATCTCCATTATAATAAGATTATTTCTTTATTTCCAGATGTCTTGGCAGGAGAATTAGCTGATGATGTTCTTATGCTATGAATTTGATAAAGGATCTGATGGTGAAATGGATGGTGAATCTGATTACGACATCGATGCTTATTTCAAGTGAAATTCTTTTTATTATTTTGTCACAAAACAAAACTGTAAATATAAGCAATGAAATAAAAAAGTTTTTTGGGGAAAATATTTCATTTTGTTGTCAATTGCTTTCTAAACGTTTAGAAATGAGAGTGTATCACTGTACCAGCCTTTGAGTAATGTGGAGTACTGTTGCATACCTCTTTCTTTACTTTTTCTTCTATTCTTCTAGCGTCTGGACTTCGTCTTGATGGTCGGTTTCACTTAACTCATTTCTTCTTCTAGATAAGTCTTGTTACCAAGACATTCACCAACCACAAAACCATGCATACCTCTTTCTTTCTTCTATTCTTCTAGCATCTGGACTTCATCTTGATGGTCGGTCTCACTTAACTCATTTCTTCTTCTAGATAAGTCTTGTTACCAAGACATTCACCAACCACAAAACCATGTTATTTTCGTAAGCTTTTATTTACTTAACTAAACATTGCACGCGTATGCAGGTGAGTTCAGTTAAGGCAGTACATCTTCTCTGCCTGACGTCCAAACTGAAACTGAGGACCCAACCAGGTCCCACGTGACTTCACATATTTCGCGGGCTTTCTGTAATATTCCATGGAAAGTCCCGCCTGTGATATGAAAAGGGGCCATCCCTTTAGAAATACGGGGGTTGACAATAATCTTATGCTCCTGCATAGATTATGTAACAGTACATCTTCATCACCATTACTCCCATGTCCACTCTGACCAGAGTGTAGTACTCATTAGAGTGAATGGTGAAATAGAAAAATAAGTTTACAAAAAACAAATTGAGTTTTAAGAAAATTTAAGTAAATTGAGTACCCATCAAGAATGAATAAAACAAACGTTTTCGGTATAAAATAACCCAACAAGGGTTGACATGCCGTAGAACCCAAACAACCAACAATTCACGTTCCTCACTCAATCCAAGGTCTCAAAATGACTTAAAAATGTGTTTAAAAAATATTTGAGTTCATAATGAAGAAAATTGAGTGTCCCATCAAGAAAGTATAAAACAAAACATCTTCGGTGTAAAATAACCAAAGTTTGCTTAACTTTTAACATCTTGTTGAGAACTTGAAGGAAATACTTAACTAAAAGTTAGTCTTAGATATATTACACACTTTATTACATTTTGGAGGGTTCATTAGTGATGTCAATACTTGGTTCCTCGGGGGTTTCGGGTCTTACAACATCATACTCCCCTCATCAGGTGGACTTTTGCTCGGTACTTGTATACAATAGGAGACTTGAAGGAAATACTTAATTAAAAGTTAGTCTTTAGATATATACACACTTTATTACATTTTGGAGGGTGTTGTCAATGATGTCAATACTTGGTTCCTCTGGGAGTTTCAGGTCTTACATTTTGGAGGGCATCGTCAGTGATATAATTTCTTTTTAATTTTCTTTTTATCAATGGTCTCTTAAAAAACAATGACACAAAAAATGTAAATATGAAGGTAAAATGAATGTTATTCCCTAACCTCTAGGCACATGAAATTACCCTAGACAAGTTATCATTCCATTAAAATGAAATTATACACAAATACATACATAACATCCTGTTGAGAATTTTCTAAGTCCAGAGCCCTATTACTATAAGGATTTATCAAAAAATTGCCTTTTCATTTAAAGTTACTTGTTATTTCCCTTAACTCTTAATTCTTAACATCCTGTTGAGAATTTTTGTATACCCTGTCTGTTTTTATTTTCCTAGTACCCCACTCGTACCAGGTCAGGCACAAAGGCCCTATTAACGTGGGAACCACCCAAACACAAGTTCATGGTATGGCGGGTGAAAAATTTTGTCTATCCCATCGGCTTTCCCCTCAAAGGGGGCACCTCAGGCACTGGGCAATAAACCCACCCTGTCCCTTTAATCGAGGGCAGGTGTTGCCTGGGGGGATGGCCCCCTGGGATCACACTATTATTACAACATAATCGGTCCAGCTGCCGAAGCTCAACGGACGCCCGATCAAACCGGGTGTTTGTTGTGGGATAAGAGATATTCGTCATGAGAGATATCTGCAGTTATACTTCTAATACAAATCTTTTACTTACTTTCTGAGTAGCTGTCCTCATGGCTGGTAATTTCTTCTATCGGACTGGTCTAGTAAGGTTCTCTGGTTATCAAGTGTCCTAGTTTTTAGAGACACAACTCAAGGTGTATAGTTTTTTTGTGATCACATTTTATTCAGACCTTAATTAGGATTTTCTCAACCGCATGTGGCCAAGCACAGACCGTCTGACATACCCTTGAAAAGGGTGAATGTTCACCCGAAATATCGGAATAGATTAAAACCAGAAACGGTTGAGTATATAAAAATATCTGATTTTTGTTTTTTCTTGTTTTTGTTCTTATTCCAATGCTTTAAAAAGACCAAACCAACAACGTTCACATAACATAACACACACACACACACACACACATATATATATATATATATATATATATATATATATATATATATATATATAGTCCACCAACTCTATCTATTATCTATATATATAATATATAATATTATATATAATCGACTCAGCTCTATTTATAGATATAGCAAACTAAATTGAAATTATGTGTTGCGTGTGTGGGGTGTAGTGTGGTCTTTATGTGTTTATTTACAAACACACCTACCCCCAAATATCACCACACACACACACACACACACACATTGTTATCAAGATAACCCAAAGATTGTCATAGTTTTTAGAGACAAACTCAAGGCATATATTTTTTTGTGATCACATTTTATTCAGACCTTAAATCTTAGGATTTTCTCAACGCATGTGGCAAGCACATCCTCACATCCAGACACCAGCGCGGCTGACTAACTCCAAACTAAAAATCTTTCCCACAGTTGCATCGTAGCAGCAGGAAGTTGGGGAGGTAGGTCAGATTGATGTCACTGAACATCAATCAAACATAATGGTTTCAACAACACCTGAATTTCAATGATTTCTACCACGGCTACTAATATATACGGCCCCATATGTCACTTATGTAGCAGAATTCTAACAGGCCTATTCATTTATAGTCAATTTATGACTATTTCGAAAGAAATGTTAAAAATATACAAACTTGTCTTTTTTCTTCAGAAATGTAAAAAAAACATGTAAACAAACAAACAAAATAGTTTTAAAAAAATTATGCAGGGTGCCACTCATTTGGCCTTGTTCACACACGGACCACTAATATATACGGCCCCATATTCACTTTAACAGACAGAATCTACAACAGCCTATTTATTTTATGTCAATTTATGACAGTTTTGAAAAAAAATTTTTAAATATACAAACTTGTTGTCTTTTTTCTTCAGAAATGTAATAATAAAAGATTGTAAACAAACAAACAAACAAAAAAGATAGTTAAAAAAATAATGCAGTTATAGAAAACAAACACACCAACAATTTATCTATGATTTCAGGTTATATCAGGAAAAAAATGAAACCTTTTCAATGTGAAATGTATTCCCTGGTCATGGTAAGCAATGATAGTAATGATACTACAGAGAAACAGTATTTCTTGAGGAGAACTTATGGTTCCATCTCGCTAAATGTTTGTGGTTTAAGATTTTTCGAAACAGACATAAATTGACTATAAAATGAATAGGCCTGTTAGAATTCTGCTGGCTTAGGTGACATATGGGGCCGTATATATAGTAGGCTGTGTCTGGTCTTGGTAAGTAATGATAGTAATGATACTACAGAGAAACAGTATTTCTTGAGGAGAACTTATGGTTCCATCTAGCCAAATGTTTGTGCTTTAAATTTTTGAAACAGACATAAAACATTGACATATTAAAATGAATTAGGCCTGTTAAATTTGCCTGCTAGTGACATATGGGCTGTATATGTATAATAGTTTCATGTGATTAAAATTGTTGGTCTTTTCTCATGAATAGGGCCTGTTAGAATTCTGCGCTTAGGTGACTATGGGGGCCGTATATATTGTAGACCGTGATTTTCTAACTAACCATCCAAAGTGACGGTGCCCCACAATATAACATTATTAACTAAACAAAAGTTTTCCATCTACACTTAGTAAGAAGTTCAAAGGTTGGATACAAATGATTTACTAATGTCCGTTAAAAGGATACATAGTTTACTGATTGCTATGTTGTAAGGTAGGTGTGGAAGGTGAAGTAATACCGTATGTATCAATATGCAAATACCCTTCAATTATCAATCACATGATATTAAACAAAAGTTTAAAGTCTAGAAGAGCTCTTTTAAAATTTACCACTCAGCAATAATGACCTTTTCAAAAATACCAAATTTTGAGATGGAAACTTTAGTTTTTCTCCCACAAAAAAATGTAGCGTGCCATGTATTAATATAGTAAATAATTATTTTGAAATTTCACACATAAATTTTACACAAAAAGGTTTATATTAGGGTCAGATGACAAGTTCATAGGCGACCAAGATACTCTCATGGAATGTAACCAAATGAGGTTTATATGAGGGTCAGTTGAAAAGTTTTATAGCTGACCAAGATACTCTCATGCATATGACTACAATTAGGTTATATGAGGGTCAGTTCATTGACTGACCAAAATCCTTCTAGTTTTGTTTTAAAACGTTTTCCCACCTGAGATTTGGTGGCTTAGATGTTCGTTCTTTTATTTCTAATGAGAATCAACCGGCCATTTAGGGGTCTCAGAATACCTGTGTCCCCGCGAGAAGAAGCCAAGTAAAGTTTATAGTCTGACCAAGACACTCTCAATTGAATGTGTCAATCAGAGTATTATCAATCGTATCCTTTTGTGCGTTCACAAGCATTCTCCCATCGGAAGATCTATTACTTGAAGAATAGCGAGTTCGATCTTCAATGATGTCACACATTTTTTAGAACCCATTTTGTACTACTCAACCAATAGATGGAGCCCAATAGGCACCCCCATGCACTTTTTATCATATATGTGCTTGTGAAAGGTGGGTTGGCTGAGAGTCTCTTATTGTCCTGGGTATGACGTAGACTCTGTCTGATGGTAAAGTTCCAGTTCTGGAGCTTGCGGAGTTTGGAGTGCCCTTCATCACCATTGTTCATGAACCCGATGTTTAAATCCAGAACAAAACTGCTTGCATTTCACATAGCACTTATTTTGGGGAACTGTATGCCTCCCAAATGTTCTCCCCCCACTATGGGTAAAATAGTAACAAGATTCGGTAATCTTTAACCTGGTATGGCAACCAATCAAGGAAATGACAATTGTGACATCCATTGAGATCAAAACATCGCTATCTTCAAGTATAGATCTCCGATGGGAGATGCTTGATGAACCACAAAAGGACTACGATGATAATAACTCTGATTGGCCACATTCAATGAGAGTTCTTGGTCAGACTATAAACTTTAACTTGCTTTCTCGAGGGGACACAGCGTATTCGACCCCCTAAATGGCGGTTGATTCTCATTAGAAAAAAAGAACGAACATCTTAGCCAACCCAAAGCTCAGGTGGGAAAACGTTCTAAAACAAACTAGAAGGATTTGGTCAGTCAATGAACCTGACCCTCCATATAAACCTAATTTAGTCATATGCCATGAGAGTATCTTGGTCAGCCATAAATTTCAACTGACCCTCAATAACTCATTTGTTACATTCCATGAGAGCTATCTTGTCAGCCTTGAACTTTCATCTGACCCCTCATAATAACCTTTGTGAAATTTAGTGTGGAAATATTCAAAATAATTATTTAAACTAATAATTCAATACATGCACGACCTACATTTATTTGTGGGGAGAAAAAACTAAGTTTCCATCTCAAATTTGGTATTTTGAAAGGTCATTAAAATTGCTTGCAATGTAATATGTTTAAAAGAGCTCTTCTGAGACTTTAACCAGTTTAAATATCATGTGATTGATAATGAAGGACTTGCATATTCGACATACGTATTACGATTCACCTTACCACACCTACCTACCAACATAGCAATCAGCTATGTTAATCCTTTACGGACATTTAGAATCATGTAATCCAACCTTTGACTTCTACTAAGTGTAGATGGAAAAACTTTGTTAGTTAATAATGTTATCTATTGAGGGCACCGGTCACTTTTGGATGAGTTAGTGTAGAAATCACGGTCTACTATATATACGGCCCCAATATGTCACCTAAGCCGCCAGAATTCTAACAGGCCTATTCATGAGAAAAGACCAACAATTTTTAAAATACCACACTAAACTATATATAACAACTACGCCCCATTATGTCACCTACGCAGGCAGAATTCTTAACAAGGCCTATTCATTTATAGTCAATTTATGCCTGTTTCAAAAATCTTAAAGCACAAACATTGCTAGATGAAACCATTAAGTTCTCCTCAAGAAATACGTTTCTCTTAGTATATTACGTTATCATACTTACCAAGACCAGACAACAGCCTATAATATATACGGCCCCATATGTCACCTAAGCCAGCAGAATTCTAACAGGCCTATTCATTTTATAGTCAATTTATGTCTGTTTCGAAAATCTTAAACCACAAACATTTAGCGAGATGGAACCATAAGTTCTCCCTCAAGAAATACTGTTTCTCTGTAGTATCATTACTATCATTGCTGACCATGACCAGGAATACATTTCACATGAAAAGGTTTCATTTTTTTCCTGATTAACCTGAAATCATAGATAAATTGTTGGTGTGTTTGTTTTCTATAACTGCATTATTTTTTTAACTATCTTTTTTGTTTGTTTGTTTGTTTACAATCTTTTATTATTACATTTCTGAAGAAAAAAGACAACAAGTTTGTATATTTAAAAAATTTTTTTTTCAAAACTGTCATAAATTGACTATAAAATAAATAGGCTTGTTAGAATCTGTCTGTTAAAGTGACATATGGGGCCGTATATATTAGTGTCCGTGTGTGACACAAGGCCAAATGAATGGTGGCACCCTGCATAATTTTTTAAAACTATTTTTGTTTGTTTGTTACAATGTTTTATTTTTACATTTCTGAAGAAAAAGACAAGTTTGTATATTTTTAACATTTCTTTTCGAAATAGATAAATTGACTATAAAATGAATAGGGCCTGTTAGAATTCTGCTACATAAGTGACATATGGGCCGTATATATTAGTAGGCCGTGGTAGAAATACATTGAAATTCAGGTGTTGTTGAAACCATTTATGTTGATTGATGTTCAGTGACATCAATCTGACCTACCTCCCCAACTTCCTGCTGCTACGATGCAACTGTGGGAAAGATTTTTAGTTTGGAGTTAGTCAGCCGCTGGGTGTCTGGATGTGAGGATGTGCTTGGCCACATGCGGTTGAGAAAATCCTAAGATTTAAGGTCTGAATAAAATGTGATCACAAAAAAACTATATGCCTTGAGTTTGTCTCTAAAAACTATGACAATCTTGGGTTATCTTGATAACAAATGTGTGTGTGTGTGTGTGTGTGGTGATTATTTGGGGGTAGGTGTGTTTGTAAATAAACACATAAAGACACACACATACACACACACACACGCACACATATATATTCAATTTAGTTTGCTATATCTATAAATAGAGCTGAGTCGATTATATATATATATATATATATATAATAAGATAATAGATAGAGTTGGTGGACTTATATATATATATATATAATATATATATATATTATATATATATATAATGTGTGTGTGTGTGTGTGTGTTATGTTTATGTGAACGTTGTTGGTTTGGTCTTTTTAGCATTGGAAATAAGAACAAAAACAAGAAAAAAACAAAAATCAGAATTTTTATATACTCAACCGTTTCTGGTTAATCTATTCCGATATTTCGGGTGAACATTCACCCTTTTTCAAGGTATGTCAGACGGTCTGTGCTTGGCCACATTGCGGTTGAGAAAATCCTAAGATTAAGGTCTGAAATAAAAGTGATCACAAAAAAACTATACACCTTGAGTTTGTCTCTAAAAAAACTAGGACAACCTTGATAACCAGAGAAGAACCTTACTAGACCAGTTCGATAGAAGAAATACCAGCCATGAGACAGCTACTCAGAAAGTAAGTAAAAGATTTTGATATTAGAAGTATAACTGCAGATATCTCTCATGACGAATATCTCTTATCCCACAACAAACACCCGGTTTTGATCGGGCGTCCGTTGAGCTTCGGCAGCTGGACCGATTATGTTGTAATAATAGTGTCGATCCCAGGGGGCCATCCCCCCAGGCAACACCTGCCCCCTCGATTTAAAGGGACAGGGCTGGGTTTATTGCCCAGTGCCTGAGGTGCCCCCTTTGAGGGGGAAAGCCGATGGGATAGACAAAATTTTTCACCCGCCATACCATGAACTTTGGTTTGGGGTGTTCCCACGTTAATAGGGCCTTTGTGCCTGACCTGGTACGAGTGGGGTACTAGGAAAATAAAAAACAGACAGGTATACAAAAATTCTCAACAGGATGTTAAGAATTAAGAGTTAAGGGAAATAACAAGTAACTTTAAATGAAAAGGCAATTTTTTGATAAATCCTATAGTAATAGGGCTCTGGACTTAGAAAATTCTCAACAGGATGTTATGTATGTATTTGTGTATAATTCATTTTAATGGAATGATAATTGTCTAGGTAATTTCATCTAGAGGTTAGGGAATAACATTCATTTACCTTCATATTTACATTTTTTGTTGTCATTGTTTTTAAGAGACCATTAAAAAGAAAATTAAAAAGAAATTATATCACTGACGATGCCCTCCAAAATGTAAGACCTGAAACTCCCAGAGGAACCAAGTATGACATCATTGACAACACCTCCAAAATGTAATAAAGTGTGTATATATCTAAAGACTAACTTTTAATTAAGTATTTCCTTCAAGTCTCCTATTGTATACAAGTACCGAGCAAAGTCCACCTGATGAGGGGAGTATGATGTTGTAAGACCCGAAACCCCCCGAGGAACCAAGTATTGACATCACTAATGACACCCTCCAAAATGTAATAAAGTGTGTATATATCTAAAGACTAACTTTTAGTTAAGTATTTCCTTCAAGTTCTCAACAAGATGTTAAAAGTTAAGCAAACTTTGGTTATTTTACACCGAAGATGTTTTGTTTTATACTTTCTTGATGGGACACTCAATTTTCTTCATTATGAACTCAAATATTTTTTCTAAACACATTTTTAAGTCATTTTGAGACCTTGGATTGAGTGAGGAACGTGAATTGTTGGTTGTTTGGGTTCTACGGCATGTCAACCCTTGTTGGGTTATTTTATACCAAAACGTTTGTTTTATTCATTCTTGATGGGTACTCAATTTACTTAAATTTTCTTAAAACTCAATTTGTTTTTGTAAACTTATTTTTCTATTTCACCATTCACTCTAATGAGTACTACCAACTCTGGGCAGAGTGGACATGGGATAATGGTGATGAAGATGTACTGTTACATAATCTATGCAGAGCATAAGATTATTGTCAACCCCCGTATTTCTAAAGGGATGGCCCCTTTTCATATCACAAGGCGGGACTTTCCATGGAATATTACAGAAAGCCCGCGAAATATGTGAAGTCACGTGGGACCTGGTTGGTCCTCAGTTTCAGTTTGGACATCAGGCAGAGAAGATGTACTGCCTTAACTGGAACTCACCTGCATACGCGCATGAAATGTTTAGTTAAGTAAATAAAAGCTTACGAAAATAACATGGTTTTGTGGTTGGTTAACAAGATTATCTAGAAGAAGAAATGAGTTAAGTCATCTGTCCAGATGCTAGAAGAATAGAAGAAAGAAAGAGGTATGCATGGTTTTGTGGTTGGTGAATGTCTTGGTAACAAGACTTATCTAGAAGAAGAAATGAGTTAAGTGAAACGACCATCAAGACGAAGTCCAGACGCTAGAAGAATAGAAGAAAGAAAGTAAAGAAAGAGGTATGCAACAGTACTCCACATTACTCAAAGGCTGGTAGCAGTGATACACTCTCATTTCTAAACGTTTTAGAAAGCAATTGACAACAAAATGAAATATTTTCCCCAAAAAACTTTTTTATTTTCATTGCTTATATTTACAAGTTATTTTGTTTTGTGACAAAATAATAAAAAGAATTTCACTTGAAATAAGCATCGATGTCGTAATCAGATTCACCATCCATTTCACCATCAGATCCTTTATCAAAATTCATAGCAATAAGAACATCATCAGCTAATTCTCCTGCCAAGACATCTGGAAATAAAGAAATAAATCTTATTATAATGGAGATAAGTGTCTATTTGTCTGTAACCAAAATACATCACTGCTTACATCACATTACCCAAAATCATCATAACATAGAATAAATACTAAAAATTTGAGCATGCAACATTAGACAATCCTCATTTAAAAAAATAAAAAAATTTAATAAACACATGCCTGTATTATATATTTATATATAGTTTGTTTGGTAATTTTCACCTTTAGTTGTCAAAATTCCTAGCAAATAAGGCAATTAGAGTAACCTCCCTTGACTTTCACTTTGAACTAAGCCGGTAGCTATTTTGAAAGTCTCCGTGCAAAATAAACAAACCTTAGAAACTTTTTTCGAAAACAATACAACCGCATGCTTTAACACAAAAATATCATAAAATGTGTTCTTAATAACAATTAAGTTCATTTCAGATAATGTGCACGCACAATTATATGCTAGGAATTTTAACAGCTGAAGGTGAAAATTGCGGTTTGTTTTATTTGAATATGTATCTAGGTTATCAGAACTAAGTTTCCATTTCAAATTGTTTATTCTTTTACACCTTTATTAAATTTGATTTTACTTAATTATGATACAAACTTATTAACATTGAATTTTTAACTCCCACCCCTCTCAGGCAATATCTTTCAAAAAATAATTTTTACACCACCCAGAGGGCGTTTTTTTTTTTTTTTTGCTAGTCTTATTATAATAAAGGTTTGGTGTCTATGTGTCTGTAACCGAACTAAATCACTGTTTACATCACAGTACCCCCAGGAATTGGTAAATTTATCAATGAGAGGTAGATAAAAGGATAAGTGAGCAAGAAATGAATAACTCAAAACAAATCAAGGGTTGAAATAATTTTGTCTGTATTACGCGAACATCTTCAGTCAAATGTCATTTATCAAGGAGTATTTAATTTATAGTCAAAATCATTAATACATAGAATAAATCTCATTTATAAACGATATCTCTATGAAAATCTGAGTTAGATTTGCCTCAAAACAACCCATGTTATTTTAAAATCCTGCAATGTGTCTTATATATACTAAGTATAAAGATTTACATAATATATGGTGTGGTTAATTTGCATACTGGTTTTAACAAAACTGGGTTTAATAAATAATTACTTGGTGTTATTGATCTCTAATATTATTGTTTTATTCTCCAATGTATTCAAATCAATCCTATGAATGATTTTATATAGAAATCAATTAAGATAATATTTTTATATTTGTTCTTATTAAAACAATCCAAAGACGTGTTTTTATACTAAAATAGTTTTTGATTTTAATTTTTTTAAATTTACTTATTTCATGTTGTTAGCATATGTGAAAAATCATCTTATTGGTGTTTGTTTCTTTTGTATAAAAACGTGTCTTTTGTTTAAAGTTTTACAATTAAAAAAAAAAAAAACAATAAGATAAGATAAATTTTTTCACATATGCTAACAACATGAAATAACTCCTTCTTTTTATTATTAAAATCAAAATCTATTTTAGTATAAAAATGTGTCTTTGGATTGATTGAAATTCTAATGTCTGTTGATTTTGTTTACTAAAAACCTGTGAAAAGAAAAATTCAGTTCCTTTCAAAACTTGGCTGGGGTGCCTATTGGTTACCTGATTCAAAACTCTTATTAACAATAAACTCATTTTTATTTCCTACTTACCAGCTTTCTTCTTCTTCTTCTTCATTTTTTTGTATTCGTCTTTTCGATCTTTATTCAACTGTTCAATTTGTATCTTTTCTGATTTGACTGAAGAAGCCGTTGATGATGCCAACTGGTTGTTGAATTTCTCGTTGAATTTTTTGTTGAATCTCCAAGGGAAACTGTGACATTTTCCAACTGGATAAAAGAAAAGGAAGAGTTGGTTGGTGTTTAATGGTATAACAATGCTTGTGGGTTATTCAATGCCAAATCTTTTTGTTTTTTGTTTATATATATGATTTGTTTAACTTCATGTATAATATTTTTTTAACCAAATTCTTTTTTAATCTAAAATTTTGTTTTAATGAAATTCTTTTATCTAGATTTTTAAAACCAAATTTTTTTTTAGATTTTTTTAAAAAAATTCTTTTTTTTATGTAGATTTTTAAAAACAAATTCTTTTTTTTTATGTAGATTTTTTAAAAACCAAATTCTTTTTTTTATGTATTTTTTAAAACCAAATTCTTTTTTTTTATGTAGATTTTTTAAAAACAAATTCTTTTTTTTATGTAGATTTTTTAAAAACCAAATTCTTTTTTTATGTAGATTTTTTTAAAAACCAAATTCTTTTTTTATCTAGATTTTTTTAAAACCAAATTCTTTTTTTTATCTAGATTTTTAAAAAAACAAATTCTTTTTTATGTAGATTTTTTTAAAACCAAATTCATGTAGATTTTTTTAAAACCAAATTCTTTTTTTATGTAGATTTTTTTAATAATAAATAAATAAATGAAAAATTAAATAAATAATGAGCCTTTGATAAGTTGTGATGCCTCTGGGCACTATACACAATAAATTTCATTATTATTATTTATATTAAAAGAATAAATCTTACTTCTTTGTTGGTATCATCCTTCATTTCTTCATTGGAAGCAACCAATTCATCATCAGAGTCATCCTCAATTTGACAGGAAACAGGAGATGAGGGCTGAATACCAAAATAATTCTGATTTGTTGGTTTCAGAGCTGGGATAAAAAATAAATAAATAAATGAGCCAATTAATCATTAAAAGAAAAAAAAAAAAAAAAAAAAAATTTTTCAAGAAATATATTTAGTTACCCTCTTATAAAAAAAATAAAAATAAATGAGCTAATTAATTATTAAATGTACGAAAACATTTTTTAAAGAAATATATCTAGTTATCCCCATAAAAATAAATGAGCTATTAAATGATCAAAAACTAAATGAGCTAATTAATTATTAAATGATTTTTTTAAAGAAATATATTTAGTTATCCTCATATATAAAACATGTGTAGCCATGTGTTTTTGTGCATAAGACTTTGTTACATAAAGCAAACAAATACCATCTATAACAGAATTCTTTTAATTATGAAATAGAATAAATGAATGGCAAAAAACAGGACCACACACAGGGTGTTCATAAAGTCTTGAATTTAAAAACTTGATAACTCACATTGTACAAATGATAGAATTGTTTATAAAAAAATCAAATGAAAGTTCAACTTGTGTAGTTTTAATTTTTACAAACGTTTTAATCATTACATTTCAGCAAGACTGTCATCTTTGTTGTTATATTTTATAGGCACCCTGCAGTAATGCTGATAGCTTGTAGATTTAGTGCATCCTGGCACGCACATATTTGCGGGAACATTTATGGGTCCCAGCTAAAGTTTCTTAATAGAGTGTAGGGTTTTTATTTATGATCTGGGGAAACAACTAAAGCTGTCTAACCTCTACCTTTAACCTATTCTGTGTAATTCATTTCTAAGAAACTATTGAAATGTATTTCCAGCAGAAAAATTAGACTTATAGCACCAGTTCCTGAGATCACTGAAGTTAAGCAACAGTGAGACTGCTCAGAAATTAGATGGGTGACCAGTTAGGAAGAGCAGCAACTGTGTATTAGTAAATAATAACTAGCAATAAAATAAAAAAATTAACTTACTTTGTAAAATTTGTGTTTCATCTTCAAGGAGGGAGTCCAAGTCAAAGGCTTTACCAATTTTAGTGACTATTTCAGCACTAATGTGTGTTGATGTTAATTCAGGTGGGTGAGTGAAATAAGATATTTTACCACTAAAACAAAAAATACAGATTTTTTAGAATAAAAAAAAAAAAAAAAAAAAAATTTTTTTTAATTTTAAAAGAAAATAAAACACAGGAAAATTATACAAATAATTCATTAAAAAAAAAAAAAGAAAAAAAAGAAAAAAAAAAAAAGAAAAGAAAAAAAAGGACAATTTTTAAAAACAAACTTTTGAAATATGAAGCTGCCCCAATGTAACATTTTGGGACAAATTGACTACAGTAAATATAAACAAATACTATAGGATAGAGGTGGTTATGTGTGTGTATGAGAGAGATTATATATATGTGAGTGAAAGTACGCAAACAGTTTGTTTGATATGGCTATGCCGACAATTTTTGGGAGAATATGTGCTTAATTGAAGTCATACCTAATTTGAAAATTAATTAGTTGATAATTAATGAATTAGGCAGATATATCTGTCTAAATGTGAAGCGTAAACAAATCGAGAAAAAGTCAAATGTACATTCAGAGAAGGACTTTTTCTCGATTTGTTTACGCTTCACATTTAAACAGATATATCCGCCTAATTCATTAATTATCAACTAATTAATTTTCAAATTAGGTATGACTTCAATTAAGCACATATTCTCCCAAAAATATATGTGAGTGTGTTATGGAGGTAAGTGGTATAATGGTCAGAATCATAAGAAATGGACTCGTCGACCAGATTTCAAATCCTGGATGAAGCTTTTTTGCATTTCACATAACACTAGTTGGTTGGTTGGTTTATTAATTTTAATGGCATATCAACCCGTCCAGGGTTATATCATGCCTAGCGGTTGGGTTGTTATACATATTGTGTATTCATATATACATTTAGTAATTGGTTTTAACAATGTGTTAGCATTATTGGGAATTACTGTATGCCATTGATTTGTTTCATGTCTATATTCTATGGTATAATTTTATTTCCCTCAAAAAGGAGAAAATATCCTCTATGTTAACATTTTCAAATAGTCCTTCATATTGTTTGCTTTAAAATAATGTTTTCTGATGTGAGCAAAAAATCTGCATTCCATCAATAAGTGTTTGACTGTCAGGGGTGTTTGACATGTTTCACATTGTGGTTGTTGTTCTTGTTTGAGTATATAAGAGTGTGTTAGTTTTGTATGACCAATGCATAATCGGGACATAATGACTTGTTCCTTTCTAGACTTCCTTAAAGTTGGTCTGCAGCCTCCCAAAGTTGGTTTGATTAGGAAGAGTTTATTGTGGATACAGTTATTCCAGTCTTGCTGCCATTTTGTATGAAGGAATCTATTAATTTTAGGTTTCAAGTCAGTATATGGTATCTGGAACTTGTCAGGGATTAAATCTAGAGCAGATTTAGCTGCAGAGTCAGCTCTTTCATTCCCCCTCACTCCTATATGACTTGGTATCCAGCATATAATAATCTCCTTAGAACACTAATACCCTTGGGAAAGGTATGAATCTAATTCTACCTCCAGCCATGGGTAAATAGCAGGGCAGACTGGGCTCAACTTTGGCTAGGCTACCAGTCCAGGAGAAGAAAAACTCTGAATTCAAACCTGTTAAACTCTACTTAGAAGTTGACCTTGGTTGGTTGGTTGGGTTTTATGGCATGTCAACAACCCCTTGGGTCATTTTATGCCAAATACTTCTATTGGCAAAAAAAATGTTTAATGCTGACAAAGTTTTGAAATAATTTCATTTTTAATGGATAATACAATTTTGTTTATAAACTCAGGTTTTCTATTTAACCCATAGATGGGACCCTAACAGGGAAATTGCCCTTGTGTCGAATCCTATTTGTGTAAAGGGGTTGGTAAATATATATGTGTGTTTATGTGATGTGTGTGTGTGTGTGTGTATATATATATATATATATATATACACATGTATGTGTGTGTATAATAGTTGGATTCACAAGGTTCATTTTTTTAACGGTCCCCCTTGCTGTCCACACACTTCTTCTATCAGTGTTGCAGTGCTTGGATCCCATTGGTAAAAAAAATATCATCAACAACAGATATGAACTTTTCTGCCCACCTGTATTATTTAAATATAATACATATATTTTATTGTCAGCTGAAAAATGATGTTTATTTTCCAACATAGTTCCCCTTGCAGTCTAAACACTTCTTTCATTGGTGTTGCAGTGCTTGGATCCATTGGTCAAAAAAGTTAACAGCAAATATGATGTAATCATATTAACTTTTCAGCCCACCCATTGCAATCCCCACACTTCTTTCATCGGTGTTGCAGTGCTTGGATCCCATTGGTCAAAAAAGTAGCCAACAGCAGATAAGACGTCATCAAATGAACTTTTCAGCCTAATCTCATAAAATAAAAAATTAAAAAACAAAAACAAAACAACTATACTCACCAGTTCCAATGCTGTAAGATGATTGTGGCCGCTTTGGCAGGAATAGGTGCCCCTCCTTTCTTCAAGAAGCCCCACTTGTGAGCCAACATCGCAAGGAATTCCGAAGCATCTTGGAATTTAGGAAGTTTGTATCTGATCATCAATTCATCTTTGTTACACCTGCGCAGGATTGCTTCTACAGGTAAAGTCGGGTCAGTAAGGCCAGACACATTGACACAGTTCTTAAGAATTAGGGATGTATCAGAAGGATTTGCAGACATTACAACTCCTGGACAGTCCAATAATCTGATAGTTTGGCTCAAAGAAACTTCTTGCATTGATCGTGTGAGTCCTGGTGTGGCACCAACGGCACAAACTCGAGAACGCTTCAAACTGTTAATTATGCTACTTTTGCCCGTATTTGGTAATCCAACAACGCCAACACGAATTACAGTCTTGATACCTTCGTTACGACAATAGTTTCCGAGCAATTTCATCATAAGATCGCCACCAAGACAATTGGAAACTTTTTTCTCTGCACCTTTCCACATGGGGATTTTGTTTGACTGACTCTATAAAAAGAAAAAGAAAAAAAGAAGTTTAAATTTAATTTATTAATGTTCATTGGAGTTTTATTTTAGAAATTTTATTGAAATATCAAGAGCATTGAATTTTTAAAAAATTCTATAATCGTTTTATTCAAAATTACTATCTCAGCCAGATAATAGATGTTACACTTGCTTATAAATTACATTCACTAAATGGATCAACTATTATGGGACAGAGTCAGTATGTTTTATTACTACTGTCCCATAATAGTTGTCCATTTAGTGGATGTAATTTATATGCAAATGTAACAATTATTATGGGACAGTAGTAATAAAACATACTGGCTCTGTCCCATAATAGTTGATCCATTTAGTGGATGTAATTTATATGCAAATGTAACAATTATTATGGGACAGTAGTAATAAAACATATTGGCTCTGTCCCATAATATTTTTATCCATTTAGTGGATGTCATTTATATGCAAATGTAACAACTATTATGGGACAGAAGTAATAAAACATACTGGCTCTGTCCCATAATAGTGTTCCATTAGTGGATGTAATTTATATGCAAATGTAACAATTATTATGGGACAGTAGTAATAAAAACATACTGGCTCTGTCCCATAATAGTTGATCCATTTAGTGGATGTAATTTATATGCAAATGTAACAACTATTATGGGACAGTAGTAATAAAACATACTGGCTCTGTCCCATAATAGGTGTTCCATTCAGTGGGTGTAATTTATATGCAAATGTAACAACTATTATGGGACAGTAGTAATAAAACATACTGGCTCTGTCCCATAATAGTTGTTCCATTTAGTGGATGTAATTTATATGCAAATGTAACAAATATTATGGAACAGTAGTAATAAAACATACTGGCTCTGTCCATAATAGTTGTTCCATTTAGTGGATGTAATTTATATGCAAATGTAACAATTATTATGGGACAGTAGTAATAAAACATACTGGCTCTGTCCCATAATAGTTGATCCATTTAGTGGATGTAATTTATATGCAAATGTAACAACTATTATGGGACAGTAGTATAAAACATATTGGCTCTGTCCCATAATATTTATCCATTTAGTGGATGTCATTTATATGCAAATGTAACAACTATTATGGGATAGTAGTAATAAAACATACTGGCTCTGTCCCATAATAGTTTTTCCGTTTAGTGAATGTAATTTATATGCAAATGTAACAATTATTATGGGACAGTAGTAATAAAACATACTGGCTCTGTCCCATAATAGTTGTTCCATTTAGTGAATGTAATTTATATGCAAATGTAACAATTATTATGGGACAGTAGTAAATAAAACATACTGGCTCTGTCCCATAATAGTTGTTCCATTTAGTGGATGTAATTTTATGCAAATGTAACAATTATTATGGGACAGTAGTAATAAAACATACTGGCTCTGTCCCATAATAGTTGTTCCATTTAGTGGATGTAATTTATATGCAAATGTAACAATTATTATGGGACAGTAGTAATAAAACATACTGGCTCTGTCCCATGAGTTATTCTATTTGCATATAAATTACATTCACTAAATAGAACAACTATTATGGGACAGAGCCAGTATATTTTATCAGATTTGAGACAGACTTATTTTCTCAATTTACAGAAGTCTTTCTCTTTTTTTTTTTTTCACCATTAAACTGTAGAAAAATTTCAAAATGAAAGACAAACAAAATTGAAAAAAAAAAAAAAAAATGTAATATTTACCAGATTAGATCTCTGTTTCTGTAAAGATGTTTTAAATGGAATAACAGGGAATTCATTCTTCAGGTATTTCAGCCATGCCTCAGCATTTTCTCGTGGAATCAAGTCTACAAACAAAAATAAACAATTTTTTAAAAAAATCTTGTGAAAAACTCAACATAAAATATACAGATTAAGAATAAAAAATTCCATTTTTTCATCAGAAAATTGAGTTTGCTTGGGTTTTATGCTATGTCAACCCATTCGGTCATTTTATCTATCTATCTATCTATATATATATATATATCTATATATATATATATATATATATATATATCTGTCTATCTACCTCAATCTATTCGTACCTCAATCTATTCATATCTATCTATCAATCTATCTCTATCTATTTATTTCAATCTATCTATCCTTCTATCTCAATTTGTTCATATCTATCTATCTATCTCAATCTATTCATACCTATATATCTATCTCAATCTATTCATACCTATATATCAACCACAATCTATTCATATCTATCTACCTCTATCTATCTATCAATCTATCTCAATCTATCTATCTATTTCAATCTATCTATCCATCTATCTCAATTTGTTCATATCTATCTATCAATCTATCTATCTATTTATTTCAATCTATCTATCTATTCTATCATCATCTTTCATACTATTATCAACCACAATCTATTCATATCTATCTACCTCTATCTATCTATCATCTATCTCAATCTATCTATCTATTTTCAATCTATCCATCTATCTCAATTTGTTCATATCTATCTATCTATCTCTATCTATCTCTATCTCTATC
This sequence comes from Doryteuthis pealeii, assembly GCA_023376005.1. Taxonomy (NCBI): domain Eukaryota; kingdom Metazoa; phylum Mollusca; class Cephalopoda; order Myopsida; family Loliginidae; genus Doryteuthis; species Doryteuthis pealeii. The sequence continues at coordinate 26,272,176 of CM042176.1, read as the reverse complement.
TATCTATCTCTATCTATCTATCTATCTCTTATCTATCTATGCTATATCAACCCATTCGGTCATTTTATGCCCAATATATGTTCTAACTCTATCTTTAAAAATATACATGGAACTCTAACAGGTACTACCACTCTGAGTCAGAGTGGATCTGGGAGTAATGGTGATGAAGGGGTACTCCACATTCCCCAGAACTGGAACTTCACCATCAGATAGAGCTTAACGTTAATACCCAGGACATGAAGACCCTCAGTCACCGCCTTCTAGTACATATATGATAAAAAGTGTTGGAGCTTGCCATAAGGGCAATAGGTTGGAGACAACCATATAGGTTCATATAGAGCTTGATGTGACCAGCCAATTGATCGGAGGAGTCTTCTCTGTCCGCCTGTCTAAGTAAAGGAGTGGAGTATTGCATGTCATGGACTGCACAGCCACCAGGGTTCCATCCTTAAGTATCACAAGTTGCCAACAGGTGGCCCCATAGGGGGGAGGGATCTTACCCCTCTACAGAGGTGCAGTCGATGTATGTGTCCCCTTGGTGCAATTATTTAAGTTTTAATGTATTAAAATATGATAATTATAAAGACTGTCGAAACTAAATAAGAATGAATATAAAATATTACTTATTTTAATGTTATTTCAATTGATTTCTATATAAGATTATATATAGAATTGCTTTTAATACGTTTGAGAATAACATGATAGAATTAGAAATCAGTAACAGCAAATAATTATTTATTAATCCCAGTTTTGTTAAAATCAATATGCAAATTATTCCCATGTAAATCTTTATTTCTTAGAGATATCTAACACATATTTCAAGCTTTTAAATGCATTAATAATATGGGCAGTTTTGCAGCAAATCTAAATCCGTCAGACTTTAATAGAGACATTGTTAATAAATAAGATACTATTATATAGAAGTATTACACTTATTTTAAGGTTATTTTAATTGATTTCTATATAAGATTATATATAGGATTGCTTTTAATACGTTTGAGAATAACATGATAGAATTAGAAATCAGTAACAGCAAATAATTATTTATTAAACCCAGTTTTGTTAATATCATTATGCAAATTATTCCCACCATATACTATGTAAATCTTTATTTCTTAGAGATGTATAACATATATTTCAGGATTTTAAATGCATTAATAACATGGGCTCTTCAGGGCCTGTGTTTGTTAATGTAAATTAACAGCGTTGATCCCAGGGGGCTATCCCCCCAGGCAACACCTGCCCCTCAATTTAAAGGGGCAGGGCTGGTTTTATTGCCCAGCGCCTGAGGCGCCCCCTTGAGGGGGAATGTCGACGGGATCAACGCATTTTTTGTGTCTACACCCATGAGCTTCGGCTTGTGGGTGGGCCCACATAAAAAAATGTCCTTGTGTCACGCCCTCATAAGTGGGATGAGAGGCAAATACCTTAATAATATGGGAAGTTTTGTGGCAAATGTAACTCAGCTAGACTTTAAAGAGACACCGTTAATAAATAAGGTGATAATTAAGATTTAATAATGACTATTTCATAATCGTTGAGAATATAAAAGTAAAAAAGTAAAGTCGTCAGGGTGGCCTAAAGTCGGTATCAGCCAATCAGCGAGGGAGTCTATCCCCTTTTCAATAGCGCTAGACGAAGGAGATTGTTTTCTAGCATCTGAGGTGGAGTGCCACACCTACCACTAGCTCCTTACTTTACCGCACAGATCCCTGTGCTACTCATACGCTGAGTTGGCGAGGGCCGGTATCGAACTAGGAACCTTGTGGTTTCTAGCCGAATGCTCTACCGACTGAGCTAACCTGGCCCCTAATATAAGAATATAACTTAATTGAGAATATAACTTAAATAAATAAGGAAATTGTGACATCAGTGGTAACGTAGTTTTTGATACAGTTACATAATCTCCATTATAATAATAAGATAACTTACCAATTTATAAATAAATCTAACTTAAGATGTTTGTTTGTTTGTTTTGTTTTACGGCATATCAACCTCAGTGGGTCATTTAATGCTGATAAAGTTTTGAAATCAATTCTTAATGAATACAATTTTTTTATAAATACATTTTTCTATTTAACCCATAGATGGGACCCTAACAGGTACTACCACTCCGGGTCAGAGTGGACCAGGAAGCAATGGTGATGAAGGGGTGCTCCACATTCCCCAAACCTCTAAAACTGGAACCTCACCATCAGATAGAGTTTAACGTCATTCCCAGGACATGTAGACCCGCAGCCACCGCCTTCTAGCACCCATATGATAAAAAGGGGTTGGAGCTTGCCATAAGGGCAATAGGGTTGGGAAAATCATATAGGTGCTAGGGCTTGACGTGACTAGCCGATTGATCGAAGGGGGCCTCTCCGACCGCCCGTCTAGCCCAATATAGGGCCAAAGTGGAGTATTGCATGTCATGAATTGCTCATCCACCTGGGCTCTATCCTTAAGCATCACGGGTCGCCAGCTACGGCCAACAGGTGGCTCCAATGGGGGAGTCTTACCCCCCTGCAGAGGTGCATTCTAACGCCCCAGCCGACAGGGCGGTCTACCGACTGAGCTAACCCGGCTCCTAATATAAGAATATAACTTAATTGAGAATCTAACTTAAATAAATAAGGAAATTGTGACATCAGTGGTAACGTAGTTTTGGATACAGACAGTTACATAATCTCCATTATAATAATAAGATAACTTACCAATTTTATTGAGCACTAGAACCAATTTCTTGTTAATGCCAGAACTGATGACAGCATCTTCAACTTCTTTGCATCGAGTTCCAAGAGGATCTCTGGCATCTAGCACTTCAAGAATAACATCTGCTTGATCGACAACCTGTAAAGGAAAAACAAACAAACAGATAAGCAAGTGGGATTAAGAGTTAATCCAGGCAAGGTTTATACATACATCTGTCAGGACAGGACAGTTAGTTGGTTGGATTTTATGGTATGTCAACCCTTGTTGGGTTAGGGGCCGGGTTAGTAACCACAAGGTTAGGGGTTCGGCTAGTAACCACAAGGTTCCTAGTTCGATACCGGTCCCCGTCAACTCAGCGTATGAGTAGCACAGGGATCTGTGCGGTAAAGTAAGGAGCTGACGGTAAGTGTGGCGCTCCACCTCAGATGCTAAAACAATCTCCTTGGACTAGCGCTATTGAAAAGGGGATAGACTTCCTCGCTGACTGGCTGATACCGACTTTAGGCCGCCCCGTTGACTTTACTTGATGGGTACTCAATTAGTTTTAAACACATTTTTTCTATTTAATTCATAGATGAGACCCTAACAGGTACTACCACTCTGGGTCAGAGTGGACCTGGGAGCAATGGTGATGAAGGGGTGCTCCACATTCCCCAGACCTCCAGAACTGGAACCTCACCATCAAATAGTTTAACATCATACCCAGGACATGAAGACACTCAGCCAATACCTTCTAGTACATATATTATAAAAAGGGTTAAGGCTTGCTATCAGGGCAATAGGGTTGGGACAATCATATAGGTGCTAGGGCTTGACGCAACCAGGCAATTGATTGGAAGGACCTGGGAGCAATGGTGATGATGGGGTGCTCCACATTCCCCAGACCTCCAGAACTGGAACCTCACCATCAAATAGTTTAACATCATACCCAGGACATGAAGACACTCAGCCAATACCTTCTAGTACATATATTATAAAAAGGGTTAAGGCTTTCTATCAGGGCAATAGGGTTGGGACAATCATATAGGTGCTAGGGATTGACGCAACCAGGCGACTGATTGGAAGGGGCCTATGAAAGCTGGATTGTGGGTCATTTAATGCCAATAAAGTTTTGAAATGAATTCATTCTTAATCGATACTCAATTTTTTCATAAACACATTTTTCTATTTAACCCATAGACGAGACCCTAAGAGATACTACCACTCCGGGTCAGGGTGGACCAGGGAGCAATGGAATTTCATCATCAGATAGATTTTAATGTCATACCCAGGACATAAAGATCCACAGCCACTGCCTTCTAACACAAATATGATAAAAAGGGTTCGGGTTTGCCATAAGGGCAGTAGGGTATCATGGGAATAGGAAATAAGCAAGTGGTCCCTAAAATGCCATGTGCAGACACTCGTTTGTCGCAGATTGACCAGCAGATGCAGAGATGAAAGGACCACAAATAACTGCCGATTTCCAGTGCAGATGCCTCTTGGAATTTTCACCAGAGCCCCTTTGGCTGGGTTGTGGCCTTAATATCACTGAGTGCCAGACATATCTGCCTTGGGTGGCCCTACCAGGAACTTAAGTCTCTGACAGCATAGCTCACGTATACACTGCTCTACAGCGATGAGGAGGGTTTGGACCAGGCCAACATGGAGAAGAAGGGCAAGAACAGAATGGAAGTGCAGTGTGGCCAGTGATGGGGGAAATATTAGACTGGCCAATTAAGAAAAAAAAAAAAAAAATCTTTTTCTTTCTTCTATTTCTTTACACATGGTGGTTATATTGATTCTTTTGGAAGTCTGTCGCAGAAAAATTTTCGAATTTTGTTGAAATATTAGATATGGATTTAATCGGATTTATTGATAGATTTCGATGCATAAAATGCATTGTTTTTAAAAGAGGAGAAGGATTCACTGTAATTTGAACACTTAAATAACCCCTTATAATGCCTGCAAATCACAAATTTCATGACAATGGTCGGTGTCGGTTTTATTGAATTTAAGGTCCCCCCCCTTATAGGTCCAGAAGAAATCACCTATTTTTTAAAGTATTCAAAGTTTCGATATCTTTGGTTTTTCTGGTAGATTTCGATGCGTAGAATGATGTTACTCCATGTCTTCAACAGTTGTGGACCCTATGGTGGCTCATTAGTCCAATTCTAGACTTGCAGATGCGGTCACACACATTGCAGGGGAAATTCCCATCTACATTTGGTTGTTCATGACGACAAAGACGTCGTCGCTCTGCAGTCCTGTTTATCTCATTATTGAGCTGCTTAGCTCCTGTGCGGCAGGCGTCTCACCAACCCTGTCTGTTGGAGGCCAGATCTTCCACGCTTGGAGGTGTGATGTTACATTTCTTCAGCGTTGTCTTAATATGGTCTTTTAACTGCTTTTTTTTTGGGGGGGGGGCTCCTGTCCTCCACATGCCATCTGTGAGTTTACTGTAAAGTAGTTTAGAGGGGGGGGGGGCCTCCTGTCTTCCGCATGCCATCTGAGTTTACTGTAAAGTAGTTTAGGGGGAGGGGGTCTCTCTGCAGGCATACGGATGGTGTGACCCAACCATCGCAATTGGCATAAAAAATACATCTAAAAATGTAAATACATCATATGCATTATGCATAATGAAAATACGACTTGGCTAGAAGATCGTTTTATTTTAATGGCATGTAAACCCATCTGTGATTATTTTATGCTTAGAGGTTAGGGAATTGCATTCATAGATTTTTCATATTTACATTTCTTCAGCTTTGTCTTAATATGGTCTTTGAACAGCTTTTGGGGAGGGGGGGGGACTCCTGTCCTCCGTATGCCATCTGTGAGTTCACTGTAAAGTAGTTTACGGGGAGTCTGTCCGCAGGGAGGCGGATGGTGTGACCCAACCAATGCAGTTGACGTTAGCTCTTAGCTATTGATATAACCATGATATGATAAAGATGGATTGTAAATTTACCTTTTTAAACTCTTTGTAGAAGGTTTTCAATGAATTTTCAACTGGTTTTGCTGCTTTTAGTGGTTTTGGTTTGGCATCTTTATGGCATCATAAACATGTTGTAATCCTCCAGTCTGTAAATAGAAAAAACAATACCAATCATTAATTAAACTAGTACAAAATAAAAAACGTCCTCTGGGCGATGTAAAAATAGATTTTTGAAACATATTGCCTGGGCCAGAATCAAACACAAAACCTTGTGGTTTTAGGCGGATGCTCTACCGACTGAGCTAAACTCACTTTACCACACAGACTGAAGTTGTGCTACTTACACAACGAGTTGGTGAGGGCTGGGATTGAACACAGAACCATGCGGTTCCTAAGCAGATGCTATACCAACTGATCTAATAACTAGATTTCATATTTTCATGTAAATAATTTTAAGATTAAAAAATTCTGAAAGAAAAAAAAAAAAAAATTAAAATCTGATTGTCGGTCAAGACAAGGTGAGACTGAGAAAAAAAGGTTACTTATTTCCTCTCATCATTTCCGGAATAGAAAAAGGATATTTGAAAATCATTGTCCGATAGGAGAATAGTATTATTTCACCAAAACAATATTTTTTTCTCTGCTCGCCCACACATTATATAGAAATTTATTATAAATGTACATATATATACTAGTTGACATACTAGAGGCATGTCACATTTCATATAGTACCTGAATAATGATAATGGAATTGTCTGTTATTCCTATAAATAATCTCTGATAAAACTTCAGAAGAGAGAAATAACGAGATCTCACAGGACTTGTTAATTTAACCAAGCAGTTACCCTGTTCACCTTGTAAACTTTTTACCTTATTCTTAATACTCATTGTGTTTCTTCCTATTATTTCTCTGTTAACTCAAGTTACAACGTATATATAGATTTTTGAATTACAGAAAATAGTTCTATTAAGTAATTTTACAAGTTAGGACAAAAGGGTAGTTAACCAGAGATTGTAGATTTCAGTTAGCATTCTTTGCTTAGTAAACCTTTTCCCTTATCCTTAATACTCATTGTTTCTTCCTATTACTTCTGTTAACTCTGATACTCGAGTTACAAAAAAAAAACATAAAAATGTTATTACCGCATGCACACTAGCCAATAAGAGATCCAAATATACATTAGAAAACTTACACCATTTATTGTTTAACTGGCTCTAAATGTCTTAATTTCTATATAGGAAGTACAATTAAGACCCCTCCACATTAGAATTAAAGAGCATATCCACACACGTGAATCCTCATTCCATAAACATTTAATCAAATGCAAAAATAAGGACAATAATTTCTCCATTAAAATAGAGACAATAATACGCAACGTTGGTAATCTCAGAATTAGAGAAAGTTTATTAATAGCCAAGTTACACCCTCACATAAACAGTAGGTTAGAATTAAACACTGAATATATAATTAGTTAACATACACATTCCATAAATACACACATATATATATATATATATATATATATAAATAAATAAATAAAAGGAATGAAATTGAAATTGATTGAACAACGGATATCACGGCTCTTCCGTGTGGTGTTTATAACATCCAAAACAAAAAAAACACACAAGACCGCTTCCATTTCAAAAACAGTCTCTGAAGATGAAGTTTCTTTGAAATTGATTAGACACTGGACATTATTTTTGTTTTTTTTAATATGCCTTGTAATTGCCTTCTTAATATAAATAAATAATAATATAAATTTTAATAAAATGTCAATAACAAACCTTTCTATGAAAAATGTCACCTTCTTTTTCTACATCTTTCATTATATCTTCCAAAGAACGATTCTTATTAGCAGCCACATCACGTTCATACTGACGACGCTGTTCCTTTTCAGCCTTCATCTGAAATAGATCAAAAAAGAAAAAAATATTGCTTTATTAAAATTGAAAATGCAATTCTACAGGGTGTCCACAAAGTCTTGGAACAGTTTTAAAATTGAACCTTAAACTCTTAACATCCTGTTGAGAATTTCCTAAGTCCAGAGCCCCATTCCTATAAGGATTTATAAAAAATAAAAAAATGGCTAAAAAAGACCTTTTAATTTAAAATCACTTGAGTTATTTCCCTTGAATTAAAGACTTCTAAATATGTTTAATATTACATTAAAACAAAGGCTATCGTTTGGGGCTGATTAGTTAAAATGAATGTGACTTCTAGCCGGGCGGAATGAGACGGTATAGGACATTAAGAGTTAATAACTCAAATGTTTTCATAAAAGTTCAACTTTTGAAGTTTTCTTATTGATGTATTTTTTTATTATTGCACTTCAACATGACCGCCATCTTTGTTGATACATTTTCAACCTGTAGTGAGACTTTATGGACACCCTGTAGATTTATTAATTTGTAAAAGAATATTTATCATTTCTAAAATGAATTACAATAAAGAAATCAAACCAACATAAATGTTGGATTAAATTTAATTTTTTTGACATGTTACAGAAATGCTGATAGCTTTTTGATTTAGTGCATCATGGGACAAACATTTGCTTTGAATGAGTCCCCGAGAAAATTTGATGGGTCCCAACTAAAGCCATGTAACTTCTACTTTGTAACCTATCCTGTGTAATTCATTTCTAAGAAACTATTGAAATGTTAGTTTGAAATGGTGATGGAAGAAAAAAGAAAAACACTTGGATTCATGGATATGATTTTACTGCGTCCTTTTAGATTTTTGTGCATCAGGGACACAGGACGCATACCTATCAGCATCTCTGATGTTATGAGAAATGAATTAGAAGATTTGAACAGATTACTGCAGTATTGGACAAAAAGAAAATTAAAATAAAAGACAGTGAAAAAACTGAACCATTTTTTATTATTGCCACAAATTTTAATGAAACTTCTATGGCTTAGACACACATAGGAAGTGATTATTTTCCTCAAACAACTGCTTACTAGCCATTAGTAATTAACTAATAACAAAATTAGGATATTAAATTAAGGAAGACAAAATTCTAAGGAATGTCCTTTTTTTTATTTAGCATTTCTGAGAATTCTTTTTTTCTTTCAGAAAATTATTAAAAAAATGCAAACGCAAAAAAAAAAAAAAAAAAAAAAAAAATTGAACCATTATTTATTATTGCCATAAATCCTAATGAAACTTTAATGGCTTAGACACACATAGGAAGTGATTATTTTCATTATATCTTCAATGTAATGAAATACCTAATTAGCAAAAAAAAATTAGAAAAATCATTTTCTTACCTGAGCTTTGAATTCTTCAGCGTCTTTAAGAACTGCATGTTTGAACGGAAGACTGTTAGGAATTCCGGGATCTTTTCTTTTACCTACAGAAAATTAAATAAAAATCAAAATTTTTATAATTTAATAATCTGACAAAAAATCACAAAGAAAAAGACAGCAATAAATTTTTTTTTATCTGTATGCAAAAACATAACATTCACCAATTCAATTTTCTATGTCTATAACCATTGCACAACAAGTGCCTCTACATTTGCCAAGAATATCCCCCCCCCCAGCAGAAAAATAAATAAAAACAAAATAAATAATAAGGTACTTACGTTTAATTGGATTATTCTTGGCATTTTTCTTTGCTTTCCTTTTATGTTCTTTAACCTAAAAACAAAAAAGATATTTCATTATTATCAGAAGAAGAAGCAAATAGCTTTTTTCAAAAAGAAAAAAAGTTCTGATTAAATCCTACTTAACGGATATAAATTCCACCACTGTATGTCACCCCGCCGAAAGAAAGAAAGAAAGAAAGAAAAAAAAGAAAAAAAAAAAAAAAAAAAAAATCAAGGAGTTAACCGAATTTAATGAAATTTTCAGTGTTGATATATTAATGAATAAAAGATATAATGCACTAGTTATTTTATTTTAAAACTTTTACATTTTTTTCAGGTCAATTAACTCTGAACCACATATGTTTATGAATCTGTGTTACGCCTCAAAGATACGTGGTTCAAAGTTAATTGATCTGAAAAAAATGTAAGAGGTTTTAAATAAAATAACTGGTGCATTATATCTTGTATTCATTAATATATCAACACTGAAAATTTCATTAAATTCAGTTAATTCCTTGATTTTTAGTATTGTTTTGTTTTGGCGGAGTGACATATGATGGTGGAATTTAGGTCCATTAAGTAGGATTTAACCTCTATATTGTATTCAAAGGAAGAAGACAATTGTTTATTTTCACACATTACACAATATAAACAATATCACACAAAACAAAAAACAATGTTGGTTGTTGTATTAATGTGTGGAGGATGATCACTAATTAGGAATGAGCCTATTCTAGTAGTGACCACATCAGTTGAATTTTTTTTTTGTGTCATATTGAAATTTCATTATAGTGATAGCGTGTTATAAGTTTACTTATACATACTAAGAGTTGCTATTTTGATAAATAAGTGACTTTATAGAATAAAGGAAATTAATGGCCAGGCAAGAACTGTTTTAACAACTGATTCTCTTATCAAATATTAAATAAATATTTTGAATTAGAAGACAATGGTTTATTTTCACACATTACACAATATAAACAATGTTACACAAAACAAAAAAAACGTAATGTTGGTTGTTGTATTAATGTGTGGAGGATGATCACTAATTAGGACTGAAACTATTTTAGTAGTGATCACCTCAGCTGATTTTTTTTTTAAGCCAATGCTTGAAAGTTGACTATAGTAATAGCGTATTAGAAGTTTACTTATACGAATTAAGAATTTCTATTGTGATAAATATTTTGATTTGGTGAGTAGACATTTTGGGGAAATCAATGTTTGGAAATTTTTTTGTTAGTGTATTCCAATCATTGATGCAGGAACCTGTGATAGATTTAAGGCCATAGGTTTTAGTGTTGGCAAATGGCTTGAAGAGTTCACCTGTAGTTGATCCTCTAGTAGAGACAGAGTATAATTCTTTATTAAGAATTAAATAGTTGTTGAATATAGAGGGTAGTGTACCACTAATTTGTCCATGAGCCAACAGACAATTCATTATGTAGACATGGTCTTTGATTTTAAGGACTTTATAATTTAATTTTGTTTTGAGTTTAAATAATTCTATTTGTCAAAATTTTAAAGATGAGGCTTATTGTCCTCATCTTGATGTGGACAACAGTCCGAAAATTTAAATTATACAAATCATCAAGCCTCATCTAAAAAATTCAGACAAGAAACACCTGAAGAAGGCTGGGGTGCACATCGACCAGAACATTGTGTATATAACAATAAAGAGGACAACAGTCTGAAAAATCCAAATATAAATTATCAAGCCTCATCTAAAAAAATCAGACAACAACACCTGAAGAAGGCTGGGGTGAACATCAGCCAAAACATTGTGTATGACGCTGTGATCTCAAGCTAGTTCAACCAGGCTTAACATTAAAATTACCAGTCAATTCAGCCCCTTACTCCCGCAAAAAAAAAACGGACCAGGTTACCTTTAAGCACCCCAGGGGTAACCTGAATTCAAAAGGACATGTTTCACTTTGCACCGTCAACATCCAGTTGTTTGTTGGGGTTAGCAGTTAGTTTTATAATTTAAAAATAAAAAGAAAGCGCCCAAAAATCGTCTGGTAACAAACAACCGGATGTTGATGGTGCAAAGCGAAACATGTCCTTCTGAATCCAGGTTGCCCCTGGGGTGCTTAAAGGTAACTTGGTCCAAAAAAATCTAAATAGTTTGTTAAATTGTTTTCCTCAGTTCTTAAGTTTTTATATTCTAAAAACAATAAAGATGAGGACAACAGTCAGAAAAATCTAAATAAAACCTCATCTAAAAAAAAATCACACAAGAAACGCCTGAAAGCCAGAACATTATGTATATAACAATAAAGATGAGGACAAGTCCGAAAAATCCAAATAATACAAATTATGAAGCCTCATCTCAAAAATTCAGAGAAATAGTGTAGATAACAATAAAGATGAGGACAATAGTCTAAATAATCCAAATTATCAAGCCTCATCTCAAAAATTCAGAGAAATAATGTAGATAACAATAAAGATGAGGACAATAGTCTGAATAATCCAAATTATCAAGCCCCATCTCATAAATTCAGAGAAATAGTGTAGATAACAATAAAGATGAGGACAATAGTCTGAATAATCCAAATAATACTAATCATCAAGCCTCATCTCATAAATTCAGATAAATAGTGTAGATAACAATAAAGATGAGGACAATAGTCTGAATAATCCAAATAATACTAATCATCAAGCCTCATCTCATAAATTCAGATAAATAGTGTAGATAAAAATAAAGATGAGGACAATAGTCTGAATAATCTAAATAATACTAATCATCAAGCCTCATCTAAAAAATCCAAACAAAAAACATCGGAAGAAGACTGCGGTGTACATTGACCAAAACATTATGTATATAACAATAAAGATGAGGACAACAATCCAAAAAATCTAAATACAAATTATCAAGCTTCATCTAAAAAATTCAGACATATAATACCTAATCGGTATGGACCTGAAATAATTTGACAATGGAAATAATTAGAAAAACTTAATCAAAAACTGTCACGATTGACAAACCACATCACATTTCTATACAGATGCTGAGATCTCAAGCTAGTACCACTTGGCTTAACATTAAAATTACCAGTTAATCCCCCCCTAGAAAAAAAAAATGATGAGGAAAACAGCCCCCCAAAATTTAAATCGGTAATTTATAAGGAAGTGTGTCCCGGTCTCCTGCCTCAAAAATTGCTGCCTTGTGACTATTAAAATAACGACCCCAGCTATGGTGTTACTTGAAAGAAAACAACCAACTTAGGGCGTTAAATGTACTTTAGTGGGAGGGGGCTTCTCTTTTTTGTCGTAATTCTTATTTATTTATCAAACAAAGTAAAAAAAAAAAAATGAACAAATTGAGGTAGATAGATAGATAGATAGATATCCATCTTCATATCTAAACAAGAATTACAACTAATTAAACAAGAATTACAACAAATTACGATAAATAAACAAGAATTACAACAAATTACGATAAATAAATAAGAATTAAGACAAAAAAGAGAAGCCCCTCCGCCAAATACATTTAACGCCCTAAGTTGGTTGTTTTCTTTCAAGTAACACCATAGCTGGGGTCGTTATTTTAATAGTCACAAGGCAGCAATTTTTGAGGCAGGAGACCGGGACGCACTTCCACATAAATTACCTTTAAATCATTTGTTAAATTGATTTTTTTTCTCACTTCTTAAGTTTTCATCTTATAAAAAATAATTTTCACATTTTAATCCAATTCTAGGCATTGAAAGCAATAAATGATGAGGTTTCTTTTAAAATACATTTTTTCCATAAAATTCTGAAGACATTTTTGGGGCACAAAATATCAGTGGGGGTTATATAAAAGGGAAACTAATTACAGTATAAATAAAAAGACAAAAGACTGAAGGTATGAATAGAAAAAAAAATTTTCTTTTAAAGAAGTGCTTTTGGTAAAAAAAATAAGTACCAAAAATCTGAAAATTGAATAAAAAAATTTTTAAAAATTTTTTTAAATAAATAAAAAAATCTGAGATTTTTTTTTTAGCTATCGTATATGAAATATAATTTCCTTTTAGATTATAAGTGAAAAAATTATACATCAATATTGGTTCTGTTTAAAAGGGTGGGAGCCTAACTTTTACATTTTCCAAAAAATTATTACATAACTATACTAAATTAAGCTTTTATTAAATAAATGTTTGTTTTTAAAATCTAAAAATATGAAATTTGAAACTTAAAATTAGGCGTTTTATATTTGAAATGAATTTTATCTATTAATTAGGTATAGGAATTGTTGCTCTCAAGGTACATATGGATGGCACGAACGGTAATATTTATTTTAAAGAATTTTGATTTATTTCCATTGAATAAGTTTGAAATGATTCCGTAATTTAAAAGAAAGAATTCATTTATTAATAAGTCAAAACTGGAAATTTTATTAAAATCAGATAATTCCCCGATTTTTGGCAATTTTTTCTCTATCAATCTGGGTTAGTGAATTGCCACTTATGGACCACCGTAGTTGCAGGCATATAACATTAAACTTGTTTCTCTACTAAGTGTAAACAAGTTTTGCGTAGTACGTGTTTGGAAGGGAAAAAAAATATATTACATTTAAATAAATATCAACAAGTTAGTAATTTTTCTGTAAATAGTGTATTTAATTCTTTTTTTTATTGATTTCCTAGAAGAAATGTTTTAAAATGTTGATAAGAGGGTTTGTTTTAAGTGCATCATAACATTTTGGGGGTAAATTTAATTAATTAAAATGTATTAAAAATAAATTATATATGTAATATCATTCTGCTTCTTCTTTTTTTTAATTTACTGTGGCTCATTATGTTACTACTTTTTGACTTAAACACAAATTTAATCTTAAATAATCAATTTAATTTTAATTCGTTTTTAAAGTGAAAATTGGTATCCAAATTTGGTGGTACGTAGATTATTACGTTTGTGATCATCCATACTTTAGAAAAAAAAATAGAACGCGTCACTTGCTGATAGAAAGAAAGTGCTCTTTGTACATTACGTATTTTTTTAATACAAATAAACTAAATATGTAATAAAAATTTTAAAATAATAATCTAAACATACATTCCAGGAGGGGGGGGGGCTAGTATCCATCCAATGTAATTTAATTAAGATAAATCTGAACGAATACAACCACGAATCAACACGTAGAAAAGTTGTCGATTTCGTAATTTTTAAAAATATATTAATCCAAATAATAGTTTTAGTTATAGCACAATAATTCATACAGTACATTCCTCCTATGTCCAAATTATTTTTATTTTTGTAAAATAAATTCAAGATTATCCTGAAAAATTTTATATCGTAAAAAGTTTTTACGATATAGTGGGGGTAAATTTCACAGAGTAAAATTGGTGGTACCTAATAAAAACAAATTACGCAATAAAAAATATTATTATTAACAATGAATTTTTATCTATTTATTTATCATTATTTATCAATAATTTATTTTCTTCAAATTTAATCTGAAAACCTATGAAATAGCAAAGGTGGTCACTACTCGAATAGGCTCAGTCCTAATTAGTGATCATCCTCCACACATTAATACATTAATTATTATTTTTTTTATTTTTTATTTTTTTGTAAAAAATGTCATGTGTGAAAATAAACATATTCTTTCTTTCTGAGATGCTACTTAGAGTCGACAATCTGAAGATACATTTTTTTTTTCGTTTAAAAAGGTCCGGCCGATAATCAAGATAAAATTGTTTTCACACAAACGAATAGTAAAAGAAATAATTTCGACCAAAAATTAGGGCAGTTTTGTTTATCCACATATAATTGTTTTTTTTTCTTTCTTTTTTTCTTAATAGGAACTTTATATACATATATCAGTTCTAATAAAATTAGCAGTGATCTTAATCTATCATTGGATAAAAATTATTAGCAATAAAAAAAGTAACATTTACAGACTTAATTTCTACAAGATAACTTTAGGAAATATTTCTAACACGTGGTGTAGCTGATGTTGAAAAAAAAAAAAGTAACTTACCTTTTTCTCGATCTTATATCGAAGTTTTGCCTTCACTCTTTTACTCTGTTTATCTGAAATGTAATAAAAACAATAATTAAAAACATTTCAATAAAAATAAAATAAAAGATTAATTATAAATTTCAATTGAAAAGTACGTACTTTTGAAACGACACGGCATGATGGCAGTTTGGGGAAGAAAGGAACTTGACGGTGTTGCAACAGTAAAATCCCTACTAAACAATACCGTAATTACCTCCCTTGTTTTAGTCAAGGGAGGTAATTACGGCATTATCTAGTGACTACAAAAAATATTAAAATATTTTTCTATAAGAATATTTATTAAGAAAACATTAAATTATGCATTGTGATATTAAATTATACTATATACCATACAATTAAATATATCAATATAATATTATATATATATATATATATATATATATATATATATATATATATATATATATATATATATATATATATACACATGATATCATTATACAAAATATATATATATTAAATTATATACGTTATATATTATAACATTAAATTATGTTTTTTTCTTAAATATCTTTTGATAAAAAAATAGTTTTTTTTTTAATCCATGAAAAAAAAAATTAGGTTACTCTCAATTATGTAGCTAATGTTCAGATTACCAATGAATGATAGGGACAGTTGGCGAGAGATTGTCATGGATATCCGTGGTACTAGCACAACAATGTGATGATGATGATGATGATGATGGATTGTGTAATTCTCAAGACTTGGTACTAATTACTTGTGAGTTATCATATATGTGCTAGAAGGCAGTGACTGAGTGTCTTCATGTCCTGGGTATGATGTTAAACTCTAATTGATGGTGAGGTTCCAGTTATGGAGGTCTGTGGAATGTGGAGCACCCCTTCATCACCATTGCTCCCTGGTCCACTCTGACCCGGAGTGGTAGTACCTCTTAGGGTCCCGTCTATGGGTTAAATAGAAAAATGTGTTTATGAAAAAATTGAGTATCGATTAAGAATGAATTCATTTCAAAACTTTATCGGCATTAAATGACCCACAATCCAGCTTTCATAGGCCCCTTCCAATCAATCACCTGGTTGCATCAAGCCCTAGCACCTATATGATTGTCCCAACCCAATTGCCCTGACAGCAAGCCTTAACCCTTTTTATAATATATGTACTAGAAGGTATTGGCTGAGGGTCTTCATGTCCTGGGTATGATGTTAAACTATTTGATGGTGAGGTTCCTGTTCTAGAGGTCTGGGGAATGTGAAGCACCCCTTCATCACCATTGCTCCCAGGTCCATTCTGACCCAGAGTGGTAGTACCTGTTAGGGTCCCATAAATAGGTTAAATAGAAAAAATGAGTTTTAAAAAAAATGAGTACCTGTCAAGAATGAAAACAAAAAACGTCTTTGGCATAAAATGACCCAAATGGGTTGACATGCTGTAAAAACCAACCAACCAACCCATGAAGAATGAATAAAACAAAAACGTCTTTGGCATAAATGACCCAAATGGGTTGACATGCCGTAAAACCAACCAACCAACCCATGAAGAATGAATAAATCAAAAACGTCTTTGGCATAAAATGACCCAAATGGGTTGACATGCCGTAAAACCAACCAACCAACCCATGAATAAATCAAAAACGTCTTTGGCATAAAATGACCCAAATGGGTTGACATGCCGTAAAACCAACCAACCAACCCATGAAGAATGAATAAAACAAAAACGTCTTTGGCATAAAATGACCCAAATGGGTTGACATGCTGTAAAAACCCAACCAACCAACCAACCAACCCATGAAGAATGAATAAATCAAAAACGTCTTTGGCATAAAATGACCCAATGAGTTTGTCATGCTGTAAAAATCCAACCAACCAACCAGCATCCTAAATATCGCTTGCTGGAAAACTGACTTAGGCCTAAAAGAGTGGATTCCAAAGCTCTATTCCAAGCCATAGGGAAAAATCCGAGTAATACAATGCAACGGAGAGTATGAGGAGAGTTTGGCATCTCACAGTGCGGTTAGTCACCTTCATGACCTTGGTTAAAGCATACAGAGCTGCTGAATAATGCCTCATTTTCTGCCTTCATCAAAGGAATTTCTTTCTACAAACAAACATATCTTCTAATTGTAACTTGACTACGAACAAGGTCAAAATTACTACCTACATACATGTTGGCTGTTAACTCATAAGACCATTTCCTGTTTTTTTTTTTGTTTTTTTTTAAATTTGGAAGCACCCAACATACATACATACATACAACATTCCTCCAAAAAGATTCCTTCTTCCTCACCGGAGTCCAACCAGATTATGACCTCAGACTCATACTTGGAGCCACCAATTACTAACCCGGGCATATCATTGGACTTTCCGCTTGTTTTAGATTCTTGTCAGTTTCTTCTGATCTGTCAATCCACCAAGACACATCTTCACGTCTCTCCTGAAACATTCACATTCTCTTGTTTGTTCTTTTTTTTTTTTTTTACCTAAGGTTAGTCTGAAAGACATTGAACTATCTTACCATTTTCTTATCTCTTCTTTAACTCTTAACATCCTATACCATCTTATTCCACCCGTCCGGAAGTCACTTTTGTTTTCCTAATCCACCCCAAAACAAAAGCCTTTGTTTAAATGAAATATTAAACATATTTACCTGTTTTTTTTTTTACAGGAAATAAAAGGTAACTTTAGATGAAAAGGCCATTTTTAGCCATTTTTTGCTAAATCCTTATAGTAATAGGGCTCTGGACTTAGAAAATTCTCAACAGGATGTTATGTATGTATTTGTGTATAATTTCATTTTAATGGAATGTTAATTTGTCTAGGGTTATTTTATACTTAGAGGTTAGGGAATAACATTCATTGTACATTCATATTTACAGTTTTTGTGTCATTGTTTCTTAAGAGACCATTGATAAAAGAAAATTAAAAAGAAAGTATATCACTGACAATGCCCTCCAAAAGGTAAGACCCGAAACTCCCAAGGAACCAAGTATTGACATCACTGACGACACCCTCCAAAATGTAATAAAGTGCATACATATTTAATGACTAACTTTTAGTTAAGTCTCTTGTTGTATACAAGTACCGAGCAAGTCTCTGCGTGGCTGTTATGTATCCCTGGGCCAATATATAAGAATTTATGATCTATTTGTAAATTACAAAGAGCGAATCTGGAAAGGGGGCGGCCTAATAACATGCCAGGTCTACTGGTGGAACAGATATAATGTTGGGAAACCTGAAATCTGTAAGGATACTGGTGTAACATCACCAATTGTCATGTATCTTAGCGATGTTTTACAAGACTAAACCAGAAGAAATTTGTTTTATTTTTAGATCTAATGGGGCTAAATTAATTTTTAACATGGCGGAATTGGGACTTCAATATTCTGTTAATTGATTGATTTTTTTGACCAAGTAACCAATAGGCACCCTAGCCGAGATCAGTTTTGAAAGGAACTGAATTTTGATTTTCACCGGTTGTTAGTAAACAAAATCAACAGACGATACAAACCAAAGATATGTTTTTATACTAAAATAGTTTTTGATTTTAGTTTTAAAAAATTGTTGCATAATCTATGCATTTTTTTTCCTTTGTTCACATTAACCGGAAAAAGTCCTTTGTTATTTTTGTCGTCTTTTCTTTGTTTCGGTTTAAACAAAAAATCCTACTTCCGCCCGCACGATATGCAACACCAATATATAAGATGATGTTTATTTAATTTACATCCATATTTACAGTTGTTTTTCTTTTCAATTTTGGAACTTTTTGGTTGGTTTATTGATTTTAACGGCATATCAACCCATCCGGGGTTATGTCATGCCTAACGGTTAGGGTGTAATACATATAGTGTATTCATATATATACTTTTAGTAATTGATTTTAAAAATCTGTTAGCATTATTGGGGATTATGTTGTATGGCATTGATTTGTTTCATGTCTATATTCTATGGTATAATTTTATTTCCCTAAAAAAAGAGAGAATATCCTCCATGTTGACATTTTCAAACAGATCTTTCATATTGTTTGCTTTAAAATAACGGTTTCTGATGTGAGCAAAAAACCTGCATTCCATGAATAAGTGTTTAACTGTCAGGGGTGTTTGACATGTTTCACATTGTGGTTGTTGTTCTTGTTTGAGTATATAGGAGTGTGTTAGTTTTGTATGCCCAATGCGTAATCGGGATACCATGACTTGTTCCTTTCTAGATGTAGTAACGAGTCGAACTTACCTGACTCAAAGCGTCCTCGATGCCTGGCCTGCGAAACTGTCCCTGGTAGGCAAAGGAATGTGGTTGGGGCAAGAAAGAATGTGGTACGCCATTATGCCCACTCTGAGTAAGAAGGATCAAGAAATTGGAGGGGGCAGAATGGACTTTTTATAGGGGTTGCAAGGCATTATGGGTAACTACCCATGGTGCATTGCAACTTTTATTTGACTATAAAAGCGACCTATTTTGGCCTGAATGACACACTGCATTTTTGTTCTTCATTAACAGTGTCGAGAGATCGAAAGAGGAAGTGAAAGAAGAAGAAGAAAAAGAGAAAGAGAAGCTGGTGGACAATTTTCACTAGACTTACTTAACTCTTAACATCCTGTTGAGAATTCCAGAGCCAAATTCCTATAACCATTTATCAAAAAATGGCTAAAAATATCCTTTTCATTTAAAGTTACCTGTTATTTCCCTTAAATCAAAGACTTCTAAATATGTTTAATATTACATTTAAACAAAGGCTTTCCAAGTTCAGAGCCCCATTCCTATAAGGATTTATCAAAAAATGGCTAAAAATATATTTTTCATTTAAAGTTACCTGTTATTTCCCTTAAATCAAAGACTTCTAAATATGTTTAATATTACATTTAAACAAAGGCTTTCTAAGCCCAGAGTACCATTCCTATAAGGATTTATCAAAAAATGGCTAAAAATATCCTTTTCATTTAAAGTTACCTGTTATTTCCCTTAAATCAAAGACTTCTAAATATGTTTAATATTACATTTAAACGAAGGCTTTCCAAGTTCAGAGCCCCATTCCTATAAGGATTTATCAAAAAATGGCTAAAAATATCCTTTTCATTTAAAGTTACCTGTTATTTCCCTTAAATCAAAGACTTCTAAATATGTTTAATATTACATTTAAACAAAGGCTATCATTTGGGGTAGATTAGGAAAATGAATGTGACTTCTGGCTGGGTGGAACGAGGCGGTATAGGACGTTAAGAGTTAACTGTCAGGGGTGTTTGACATGTTTCACATTGTGGTTGTTGTTCTTGTTTGAGTATATAGGAGTGTGTTAGTTTTATATGACCAATGCATAATCGGGGCTTCCTTAACTCGACATCCTGTTGAGAATTTTCTAAGTCCAGAGCATCATTCCTATAAGGATTTATGAAAAGATGGCTAAAAATGGCTTTTTCAATTAAAGTTACCTGTTATTTCCCTTAAATCCAAGACTTCTAAATATGTTTAATATTACATTTAAACAAAGGCTATCATTTGGGGTGGATTAGGAAAATGAATGTGACTTCCGGCCGGGTGGAATGAGGCGGTATAGGACGTTAAGAGTTAACTGTCAGGGGTGTTTGACATGTTTCACATTGTGGTTGTTGTTCTTGTTTGAGTATATAGGAGTGTGTTAGTTTTGTATGACCAATGCAATAGGGACTTCCTTAAAGTTGGTCTGCAGGAAAATGGACGCGTCCACCAGAGTTCAAATCCTGGACAGAACCTGTTTGCATTTCCCATAGCGCTGATACCCTTGAGAAAGGTATGAATTCAACTACTCTCCCTCCAGCTATGGGTAAATAGTAGGGCGGATTGGGCTCTTTAACCATCGCTACGTAACCAGTCTAGGATATGGTAGGAGATCTAGATCCAACACTTGTTGATAAGACTGAGAATTCATATTTCCTGGGATAAGGAGTCGTCCACGATTCCTTATTATCCCGGGAAGTATTGAGGCAAAAAGCAGACCCAGATCTTAAATTTTTCCCACTATGCTTCACTGTTAGAATGATATTTTTTGCTTGGTATACGGGGTTGGCTTATCTCTAAATATATCAGTTTTGATTGGATCACAAAATTCTATCAAGAGAATGGCCTACCAAGAGCTCATGGTTTTTCCAAGTGTTCTCTGGCAAAGTTTAATCAAAAGTTGGAACTTTTTGTAATAAAGTTTTGTAATAAACTTTTTGTAATAAACTTTTTGTAATAAACTTTTTGTAATAAACTTTTGTAATAAACTTTTTGTAATAAACTTTTTGCAATAAAGTTTCGTAATAAACTTTTTGTAATAAAGTTTTGTAATAAACATTTTGTAATAAAGTTTTGTAATAAAGTTCAATAACTTCCCTTACACTGGATTCTTTATTTACCAAAATATAAAACAACTTTAAGAATATTTACAGCAATTTTTATTACAAATGAATCAGTGAAACTGGAAACTTTATTTTAAAATCTTCATTTCCTAATATTGGAAGATCTTGTCTGTCCTTGGATTTTCAATGTTTGTTTGTTTTGTTTTACGGCATATCAACCAATGTGGGTCATTTAATGCCGGAAAAGTTTTGAAAGATTTATAGTAATAGTTTGGAAGAAAATTTTTAATCTCATTTTTTAAAATTTTATTTTAGAATTTTCCTTTCCTAATATTGGAAGATCTTGTCAGTCCTTGGATTTTCTTCAGAGTCTGAAATTCTTGTAAGATTTATTCTTCTTTAAGATAGTATGATTTGGTCATCTCGGAAATGCTGCTTAGTTTTGGTAATTTGAATGGAGGAAACTTGTCCCTGAAAATAAAGAAAAAAAAGTTATAAATGGAATTGGTATCACATGTCAAATTAACAATTTAAATTTTAAAAAAAAGTACATGCAACAAGATAGAGGAAAAAAAATTGGACATAATGTTGAGTATCTTTAGTATAAGCTATAACAATGTTTGTTTTGTTTTACAGCATATCAATCTCGGTGTGTCATTTAAATAATGAAATTTATTGTGTACAGTGCTCAGGTGCACCACAACTCATCAAAGTCTCATGTCAAGCACACAGAATAATGTATTAGTGTCAGGAACATGAACAGTTTACAGTAGTAATATGCATGTATGTGTGTGTGTGTGTGCATATGTATGTGGAGAGTGGCATCAGGTATAGTGTCGGCGGACTACAGGAAGCATGGAGGCTTTGAAAGACTCAGTGCTTCGGCAGCCTACAACAGACACGGGCAGTTTATTCCATGTCTCCGCAACTATGAGCGTGAAAAAATGTTTCCGAAAGTCACGTGAGCAGTGCTGTTTTCTGACTTTGTAGGCATGCCCACGTGTGTTAGAAGGATGGAGATCAAAAAGGTGCTCAAGGTTGCTGTTGTTAAGATGATTAATGACCTTATGAGCGTTTACCAGGTCAGTTGCCAGACGCCAAAGTTTCAATGAATCCATTCCCAGGGCAGCGAGACATTCAGAGTATGGCAGATGCCTGATGGAGGGTATTCATTTGGTTGCACGTCTCTGTACAGTTTCTAGGAGGTTAATATTCTGGGCAAGATAGGGGTTCCAGACCGGTGATGCAAACTCCAAGTGTGGCCGCACCATAGCTTTGTACAGCTTCAAATAGATAGCCGGTGAGCGGCTGACAAAGGTCTTGCTGAGTGACGCCAGGACACCCTCGGCCTTTTTCACAATTTTGGAGATGTGTTTAATTTAATTGTTTTGAAAGATTTATAACGATAGTTTGGAAGAAAATTTTTAATCACATTTTTTATTTTTGTAAACAAATTTTCTATTTAACTATTTAACTATTATACACATGAGATGTTTTTTCCAGAAATTCATAGCCGAAAGAAGTAGATATAAACCAATGATTATGGTATATCTAATTTATCTAATGTGTGAGTATGAAATGTTATTGTTATAGCAACCCTATCGGCTGGAGCTTTAGAATACATGTGCGAAATTGAAAGGCAGAACTGTGGACGAGCAGACACCGAACCCCCACAAACAAAGCGCGTCCGGATATGTTTGGCCTGTGCGAGGGGGAGGAGTGTGGCGAATGGCCACGGATATTTGAACTCGCTACGTCCTCGTCACTGAAATGCTGTTGGCAGTAACCTGGATGTAAACACTATTGACGCATACTCAAAATGCTGGTGAATATTGAAGTTCTAAACGGACAATGCCAGACCAGAGTAAGAAGCCTGGATGTACATATTAACTGTGTATTTAAGAGCCTGTCCCCCCAGACCGAGTGAGAACGATAGTTGGAGTTTTGCTGTTAAGAAGAGAGTAGTACTTTTGTGAGAGATTGTTGCAGACTATAGGGAATATGAAATGATGTGATGAAGAGAAATAACAAGACACAACTGTTTTGAAGTATAGATGGAGACTTTTTTTAATCTGCTCGTTAAGTCTGAATGCTAGCGTCCAGACACTCAGAACTTTTTATTTATTTTAAATCCCCACAAGACTAAGGACTTTGTCAGTTGGGAGAATATATACGTCGGACTTGACTGTGCCCCCCCCCCCCCACTGAGTTTGTTAGAATACACCAACTGTACCTCTGCAGAGGGGTAAGACCCACCCTGCCAATGGTGCCATTTGTTGGCTGTTGGTGCGACCCATGATGCTTAAGGACGGAATCCTGGCAGATGAGCAGTCCATGACATGCAACACCTCACTTTGGTCCTTACTTAGGCTAGACGGGTGGTCGGAGATACCACCTCCGATCAATCAGTTGGCCTAGCACCTATATGATTATCCTGACTCTAATGCCCTCATGGTAACCCCCAACCCTTTTTATCATAAATGTGCTAGAAGGCGGTGGCTGAGGGTCTTTATGTCCTGGGTATGACATTAAACTCTAACTGATGGTGAGGTTCCAATTCTGGAGCTTTGGGGAATGTGGAGTACCTCTTCATCATCATTGCTCCCTGGTCCACTCTGACTTGGAGTGGTAGTACCTGTTAGGGTTAAATAGAAAATTTGTTTACAAAAAAAAAAAATTGAGTTTAAAAATTTTTCTTCCAAACTATTCCTGCGAATCTTTCAAAACTTTACCAGCATTAAATGATTCACCATGGTTGATATAGTGGCGTAAAGAAAGGTAAACCACTGATAGTGGTATAAAACTACTCAGTCAGCATAATGTTCCTAGAATTTATGAGGATTGGGACATACTCATTAATGTTCATAGCTAAGGTACATGAGGATTGGGATATACTCATTAATGTTCATAGGTAGGGTATATGAGGATTGGGATATACTCATTAATGTTCATAGCTAGGGTATATGAGGATTGGGACATACCCATTAATGTTCATAGCTAGGGTAAATAACAAAAACTTTCTCAAATATATAAAAGTTTGTTTTTTTTAAGTGAGAAATACTTACAGATTCTGTTTGTACTACGTAGAGTCCCATATTATCAACAGTTTCTAAGATAAAAGTCATTTCTGCTTCTGACATGCTAGACGTTGGTAATGGACACTCCTCTTGACACTTATCATCTGCAAAGCATCTGTTTCAAATAAGAAAAAAGAATAACAATATACAGGGTATTTCTCTGAATTGGACACAAAGTCTAGTCGTCTACAGAGAATTTGGATTGAAAAGAACATCGTAATCAAATTTCTGGAGAAAGAAAAAAAAAAAAAGAACAGAAAGAAAATAAAGTTTAGAATTCTACACACTCAACATGTCAGCCAGTGACTGGTCAATGGCCCCTGAACTAGATTTAAAAATAAAAATGGAAGTCCAAAATTTTCTGCAGAAAAGCAAAAACGGATGTCCCTTCCTCTACCCCTGGGGTCACAAACAGAAGTAAAGGGAACTCAGTTAACTTTGAACCACGTATCTTTGAGAATCTGTGTTACACCTTGTGATACGTGGTACAAAGTTAACTGACCTGAAAAAATGTAGAAGTTTTCAAATAAAATAACTGGTGCATTATATTATTCATTAATATATCAACACTGAAAATTTCTCCAAGTTCAGAGCCCCATTCCTATAAGGATTTATCAATAAATGGCTAAAAATATATTTTTCAATTTAAAGTTAACCTGTTATTTTCCCTAAATCAAAGACTTCTAAATAATGTTTTAATATTACAATTAAACAAAGGCTTTCTTAAGCCAGGTCCAATTCCTATAAGGATTTATCAAAAATGGCTAAAAATAAATCCTTTTCATTTTAAAGTTACCTGTATTTCCCTTAAATCCAAAGACTTCTTAAATATGTTTAAATATTACATTTTAAACGAAGGCCTTTCCAGAAGTTCAGAGCCCCATTCTATAAAGGATTTATCAAAAATGGCTAAAAATATCCTTTTCATTTAAGTTACCTGTTCTATTTCCTTAAATCAAAAAGACTTCTAAATATGTTTTAATATACATTTAACAAAAGGCTATCATTTGGGGTAGATAGGAAAATGAATGTGACGTCTCTGCTGGGTGGGAACGAAGCGGTAATAGGACGTTAAGAGTAACTGTCAGCGGTGTTTTGACATGTTTCACATTGTGGTTGTTGTTCTTGTTTGAGTATAGTAGGAGTGTGTTAGTTTTATAAATGACCAATGCATAATCGGGGCTTCTAACTCTGAACATCCTGTTGAGAATTTTCTAAGTCCAGAGCATCATTCCTATAAGGATTTATGAAAAGATGGCTAAAAATGGCTTTTCTAATTAAAGTTACTGTTATTTCTCCTTAAATCCAAGACTTCTAAATATGTTTAATATTACATTTAAACAAAGCTATCATTGGGGTGGATTATGGAAAATGAATGTGACTTCCGGCCGGGTGGAATGAGGCGGTATAGACGTTAAGAGTTAACTGTCAGGGGTGTTTGACATGTTTCACATTGTGGTTGTTGTTCTTGTTTGAGTATATAGGAGTGTGTTAGTTTTGTATGACCAATGCAAATAGGGACTTCTTTAAAGTTGGTCTGCAGGAAAATGGACGCGTCCACCAGAGTTAAAATCCTGGACAGAACTGTTTGCATTTCCCATAGCGCTGATACCCTTGAGAAAGGTATGAATTCACACTACTCTCCTCCAGCTATGGGTAATAGTAGGGCGGATTGGGCTCTTTAACCATCGCTAGCGTAACCAGTCTAGGATATGGTAGGAGATCTAGATCCAACACTTGTTGATAAGAACTGAGAATTCATATTTCTGGGATAAGGAGTCGTCCACGATTCCTTATTATCCCGGGAAGTATTGAGGCAAAAAGCAGACCCAGATCTTAAATTTTTCCCATCTATGCTTCACTGTTAGAATGATATTTTTGCTTGGTATACGGGGTTGGCTTTATCTCTAAATATATCAGTTTTGATTGGATCACAAAATTCTATCAAAGAGAATGGCTACCAAGAGCTTCATGGTTTTTCCAAGTGTTCTCTGGCAAAGTTTAATCAAAAGTTGGAACTTTTAATAAAGTTTGTAATAAATTGTATCTTTTTGTAATAAACTTTTTGTAATAAACTTTGTAATAAACTTTTGTAATAAACTTTTGCAATAAAGTTCGTATAAACTTTTGTAATAAAGTTTTGTAATAAACAATTTTGTAATAAAGTTTGTATAAAGTTCAATAACTTCCCTTACACTGGATTTTTATTTACCAAAATATAAAACATTTAAGAATATTTACAGCAATTTTTATTACAAATGAATCAGTGAAACTGGAAACTTTATTTTAAAATTTCATTTCCTAATATTGGAAAGATCTTGTCTGTCCTTGGATTTTCAATGTTTGTTTGTTTGTTTTACGGCATATCAACCAATGTGGGTCATTTTAATGCCGGAAAGTTTTGAAAGATTCTATAGTAATAGTTTGGAAGAAAATTTTTATCTCATTTTTTAAATTTTATTTTAGAATTTTCCTTTCCTAATATGGAAGATCTTGTCAGTCCTTGGATTTTCTTGCAGAGTCTGAATTCTTGTAAGATTTATTCTTCTTTAAGATAGTATGATTTGGTCATCTCGGAAATGCTGCTTAGTTTTGGTAATTTGAATGGAGGAAACTTGTCCTGAAAATAAAGAAAAAAAAGTTATAAATGGAATTGGTATCACATGTCAAATTAACAATTTAAATTTTAAAAAAAAAGATACATGCAACAAGATAGAGGAAAAAAAATTGGACTATAATGTTGAGTATCTTTAGTATAAGCTATAACAAGTTTGTTTTGTTTTACAGCATATATCAATCATCGGTGTGTTCATTTAAGATAATGAAATTTATTGGTGTACAGTGCTCAGGTGAACCACAACTCATCAAAGTCTCATGTCAAGCACACAGAATAATGTATTAGTGTTCAGGAACATGAACAGTTTACAGTAGTAATATGCATGTATGTGTGTGTGTGTGTGTGCATATGTATGTGGAGAGTGGCATCAGGTATAGTGTCGGCGGACTACACGGAAGCATGGAGGCTTTGAAAGACTCAGTGCTTCGGCAGCCTACAACAGACACGGGCAGTTTATTCCATGTCTCCGCAACTATGGCGTGAAAAATGTTTCCGAAAGTCACGTGAGCAGTGCTGTTTTCTGACTTTGTAGGCATGCCCACGTGTTGTTAGAAGGATGGAGATCAAAAAAGGTGCTCAAGGTTGCTGTTGTTAAGATGATTAATGACCTTATGAGCGTTTACCAGGTCAGTTGCCAGACCCAAGTTTCAATGAATCCATTCCCAGGGCAGCGAGACATTCAGAGTATGGCAGATGCCTTTGTCTAGGTATATTTTATACTTAGAGGTTAGGGAATAACATTCATTGTACATTCGTATTACAGTTTTTGTGTCATTGTGTCTTTAGAGACCCTTGATAAAAAGAAAATTAAAAAGAAAGTATTTCACTGACGATGCCCTCCAAAAGATAAGACCCGAAACTCCCCAAGGAACCAAGTATTGACATCACTGACAACACCCTCCAAAATGTAATAAAGTGCGTACATATTTAATGACTAACTTTTAGTTAAGTATTTCCTTCAAGTCTCCTATTGTATACAAGTACCAAGCAAGGGTCCACCTGGTGAGGGGAATATGATGTTGTAAGACCCGAAACTCCCCTAGGAACCAAGTATTGACATCACTGATCACACCCTCCAATATGTAGTAAAGTGCGTATATATCTAAAGATTAACCTTTTAGTTAAGTATTTCCTTCAAGTCTCCTGGTGTATACAAGTACCGAGCAACTCTCTGCATGGCTGTTACATATCCCTAAGAATTTATGATCTATTCGTAAATTACAAAGAGCGAATCTGGAAAGGAGGTGACCTAATAACATGCCAGGTCTACTGGTGGAACAGATATAATGTTGGGAAACCCGAAATCTGTAAGGATAATCGTGTAACATCACCAATTGTCATGTATCTTAGCGATGTTTTACAAGACTAAACCAGAAGAAATTTGTTTTATTTTTAGATCTAATGGGGCTAAATTAATTTTTAACATGGCGGAATTGGGACTTCGATATTCTGTTAATTGATTGATTTTTTTGACCAAGTAAACAATAGGCACCCTAGCCGAGATCAGTTTTGAAAGGAACTGAATTTTGATTTTCACCGGTTGTTAGTAAACAAAATCAACAGACGATACAAACCAAAGATACGTTTTTATACTAAAATAGTTTTTGATTTTAATTTTTAAAAATTGTTGCATAATCTATGCATTTTTTTTTCTTTGTTCACATTAACCGGAAAAAGTCCTTTGTTATTTTTGTTGTCTTTTCTTTGTTTCGGTTTAAACGAAAAATCCTACTTCCGCCCGCACGATATGCAACACCAATATATAAGATGATGTTTATTTAATTTACATTTTTCAATTTTGGAACTTTTTGGTTGGTTTATTGATTTTAACGGCATATCAACCCATCCGGGGTTATGTCATGCCTAACGGTTAGGGTGTAATACATATTGTGTATTCATATATATACTTTTAGTAATTGGTTTTAACAATGTGTTAGCATTATTGGGGATTATATTGTATGGCATTGATTTGTTTCATGTCTATATTCTATGGTATAATTTTATTTCCCTAAAAAAAGAGAGAATATCCTCTAGTTGACATTTTCAAAACAGATCTTCATATTGTTTGCTTCAAAATAACGGTTTCTGATGTGAGCAAAAAACCTGCATTCCATGAATAAGTGTTTAACTGTCAGGGGTGTTTGACATGTTTCACATTGTGGTTGTTGTTCTTGTTTGAGTATATAGGAGTGTGTTAGTTTTGTATGCCCAATGCGTAATCGGGATACCATGACTTGTTCCTTTCTAGATGTAGTAACGAGTCGAACTTACCTGACTCAAAGCGTCCTCGATGCCTGGCCTGTGAAACTGTCCCTGGTAGGCAAAGGAATGTGGTTGGGGAAGAAGGAATGTGGTACGCCATTATGCCCACTCTGAGTAAGAAGTATCAAGAAGTTGGAGGGGGCAGAATACACTTTTTATAGAGGTTATGAGGAATTATGGGTGACTACCCATAGTGCATTGCAACTTTTATTTGACTATAAAAGCGACCTATTTTGGCCTGAACGAGAGACTGCATTTTTGTTCTTCAGTAACAGTGTCGAGAGAGCGAAAGAGGAAGTAAGAGGAAGAGGAAGAAGAGAAAGAGAAGCTGGTGGACAATTTTCACTAGACTTACTTAACTCTTAACATCCTGTTGAGAATTTTTTAAGTCCAGAGCCCCATTCCTATAACCATTTATCAAAAAATGGCTAAAAATGGCCTTTTCATTTAAAGTTACTTGTTATTTCTCTAAAATTATTTCCCTTAAATCAAAGACTTCTAAATATGTTTAATATTATATTTAAACAAAGGCTATCATTTGGGGTAGATTAGGAAAATGAATGTGACTTCTGGCTGGGTGGAATGAGGCGGTATAGGACGTTAAGAGTTAACTGTCAGGGGTGTTTGACATGTTTCACATTGTGGTTGTTGTTCTTGTTTGAGTATATAGGAGTGTGTTAGTTTTGTATGACCAATGCATAATCGGGACTTCCTTAAAGTTGGTCTGCAGGAAAATGGACGCGTCCACCCGAGTTCAAATCCTGGACAGAACCTGTTTGCATTTCCCATAGCGCTGATACCCTTGAGAAAGGTATGAATTCAACTACTCTCCCTCCAGCTATGGGTAAATAGTATGGCAGATTGGGCTCTTTAACCATGGCTAGGTAACCAGTCTAGGAGAAGGAAAACTTTTAATTCAAACCTGTTATAGTGGGAGATCTAGATCCAACATTTGTTGATAAGACTGAGAATTCATATTTCCTGGGATAATAAGGAGTCGTCCACGATTCCTTATTATCCCGGGAAGTATTGAGGCAAAAAGCAGCCACAGATCTTAAATTTTTCCCATTATGCTTCACTGTTAGAATGATATTCTTTGCTTGGTATACGGGGTTGGCTTTTCTCCAAATATGTCAGTTTTGATTGGGATCACAAAATTCTCTCATTGATTCATCTATCAAGAGAATGGACTACCAAGAGCTCTCTGTTTTTTCCAAATGTTCTCTGGCAAAGTTTAATCAAAAGTTGGAACTTTTTGTAATAAAGTTTTGTAATAAAGTTTTTGTAATAAACTTTTTGTAATAAAGTTCAATAACTTTCCTTACACTGGATTCTTTATTTACCAAAATATAAAACAAGTTTTTTAAGAATATTTACAGCAATTTTTATTACAAATGAATCAGTGAAACTGGAAACTTTATTTTAAAATTTTAATTTCCTAATATTGGAAGATCTTGTCCGTCCTTGGATTTTCAATGTTTGTTTGTTTTGTTTTACAGCATTTCAACCTCGGTGGGTTATTTAATGCCGGAAAAGTTTTGAAAGATTCATAGCGATAGTTTGGAAGAAAATTTTTGATCTCATTTTTTAAATTTTATTTTAGAATTTTCCTTTCCTAATATTGGAAGATCTTGTCAGTCCTTGGATTTTCTTGGGAGGTTGAGATTCTTGTAAGATTTATTCCTCTTTAAGATAGTATGATTTGGTCATCTCGGAAATGCTGCTTAGTTTTGGTAATTTGAATGGAGGAAACTTGTCCCTGAAAATAAAGAAAAAAAAGTTATAAATGGAATTGGTATCACATGTCAAATTAGCATTCTAAATTTTTTTAAAGTACATGCAACAAGATAGAGGAAAAAATTTGGACATAATGTTGAGTATCTATGGTATAAGCTATAACAATGTTTGTTTGTTTTGTTGGTAATTTATGATGAAGTGCGTCCCGGTCTCCTGCGATCAATCAGTTACGTCAAACCTAGCACCTATATGATTATCCTGACCCTAATGCCCTCATGGCAACCTCTAACCCTTTTTATCATAAATGTGCTAGAAGGCGGTGGCTGAAGGTCTTTATGTCCTGGGTATGACATTAAACTCTAACTGATGGTGAGGTTCCAATTCTGGAGCTCTGGGGAATGTGGAGTACCCCTTCATCACCATTGCTCCCTGGTCCATTCTGACTTGGAGTGGTAGTACCTGTTAGGGTCCCATCTAAGGTTTAAATAGAAAATTTGTTTACAAAAAAAAAATTGAGTTTAAAATTTTTCTTCCTACGAATCTTTCAAAACTTTACCAGCATTAAATGATTCACCATGGTTGAGATGCCGTAAAAAAAAAAATGAAAAATAACCAAACGGAGGTTGGAAATGAAATAGAATCTTTATAACATTAACAAAATACAATACTAGTGGCGTAAAGAAAGGTAAACCACTGATAGTGGTATAAAACTACTCAGTCAGCATAATGTTCCTGAATTTATGAGGATTGAGACATACTCATTAATGTTCATAGCGAGGGTATATGAGGATTGGGACCATACTCATTAATGTTCATAGCGAGGGTATATGAGGATTGGGACCATACTCATTAATGTTCATAGCGAGGGTATATGAGGATTGGGACCATACTCATTAATGTTCATAGAGGGTATATGAGGATTGGGACCATACTCATTAATGTTCATAGCGAGGGTATATGAGGATTGGGACCATACTCATTAATGTTCATAGCGAGGGTATATGAGGATTGGGACCATACTCATTAATGTTCATAGCTAGGGTATATGAGGATTGGGACCATACTCATTAATGTTCATAGCGAGGGTATATGAGGATTGGGACCATACTCATTAATGTTCATAGCTAGGGTAGACAAGGATTGGGACATGCCCATTAATATTCATAGCTAGGGTAAATAACAAAAACTTTCTCAAATATATAAAAGTTTGTTTTTTTAAAGTGAGAAATACTTACAGATTCTGTTTGTACTACGTAGAGTCCCATATTATCAACAGTTTCTAAGATAAAAGTCATTTCTGCTTCTGACATGCTAGACGTTGGTAATGGACACTCCTCTTGACACTTATCATCTGCAAAGCATCTGTTTCAAATAAGAAAAAAGAATAACAATATACAGGGTATTTCTCTGAATTGGACACATAGCCTAGTGGTCTACAGAGAATTTGGATTGAAAAGAACATGGTAATCGAATTTCTGGAGAAAGAAAAAAAAAAAAAAAGATCAGAAAGAAAATAAAGTTTAGAATTCTACACACTCAACGTGTCAGCCAGTGACTGGTCAATGGCCCCTAAACTAGATTTAAAAATAAAAATGGAAGTCCAAAATTTTCTGCAGAAAAGCGAAAACGGATGTCCCTTCCTCTACCCCCGGGACCACAAACAGAAGTAAAGGGAACTCAGTTAACTTTGAACCATGTATCTTTGAGAATCTGTGTTACACCTTGTGATACGTGGTTCAAAGTTAACTGACCTGAAAAAATGTAGAAGTTTTCAAATAAAATAACTGGTGCATTATATTTTTTATTCATTAATATATCAACACTGAAAATTTCATTAAATTCAGTTAATTCCCTGATATTTGGTATTTTTTTTCTTTCGGCAGGGTGACATACTGTTGTGATGTTAGTCCAACAGTAAAAAAGAAGTCAAGTCGAGATAGGGTAAAATAAGACAAGTGTATTTACAATAATGGTACATGTACGACTAGCTTGTCGTTAACGGGAACAGTACAACCTTTTCACTCGGTGTCTCACTATTTATAGTGAGAACCGGTGTATATTCTCCACTGTAGGAACGGCCGGCACAACACATACGATGGTGAAATTTAAGTCTGTTAAGTTTGATTTAACCCAAAATTTTATTAGAGCTAAAAAAATAAAAAAATAAGAAATAATATTATTATAAATTTTAATATTTCTGAATGGAATGATTTAATATTTCTGAATGGAATCACTGACCTTATATAAAAAAATGGGGTGTGTTGACTTTTTTCTCTTATAAGGTGTGTGCCTGATGCCCGCTCCTACTTATAGACTCGCCGAGAACTATGTGATCAAGCTCTTGGCCAATCACTGGCAGTACTCTGCTGTTAATACAATACTTAAACGGAGCACACTGACCATAACTACTTTAACTTTCGTGGACGACGGGCAAAGGATTCTATAACTCAGGACTTACTTACTTTAAGCCCTTTAACACTTAACACAAATGGCCGAAGAAAGAAAGTAACAAGTAAGTTATGCATCTGTGTAAATATCTCTCTGACACCCTCTCTCCCTATCACCTAAGAACTCTGGTTATGTACCTGTGACAGAGAACACGAGGTGAGTGGCGAACATCAAGGCCTGCCGTATTCTCGAAGGAAGCGGGCTAGGCTTTGCCTGACGTGTAGGACTGTAGAATCGAACCCGCTTCATTCAGAATACAAACATTATCACTGAAGCCGAGAAACTACAGTCCCGGGTGTAAGCGCCAGGTGCTCGGATGATAGCTATGATGATTCCGGCGGTCGGTTTTGGCTCGAGAATCTCTTGCGTGGGGCGCAGACACCCGGATGTTGAGGGGAAATTAGTATAAGTAGAAGTGGGGTGACAACAGGAGTCGAGTTGCGATTTTTCAGCTGCTGAAGATATTTGAGTTGGTGATTTTACGACAACGACGTTGTTGACACCCCACCCCTCTCTTCAACAAGTCGAATTTATTTTTTCTTATTTTTCATTCTAGAGTACCCAACGAGAAAGGGGCACATAACACATGGGGTGATGAATTAAATAAAAATTTTTTAATTGTATACTTATCTCTGGATCGGTACTACATTGAAGAGGCTGGAATCCATTTTGCTTTGTGCCATTTAGAGATTTTAGTAATAACACAAGGCCACTTCTTTTTCTCATGAGATTTTTATTTCCCCTAAGTCACAAAAGCCGAGAGCATGTCTGGCTCTTTCAACTCATAATTCCAAACTCAGCCACCCTCTCACCTCTCACTCCTCCTCTCACCCACTTTGCCACATCTCACGGCCTGTCCATTAGAAACTATGATGATTCATCCTTAAACTTTTCCATTTTCATCTAATACATATTTTTGCTAAAAACTTTTCTGTGCTAATTTACATGTCAGTGTTACATGCATGGCTCCACCCCACCCCTCATTATGGTTTGGTTTGTTTTGTGGCATATCAACCTCGGTGGGTCATTTAATGCCGACAAAGTTGTGAAATAAATTCATTCTTAATGCATAATACAATTTTGATTATAAACTCATGTTTTTCTATTCAACGCATAGATGGGACCCTAACAGGTACTACCACTCTGGGTCAGAGTGGACCAGGGAGCAATGGTGATGAAAGGGTGCTCCACATTCGCCAAACCTCCAAAACCGGAACCTCACCATCAGATAGAGTTTAACGTCATTCTCAGGACATATAGACCCTCAGCCAACGCCTTCTAGCACCCATACAATAAAAATGATTGGGACTTGCCATAAGGGCAATAGGGTTGAGAAAATCATATAGGTGCTAGGGCTTGACGTGACCAGCCGATTGATCGGAGGGGTCCTCTCCGACCGACCATCTAGCCCAAGAAAGGGCCAAAGTGGAGTATTGCAAGTCATGAACTGCTCATCCACCTGGGTTCTATCCTTAAGCATCACGGGTGGCCACCCACAGCCAACAGGTGGCCCCATTGGGGAAGTCTTACCCCCCTGCAGAGATGCAGTCGGTGAATTCTAACGCCCCCAGCTGACAGGGCGCCCCTCATTATGTTACACTCCTTTCGCTACAGGCTGGGTGTTTGAATGTAGAAAAGACTGACAATCACTGACAAATTAGATTTGTTAGTTAAAGTCAAAACAAAAACTCACTGTAAATATTTGACGACGCTGTCTTGAAATTCTTTTGATACTTCCTCACATTCTGCTTTTCCACTTTCACTTTTAACAGGTGACACTGAAAATAGAAACAATAATAAGTAAAGTATGTTATCTTTATTATCAACCATCATGGGTTATTTAATGCCAAAGTTATCCTAGTACAAGATGTTATATACCCTAGCTATGAACATTAATGGGTATGTCCCAATCCTCATAAAACCCTACTATGAACATTAATGGGTATGTCCCAATCCTCATAAAACCTACTATGAACATTAATGGGTATGTCCCAATCCTCATAAAACCCTACTATGAACATTAATGGGTATGTCCCAATCCTCATAAAACCCTACTATGAACATTAATGGGTATGTCCCAATCCTCATAAAACCCTACTATGAACATTAATGGGTATGTCCCAATCCTCATAAAACCCTACTATGAACATTAATGGGTATGTCCAATCCTCAATATACCCTACCTATGAACATAGTGAAGGCCATAGTGAGTGTTGCATGTTATGGGACCACTTAGTACCTGAGTCACAAGCCACTCAGCTACTACAATCCTGTCCTCAGGCATTACAGGTTACCACCAATAACCAATAGGTGGACCCATTGGGAAGGATTTAGTCCTCTGCAAAGATGCAGTTGGTGTAGTCTACATTCTACAGCCAACAGGGCAGGTTGTGCTACAGTAATATCTATATAAACATTAATACACTGAGTAGGTACACATTTTTCTTATAGGTATCAGATTGAAAAAAAAAAAAAAAGAAAAATCTTACCTGGAGTAGAAGTGTCTTCTTTCTTTGTTTCAATACTAGAAATCATTTTCTTGTAAATGTCAATTTCCATAAACTGAAACTTTTTTTGAGTTCTGAAAAAAAAAAAAAAAAAAAAAAAAATTGATATCAGAAGTACAGAAAAAAAATTTAATAACTACAAAAAAAAAAAAAAAAAAAAAATAAATAAAATAATATAACTAAAAATTTTTTTTTAAATTGATATCAGAAGTACAGAAAAAAATTTAAGAACTACAATAATATAACTAAAAAAAAAATAAATAAAAAAAATAATAATATAACTAAAAAAAAATAATAAAAATTGATATCAGAAGTACAGAAAAAAATTTAAGAACTACAAAAAAAAAAAAATAATATAACTAAAAATAAAATTTAAAAAAAAAAAAATATTGATATCAGAAATACAGAAAATTTAAGAACTACAAAAAAAAAAAAAAAAAATAATAAACTAAAAAAAAAAAATAAAAAATAATATAACTAAAAAAAAATTTAAAAAAATGATATCAGAAGTACAGAAAAAATTTAAGAACTACAAAAAAAAAAAAAATACAACAAAAAAAAAAATGATATAATTACAGAAAAAAAAAATGAGGCAACAAATACATTTTACACTCAAAATATGTGAATTTTTTTTTATCAACATGTCTATTGATTAGTTTTCCACCAATTCAGATCACAGAAGTTAAGCAACAACGGGCCGGGTCAGTAATTAGATGGTGAACACTTAGAAGAAGGCCATTTCTACAATGTTAAAAATTTTGAGCATGCAAGTGGCTCTGAAGTCCAACTTTGCTTTTACATGTCATATATATATATATGGGAGAAATGTGAGGATGTTAATCCGACAATATGTGGAGAAAAGTAGACAAACACGGGATGTTATGGAAACTGGATGTTTATTGTCAACAATGCAACGTTTTGGTCATTTAGACCATCATCAGTACCACAGCCCAGTTCTAGCTTCAATGAAGGACATTTTCAGAATGGTGAAAAAACAGTAGGTTGTCAGTAGGGGCAGGGGTGGCTGGGGTGATGGGTAGTGGATTCCCCATTTAGAGGGAAGAAAATCCACTACCCATCCCCCGAAATGTTGCATCCCGTGTTTGTCTACTTTTCTCCACACACACACACACATATATATATATATATATATATATATATATGTGTGTGTGTGTGTGTGTGTGTGTATATATATATATATATCTGTTTGTAATGTATATATATTGTTTGGGTTTTAGTATGAAGCATTAGGTATGGAATATAAGAAACTCAGTTTTTGAATGTTAAGTTTAGTTCATTTTGTTAAATTTTCGAGACCACTTGCTTCTCTTTATCTGAACATAGACTGACCAGTCTTTTTAACATTAAAAAACTGAGTTTCTTATATTTCATACCTAATGCTTCATACTAAATTCCAAACAATATATATATTACAAACAGATATATATATTATATATATATATATATATAATATATAAAATTCACATATATCAACTAAGAAGCATATGTGGACCCCTCAACATATATATATATATACTAGCTAAAGTACCCGGTCCATGACCGGACTAAAATGAAATTTGGAACACCAGGGAGTGAGAGAGAAAGTGGAAGACAGTAGTTAGAGAGGGGGTAAGAGGAAAATAATTCTTGAAACTAAAATCATTGAAAATTTGTATATTTCAGGATTTGTATTTTCTGTTTTATAGTTTAAAATTATTACATACTAGCTAAAGTACCCGGTCCATGACCGGACTAAAATTAAATTTGGAACACCAGGGAGTGAGAGAGAAAGTGGAAGACAGTAGTTAGAGAGGGGGTAAGAGGAAAATAATTCTTGAAACTAAAATCATTGAGAATTTGTATATTTCAGGATTTGTTTACTAATATTCTAGTGGGAATCGAACTCGCTTCTCAATGACACTAGTAATGATGTCACAAATATATCCTCGAAAGGTCTCTACCTGTCGCAATAGTCAAAATAATACTGCTAGCTGTTTCTCAGTTGTCGTACGTAATCGCTTGACTCCCTGTCTCTCCGTCGCCGTATGTTTTTATACACACCCGATCTCGTGAGAATTTGCATACGTGCAATACTATTCTCGCCGGTTCGAGATCGCCCATTATTAAAGGTAGTGCTTACAGCAGCCATGTTTCTTTCCTGCGATGCAAGCCAGACTCGTCCGCGCACGCTTTGTGTTCCGAGGTACGTTACTTTCATTACATCTACAAATATTGCCAAGATATCTAATTAATCTAAAAGGGTTTCTGGATAAACTACATTATGTGTCTGATTATCTGGAGTAAGTACGCTAAGTCTTTTTGCACTTCCTGTCCGTGATACTCCAACATACAACTGTCCATGTGAAAAGCAAGGGACAGACAGGTCAATTCTAATTTCCTTGAAGGTTTGTCTTTGTGCTTTATTAATTGTCACCACAAAACACGGTTTACATGGAAATTGGAGCCTTCGAAATTTGAAGGGGTTCTCTGTGTCTGATGGAACTAATTGAATCCTAGGAATTAAAATGTTATCACCTTTGTATGTACCGCAGGAGATGGTAGCTTTGATTACATTTTCATGGAGGCGAGAAATGATGCAACGAGTTCCATTCACAACTCTGGGATGTTCCATGTTCCTCAATATCATAATAGGCATGCCAATTTTCAACTTCAGAATGTGAGGAGGTAGCCCAGATAGCTCAATTGAGTTCAACAACTCCACAGGATAAGTCACAGCATCTTCTTCTCTGTCAACACTGTCTACAGACTTGTATTGAAGTCAGTAAGTCTACTGTTGGTTTGAATAACAGCAGCTAACTAAGTACAACTTAAGCAGTGTCCAAGACAGTTGGTATATATAGAAATCAAGAATGACCCATTCATGAATTTGGGTGATTTGGGTCATTCCATTCCTTGAGTTCTGCTTGACTGCTTGATTTGAATGACATTGTGGTGTCTTATAAATATCCTGTCATTCTGCAGTAGACTTTGTGACATTCGGGTTTGTATTTAAGTTACAACCGTTTGTTGCCTTGTCTTCCCAGTTCGACGGTAATTGGAACTTTAATTATTCTTCAACTTGTAAATTTTCTCTTCACCAGTGAATTCTCCAGTCAGCCAGCTGTTAAGTCGGTTAACATTGGTATTCAAAGAAGAAAGAATAGTTTGTTCTGCCAGCCACTGTGAACTCACTCCCACACTGGCAAGACATGGGTAGACTTCAGCCTTGAGAACCTCAAAGGATGAAACCTTTTTTCCCAGTTTATCTGGGATATTGATGATATCTGGCTCAACTGCTCTTGGAATCTTGCCATCTCCAATATCTAATAAAATATGAGAAAATTCTTCAGCTTCTTCATCACCAGAGAGTTGAACCCTAATATTTGTGGTTAGGTGCTTCACCGTGATCTTTCTCCACAGATATTAAGTCTTCAGGCTTGTCTTGACAGTGTTTGATCTTGTTCCACCTTTGACTACTGGGAGAGTCTGTCTAAAATCTCCACAGAGAAGTGTAGGGATGCCTCCCATGGGCTGATTAAGTCTCATGAGGTCTTGAAGGGTGTAAGATTCAAAGTAATAATACTTGAAGATAAAACTCCGACAAAGGTTGATAGACAAAACATTTTATATACAGCACAGAATAAACAGGGTACATAATACATAGAGGTGTACATGAACATACATACATAAGTAATACAAAGTTACATGTAAAAGGATAAACATAAAAGCAACAGACATGAGACTAGGAATAGTCCATGCTGTATGAATCACTTACAGTAATGTAAGGAGGGAGCAAAGCCCCAACAAGAGGGGGGTAGACCAGAGTCTAACCCATAGTGTCTCGTAGGTCGAGCAACAGGAAAAGAGAGAAAGAGAAGTTCAAATCAGCCGCTTAAATACACCCGAGGCCCCTAGCGGGAACCAGCGAAACTAAACGGGCAGACAACTCTCCAGGCAAATACGAAAATAACGCCACAAGCGTATAATCTATAGCTTCATATACAGATTTATGCATCATTGGTGCTTCATCGATTACAATGACAGCTGTATGTTTGATTACCTTAGCCATGTCAGAACCACGTTTGATATTAGCTGTTGGCTGGTCTTGTAGATGAGTGTTAAGAGGCACCTTGAAAGGTGCTGTGAACGGTCCGTTCCCCACTGAAGCAGAGTGGCAGCAATCCCACATAATTCTTCATTGTACCTTTTTCTTTATCTGAAACTTTCAAAATTTGTGCCCAACATTACAACTTTGTGATATTTTCCTTGTGTAGCTGCTCAGCTTGGAGAGATTACTGGTGTTGAAATGATTAAAAACAACTATAAAATTTAAAATATAAAGACAAGATAAACCATTTTAAATGTTTTATTTTCACAAAAACATTTCTTTCCTGATTATATAAAAGACAAAATTCATGCTACAGCAGCCATGTTTTCTGCAAATATAACTTTAAAATTAAAGTCCATTACATATATTTCATTTTTTTCATATTTAATTCTATTTAAGAATTATTTATATTCTTATTTACTAATCATTTAACTAACTAATATATTAAAATTTCCAATTATAGTTATATGCATGCTTCTTGGATTATCCAATCTGAATGTGGAGATTTTTTTTTTTTGGTCACATGATTAACAAATAGCTATTTTATTCTCTCTTTCCCATTGACCGAATCTTTTTGGAGATTGCATTGATGACAAAACTCTTGCCAGTTCCACCAGGTGCATCCAAGAAGATCATGTTACAGCGTTCATATATTTATTTTCATCTTGAACAAATGGAGAAAGTAGACAGCCAGCATAAGATTCACCTTAATCTTCTGGCTTCTCTTTCTGATTCAAGCAGTGTTAGGATATCTCCTTCACGGACTGGTCCATTGACATTTCGGATAATTGACCGATTACTGTCATCAATGAACTCAACTCGGACCTGTGTACACTGTCCTTGAGAGCCAGTTCGTCCCAGATCTTTTGTTACTCTAGCGAGTTTTGGAGGGGCAAGATTATCCATGCTGTGCTATCTTTGCAAGCGAGAACGCGAAACTGCCCAGCTGCACCATTTCAAGAACAGCATTGTATATATCTCGTTGTTCTTCAGTCATGTTTTGATGGAGATCTTCTGCCTCTATGTGGAGTTGTTCGTGGTCATAATTCAATTCTTTTCCATAAGTTATTGAGCTGATGCCATCATTGTCTTCTCTCACCACAGAAAATTGCTCATCAAAGGATTTCAGTGTTCATCCCCCTATCATTAACAGTTTATCCTCAAGCGAACACAGAGCACAATTGTAGACATCCGCAGTATAGCTCGCCTGAGGATTGCTAATGTTTTGACGATGCTGCTGGAAAAAGTCCTCTGACAAGTGGTCACAGAACCTTTCCCACAAAAGATATGGAGTTGCAGGCTCACAGAATAAAATTATAGTGGTCAGCAGATTTCTGAGACTGAAAGGGTTGTAGGGAACAACCCACTGATTAGTAACCACCTGCCTCCCTAGCTGGTACTTTTTAATATTTCCTGTAAATCCACCATTCTCTGGCTTTCAGCGACGATACATTGGATAGCTATCATTGCCATGCTCCGTACACTGTAGAAATGTCTTTGGAAATTTTTTGCTGCACTTTCAATAGGGTATTATTTCATATTGTAAAATGTAAACAGTCTCGCCCAGGATTTGAACTCCTCTTGATTGAAGCGGCGGGGTGTAATGTATTTCTAATGCATTCTTATAGTAAAACCATTTCCAATGCATTCTTATAGTAAAACCATTTCCAATGCATTCTTATAGTAAACCATTTCCAATGCATTCTTATAGTAAAATCATTTCCAATACATTTTTATAGTAAAATAATTTTCAATGCATTCTTATAGTAAAATCATTTCCAATGCATTCTTATAGTAAAATCATTTCCATTTTTAGTAAAATAATTTATAATGCATTCTTATAGTAAAATCATTTCCAATGCATTTTTATAGTAAAATAATTTCCAATGCATTCTTATAGTAAAATAATTTATAATACATTCTTATAGTAAAATAATTTATAATACATTCTTATAGTAAAATAATTTATAATACATTCTTATAGACTATTATTGTTGTAAGCTCCACAGGGACCATGAATCATATGAGACATGACTGCATAATGAATATCTGACTCTGCTTCTTCATCTGGGATCTCTGCACTGATCACCATATCAATATCATCAAGATGAATTTTGTCTGCAGGAACAACCCACAGAAAGATGTGGGCATAGGGAAGACCACGTTTTTTGATATTCAATAGTATATAAATACTCTTGCATCTTACCGAAAGCCCCTTTTTATAAGAAGCTTCATAAGTTTCTTCAGCTCCCTGTAAGATATTGTCTGATCGGTGCACCCAAGGACCGGGCTGAATAGGAAGTGCAAGGGGGCCAGGTGCAGCCTGGAAACGAAAACAGGATGTGGCCCCGACCTGACCTTTTGCACCTGGAAATGCAGGTGGATGTTTGTCATGATTTCGGTGCAGAAATCTGTAGGCGTAGCCCTTAACCAATGAAAACAGCCTGCGTGGGCGAAGAGGCGTGTCTACAGAAAAAACTGCGTAGGTGTCACGAACAAGGAGGCGTGACACCGGGGGTCAGATTACAATAAAAGAAGCCCGTAGAGATCGATTAGACAGACGGCGATCAGGTTCAAGATCAATTGAAGAGAA
The DNA here is from genome assembly GCA_023376005.1 of Doryteuthis pealeii. Lineage (NCBI taxonomy): Eukaryota > Metazoa > Mollusca > Cephalopoda > Myopsida > Loliginidae > Doryteuthis > Doryteuthis pealeii. The sequence continues at coordinate 26,229,354 of CM042176.1, read as the reverse complement.
CTCCTGAAGGCTCCACATTGCATAACCCTGCCCACGACTCTCAGCTGTACACAACCGGGGAAAATAAACATCTCTTATATTTTCCTAAATACAAGTGTTTGTATTTTTGATGGGTCCAGTGTGTAACACTCCCGACCAAACACTCGAGAAATAAGATCTGGGTGGGCATGTGGTTCTTGTCCAAGAAAAAGATGGTTTGTAATATCTTTCCATTTGGGGTTGGTTGTCATTGTCATGAAAAAGTCAGGCCTTCCAAATCGTCGCACATAGGCCATAGCATCGCATTGTCTTGCATGCATCCACCGAGGTCCACCAGTGAATGATGATGGTCTAGTATGAAAAAGAAAAGAAAATAGAGTGGAAAAATAAATTCGACTTGTTGAAGAGAGGGGGGGGTCAACAATGTCGTCGTCGTCGTAACAAAATCTGTCGCCGTCGCAAAACCACCAACTCAAACATCTCCAGCAGCTGAAAATCGCAACTCCTGCTGTCGTCACCCCACTTCTACTTATACTAATTTTCTTTCAACATCCGGGTGTCTGCACCTCACGCACGAGATTCTCGAGCCAAACCCGACCGCCGGAATCATCATAGCCATCATCCGGGCACCTGGCGGGCTGGCGCTTACATCCGGGACTGTATCTTCTAGACTTCGGTGACAATGTTTGCATTCTGAAGGAAGCGGGTTCGATTCTACAGTCCGACATGTCAGGCAAAGCCTAGCCCGCTTCCTTCGAGAATATGGCAGGCCCTGACGCTCGCCACTCACCTCGTGTTCTCTGTCACAGATGGAAGCACCACCCTTTTCCGAACATTCCGAGGATCACCATCACCTGTCATTAAGATTTAAGCAGTCATCAGCTCGAAGGATCTTCTGCGATAGCGCAGATATCTCAAACGTTCCGTTTCAATCTTGCAATAGATATCGAACAGAAACTGCTGAAGAAGTCGCCGCATATGCAAGATGTGATTGTATAGCATGGGGGAAAATATATGGGGGGAAATAGACGTTCGAATCAACAAGCTCCCGCCGAGGGGAAACCAAAAACAAGCGAGTTCTCCGTCTCACAAGCCAGACTTTCTTTTGGTCAACACATTCTTCGTCTAGCAGCTGGAAAATCCGTCGTCGTAGTCGAAATAATCTTTAGCAGTTCAAAATCACATTTCCTATTTAGTTTTGTTTCTGTTCGACTAAAATCCATTTCTTTACTGAAAAGCGCTTCTCCCCAGCGCTCGACTCCCCAGCGCTCGACTCACTTGTTATTTTATGGGCATATTAGCCAAACATCCGGGTACATCAGTCGAACCTTGTGTCTGTCCAGTGCCCAAAACGCATTTGCTTTTGCATGTGGGAGGACGCGAGTTCGATCCCGGCAGGCAAGACAATGTCTTGCTCTTTTTCTGTCACAGATTGCCACCATCTCTCACCATCAAATGATAGCTGTAGTATTTGTTCTGTGTCACTTTTCTTCCCCCCTTGTCCAGAAGGTGTCTTGCTCATCAAGTAAATGTGGTATTGTTACGTTGCAATACTCACGGTACTAAAACTCCGATAAAAAATCATAACACGAGAAACATGTCGTCACAACTCCCAGCCTTTATTAACGTGCTCGTCTAGTGGCTTCTACCAGGGAGGAAGGGAGGCAGAGAGAACGAGAGAGAGAGAACACTACTAGATTACTGGGCTCTCATGGGGGACCCAATGTCAGGTCAGTACCCTACGACATCCGCAGGCAAAAAGAGGACGAAGCCTTTTTTCCTTCCCCCACGTCACCACGTGACTTCCGGTCAACACCCGACTTCCGGCTTGCCCCTCAATTCTTCGTTCGGGGTCACGCTACGGTCAAAACCATCGCTCTCCTCTTTTGGGTCATCACTATTTTTTAAGCCTTTGTTATTTATTCCTCCTCCTTCCATTAGCAGTTCTAGCTCAGACAAGTCATATTGCAACACTATCCATCTGTCCCATATGGGAATATGATTGGGTATTGGAGGGAGTCATAAGAAGGATGCAACTCATTGATTCTCTTCAGTCTTCCATCACGCAGTTGCAACACAATGAAGAATAATTAAAGTTCCAATTACCGTCGAACTGGGAAGACAAGGCAACAAACAATTGTAACTCAAATACAAACCCGAATGCTACAAAATCCACTGCAAAATGACAAAGTATATATAAGACTCCACAATGTCATTCAAATCAAGCAGTCAAGCAGCCAATCAGAACTCAAGGAATGAAATCATCCAGATTCATGGGTGGATCATTCTTGATTCCTATTTATACCAGCTGTCTTGGACACTGCTTGAGTTGTACTTAGTTAGCTGCTGTTATTAAAACCAACAGTAGACTAACTGACTTCAATATTGGACATGAAGGTTCATTAGTGGCTTTTTGTGCTCTTTGATGACAATTTCTACAGGTTAGCTTTCTCTGACTTGGGCTGTCAGAGAAAGCTAACCTGTAGAATCTACTGTCACCTAATTGTTGATGACAACTATCAGAATCTCTCCTTGTGTTCTGGTCCTCTTCGGTTTCCTGAGGCCTATACTGATGGGTATTAGTAGACCTGTTCATCTGCTGTTGTCTTTCATTTATCATATCTCTTCCTTGTAAAATTTGATGTTGCCTAGCCTCCTTTCTAACTCTCAGCCTTTCTTGCATTTCTTTTACAGTATGGTTTGCTCTCCTCTGAAGTTCAACCTCATTTCTGGCTCTAAGTCTTTCCTGTCTTTCTTCATCAGTCTGGCTTGCTCTCCTCTGACGGTCAGCTTTATTTCTTGCCTCCAGTCTTGCTCTCCGTTCTTCTTGAGATTCTTGAGCTCTTGTAGCTTTCTTCCTCTGAGCTTCTGATTTGCTGGAGATTTTTTTACAGGGCATGCTAGCAGTTCTATTCAAAACTTGTGTTGTTCTAAAGTCCTCTAAAAGGTAAAATTTAAAAGAAGAAAAGAATAAAGTATTTTCTGTTTTTTAGTTTAAAATTATTACTTAATGTAATATTGTAAGTATACCCAATTTGTTGAAAAATCCTTGTTTTCACAAAACAATTTTAACCCCCATTCACAAAAAATTTGCTAAAAATCAGGTAATTATCCGATTTTAATGAAATTTTCAGTATTGATTTATCAATGAATGGATTTTATAACGCATCAGTTATTTTATTTCAAAACTTTCTGATTTTTTTAAGGGCATTAACTTTGACTGCTCCCTCCTATTTTGGGGGCTCAAAATATCGGTGGGGGTTATATAATTTTGAAAGTAATTACAGTATGAATAAAAAGACAAAAGACCGAAGTTGTGAATAGAAAAAAAAAATTAAGGATGATATTCTGATAGAAAATAAGTACAGAAAATCAGAAAATAATATGAAAATAAGAATTAAAAAAATAATTTTTTGAGATTTTTTAAAAGCATTTAAATTAGGTACCAGCAAAATAGGTAACGTGATCAGTTTAGGCTATATTGAAGGAAGAAACGTAAATATTTTTGAAAAATTTTTTTTTAAAGAGTTGTTACAAAGAAAAACTGTTAATTCAAAGATCAAATTATCTGATTGGGGAGCAATTACTCATCGTTATCGTGAAAAATAAGTAAAACAGTTTATTTATTGATATTTTTTGTAGCAGAATTCTGGTTCTTTTACTAAAAAGCTCTGGTACTGAGACTTATAAAAATCAACTGATATAATTTTTCAGACTCTTATCTTTATAGAAGAAACGTAAAAATTGTTTTCTGCCGGTTAATTTTTTCATATTTCATAAAATAAAATAGGTAGGTGTAGACCTCATAAAAAATATTTCCCCTAATATATTTTAGAAAAAAACAATTGCAGACAGATTTTTATTAAAAGGTAAGTAATTTTTTTTTTCATAGAATATTTTTAAAAAGCCTGTAGTCATAATTTGTTTTGCTTTTCTTTTTTGGCTATGTTAAATTTCAATTTATTTAACGGTACAAAAATGTAAACCTTATTTTTCGTTTATAATTCTTATTATTTCCGTAAGCTGAAAATTTTGTTAAAAACTCATCAAGAATTTTTTAAAATGATTCTTCTTTCTAAAGGACCAAAGATTTTCAAGATAATATTAACATTTTAGTTTTAATTTTTCTACAATTTTTATGCATTACAAAAATTAAAATTAAAATGCTACGTATAGCCGATCAAGATCCGATAATACGAATAAGGTTTTTTTTCAGACTTAAATTGTACATTTAAGAATATGGACAAATTAAGTCTGGAAAAAAAGCCTTATTCGTATTATCAGATATTGATCGGCTATACGTAGCATTTTTTTTATTTTTTTTAACTTGTTGTAAAAAATAATTTAATCTATAAAAACACATACAAATTACATATTCCTCTTACCCCTCTGCAGAGGTGCATTCTAACGCCCCACCGACAGGGCGGTCAAATATTTGAATCTCCATTATTAATAGATAATTGATTACTTACTCTTCAACCTGTTTGAGTTCCTTGTTAATACTTGAATCATTTGGTAAAATCTTCCTGGCTTTACATAAATATTGTTTTGCCTCATCAAATTGTTTAAGTTGATGATATGCCTGGAAGAAATAAAGAAAAATATATATTTAAAAAAAATATATTTAAAAAATATATTTAAAAATAGAAAAATATATAATATAAATATAAAAATATTAAAAAATATATTAAAAAAAAAATTTTTTTAAATATTTAAAAAAATATAAAAAAATTTAAAAAAAATAATAATAAAAAATATATAAAAAATATGAGAAATATTTTATATAAAAATATAAAAATATATTTAAAATATAAAATATATAATATAAAAATAAAAAATATTTTAAAAAGTATATGAAAAAAAAAATAATAAAAATAAAATATATAATATAAAAATAATAAAAATATAAAAAATAAAAAATAATAGTAAAAAAAAATATATAAAAAAATAAGAAAATTTTTTATATAAAATATATTTTAAAAAATACATTTAAAAAATATATTTTAAAATATTTGAAAAAAATATTGTTTATATAATCATCTTGGCTTTACATAAATATTGTTTTGCCTCATCACACTGTTTAAGTTGATGATATGCCTGGCAGAAATAAAGAAAAAAAAAAACAATCAATAATCATGATATTTTGGACTGTTGTCCTATTTCCTTATTGTATACTAGCAAATACAGGGTGGACCATAATGATGGCACACATTTTAAATGTTATTTTCATAGATTATAAAAACGACACAGAGTACTAAATATGTGATATAATGGAATGACCCATCTTCCCCGTATCTTAGCAGTGGCGATGGTTCTAAACCACTATTTAAGAACACACAGATTACTCTGTGCAGAATTCACCTGAAGTACTTAGACGATGGACTCTCCTCCTAATACTCACGTGACCTTACTATATAACAAGTGGCGACCAGGATCTGAACCCGAGAAAAAAAAAAAAAATCGTGTAGCAGGTCACAACACAGATTTGAACCTAGACCGCAAGAAAACGGTAATTCTTTTTTATTGACAGAACTTTCTGCAAAAATCTGGATTTTCGTTTCCTCTCGCGTCTCTATATAACAATATGTAATATTGTAAAAGTCGTTGGGGTGGCCTAAAGTCAGTATCAGCCTGACAGCGAGGGAGTCTATCCCCTTTTCAGTAGCGCTAGATCAAGGAGATTGTTTTTGGCGCCTGAGGTGGAGCGCCACACTCACCATCAGCTCCTCACTTTACCGTGGGCATGCCTACAAAGTCAGAAAACAGCACTGCTTACGTGACTTTTGGAAAGAATTGCGGAGGAATAAACTGCCCGCGTCTGTTGTAGGCTGCCGAAGCAATGAATCTTTCAATGCTTCCTGTAGTCCGCCGAAACTATACCTGATGCCACTCTCCACATACACACACGCACACATACATGTATATTATTATTGTACACTGTTCATGTTTCTGACACTAATACATTATTCTATGTACTAGACATGAGACTTTGATGAGTTGTGGTGCATCTGAGCACTGTACACATACATGTATATTATTACTGTATGCTATTCATGTTCCTGACACTAATACATTATTCTATGTACTAGACATGAGACTTTGATGAGTTGTGGTGCATCTGAGCACTGTACACATACATGTATATTATTACTGTAAACTGTTCATGTTCCTCACACTAATACATTATTCTATGTACGAGACATGAGACTTTGATGAGTTGTGGTGCACCTGAGCACTGTACACAATAAATTTCATTATTATTAAAAATTCAGAGGAAAAAAAAAGAAAAGTAAAAAGATGAAGCAAACGTACCTGTCCTAATCGGAACAAAGCTTTAGCATTATTTCTGTCGAGATTTAAGACTTTTCTACTGAATGTAATAGCACGGGTTGAATGGGAAAGACGCAGACAACAGAGAGCCATGTTCAGATTGAGAGAGATTAAGAGTCGACGACTTTCCTTTTCCTCTTCATCGGATTTCAAATGACAACTTTCCAGAAGGTTCACAGACTACAAAAAAAAAAAAAAAAAAGAAAAAAAAAAAGTCATTAAATATAGTGACACACATATACACACACAGTACAGTGAGCAAGTTAAAAATACTATGAAAATAAAATTTGCATTACATAGTAAAATTTGAATGGTATCAGTAGAAACAGAAATGGTATCAGAATGGTATCAGCAGAAACAGGTTCATTAGGAAGAGTTGTGTGCATGAGGAAGCGAGTTCTTGTAACAGTGTACCTGTAGGCATGTGTAATATGTAGTGAATAATGTTCCTGTAAGAGAGTTCTCAGAAATAGGCAGTTCTTGGTGGTAGTATGAAGAAGTGTGTAATGGAAGTGAATTACTTACTTTTGGAGTTGTGAGTAAGTGTGTGGCAGTTTGAGTGAGATCATCTCTGTGTTCTGCCAAGTGTCTAGTTGAAAGAAAGAGAATGATTTGTACCCTAGGGCTGTTATACTTCCCTAATGGTCACAGGAACCTTAACGTCCCCTGGTTTGTATGCACATGTGTGTATGTATTAAGGGGAGGTAATGCTACAGGCAGAAAAGATATCAAACATTTTATTTACAAAAAAAATAATAAAATAAATAAATAAATAAAACAAAATCATTAAATATAGTGACACACAAACATTATTTAAAGCACGCACTCACAGGATTTTTTTACCTAAGTACACAATACACATGTTGAGAAAAGACTTAAATGCAAACAGGAAACAACACACAAAATAAACTGCATAAAAAAGTCATTTAACAAGGAGTCTTGATATTGATTTTGTATAGTGTTGTTTCCAAGGGCCTAATAGGCTGGTATTATCAATCCAGTGTGTACACAGGCACAATGTTGTCACTTCATTCCTGACACCAGCGCCATGGAACACACACACACACACACACTCGCACACGCACACANTCTTATAGAAAACAATTTCCAATGCATTCTTATAGTTAAAACAATTTCCAATGCATTCTATAGTAAAACCATTTCCAATGATTCTATAAAACAATTCCACATATCTTATAGTAAAACAATTTCCAATGCATTCTTATAGTAAAACATTCCAATGCATTCTTATAGTAAAACAATTCAATGCATTCTTATAGTAAACAATTTCCAATCATTTTATAGTAAAAATTCAATGCATTCTTATAGTAAATCATTCCATGCATTCTTATAGTAAAATCATTCCAATGCATTCTTATTGTAAAATCATTTCCAATGCATTCTTATAGTAAAATCATTTCCAATGCATTCTTATAGTAAAATATTTCCAATGCATTCTATATAGTAATAATCTTTATAATACATTCTTATAGACTATTATTGTTGTAAGCTCCACAGGGACCATGAATCATATGAGACATGACTGCATAATGAATATCTGACTCTGCTTCTTCATCTGGGATCTCTGCACTGATCACCATATCATATCATAAGATGATTTTGTCTGCAGGAACAACCCACAGAAGATGTGGGCATGGGAAGACCACGTAGTATTCAATAGTATATAAATACCTTGCATCTTACCGAAAGCCCCTTTTATAAGAAGCTTCATAAGTTTCTTCAGCTCCCTGATATATTGTCTGATCGTGCACCCAAGGACCGGGCTGAATAGGAAGTGCAGGGGCCAGGTGCAGCCTGGAAACGAAAACAGGATGTGCCCGACCTGACCTTTGCACCTGGAAATGCAGGTGGATGTTTGTCATGATTTCGGTGCAGAAATCTGTAGGCGTAGCCCTTACCAATGAAAACAGCCTGCGTGGGCGAAGAGGCGTGTCTACAGAAAAAACTGCGTAGGTTCACGAACAAGGAGGCGTGACACCGGGGGTCAGATTACAATAAAAGAAGCCCGTAGAGATCGATTAGACACGGCGATCAGGTTCAAGATCAATTGAAGAGAACTCCTGAAGGCTCCACATTGCATAACCCTGCCACGACTCTCAGCTGTACACAACGGGAAAATAAACATCTCTTATATTTCCTAAATACAAGTGTTTGTTTTTGAGGGTCCAGTGTGTAACACTCCCGACCAAACACTCAGAAATAAGATCTGGGTGGGCATGTGGTTCTTGTCCAAGAAAAGATGGTTTGTAATATCTTTCCATTTGGGGTTGGTTGTCATTGTCATGAAAAAGTCAGGCCTTCAAATCGTCGCACATAGGCCATAGCATCGCATTGTCTTGCATGCATCCACCGAGCGTCCACCAGTGAATGATGATGGTCTAGTATGAAAAGAAAAAGAAAATAGAGTGGAAAATAAATTCGACTTGTTGAAGAGAGGGGGGGTCAACAATGTCGTCGTCGTCGTAACAAATCGTACAAAATCGCGTCGCCGTCGCAAAACACCAACTCAAACATCTCCAGCAGCTGAAAATCGCAACTCCTGCTGTCGTCACCCCACTTCTACTTATACTAATTTCTTTCAACATCCGGGTGTCTGCACCTCACGCACGAGATTCTCGAGCCAAACCCGACCGCCGGAATCATCATAGCCATCATCCGGCACCTGCGCATCCGGACCTGGCGCTTACATCCGGGACTGTATCTTCTAGACTTCGTGACAATTTGCATTCTGAGGAAGCGGGTTCGATTCTACAGTCCGACATGTCAGGCAAAGCCTAGCCCGCTTCCTTCGAGAATATGGCAGGGCCCTGACGCTCGCCACTCACCTCGTGTTCTCTGTCACAGATGGAAGCACCACCCTTTTCCGAACATTCCGAGGATCACCATCACCTCAACGTCATTAAGATTTAAGAGTCATCAGCTCGAAGGATCTTCTGCGATAGCGCAGATATCTCAAACGTTCCGTTTCAATCTTGCAATAGATATCGAACAGAAACTGCTGAAGAAGTCGCCGCATATGCAAGATGTGATTGTATAGCATGGGGGAAAATATATGGGGGAAATAGACGTTCGAATAACAAGCTCCCGCCGAGGGGAACCAAAAACAAGCGAGTTCTCCGTCTCACAAGCCAGACTTTCTTTTGGTCAACACATTCTTCGTCTAGCAGCTGGAAAATCCGTCTCGTCTAGTCAAATAATCTTTAGCAGTTCAAAATCACATTTCCTATTTAGTTTTGTTTCTGTTCGACTAAAATCCATTTCTTTACTGAAAAGCGCTTCTCCCAGCGCTCAGACTCCCAGCGCTCGACTCACTTGTTATTTTATGGGCATATTAGCCAAACATCCGGGTACATCAGTCGAACCTTGGTCTGTCCAGTGCCCAAAACGCATTTGCTTTTGCATGTGGGAGGACGCGAGTTCGATCCCGGCAGGCAAGACAATGTCTTGCTCTTTTTCTGTCACAGATTGCCACCATCTCTCACCATCAAATGATAGCTGTAGTATTTGTTCTGTGTCACTTTTCTTCCCCCCTTGTCCAGAAGGTGTCTTGCTCATCAAGTAGATGTGGTATTGTTACGCATATGCAAGATGCGATTGCCACCATCTCTCACCATCAAATGATAAGCTGTAGTATTTGTTCTGTGTCACTTTTTTCCCCCCTTGTCCAGAAGGTGTCTTGCTCATCAAGTAGATGTGGTATTGTTTACGCATATGCAAAGATGCGATTGCCACCATCTCTCACCATCAAATATAGCTGTAGTTATTGTTCTGTGTCACTTTTCTTCCCCCTTGTCCAGAAGGGTCTTGCTCATCAAGTAGATGTGGGTATTGTTACGCATATGCAAGATGCGATTGCCACCATCTCTCACCATCAAATGATAGCTGTAGTATTTGTTCTGTGTCACTTTTTCTTCCCCCTTGTCCAGAAGGTGTCTTGCTCATCAAGTAGATGTGGTATTGTTACGCATATGCAAGATGCGATTGCCACCATCTCTCACCATCAAATGATAGCTGTAGTATTTGTTCTGTGTCACTTTTCTTCCCCCCTTGTCCAGAAGGTGTCTTGCCATCAAGTAGATGTGGTATTTACGCATATGCAAGATGCGATTGCCACCACTCTCACCATCAAATGATAGCTGTAGTATTTGTTCTGTGTCACTTTCTTCCCCCTTGTCCAGAAGTGTCTTGCTCATCAAGTAGATGTGGTATTGTTACGCATATGCAAGATGCGATTCCCCATCTCACACCATCAAATGATAGCTGTAGTATATTGTTCTGTGTCACTTTTCTTCCCCCTTGTCCAGAAGGTCTTGCTCATCAAGTAGATGTGGTATTGTTACGCATATGCCAAGATGCGATTGCCACCATCTCCACCATCAAATGATAGCTGTAGTATTTGTTCTGTGTCACTTTCTTCCCCCTTTCCAGAAGGTGTCTTGCTCATCAAGTAGATGTGTTATTGTTACGCATATGCAAGATGCGATTGCCACCATCTCTCACCATCAAATGATAGCTGTAGTATTTGTTCTGTGTCACTTTTCTTCCCCCCTTGTCCAGAAGTGTCTTGCTCATCAAGTAGATGTGGTATTGTTACGCATATGCAAGATGCGATTGCCACCATCTCTCCACCATCAAATGATAGCTGTAGTATTTGTTCTGTGTCACTTTTCTTCCCCCTTGTCCAGAAGGTGTCTTGCTCATCAAGTAGATGTGTATTGTTACGCATATGCAAGAGCGATTGCACCATTCTCTCACCCATCAAATGATAGCTGTAGTATTTGTTCTGTGTCACTTTTCTTCCCCCCCTTGTCCAGAAGGTGTCTTGCTCATCAAGTAGATGTGGTATTGTTACGCATATGCAAGATGCGATTGCCACCATCTCTCACCATCAAATGATAGCTGTAGTATTTGTTCTTGTGTCACTTTTCTTTCCCCCTTGTCCAGAAGGTGTCTTGCTCATCAAGTAGATGTGGTATTGTTACGCATATGCAAGATGCGATTGCCACCATCTCTCATCACCATCAAATGATAGCTGTAGTATTTGTTCTGTGTCACTTTTCTTCCCCTTGTCCCAGAAGGTGTCTTGCTCATCAAGTAGATGTGGTATTGTTACGCATATGCAAGATGCGATTGCCACCATCTCTCACCATCAAATGATAGCTGTAGTATTTGTTCTGTGTCACTTTTCTTCCCCCTTGTCCAGAAGGTGTCTTGCTCATCAAGTAGATGTGGTATTGTTACGCATATGCAAGATGCGATTGCCACCATCTCTCACCATCAAATGATAGCTGTAGTATTTGTTCTGTGTCACTTTTCTTCCCCTTGTCCAGAAGGTGTCTTGCTCATCAAGTAGATGTGGTATTGTTACGCATATGCAAGATGCGATTGCCACCATCTCACACCATCAAATGATAGCTGTAGTATTTGTTCTGTGTCACTTTTCTTCCCCCTTGTCCAGAAGGTGTCTTGCTCATCAAGTAGATGTGGTATTGTTACGCATATGCAAGATGCGATTGCCACCATCTCTCACCATCAAATGATAGCTGTAGTATTTGTTCTGTGTCACTTTTCTTCCCCCTTGTCCAGAAGGTGTCTGCTCATCAAGTAGATGTGGTATTGTTACGCATATGCAAGATGCGATTGCCACCATCTCTCACCATCAAATGATAGCTGTAGTATTTGTTCTGTGTCACTTTCTTTCCCCCTTGTCCAGAAGGTGTCTTGCTCATCAAGTAGATGTGGTATTGTTACGCATATGCAAGATGCGATTGCCACCATCTCTCACCATCAAATGATAGCTGTAGTATTTGTTCTGTGTCACTTTTCTTCCCCCTTGTCCAGAAGGTGTCTTGCTCATCAAGTAGATGTGGTATTGTTACGCATATGCAAGATGCGATTGCCACCATCTCTCACCATCAAAATGATAGCTGTAGTATTTGTTCTGTGTCACTTTTCTTCCCCCTTGTCCAGAAGGTGTCTTGCTCATCAAGTAGATGTGGTATTGTTACGCATATGCAAGATGCGATTGCCACCATCTCTCACCATCAAATGATAGCTGTAGTATTGTTCTGTGTCACTTTTTCTTCCCCCTTGTCCAAAGGTCTTGCTCATCAAGTAGATGTGGTATTGTTACGCATATGCAAGATGCGATTGCCACCATCTCACCACCATCAAATGATAGCTGTAGTATTTGTTCTGTGTCACTTTTCTTCCCCCTTGTCCAGAAGGTGTCTTGCTCATCAAGTAGATGCGGTATCCACCTGTCCCATATGGGAATATGATTGGGTATTGGAGGGAGTCATAAGAAGGATGCAACTCATTGATTCTCATCAGTCTTCCATCACGCAGTTGCAACACAATGAAGAATAATTAAAGTTCCAATTACCGTCGAACTGGGAAGACAAGGCAACAAACAATTGTAACTCAAATACAAACCCGAATGCTACAAAATCCACTGCAAAATGACAAAGTATATATAAGACTCCACAATGTCATTCAAATCAAGCAGCCAATCAGAACTCAAGGAATGGAATCACCCAAATCACCCAGATTCATTCTTGGATCATTCTTGATTCCAATTTATACCAGCTGTCTTGGACCCTGCTTGAGTTGTACTTAGTTAGCTGCTGTTATTAAAACCAACAGTAGGCTAACTGACTTCAATATTGGACATGAAGGTTTATTGTCCATAATGATTGCAATTTCTGGGGCTGTAGGAGCATTGAAACACCTGGCATGTTCTCTTAGTGGCTTTTTTGCTCTTTGATGACAATTTGGCGCTCTTCATTGCCTCCCCTTGGAAGGAGATCACGTGCAGTCTTCAGTTCACGAATCAAGTGGTTGTTTTATAGAAGGGGGGAAAATAGATATTCGAATCAAGAAGTTCCTGCTGAGCGGGGATCAAAAACAAGCGAGTTCACCGTCTTCTCACAAGCCAGACTTTCTTTTGGTCAACACATTCGTCTTCGTTTAGCAGCTGGAAAATCCGTCGTCGTAGTTGAAATAATCTTTAACAGTTCAAAATCGCAATTTCCTATTTAGTTTTGTTTCTGTTGGACTAAAATCCATTTCTTTACTGGGTCGTTCGCAAAGCTTGTCATCGACTGCTTCTGCTGACTCCAGCGCTCGACTCACTTGTCATTTATGGACATATTTACCCAAACATCCGGGCACATCAGTCGAACCTCGCGTCCGTCCAGTGCCCAACTCACATTTGTTTTTGCATGCGGGAGGACGCGAATTCGATCCCGGCAGGCAAGACAGTGTCTTGCTCCCTTTCCTTTCTCGTTCTCCGTCACATGGAACTACTCGTTGAGGCTGTGAAGAATGTTTATTTTGAGGTTACCATGATTTCTGGCTACCAGCTGCTCTGCTAGAGAATCCAGGAAATATACTTGAAGAAACTTTGCCTGCCCCTCCTCTGGTGGAAGTAAACTACCGATGCTGTGAAAGACCTGACCATGGATGCAGAAACTTGGATTCCAGCCTTCAACTGATGCATTCTTGTGGCCAAAACTTGTCATAGCAAAGCTGCCATTGTACTTTCTAATGTTGCTTAAAAAGTGTTTACTAATAGGGCAGTTACCAGATATTTATTCCTTCAAGAATTGTGGTAATTCAGGAAAAGGTTCCAAAGAAACTTTGCCATCTCTTTTGAAAAGGGTCCAAAAATTCAAAGTAATATCAATCCTTTGAAAGTCTCTCCAGCAAACGAAATGCAATTCCTTTCCCAACTGAACACGCCACTCTCACATCAAATAGCAGTCGTCTGGTTTCTTGCCGTCCAAACACTTTCTTCCTCACTCGCCCTGTCCGTCTTTATTTCTGCTCGTTCGAATACGCTTATGCAAATTCGGATATACTTTATTTAGTTCTCTACTAACAATACCTCAGCTACGAGGAGGTAGTGAGTTCGAGTATCCGTAGCCGCTCGCCATAGGCCAAACATATCCTGACGCGCTTCGTTTGTGGGGGCTGAGAATTCGCTTGTTCAAAGGGCTGCCTTTCAGTCTCGTCACACCATCACAGCAACACAATCCAAGTGTCTTTTCCTTGAACTTGAGGGCACCACAATGTTTACACTTGTGCTCCATTTTGCCAATATCAGATTCTAATAAATCCCAAGTTAGGCTGTCAGAGAAAGCTAACCTGTAGAATCTACGGTCACCTAATTGTTGATGACAACTATCAGAATCTCTCCTTGTGTTCTGGTCCTCTTCGGTTTCCTGAGGCCTATACTGATGAGTATTGAAGAATAATTAAAGTTCCAATTACCGTCGAACTGGGAAGACAAGGCAACAAACGGTTGTAACTGAAATACAAACCCGAATGCTACAAAGTCCACTGCAAAATGACAAAGTATATATAAGACTCCACAATGTCATTCAAGTCAAGCAGTGTCCAAGACAGCTGGTATAAATAGGAATCAAGAATGATCTATCCATGAATCTGGGTGATTTGGGTGATTCCATTCCTTGAGTTCTGCTTGACTGCTTGATTTGAATGACATTGTGGAGTCTTATATATACTTTGTCAATTTGCAGTGGACTTTGTAGCATTCGGGTTTGTATTTGAGTTACAACTGTTTGTTGCCTTGTCTTCCCAGTTCGACGGTAATTGGAACTTTAATTATTCTTCAGGTATTAGTAGACATGTTCATCTGCTGTTGTCTTTCATTTATAATATCTCTTCCTTGTAAAATTTGCTGTTGCCTAGCCTCCTTTCTAACTCTCAGCCTTTCTTTTACAGTATGGTTTGCTTTCCTCTGAAGTTCAACCTCATTTCTGGCTCTAAGTCTTTCCTGTCTTTCTTCATCAGTCTGGCTTGCTCTCCTCTGACGGTCAGCTTTATTTCTTGCCTACAGTCTTGCTCTCCGTTCTTCTTGAGATTCTTGAGCTCTTGTAGCTTTCTTCCTCTGAGCTTCTGATTTGCTGGAGATTTTTTTTACGGGGCATGCTAGCAGTTCTATTCAAAACTTGTGTTGTTCTAAAGTCCTCTAAAAGGTAAAATTTAAAAGAAGAAAAGAATAAAGTAGTTTCTGTTTTTTAGTTTAAAATTATTACTTAATGTAATATTGTAAGTATACCCAATTTGTTGAAAAATCCTTGTTTTCACAAAACAATTTTAACCCCCCTTTACAAAAAATTTGCTAAAAATCAGGTAATTATCCAATTTTAATGAAATTTTCAGTATTGATTTATCAATGAATGGATTTTATAATGCATCAGTTATTTTATTTCAAAACTTTCTGATTTTTTAAGGGCATTTAACTTTGACTGCTTCCTCCTATTTTGGGGGCTCAAAATATCGGTGGGGTTATATAATTTTGAAAGTAATTACAGTATGAATAAAAAGACAAAAGACCAAAGGTGTGAAAAAAAAAAAAAAAATTAAGGATGATAGAAAATAAGTACAGAAAATCGGAAAATAAAATGAAAATAACTAAAAAAATAATTTTTTGAGATTTTTTAAAAGCATTTAAATTAGGTACCAGCAAAATAGGTAACGTGATCAGTTTAGGCCATATTGAAGAAAAAAACGTAAATATTTAAAAACAAATTTTTTTTAAAGAGTTTTTACAAAGAAAAACTTTTAATTCAAAGATCAAATTATCTGATTTGGGAGCAATTACTCATCGTTATCGTGAAAAATAAGTAAAACAGTCAGTTTATTTATTGATATTTTTTGTAGCAGAATTCTGGTTCTTTTACTAAAAAGCTCTGGTATTGAGACTTATAAAAATCAACTGATATAATTTTTCAGACTCTTATCTTTATAGAAGAAACGTAAAAATCGTTTTCTTCCTATAATTTTTTCATATTTCATAAAATAAAATAGGTAGGTGTAGATCTCGTAAAAAATATTTCCCCTAATATATTTTAGAAAAAAACAATTACAGACAGATTTTATTAAAAGGTAAGTAATTTTTTTTTTCATAGAATATTTTTTAAAAAGCCTGTAGTCATAATTTGTTTTTCTTTTTTTTTCTTTTTTGGCTATGTTAAATTTCAATTTATTTAACGGTACAAAAATGTAAACCTTATTTTTCGTTTATAATTCTTATTATTTCCGTAAGCTGAAAATTTTGTTAAAAACTCATCAAGAATTTTTTTAAATGATTCTTCTTTCTAAAGGACCAAAAATTTTCAAGATAATATTAACATTTATGCAAGTTTCATTGCGTTAAATACAGAGGGGGTACATTTCACAGGGAAAATTAGTGGTACCTACATTTCAATAATTGGCTATTATCTTATTTAAAAAAAGTAATATTTGTTCCATTTAGCGGAGGGGGGGGGGGTAAATTTTCCATAGATTTTTCGGCAAAAATCATTAGAAATTGATACTAAAGTAGTTTTAAAAAATGTTTTTTTTTAATCTAATAATATGACATTTTAAACTTAACATCATGATACTCATATTTTAAATGAATTTTATATATTAAATTATCATAGCAGATATTGACCGAAAAAATCGTTTTAAATGTATTATAAATAAATTACATGTGTAATATTATTTGGCTTTTTTTTACTGATGTTCATTATATAACTACTTTTCGAGTTAGACAAAAATTTAACCTTAAATAATCGATTTAGTTAATTTTAATTCGTTTTTAAAATGAAAAGCAGACGAAAAAATGGGTATACCTACATTATTGCCTAGAAAAATATGTAGTTGCTTGAAACACCATTTTATTTTTACTTTTAGCCCTTAAAAAAAGTCTAACAATAACAGAAGCTAAGATTTAAAATTGTGTTCATATTAGTACATGGAAGATTTTGCTATTTTATTCAAATAAAAAAGTAACCGACCATAAACTTGTTTTGAAACAATTTTAATTTTTCCCCAATTTTTTGTACATGACAACAATTCAAATCTAGTTCTTAATTGCTTGTTGAGTTAAAGTTAAAAGAAATATATTCGTTTTATTTATATTCCGTTTTTACTTCTAAAGATGTAACGATAAAAAGAAGCTGAGAATGGAAAATTTAAATTCTTCGTGTATTGCAATATCTATTTTTATTGTTTAAAAACGTTTTCAGTAGATCTCTAAAAAATTGAGACTTTTTTTTTTACCATTAGTATTAAGTACAAAACAACAATTTTCATAAAAGTTCAAATGTTGCCTATGGAATCTATGATATTTAATGTCAATTTTTAAGAACTGAAAAGTTGTACTTGATTTTCGTACTTACATATCAAAAATTCTTGAAATGTTCCAATAACTGGATATTGTCGGAAATACTTGGAATAAATTTCGGCTCACAAATAATTGTTGAGTACACAGACTACTTAAATCAAGTCAGTGCCTTCGATTAAAGTGGTTTTAGAAAATAATTAGTTAACGACCCCCTCGCTTCCCCCCCAAATAAAAACAATTTCTAAGGACATTCGTCAATTTTTATTGTTATTTTTAACCCTTTAAAACTCTAACAATAAAAATGAATAATTAAATTAAAGAGTTAAAAGTCATTTTATTCGAATGAAAATGTTAGTTTAATTTATACAAATGTGTAACTGTATAAAACTGATTTTCATGATATTTTTATTTACAATTAAAATATTATTTTTTTAATAATGTAACCGTAAAGCATAAATTTTAATTTTTCTACAATTTTTATGCATTACAAAAATTAAAATTTAAATGCTACGTATAGCCAATAAATATCCGATAAACTTAATTTGTCCATATTCTTAAATTTACAATTTTAAAATATGGACAAATTAAGTCTGGAAAAAAAACCTTATTTGTATTATTGGATATTTATCGGCTATATGTAGCAATTTTTTTTTTAACTCACTGTAAAAAATAATTTAATCTATAAAAACACATACAAATTACATATTCAGAAAGACTATTTAATCTTATTTCTAAAGATATAAATATTTTAAAGATTAGATCATAAATAGGCAAGAGATTCCGAGCTGACTGGCATAGACTGCACTGCTTGTATCGCAATAATCACAGGCAACGTGGCTATCCGAAGCCATTTTTTTATTTTTTAACTCGCTGTAAAAAATGATTCAATTGATAAAAACTCACACAAATTACATATTTAGAAAGAGTATTTTCTTTTCTTTCTAACAATATAAAAATTATTAAAGATTGGACCATAAATAGGCATTAAATTCCGAGCAGAATGGCTTAGACTGCAAAATTAATTCATTAAAATCAAAATATCGCTGTAACAATAAGCAGGCAGAGACAATATTTTATTATCAGCAGGGGCTGGTATACAGACAGTTCTGCAAATTGGGTGATTTTGGCTTAATTAATTAATTACATTCCTTAATCAGTAAAAATCAATAACCAAATTTTGCGTGTTTCTTAGTTAGAAGGATATTAATGTGTATGCAAGATTTAAAATTTGAGTAACCTTCCGTTTGGAACTTATACGTCGACACATACATACCAAAATATATATATATATATATATATATATATATATATATATATATATATATATATATATAGAATAGACCAATCATGTTATTTCATAGCCACGAAATTAGTTTCCAAATGTCTTTTAGCAGATCCTTTTTTTAATCACCATAAAGAAAACAAAATTACTTTTCCGATGGAGGGAGGCAGGGAGCATCCAGGCTAGATTGACAATTAGCACTATGAATATTAACAAAATTAGCAAAATAAAAAAAACGCCCTCTGGGCGATGTAAAATAAATATTGCCTGAGGGGATGGGAGTTGAAAATTTAATATCAGAGTTTGTATCATAAGTAAAGTAAAATCATCAAATTTATTAAAGGAGTAAAAAAATAAAATAAATTTATTAAAGGAGTAAAAAATAAAAAAATTGAAATGGAAACTTCGTTCTGATAACTTTTAATATATATTAAAATAAAAAAAAATATATAGATAGATAATACCAGGTATGTATTTATTAAAACTTGTTTAAAAAACCAATGAGGACTGTCTAACATTGCATGCTCAAATTTTGAGTGTATTTATTCTATGTCATGACGATTTTAGGTAGTGTGACGTAGTTATTGTTACAGACAAAAACTGAAGCGAATCTCCATTATTAATAGATTAGCAAATATATGTGGCGTCTGGGTACATGTATTTTAGTTTTTATATAATTAAATATTATAATGAATCAGAAAGACTAATGAAATTAAATAAGAACACAAAAAGATTACACTTATTTTTACTTCATTTGATAATAAAATCAAGTTTCTAAGAGTTAAAACCAAATGAATTTAAATATTTGATTGTTTGGTTTGTTTTGTTTTACGGCATATCAACCTCAGTGGGTCATTTAATGCCGATAAAGTTTTGAAATAAATCAATTCTTAATGGATAATACAATTTTTTTATAAATACATTTTTCTATTTAACCCATAGATGGGACCCTAACAGGTACTACTACTCCGGGTCAGAGTGGACCAGGGAGCAATGGTGATGAAGGGGTGCTCCACATTCCCCAAACCTCAAAAACTGGAACCTCACCATCAGATAGAGTTTAACGTCATTCCCAGGACATGTAGACCCTCAGCCACCACCTTCTAGCACCCATATGATAAAAAGGGGTTGGGGATTGCCATAAGGGCAATAGGGTTGGGAAAATCATATAGTTGGTAGGGCTTGACGTGACCAGCCGATTGAACGGAGGGGGCCTCTCCGACCGCCCATCTAGCCCAAGATAGGGCCAAAGTGGAGTATTGCATGTCATGAACTGCTCATCCACCTGGGCTCCATCCTTAAGCATCACGGGTTGCCATCCACAGCCAACAGGTAGCCCCATTGGGGGAGTCTTACCCCTCTGCAGAGGTGCAGTCGGTGCATTCTAACGCCCCACCGACAGGGCGGTCAAATATTTGAATCTCCATTATTAATAGATAATTGATTACTTACTCTTCAACCTGTTTGAGTTCCTTGTTAATACTTGAATCATTTGGTAAAATCTTCCTGGCTTTACATAAATATTGTTTTGCCTCATCAAATTGTTTAAGTTGATGATATGCCTGGAAGAAATAAAGAAAAATATATATTTAAAAAAAATATATTTAAAAAATATATTTAAAAATAGA
The DNA here is from genome assembly GCA_023376005.1 of Doryteuthis pealeii. Classification (NCBI taxonomy): domain Eukaryota; kingdom Metazoa; phylum Mollusca; class Cephalopoda; order Myopsida; family Loliginidae; genus Doryteuthis; species Doryteuthis pealeii. The sequence continues at coordinate 26,208,974 of CM042176.1, read as the reverse complement.
AAAATATATAATATAAATATAAAAATATTAAAAATATATTAAAAAAAAAAATTTAAAAAAATATTTAAAAAAATATAAAAAAGATAATAATAAAAAATATATAAAAAATATGAGAAAATTTTTTATATAAAAATATATTTAAAAATATAAAATATATAATATAAAAATAAAAAAATATTTAAAAAAAATATATGAAAAAAATATAATAAAAATAAAAATATATATATAAAAATAATAAAAATATAAAAAATAAAAAAAATATAAAAAATAAAAAAAATAATAGTAAAAAAATATATAAAAAATATAAGAAAATTTTTTATATAAAAATATATTTAAAAAATACATTTAAAAAATATATTTTAAAATATTTGAAAAAAATATTGTTTATATAATCATCTTGGCTTTACATAAATATTGTTTTGCCTCATCACACTGTTTAAGTTGATGATATGCCTGGCAGAAATAAATAAAAAAAAAAAAACAATCAATAATCATGATATTTTGGACTGTTGTCCTATTTCCTTATTGTATACTAGCAAATACAGGGTGGACCATAATGATGGCACACATTTTAAATGTTATTTTCATAGATTATAAAAACGACACAGAGTACTAAATATGTGATATAATGGAATGACCCATCTCCCCCGTATCTTAGCAGTGGCGATGGTTCTAAACCACTATTTAAGAACACACAGATTACTCTGTGCAGAATTCACCTAAAGTACTTAGACGATGGACTCTCCTCCTAATACTCACGTGACCTTACTATATAACAAGTGGCGACAAGGATCTGAACAAACCCGAGAAAAAAAAATTGTGTAGCAAGGCGCAACACTGATTTGAACTTGGAACGCAGGAAAACGGATTTACAAAACAGAAAAGAAAAAATTTTTTTTTAAATTGTGTAGCAGGTCACAACGCAGATTTGAACCTAGACCGCTAGAAAATGGTAATTCTTTTTTATTGACAGAACTTTCTGCAAAAATCTGGATTTTCGTTTCCTCTCGTGTTTCTATATAACAATATGTAATATTGTAAAAGTCGTTGGGGTGGCCTAAAGTCGGTATCAGCCTGACAGCGAGGGAGTCTATCTCCTTTTCAGTAGCGCTAGATCAAGGAGATTGTTTTTGGCGCCTGAGGTGGAGCACCACACTTACCATCAGCTCCTCACTTTACCGTGGGCATGCCTACAAAGACATAAAACAGCACTGCTCACGTGACTTTCGGAAACATTTTTTCACGCTCAGAATTGTGGAGGAATAAACTGCCCGCGTCTGTTGTAGGCTGCCGAAGCAATGAATCTTTCAAAGCCTCCATGCTTTCCGTAGTCCGCCGAAACTATACCTGATGCCACTCTCCACATACACACGCGCACACATACATGTATATTATTACTGTAAACTGTTCATGTTCCTGACACTAATACATTATTCTATGTACTAGACATGAGACTTTGATGAGTTGTGGTGCACCTGAGCACTGTACACAATACATGTATATTATTACTGTATGCTATTCATGTTCTTGACACTAATACATTATTCAACGTACTAGACATGAGATTTTGATGAGTTGTGGTGCACCTGAGCACTGTACACATACATGTATATTATTACTGTACGCAATTCATGTTCCTGACACTAATACATCATTCTATGTACTAGGCATGAGACTTTGATGAGTTGTGGTGCACCTGAGCACTGTACACATACATGTATATTATTATTGTATGCTATTCATGTTCCTGACACTAATACATCATTCTATGTACTAGGCATGAGACTTTGATGAGTTGTGGTGCACCTGAGCACTGTACACATACATGTATATCATTAATGTATGCTATTCATGTTCCTGACACTAATACATTATTCTATGTAGTAGACATAAGACTTTAATGAGTTGTGGTTCACCTGAGCACTGTACACATACATGTATATTATTACTGTACGCAATTCATGTTCCTGACACTAATACATTATTCTATGTACTAGACATGAGACTTTGATGAGTTGTGGTGCACCTGAGCACTGTACACAATAAATTTCATTATTATTAAAAATTCAGAGGAAAAAAAAAGAAAAGTAAAAAGATGAAGCAAATGTACCTGTCCTAATCGGAACAAAGCTTTAGCATTATTTCTGTCGAGATTTAAGACTTTTCTACTGAATGTAATAGCACGGGTTGAATGAGAAAGACGCAGACAACAGAGAGCCATGTTCAGATTGAGGGAGATTAAGAGTCGACGACTTTCCTTTTCCTCTTCATCGGATTTCAAATGACAACTTTCCAGAAGGTTCACAGACTACAAAAAAAGAAAAAGAAAAAAAAAAGTCATTAAATATAGTGACACACATATACACACACAGTACAGTGAGCAAGTTAAAAATATTATGAAAATAAAATTTGCATTACATAGTAAAATTTGAATGGTATCAGTAGAAACAGAAATGGTATCAGAATGGTATCAGCAGAAACAGGTTCATTAGGAAGAGTTGGGTGTGTGAGGAAGCGAGTTCTTGTAACAGTGTACCTGTAGGCATGTGTAATATGTAGTGAATAATGTTCTTCTAAGAGAGTTCTCGGAAATAGGCAGTTCTTGGTGGTAGTATGAAGAAGTGTGTAATGGAAGTGAATTACTTACTTTTGGAGTTGTGAGTATGTGTGTGGCAGTTTGAGTGAGATCATCTCTGTGTTCTGCCAAGTGTCTAGTTGAAAGAAAGAGAATGATTTGTACCCTAGGGCTGTTATACTTCCCTAATGGTCACAGGAACCTTAACGTCCCCTGGTTTGTATGCACATGTGTGTATGTATTAAGGGGAGCTAATGCTACACATGTTGAGAAAAGACTTAAATGCAAACAGGAAACAACACACAAAATAAACTGCATAAAAAAGTCATTTAACAAGGAGTCTTGATATTGATTTTGTATAGTGTTGTTTCCAAGGGCCTAATAGGCTGGTATTATCAATCCAGTGTGTACACAGGCACAACGTTGTCACTTCATTCCTGACACCAGCGCCATGGAACGCACACTCGCACACACACACACACGCATATTATTTAAAGCACGCACTTACAGGATTTTTTACCAAAGTACACAATACACATGCAGAGAAAAGACTTGAATGCAAACAGGAAACAACACACAAAATAACTGCATAATAAAAGTCATTAAATATAGTGACACACACATACATACAGTATAGTGAGCAGTTTAAAAATATTGATAATTCGATATATATATATATATATATATATAGTCATCCACAGATACATGTTTCAACTTATCAAGTCTCTTCAGTGTGGCTAGACATTTGTAAGCTACCTACAGCCGGAATTGAAATCCGATTGGTTCAGCATCAGTCGGACAGCTTAACCGCTAGGCTATCGTCAGCTACAAAATGCGAAGGGGATTTTTAACTGTTTTAATACACACATCTGTATGTATGTAAAGGCCGGCATAGAGTGCTCCATCCCATATATAGGAGAGTGTTGCATTTACACTATAGTTGGCGGTCATCAATGAAACCCCCCCCCAATATATATATATATATATATATATATATATATATATATATATATATATATAAAGATTTTTTAGGTCATTATTTTTATAGTGAGTTCGAAGCATTAATTAAAATGTAATAATATATTTTTGAAGGCGTAATAATGCACATTTATGTTTAAAAAACATATTTATTTTTTTTTTTTTTTTTTCCTTTTATGAGTCCTAAATATTTTCAGGCCAATGCCCATCATCAGAGGATTGAAAGATTTTTTTATAATTTTCATCTGTATTTGATAAATTCAACTGTGTTGTTGAACCGTTGAATGTTTAATCGTAAATGCGAAATTTTTTTTTTTTTTTTTTCCGGCAAAGATGTAGTTACGCTCGGCAAACTCCGTAAAAATCCGTGCGGCGATCGTGTTTCGCGGGATGTTTTGAAAATTATTTCATATATAAATTTTTTTTCTTTTTTTTTCTTTTAATTTTAATTAATGCTTCGAACTCACTATAAAAATAATGATCTAAAAAATCTTTATTTCAATATCCCTGAGCAGGGCCTCATTATTTTATAGTATTATAAAAAAAATAAAAAAAATTTATATATGAAATAATTTTCAAAACATCCCGCGAAACACGATCGCCGCACGGATTTTTACGGAGTTTGCCGAGCGTAACTACATCTTTGCCGGAAAAAAAAAAAAAAAATTTCGCATTTACGATTAAACATTCAACGGATCAACAACACAGTTGAATTTATCAAATACAGATGAAAATTATAAAAAAATCTTTCAATCCTCTGATGATGGGCATTGGCCTGAAAATATTTAGGACTCATAAAAGGAAAAAAAAAAAAAAAAGAAATAAATATGTTTTTTAAACATAAATGTGCATTATTACGCCTTCAAAAATATATTATATATATATATATATATATGTAAAGCGTAAACAAATCGAGAAAAAGTCGATCTCTGTATGTACATTTCAGCCTATTAGGCCTCATCAGCAGAGCTATAGACAGGGCAGTGCTTTGTGCATGATTCGAACCCTACCTGTCAGGCTGACAGGCGGACATTCTAAAAGCCAGCTAGTGTAGTGGTTAGCCTACATAATATAATCAAATCAATGATATCAAAAAGGAAGAAGAAATAAAACAAATTTACCTGTTTGTATTTATTGAAGGCTTTCTTAAACTGGTTTTGTCCAAAGAATTTTGATCCTTGCTGAAAGTCATGAAAAAAAAAGAAAAAAAAACTATTACCGACTACTCTGTAATATACCGTATTTGATACATAGGACGCACTTTTTTTCCCAAAATTTCCTGCTATTGAGATGTCTTGTGTATGCTTATTGCTTGCCTGTACTGCCAAATTGCTTTTATACAGCTATGTTTCTGCTTGTGTAATGCACAGCTAGACTGTTTGTCAACAATATATGCTTAAATACACTAAAAACTTTTTTTCCTGAATCTGACCTGCTGAAATGGGGGTGCGTCTTATGTGCTGTCGAATATGTAATAGTATTACAAACTACTTCCTCAGTGAGTGTCCACGAGTTGTATCGTTTAAGGCTGATTTCACCAACTTTCATTAATATGTTTGTGTCCTGAAGTTCTGGTTTGGTTTTATTTAAAAATAAAATAGAACTCCATTTTTTGTTTAAAAAGTTTAAATGCTTCGGCTGGATTCAGGTTGGTCCAGTCCATAGTGTGGATATCATTAGTAGCCATGGTTTAACGTGTTGAAAATATATGATATAGTCTCTGTTGAACGTCGGTGACGATGTAGTAGTAGTAGTAGCTGTTACTTGTGGTAAAGGGAAGAGGTAGCCTTATAGACCCAGTATGTAAACAAATATATACCCGGCTTGACAATTTATGACACAATGGGAATTTTTGCATACAAAAAGTTTTGTTTTGTTAGAAAAGTTTGCAATTTACCTTAATAAGGAACTCGGTTGAGTAGCGGTTTCGCGTATGAGTTTTTTTTTGTTTGTTTTTCTGGTCAATTTCGTTGTTTGATGAGTTTTTTACTTTTTTTTCCGCTGCCACCATGTGAAGAGATATGTTGTATAATGTAAAGTTTAACAGAGGCGTATAAGATAGAAATATATATATTTATTTATGTTGCAAATGTACAGTGATATGTATTATGTGAGTCTAGACCTGGATAGCGTTTGTAAGTAGTTCTACCCCTAAGCGTCTGCTATCAGTTCATGATCTTCCTACTCTGCGGTGTTGTGCTGTGTCATGTGAGGAAGTAGTTCGTAATACTATTACAGAATAAGGTATACATAGGAAATTTAAAATATTATGCATTGAATCAATAATAAATTTGAGTAGTAGGTCTATACACAATACAGAGTGTTTAAAAAAAATAAAATTTATATTAACTATACTAGTACAAAATAAAAAAACGCCCTCCGGGCATTGTAAAAATAGATTTTTTTATACATATTGCCTGAGGGGTGTGAGTATAAAATTCAATGTCAGCAAGTTTGTACCTCAAGTAAGTAAAATCATCAAATTCATTAAAGGATTAAAAAATAAAATAATTTGAAATGTAAACTTTAAATATATATTAAAATAAAACAAATTATATATAGATATATAATACCAGTCATGTATTTATTAAAACTTGTTTTAAAAAACAATAAGGACTGTCTAATGTTGCATGTTCAAATTTTTAGTTTGGTTTGTTTGGTTTTCCGGCATATCAACCTCAGTGGGTCATTTAATGCCGATAAAGTTTTGAAATAAATCAATTCTTAATGGATAATACAATTTTTTTATAAATACATTTTTCTATTTAACCCATAGATGGGACCCTAACAGGTACTACCACTCCGGGTCAGAGTGGACCAGGGAGCAATGGTGATGAAGGGGTACTCCACATTCCCCAAACCTCCAGAACTGGAACCTCACCATCAGATAGAGTTTAACGTCATTCTCAGGACATGTAGACCCGCAGCCACCGCCTTCTAGCACCCATATGATAAAAAGGGATTGGGGCTTGCCATAAGGGCAATAGGGTTGGGAAAATCATATAGGTGCTAGGGCTCCGACCGCCCGTCTAGCCTAAGTAAGGTTCTAAGTGAAGTGTTGCATGTTATGGACTGCTCATCCACCAAGACCCCGTCCTTAAACATCACGGGTCACCACCCATGGCCAACAGGTGGCCCCATTGGGGGAGTCTTACCCCTCTGCAGAGGTGCAGTCGATGCATTCTAACGCCCTAGCTGACAGGGCGGGAAGCAGAGAGTGTAAACATGATTGATGAAACTGTCGTTAGAGGGAATAAATATCGTTTCGTTACCGGGTTTATTTTTCATCAACCATGGTTACCTACTCTATTTAAAAATAAACCCAGTAACGAAAACGATACTTCCTCCCTCTAACAACAGTTTCATCAATCATGTTTACCCTCTCTGCTTCTATTTTCCAGATTCAATAACACTGTGTTTAACAAAATAATGTAGATGAATTTAATTTTTTGCAATAAAATTATTAATTTAATTTAGGAGTGTAGCAGCTGTATTGCTATACTACTAATCATTTGTTTACTTTTAGCAGAGACGCCGAAAATGGACGTGTAGAATTTTAAAGTTATTAATGTTAATGCTTTATTGAGTATACCTGTTTTTTTTACCTATCATTATGTAATTGTTCCATAACTACGCACGAGCAAAATCATTTTCAGTGCAAACAACTTTATAACATCAAGGAAGAAATTGTTTTCTGCATGTCTGCCCATTTTCACAACAATCTGTTTACAAATAACAGTACTATGAGCTTTTGAATGTACAGACCCATTTTTAGCTGTTTTTTACCAAATCCTTATGGGAACAGAGGGGTTTGGACCTAGAATTGCTTCTGGGAAGTTAAGAGTTAATTTTTAGATGTATTCGAAAATATAAATCAAATCTTCATTATTTTGCTCAAAAACCAAGCCCTGGTGATATTTAATGTGTATATATATATCAACTTTGTCGTAATTGTTTATTTTCAAAGTTTCCTCCGGACATACATATACACACAACTGCCCTTTATATATGTATAGATATATATTATAATGGAAAAGGTGACTTACCGGTGAATATGGTCATGATGGTAAATAAATTTGAACATATCTTAATAAAACCACATTTAATCACCACAACCCCTACAAAAATATAGACAGTCGTAAACCAGTAAAAAAATTAATACAAAACAGTTTACTACCAATGTTTACATTTTAAACCTTGCAAAAAAAAACAACTTCCACCGTTGTTGATTTGAATTTGAATCCAGCATTCATAGAATACTTTCTCATAACGAACTGTTTATCGCAAAGACACACATGTGTAATCGACTGCAATTAATCAATATGTTGATTAATTCAGTGGATTTAACCTGAAGATCCTTATGGTGAAACTCGAGTAGGTTATCACTTGTACCTATATTGTAATATATGTATAGATAGATAGATAGATAAAGATTTTACCTGAATTGATTTTTGTTATTATTTAATTTAGGATGATCGGCAAAATGTAACCTTTGACCAAATCAATAAATTAATTCATGCAGAAAAGCTGGTAAGTAAAATTATATTCATGGAAATAACAATGAAATTTAATTGAATGTTATATTTTTGAATTTCAATCATAAATATTGATAAATTATCTTTTTATATGCATTGTAATTGCCTTCTTAATATAAATAAATAAATAATATATATAAATATATATGTGGAGAAAGGTAGACAAACACGGGATGTTATTGAAACTGATGTTTATTGTCGACGATGCAACGTTTCAGTCTCTTATTAGACCATCGTCAGGACCTGGATACAGTACTCGCTTCAATGATGGACATTCTCAAAATGAGTTTTGAAGCGAGTACTGTATCCAGGCCCTGAAGATGGTCTAATAAGAGACCGAAACGTTGCATCGTCGACAATAAACATCCAGTTTCCATAACATCCCGTGTTTGTCTACCTTTCTCCACATACTGTCGGATTAACTTCCTCACATTTCTCCCATAAATATATATGTGTGAGTGTGTGTGTTTGTGTTTGTGTGCGCATTGTTTTCTTTACAATTTTGTATGATATTCATTTTTAAATATACAATGTGTGTGCATTTAAACAGTCAGCGCCCTCAAATTTTTCAAAAGATTATTTTTCGAACATTGTCAAAATTCTCTGTATTCCTACCGTTTTAATTTAAAATATCAAACATCTTGCCCTGATGATGGTCGTTTTTCTGTATACTTAAAAAAAACAAAAAAACTTTTATATTTTTTTCTATTATTACTTTTTAAAATTTTTTACTTTGTATTTAAAATACTATTCAATATATATATATATATATATATATATATATATATATATATATATATGTGTGTGAAGAGAGGAAGTAAATCCGACGGTATGTAATATATCAAGAAAATTAAAAAAACACAGGTTTAAATGGGTTCAGTGGTGAGTTTATTGGCCGACGCTGCAGTGTTTCGATCTATTAAATAGACATCTTCAGGGCATAAGATAAGAAATTATATATCACAGAATGATGAGAAAAAGTGAGTGGTAATCCTTCTTATTCAGTCTGTTTAAAATTTTTTTTTCTGAAGTTTGAAAAAAGGAGACGGTTTTGAAATATGACATCAAATATTCTATTTTAAGGTGTGAGTATGTAGCGTGTTAGTGTGTGTATTGAAGGAAACATTGTGCATTTTTTAGGTATGTGGTTGTGTGTGTGTGTGTATAAATTTTTTTTTTTCTGTATATATATATATATATATATTTTTTTTTCTGTATATATATATATATATATATATTCAGTATAAAAGCAATCTTGTGTATAATCTTATATTGAAATCAGTTTTTAATAAATACATGCCAGATATTATTAATTTATATATAGTTTGTATTATTTTGATATGTTTAAAGCCATCTAACGTATAGCTTTTTTTTTTTTTACAAGAAAATTATTTACAAACAAGAAATAATCACATAATCTTCTTCTACATTGAATTTGAAGATGTTTGTGCAAGTCCGCTTTTCATTATGAGTTTAAATTTAATGACAATTTCATCAACCATGGTTACCTACTCTAATNCGATCAAACAAAACCCAAACAGGTACACCACACTGCTCAGAATGTACCTGGAGTAATGCTGATGAAAGTGGGTACTCCAACATCCAGGAATTTCCAGAATGGAACTTCCACCATCAAATAGAGTTTTCGTCGATGGCCAGGACAATCAGCCACGCCTTCTAGCACCCCAGTATGATAAACAAAGGATTGGTGGTTTGCCATAAGCAATAGGGTTGCGGACAATTCATATAGGTGCCATGGTTGACGTGACCAGCTATTGAATCGTGAGTGAAAGTGGACTGTTTCATTCTCAGCCTTCCAGGGTTCCATCCTTAAGCGTCATGGTTAATAATAGGGAGTTACTTTCAATCCACAATGGATATATCTACATAGAAAAACATCAGAGAGTCAATGTGTGTTAAAAACCAAGAAATAAATATTTTCTCTGAAACTTTTTTGAGATGCGCGGGTTAGATAAATTAGTATTATTTGGATTATTCGGTCTAGGTTCCTCAAATACTAATTATCAAGTTCTCATCTAAAAATTCAGGAATAGTATTATATTCAGTATGGACTTATATTTAAGTCTGTCAAGGAAAATCCTAGAGAAGCTAGATAAAATGTCATTGTGGTGGATTAAGACATATTTAAGATACAGTTATTCTCTGGGCTGTGGGTTCAATCCTCGTACGGGCAGCTTATAGTAATATAGATTTAAATATCTCAACAAGTTTAACACCTGTAGCTCCAACTCATAGAAACTCTACCTAACTGAATAAGGCCGAGCAGGGATCAACCTACATCGCCGAAACGTTGCTACAGATACAATAAAGATGAGGACAATAGTCCGAATATCCAAATAATACTGAACGAAAATACTTTTAGTACGCAAGTAGTAACTATTAAACGTTCCGGTGTAAATTGGTTTTCGCTTGCAGACTTTATAAATGGAGAGGATTTAAATGCCAACTGAATACCAGCGTACATCCATGTTATTTCCTTTCTGTTTTTTTCTAATACAATACACAAATAGGACTCATTTTTTTCGCCGAAACTTTGTTTTCAACGCGATTCAGTCAGAGACAAACTGTGGGCTGTTGACAACGTCCGGTTGTATAGAAGGCAAATATATAACTGATTCACGTCAACAAAAAGGAAAGTTGGACAATTATCAAACAGACCAAAAATTGTACTATGGCTTTCTTTTGTTGATTTATACAAAAAGCAACAACGGAGTTATTTATCCTTTTTTTTATTATTATTTTATTTATTATTTACGTAATTCCCACAAGCGGATAATCTGGAGAGGTTTAACTGGAATGAAAGTGACAGCAAGTTTCATCAAAATATTGTACTCTCTCTACTGGGATTCTGAAATACAAAAGATCATTGTTACCCACGTCAGATACTAAGATTTAATTAATAAGAAAAGGATATGCATATTTCTAACCATTTATAATATCTAGTGATATATCATACCCATGTGCATTAGCACTTTTAAATAGAAAATATAAGGGGGTGGTCACGATTGCTGCAGGCTGTTCCCTGGGCTGACTTAGACCAAGAAATGCAAGATTGGCTGCAGGGGACATGGTTGCAAAGGCGATTCAGGCTGAAGTGTACTGTCAAGTTTGTTTTGTTTGATTTTTAGTTTGTTTTAATTTATTACCGGTCGTTGTTCCTTTTTTGCTTGCGCTGTTGGAGTTTTTTACTGTGGGATAATACAGTTTCCACCAAAAACTATCCACCACAACACACTTATACAACCTCAGTAATATCAAAGCATATCAATTAATCCTAGAGATATAATGATGCAATACATGGCATAACCTCGCAGTCCTCACGCACTTTCATGTGTACGCGCCACGTTCAACATACGTGCACGCCAGTACAGATGAGAGGGGAAAAGACGTATCCGTACATCACAACCGCAATTCATGTAAAACATGTTAACACAAGAATTATATTAGTTTTATTTCTATAAAAAACGCACACATTTAGACCACAATTAGACTCTTTGGTATCATATTTCAAAAAACAAATTTCATGATACCTGAAGACTGCCACAGAGCAAGAAACCAAAATACGGTGGCAATAATTTGTATCCAAATTGATATTTAAATGCTTAAACCTTATTTATTTATTCATTTTTTATCTAATCATTATTATACGGCTCCATATCACAGATATAGAGCACCTCTTCTAATAATACCACTGTATCGTTGGATTAACTACCGCTTCTCAAGTTATAATAGTGACCCCATATGTGCATTGATTATATAACACACAACATACACACAAAGATATATATTATAAATATATATATATTATATAATATATATATATATATATTAATATATATATGTATATTATGTATGAATGTATATAGACGTGTAATTTAATGTGTATTCACTAAAAATTATATTATATATAAATATATATGAATAAAATGCACAGGATATATATTAAAAACTACAAATAAATTATGCTAGCTCAAGTGAGAATAACCAAGATACTAAATTTGAACCAAAGGTTCAATTAAAATAGAAGTAAGAAGGAATAGAAGGCAATAAAAATATGGAGATAGGGAGGGACATAGCTAATTATAGATCATTATAATTCACCTGGCTTGTCAACATGGGTTTGACTTAAAGCACTAATACTTCAGGAAAGGGTGAACAAGCTTTGCAGGACTAAAGGTTAGTTTGACTCTTTAAGGAGATAATAGAATGAAATAATAGCTTAAATTAGGCGATATATATTCAATTAGACCACATAGATTTTACTAACCCCTGAAGACGCTTTGTACTAAGAACACCAAAACCGTTGGTAGCGGAAATAACTTTTCATCAACTATATATATATGTTGAATACAAGCGGGATTGTCATGTGTGTATTGTTTGTCTCAATACCTAAAGTTTTTTATACCAGAAGTTACACACCATCCTGGTTTCAAAAATAGTAACCTTGGTTGATTTCACTGTTATTGAAAATAAATTATAATTAAATGCTCAAATGAGAGATAGAAAATTAATTGTGGTCAATTAATATTCTATGAATATTGTTTTTGAAATAACTAAAGCGATGATACATGACTTCATGGACACTAATATAATATATTATATATATATATATATTATATATATAATATATATATATTATAAATTTTTTTAAGTTGAATGTGTATACGAAGCATTTTAAAAATATAATAATGAATGAATTGGATTATTTATGAAGTATTGGATTCACTTATTTTTAATTATTTTTGTCATAAAATTCCAGGTCGTTAATACCCTTTATCAAATGAATGTTATTACTGGTTTTTTAACGGCTTCTTGTCTTCTTGTTCGTTATCGCACTCAGTGGCAGCGTCTGCTTGAAATTTATATTTATAATAACGGGAGAATTCCGATGTTTGCCGTTTCAATCCCCGTCACGAACGTGTCTAGATAATTTTATAGAATTCCATTTAGTTTCATGATTGTTTACTAGATTGCGTAATAGTTGGAAATGAATGTTCTAATAAAAATGCATTTAGAATTTATATATTATACTATAAATTGATAAGTCTCAGTATATATATATATATGTATAATAATCATATATATTATACAGGAGTCCGATAAAATTAGAGTATCTTGAAGAACCCCAATGACTGAATATGACTGTAAGATTTTAGTTGATAAATTCCGCCTCAAATACGAAGACCAACTCCCATAGCATTACGCCGTTGAGATGTTACATATACAGGAGTCCGTAGAGTACTTTGAAGAACCCTTAATGACTGACGGTATGTCTCGTAGTTGATAAATCCGCTTCAAATACAACGACCAAACTCCCATAGATTTACTTTGCCAGTTGAGATGTTACATTATAACAGGAGTCCGTAGAGATCTTGAAGGAACACCCAATGACTGATATGATCTGCATAGTTAGAATAGAGTCCGCCTTCAATACAAGACCCAACTCCATAGCATTTCGCCGATTGAGATGTTACATATACAGGTGAGTCCGTAGAGGTATCTTGAAGAACCCAATGACTTGATATGATCTTGTAGTTGTTAGTCCGTGCCTTCAAATACAAGGACCCAACTCCCATAGCATTTACGCCGTTGACATGCTTAGCATATAACAGGAGTCGTAGAGTATCTTTGAAGAACCCCAATGACTGAGTTAGATCTGTTAGTGATAAAACTTCCGCCTCAAATACATAAGACCTAAAACTCCAATAGCATTAACGCCGTTGAGATGTTTAACATATACAGGAGTCCCGTTAGAGTATCTTTGGAAGAACCCAATGACTGATATGATCTTGTAGTTGATAAATCCGCTTCAAATACAAGACCAACTCCATAGCATTAACGAGCTCAGTTTAGATCGTTTACAATTATACAGGAGTTCCGTAGAGTATCTTTGAAGAACCCCAATTAGTGATCTGATATGATCTTAGTTGATAAATTCCGCTTTCAATTATATAAGACCAACTCCCATAGCATTACGCCGTTGTAGTATTGATACATATACAGGAGTTCCGTAGAGATTCTTGAGAACCAATGACTGATATGATCTGTAAGTGATAAATCCGCCTCAAATACAAGACCACACTTCCATAGCAATTACGCCGTTGAGAATGTTACATTATACAGGAGTCCGTAGAGTATCTTGATAAGAAACCCATGACTGATATGCATCTGTATTTGTATAAATCCGCTTCAAATTATACAAGACCAAAACTTCCCATAGCATTACGCCGTTTGCTAGAGTGTTTACATATATACAGGAGTACATATAGTATTTTATAATGAGGTGAGACTTACGTAGAGTATCTTGAAGAACCAATGACTGATATGATCTGTTAGTTTGATTAAATCGCTTCAAATACAAGGACCAACTTCCCATAGCATTACGCCGTTGAGGATTGTTTACAATACAAAGTCCGTTAGAGTATCTTGCAAAAGATATCCCTATGAGCACTTGATATGATATCATGTTAAATGATAAATCTCTTCAAATACCTTAGACCAACGTCCATAATTAGCAGTGTACGCCGTTGACATGTTTACATATACAGCGGCTCCGTTAGAGCTATCTGAAGACCCAATTGACTGATATTCTGTAGTTGATAAACCGCCTACAAATACAAGACCAACATACCATAGGCATTTACGCCGAGCTTTGAGATGTTACAGTATACAGGATCCGTGTAGGTATACTGAAGTATACCCAATGGACGTTGATATGGAATCTGTAGTTGATAGTTAATCCGCTTCACAATTACAAGACCACCAACATCCCATAGCATTATCGCCGTGATAGATGCTTACAATAATACAGGAGTCCCGTATGAGTATCTTGAGAACCAATGACTGTTATGATCTGTAGTTGCAGTAAATCACAGCTTCAATACAAGACCAACTCCCATAGCATTACGCCGTTGAGATGTTACATATAAGGAGTCCGTAGAGCTATCTTGAAGAACCCAATGACTGATATTGATCTGTAGTTGATAAATCCGCTTCAAAATACCAAGGACCAATCTCCCATAGCATTACCGCCGTTGAGATGTTACATATACAGGAGTCCCGTAGAGATTCTTGAAGAACCAATGAACTGATAATGATCTGTTATAGGTGAATAAAACCGCCTCATTTACTAAGCAAATAGACTGCAAAAACCATACTTCAAATACAAGACCCAAATCCCAATAGCATTACGCCGTTGCTGTTTAACATATACAGGAGTCGTAGTAGAAGTATCTTGAAGAAACCCAATGACTGAATTATGATCTGTGAAGTTGATTAAATCTGCTCTCAAAATACAAGACCAACTCCCATACGCTATTACGCGCGTTGAGATGTTAACCATAGTACAGGTGTGAGTTCCGCTAGAGTATCTATATGAAGAACCCATATGTACTGATACTGATTCTGTAGTGGATAAATCGCTTCAAATCACAAGACCACAACTCTTCCATAGCATTATCCGCCCGATTGCACGATAGCTTACATATACAGAAGTCCGTTAGAGTATCTTGAAGAACCCAATGGAGCTCTATATGCGATCGTGTAGTGATAAATCCGCTTCAAATACAAGACCAACTCCCATAGCATTACGCCGTTGAGATGTTTACATATTACAGGATCCGTAGAGTT
Organism: Doryteuthis pealeii; assembly: GCA_023376005.1. Classification (NCBI taxonomy): domain Eukaryota; kingdom Metazoa; phylum Mollusca; class Cephalopoda; order Myopsida; family Loliginidae; genus Doryteuthis; species Doryteuthis pealeii. The sequence goes on along the minus strand of CM042176.1, from coordinate 26,193,236 downwards.
AAATCTTGAAGGAATACCCAATGACTGATATGATCTGTAGTTGATAACATCCGCCTCAAATACAAGACCAAACTCCATAGCATTACGCCGTTGAGATGTTACATATACAGGAGTCCGTAGAGTATCTTGAAGAACCCAATGACTGATATGATCTTGTAGTGATTAAATCCGCTCAAATACAAACCAACTCCATAGCATTACGCGTTGACATGTTACATATACAGGAGTCCTAGAGTATCTTGAAGACCCAATGACTGATATGATCTGTAGTTGATAAATCCGCTTCAATACAAGACCAACTCCATAGCATTACGCCGTTGAGATGTTATACATATACAGGAGTCCGTAGAGTATCTTGAAGAGAAGAACCAATGACTGATATGATCTGTAGTTGATAAATCCGCCTTCAAATACAAGACCAACTCCATAGCCATACGCCGTTGAGATGTTACATATACAGGGGAGTCCGTAGAGTATCTTGAAGAACCCAATGACTGATATGAATCTGTAGTTGATAAATCCGCTTCAATACAAGACCAACTCCCATAGCATTACGCCGTTGAGATGTACATATACAAGGAGTCCGTAGAGTATCTTGAAGAACCCAATGAACTGATATGATCTGTTAGGTTGATAAATCCGCCTTCAAATACCAAAGACCAACTCCCATAGCATTACGCCTGTTGAGATGTTACATATACAGGAGTCCGTTTAGGAGTATCTTTGAAGAACCCAGACTGACTATGATCTGAGTGATAATGCCGCTTCAAATACAAGACCAACTCCTCATAGCATTTACGCCGTTGAGATGTTACATATACAGTGTCCGCTAGAGTATCTTTGAAGACCAATGACTGATTATGATCTGTAGTGATAAATCCGCTCAAATACAAGACCAACTCCCATAGCATTACGCCGTTGAGATGTTACATATTACAGGAGTCCGTAGAGTTATCTGAAGAACCAATGACTGATATGATCTGTAGTTGATAAATCCGCCTCAAATACAAGGACCAACTCCATAGCATTACGGCCGTTGAGGATGTTACATATACAGGAGTCCGTAGAGTATCTGAAGAACCCCAATGACTGATATGATCTGTAGTTGATAAATCCGCTCAAATACAAGACCAACTTCCCATAGCATTACGCCGTTGAGATGTTACATATACAGGAGTCCGTAGAGTATCTTGAAGAACCAATGACTGATATGATCTGTAGTGATAAATCCGCTTCAAATACAAGACCAACTCCCATAGCATTACGCCGTGAGATGTTACATATACAGGAGGTCCGTAGAGTATCTTGAAGAACCCAATGACTTGAATGATCTGTAGTTGAATAAATCCGCCTCAAATACAAGACCCAACTCCCATCAGCATTACGCCCGTTGAGATGTTACATATACAGGGAGTCCGTTAGAGTATCTTGAAGAACCAAATGACTTGATGATTCTGTAGTTGATAAATCCGCCTCAAATACAGACAACTCCCATAGCATTACGCCGTTGAGATGTTACATATACAGGAGTCCGTGTAGAGTATCTTGAAGAACCCAATGACTGATATGATCTGTTAGTTGATAAAATCCGCTTCAAATACAAGACCAACTCCCATAGCATTACGCCGTTGAGATGTTACATATACAGGAGTCCGTAGAGAGTCTTGAAGAACCCAATGACTGATATGATCTGTAGTTGATAAATCCGCCTCAAATACACAGACCAACTCCCATAGCATTTACGCGTCGTTGAGATGTATCAATATCCAGGAGCCCGATAGAGTATCTTGAAGAACCCAATGACTGATATGATCTGTAGTTGATAAATCCGCTTCAAATTACTAAGGACAACTCCCATAGCATTACGCGTTAGAGATGTTACATATACAGGGGCCCGTAGTAGTATCTTGAAGAACTCCAAATGAAACGATTTAAATGATCTGTTTGTTGATAAATCCGCCTCAAATTAATACAAGACCCAACTCCCATAGCATTACGCCGTTGAGATGTAATACATTATACAGGAGTCCGTTAGAGTATCTTGAAGAACCAATGACTGATATGATCTGTAGTTGATAAATCCGCCTTCAAATACAAGAACCAACTCCATAGCATTACGCCGTTGAGATGTTACATATACAGGAGTCCGTAGAGTATCTTGAAGACCCAATGACTGATATGATCTGTAGTGATAAAATCCGCTTCAAATACAAGACCGAACTCCCTTAGCATTACGCCGTTGAGATGTTACATATACAGGAGTCCGTAGAGTATCTTGAAGAACCCAATGACTGATATGATCTGTAGTTGATAAATCCGCTTCAAATACAAGACCAACTCCCCATAGCATTACGCCGTTGAGATTTACATATACAGGAGTCCGTACTAGAGTATCTTGAAGAACCCAATGGACTGATATGATCTGTAGTTGATAAATTCCGCCTCAAATACAAGACCAACTCCCATAGCATTACGCCGTTGAGATTGTTACATATACAGGAGTCCGTAGAGTATCTTGAAGAAACCCAATGACTGATATGATCTGTAGTGATAAATCCGCTTCAATACAAGACCAACTCCCATAGCATTACGCCGTTGAGATTTACATATACAGGAGTCCGTAGAGTATCTTGAAGAACCCAATGACTGATATGATCTGTAGTTGATAAATCCGCCTCAAATACAAGACCAACTCCCATTAGCATTACGCCGTTGAGATGTTACATATTACAGGAGCCGTAGAGTATCTTGAAGAACCCAATGACTGATAATGATCTGTAGTTGATAAATCCGCTTCAAATACAGACCAACTCCCATAGCATTACCGCCGTTGAGATGTACATATACAGGAGTCGTTCGAGTATCTGAAATAGAACCCAATGACTGATATGATCTGTAGTTGATAAATCCGCTTCACAATACAAGACCAACTCCCATAGCATATACGCCGTTGAGATGTTACATATACAGGAGAGTCCGAGAGTATCTTGAAGAACCCAATGACTGATATGATCTGTAGTTTGATAAATCCGCCTCATCAAATACAAGACCAACTACTTCCATAGCATTACGCCGTTGAGATGTTAACATATACAGGAGTCCGGTAGAGTATCTTGAGAAGAACCCAATGACTGATTTATGATCTGTAGTTGATAAATCGCCGCTCAAATACAAGACCAACTCCCATAGCATTACGCCGTTGAGATGTTACATATACAGGAGTCCGTTTAGAGTATCTTGAAGAAACCCAATGACTGATATGATCTGTTAGTTGATAAATCCGCTCAAAATACAAGACCAACTCCAAGCATTACGCCGTTGAGATGTTACATATACAGGAGTCCGTAGAGTATCTTGAAGAACCCAATGACTGATATGATCTGTAGTGATAAATCCGCCTCAAAATACAAAAGACCAACTCCCATTAGCATTACGCCGTTGAGATGTTACATATTACAGGAGTCCTAGAGTATCTTGAAGAACCCAATGACTGATATGATCTGTAGTTGATAAATCCGCCTCAAAATACACGAAGACCAACTCCCATAGCATATACGCCGCTTGAGATGTTACATATACAGGAGCCCATGTAGAGTAATTGAAGAACCCAATGACTGATATGATCTGTAGTTGATAAATCAAATACAAGGACCAACTCCCATAGCATTACGCCGGTTGAGATGTTACATATACAGGAGTCCGTAGAGTATCTGAAGAACCCAATGACTGATATGATCTGTAGTTGATAAATCCGCTTCAATACAAGACCAACTCCCATAGCATTACGCCGTTGAGATGTTACATATACAGGAGTCCGTAGAGTATCTTGAAGAACCCAATGACTGATATGATCTGTAGTTGATAAATCCGCTTTCAAATACAAGACCAACTCCCATAGCATTACGCCGTTGAGATGGTACATATACAGGAGTCCGTAGCAGTATCTTGAAGAACCCACAATGACTGATATGATCTGTAGTTGATAAATCCGCTTCTCAAATACACAAGACCAACTCCCATAGCATATACGCCGTTGAGATGTTACATATACAGGAGTCCGTAGAGTATCTTGAAGAACCCAGATGACTGATATGATCTGTAGTTGATGAATCCGCTTCAAATACAAGACCAACTCCCATAGCATTACGCCGTTGAGATGTTACATATACAGGAGTCCGTAGGAGTATCTTGAAGAACCCAATGACTGATATGATCTGTAGTTGATAAATCCGCTTCAAATACAAGACCAACTCCCATAAGCATTACGCCGTTGAGATGTTACATATTACAGGAGTCCCGTAGAGTATCTTGAAGAAAACCCAATGACTGATATGATCTTGTAGTTGATAAATCCGCTTCAAATACAAGACCAACTCCCATAGCATTACGCCGTTGAGATGTTACATATACAGGAGTCCGTAGAGTATCTTGAAGAACCCAATGACTGATATGATCTGTAGATGATAATCCGCCTTCAAATACAAGACCTACTCCCATAGCATTACGCCGTTGAGATAATGTTACATATACAGGAGTCCGTAGAGTATCTTGAAGAACCCAATGACTGATATTGCATCTGTAGTTGATAAATCCGCCTCAAATACAAGACCAACTCCATAGCATTACGCCGTTGACATGTTTACATATACAGGAGCCCGTAGAGTATCTGAAGACCCAATGACTGATATGATCTGTAGTTGATAAATCCGCTTCAAATACAAGACCAACTCCCATAAGCATACCGCCTTGAGATGTTACATATACAGGAAGTCCGTTTAAGTATCTTTGAAGAACCCAATGACTGATAGATCTGTAGTTGATAAATCCGCTTCAAATATACAAGCCAACTCCATAGCATTACGCCGTTGAGATGTTACATATACAGGAGTCCGTAGAGTATCTTGAAGAACCCTGAATGACTGATAGATTCTGTTATGAATGATATTTTAAATCCGCTTCAAATACAAAGACCAACTCCCATAGCATTACGCCGTTGAGATGTTACATATACAGAGTCCGTAGAGTATCTTGAAGAACCCAATGACTGATATGACTGCTAGATTGATAAATCCGCTTCAAAATACAAGACCAACTCCCATAGCATTACGCCGTTGAGATGTTACATATACAGGAGCCCGTAGAGTATCTTGAAGAACCCAATGACTGATATGATCTGTAGTGATAAATCCGCCTTCAAATACAAGACCAACTCCCATAGCATTACGCCGTTGAGATGTTACATATACAGGAGTCCGTAGAGTATCTTGAAGAACCCAATGACTGATATGATCTGTAGTTGATAAATCCGCCTTCAAATACAAGACCAACTCCCATAGCATTACGCCGTTGAGATGTTATATACAGGAGTCCGTAGAGTATCTTGAAGAACCCAATGACTTGATATGATCTGTAGTTGATAAATCCGCCTCAAATACAAGACCAACTCCCATAGCATTACGCCGTTGAGATTTACAATTAACAGGAGCCCCCGTAGAGTATCTGAAGCAAACCCAATGACCTGATATGATCTGTAGTTGATAAATTCCGCTTCAAATACAAGGACCAACTCCCATAGCATTACGCCGTTGAGATGTTACATATACAGGAGTCGCAGTAGAGTATCTTGAAGAACCCAATGACTGATATGATCTGTAGTTGATAAATCAGCCTCAAATACAAGACCAACTCCCATAGCATTACGCCGTTGAGATGTTACATATACAGGAGTCCGTAGAGTATTCTGTAAAGAGAAAAAATTTTATTTTTTATTACATGAAAAAAACTATACATTAAATTACTTTTAGGGGGTTTGATAATACGAGGTTGAGTCAAAAAGTTATGTCATTTTCTTTATAAAACTAAGGCCTACATTGAGACCCTAACGAGGCTCAGAGCAAATCCGACAAAGAAGACCCAACTTGCCAATCGACAATGTCCTTCTGCATGACAATGCTCGACTATACACAGGCATCAGGACAAGGGAAAAAAATCGCCTCATTTGGGTGGTCAATTTTACTGGATCGTCCATACTCACCAGATTTAGCACCTTTTAGAATATCATCTCGTTGGACCCATGAAAGAGGGTTTTGAGAGGCAAACATTATTTCAGTGACAAGGAAGTGAAATCTGTAGTGAAGAAGTGGCTCGAAGAACAATCAACAGAATTTTTACGGGACAGATACATGGTCTCATTTGAAGGTGGAACATTGCTATTGAGAGAAATGGTGACTGTGGAGAAGTAGGGATGTGATCTACAGAGGACCAGCTTCATTTTGATGCATGATAAATGTTCCTGTGTTGGTAATTATACCTGTCCTAAATAAAATGGCATTACTTTTTGACTAACCCTCGTAATAACTCAATTTTGATTTATGCATAAAAGTACTCCTAGGAGTGTAATAATTATGTATTTACTCAACTCCTCAGCATGAGCAGGGCGCATTACAAGGTCAAGTTTTTAACCAGTTTAACAGGTTTTAATTTTTATTAGTTATTTTATAACAGTTTTCAACGTTGAAGAATCAGTCTTCCCTACTATTTACCCATAGCTGGAGAGAGAATAGTTTGATTCATACATTTCTCAAGGGTATTAGTGCTATATAAACAGTTATGTCCAGGATTTGAACTTAGCTTACCATTTCCTAGAACGTTTCACACTGAGAAAAAAAAACTTGCACTCTCATACTAGTTAAAACTATCATCATGCCTACCAAACCCTGCATATAATTTGTTTTCCACCCACAATACAGGGGAGGGGGTACAAAGAAGGTATACAAACAGTATCACACAGATGAAATTAGTATATTATCTTAAGTTGTCCTCATTTTGTAAAATTTTGGTGTCATTCGTCATATTTAATTGTGACTAATAATTAACGTTATTAATAATAATTAATGTTATTACATGTACATGGAACATTTGTTTAATAAATGCAATGAGTATTGTATGTGTTTTTTTTTTTTTTTTTTTTTTTTTTAATAATTGTTATACCTACTTTTGCCCCCCCCCCCTGTAAAGGGGGGGGGGAGTCCATGCGGTGTAATAGCTAAAATGCTGGACTGCAACATTGTAGTAAACGGGTTAGAACCCGAGTACCACAGATACATTCACTTTCAGACTAATACCCTTGGAAAGGTATGAAACCCCCTCATCCTCTGCAGCTACAATAGGGTAGGTTGATTTTTCACTTTTTTTTTTATTTTTTTTTTTTTTTTTTTTTTTTTATATCAAATTCTCTCAAACAGCAAAATTTGTGTGTTGGTATAATGAATACTGATACCAAAACTAGATCTCATACTTGCACCATTGAGGAAATAGCATCAAAGATCGTCTACTTTCAATATTTAAAACGAAAGGAATAAGATTATAAACTAGAATTCAAACTGAAAAATATGCCCCCACCAACACCTGATATGCTTTTACCTAATAATTAAGCTGTAATGGTGATAACATTTTAAAAGATTGAAATCTATTTCCTCAAAGGAAGGCAAAGTTTTAAAGAAAAATATTTTGTCTGGTAATTCTTTATGTTAATTAGCAATTTTTGCCACATGGAGATGTTACAGTTCCAAATGGAACTTCCTGTTCTACAAGGATGGCTTTAGTATTAAATACCCATGAAGGTTGATTATACTCTCAGGTGCACTCTGACCCAGAGTAGTACTACCTGTTATGGTCCTATTTATGCATCAAACAGATTTGTTGAAAGGTGATTAATTTACCTGTAATTTGAGTCGTCTACTCTCAATCGGTTGATCTTTAATACTGGCAATTCTTGGACAAGTTGTTTGGGTTTGTCTAATCAAACAATTATTCTTCCGATCCCATCCAGCTCCTTCCAAATAAAGTCCATGGATATAACATCCTGAAAGAGATTTTAATCAAATAATAACGATTATTTTTCTCAGCTAATTTTTAAAAAAGAAAGAAAAGGAAACAATATGGACATAGTGATTGAATTAACTTTTGAAAAAGGAAACGTAGAGATAGTGAGTGAATTAAGTCCCTTTTTTACCTTCTATTCTCCAAGAGAAGTATTGGAAGTCAGTTAGTCTACTGTTGGTTTGAATAACAGCAGCTAGCTGAGTGTATTTGGTGTGTGCCAAATACACCGTTTATTTACAAAAAATGTTACAATAAAAAATGCAATTGAGCACACACCTGGGCATACTGCCCGAAGTTTTTTTTTTTTGGGGGGGGGTACAAAAGTGGTCATGCTTCTATATCTTTTAGTTCTGTCTTAGCTAGTCTCACTCGCCGACCAATCCATACTAATAAATATAAAAGCACATTCATCCATCGTCTTACACTACTGCTTTCACCATAAAATTCGCTGTCACTCTGTGTGATGCCCTACCCATATGATAAAAATAAAAGCCTATTTGAAATTTTATTTACATTTAACAGCAGCTAGCTGAGTACAACTGAAGCAGTGTCCAAGACAGTTGGTATATATAGAAATCAAGAATGATCCATTCATGAATTTGGGTGATTCCATTCCTTGAGTTCTGATTGGCTGCTTGATTTGAATGATATTGCGAAGTTTTATAAATACCCTGTCATTCTGCAGTAGACTTTGCAACTATTCGGGTTTGTATTGGGTTACAACTGTTTGTTGTCATGTCTTCCCAATTCGATGGTAATTGGAACTTTGATTATTCTTCAAGAAGAACACACAACAATTGCATCTTCTGTCTACAGATAGGGGGAGATCTTTCATGTCATATGGTAGTTGGGAATATACTCAACATGTAATTGTTTATACTTTCCTCTTTTCCCAGCAGCCTCAAGATTTTATCTACTAAAAGACTATTTTCCTATTAGGACATTTCTCTCATACAACTATGCATAAACTCTTCTTTATTCTTCAATTCATCAGGATGATACCCAGCCTCAGCATTATCTATTAAAATACTATTTTCCTATTAGGACATTTCTCTCATACAACTATGTATAAGCTCTTCTTTGTATGTTCTGTATTCTCTTGTATTAAGTTTGCTCAGGCAATAAAATCTACTTAATAATAATTAAATTTATTATGTACAGTGCTCAGGTGCACCATAACTCATCAAAGTCTCATGTCAAGTACACAGAATAATGTAGTGTCAGGAACATGAACAGTTTACAGTAGTAATATGCATGTATGTGTGCGCGTGTGCATATGTATGTGGAGAGTGGCATCAGATATAGTGTCGGCGGACTACAGGAAGGCTTTGAAAGATTCAGTGCACTTGTATACATAATGTTGTGAGTTCTAATACCTCAACACATTATATATTTTTTTGAGTAAATGTTTCACAAACAAAGATCTCATCACGTGTACACACCTCACGATATACAAATGCTTGATTGGATACTCTTTACTACACTCCTATCTAAAGATTGTGTGTGTAGGGACCGTTTTTCTTGGTGTGTGATGGGTTGAAGAAGATCCGAGTTTTGATCCCCACAATCTAAATGTATAAGACTACGGAAATGTAGTTTCCATAGAAAACAAAAGATAAAATTTATAAAAGAAACCATTTTATATACAAAATATTACAATTAATATCGTGATAGTCAATTGTTCTTTCATTGATGTGTCTGTTGGTAGTTGTGTTTGCTGAGAGCGTAAGTTTGTTTATATTTTGTTCATTTGGAGTTGTCAAATTTGTAGCAGTTTTTTAAAATAATGTCTGTGATTGAAACTTGTGTCGTATTGAGTAGGAGAGAGAGAAAATATGAAACGAAAAATAGACGGACCTGTTGAGTCATATTTTATGTTTGCGGACAGCGTCTGCTCCCCATTGTGTTGAGTTGGGAAGCACTGTTCCCACAGTCGAGTTAGGAGCATCAGCTCCAACTCTGTCGAGTCGGGAAGAGCATAAGCTCCCACTGTCGAGTTGTGGAGAGCATAAGCTCCCACTGAAGTTTTTCAGCTCTATGGGCCTTTTTATAATTTTCTTTTGTCATTGTCTACATGATCATTAAGTTAAATTTAATATTGGAATTTTCAAATATCAGCTGTTTTCTAATGACATAAATATCGGATGATTTTGTTACAATCCGATGGCCTACATATTTTCAATGGAATTTAAACCATTGTTTCTATTGTTGCTAAAATATTTCTAAAATAATATTTATTCAATTATCTTTTGTTTACATAATTCTAAACTTAACTCATACAATTGTAAAACTAATTATTTAAGAAAACTGAATTATTTTAGTTTATTCAATTCCACATGCCGTAAAAATATAGGGGCCAATCCCTATATGTGAAACACATGAAACTTGATTAATGGAAATATAGTATCAATGATTCTATAAATTTAGGTTTTAGAACTGCTCTGATACACATACACCCACATACTTGTTATCACTTTATTGTGAATTGTTCATATCGTATGAGGACATGATACTCAACCAACAATCGTTTATCCAGACTTACAAAATAAGAGATTATTTTTGTGTATTTAAAGAAATGACTCACATTCTTAATTGGATTATTTGACAGCACTTTTGTAAGAATATTCATTTTGAACGTATAAAGTATGAAAGACGTGATTCAAACATCAAGTTTGGTTTTGTTTTACGGCATATCAACCTAAGTGGGTCATTTAATGCCGATAAAGTTTTGAAATAAATCAATTTTTAATGGATAATACAATTTCGTTTATTAACTCATGTTTTCTATTTAACCCATAGATGGGACCCTAACAGGTACTACCACTCCGGGTCAGAGTGGACCAGGGAGCAATGGTGATGAAAGGGTGCTCCACATTCCTGGAACCTCACCACCAGATAGAGTTTAACATCATTCCCAGGACATGTAGACCCTCAGTCACCACCTTCTAGCACCCATATGATAAAAAGAGGTTGGGGCTTGCCATAAGGGCAAGAGGGTTGGGAAAATCATATAGATGCTAGGGCTTGACGTGACCAGCCGATTGATCGGAGGGGGCCTCTCCGACTGCCCGTCTAACCCAAGATCAAACATCAAGAGTCGAATTGCAAATGGCTGCTTCCATGGTTGTATTTATACCGTATCCTGGTCAAGGGCAGATCACCCTGTTCAGCCTAAAGACAGGGGCAGATCACTCTATTATACAGAACTTACCTGAATGAGCTCTTTCAACAACATCATCCGCTGATTGGTAATGCGTAACAGTTGTAAATAATGTTGATTTATCCAAGGGCCAGGAATTTTTCCGACAAGTAGCTTGCACCAAGGCAGTGAGGAAGGATTCTGGAATGTGTAGACCAGACAACCACATAACAACTGGTTCTCCTTCATTAACCTATGGACAAAGAAAAAGATTTTGTTTATTCCTGGAATTATTTGTAAATTTAGGGGATTTCCATGTAAAGTTTATTAAAATTGACACATAGCCTAGTGGATAAAGGCGTTAGGTTAAGACAGTTCTAAGTGATAGTTATCTCTAGACTGCAGGTTCAATCCTGGTCAGGGACAGAATAATAATTAACTCAGCTTAACACCTGTACCCCAGCTATGGTTAGTGGAATGAGAACAGGATACCCCTGTGGACTATAGGGTTAGGTTCAAAGTTCCATGATGGCTCCCGATTACGAGAAGGTTCTTGAGTCCGACAAGAAATATCTGAAGAAAGCTGGAGGGCACATCGGACGAAACATTGTACAAATAACAATGAAGATGAGGACAATAGTCCAAATAATACTATTAAAATTGATTTAGAAAAGTTTTCTTTCGTAATTGTTGTCAATGTTAAAATATAGAGAAAAAAAATGAGTAAACGCGCTAATTCCTTTACCTTGGATATAACGTCTCTTTCACTCTTATAAACCATCTACTGCCAATATTAAACATAGCAACCAATGTTGATCTCCTGTATTCATAATCAGGAAATCTCATAATAGATTTTCATATACAATATTGACAGTTTCACTAAAGAAATAGTTTATAAGATTGAAGGTAATAATGCAAAAAGAGTTGTACTGTTTTACTTATCTTGTTAGTTTCTTCATCTTGTTGCTAAGCAGGAATGAGAATCCAAACTCTAAAAATGTTGAAAGATGGGAAGGAAGGGGGAACCTAAGGAAAAGTTGTTTGTTTTGGGGTTTTTTTTATAATTAAATTTTGTTTTTTATAAACACTCTGAGAACTAAATGGAACTACTTTGCTCTTAAATAGTGATATTTCTTTCTGATTGAGTAGGTAAATTATACAAATTTTAATTTTTAATTGTGTAAATATCTTCCCAAATATGAATAAAATCTTCATTATTTTTGTACAAAAAGCAAGTTCTCGTCATATTTAATGGCATCTCATCGACTACATCGTGATTTAAAGTTTAATGAAGCTAAAACTTGAAGTCAAATTCTAAAAGAACAGTTATTACAACCTCTTCTCTCTCAAGAACAATTCTGAAGAAATTAAATAAATGAGCCATTTGAAAAGAAAAGAAGCCTTGTTCTCATTTTTATTTTAATACGCCAAAGAAAATACTATGCGAAAGATGTTCATGAATGAAAGCCACTACCGTAAACAAACAATGAGATTTCTCTGGCCCCTAAATAAGACGCCCGCATATAACCCATGGAGATAAAATAAATTGACCGTAACTAAAACCGCACGGCCTGTAAGGTGATACTCTTTTGACTGACAGTTGTCCGCTGACCACAGGAAAAAGTGTGAAAGAATTCTTTTTGGGTGAAGGTTGATACCAGCGACTACTAATTGAAAGAATCCTGTGTGTTATAGACAAGCCCAAAACTTTTATGTGCCCTCGGATGAAGAAACAAGCTAACACGTCGACTTGTTTTTACCAGATTTTTTACCAGCGTGATTTACCAGATTTTCTAGACACAAGAGCAATGAGAGGCGCCAACTAGAGAACTGATCATGTCATGATCAAATCGACCACCAGGCTACGAGTGAGGCAGATAAAGAAAAAAGGCAAACTACCAACCAATAAACTAAATACCAGCAGGATTAAGATCAAGAGCGTCAGGGAGGACATAGTACCCGGTACAACCTCAGTTAGTCTCTCATTCAGAAAGGCTTCTCTTTCTGAATGAGAGACTAACTGAGGTTGTATCGGGTACTGTAGACGAAAAATGGTACAGATTTAAATCAATCGTCTGCGAAGTATCCAGAGAGAAACTCGGCACTATAAAAAGAAAGGACAAGGACTGGTTTGACGGAAACGGCACGGAAAAAGGAGAACTCATTGAGAACATGAACTTAGCCAGATCTAACATGCTTGGCAGGATCACAAGGATTTCCAGAGCCAGATATAAACCCTGCTGTCAACTCCTCCAATGGAGATGTAGAGAACATATACATTTACTTTGTCCGTAATTATTGTATTTTCGTAGTTTCCTCCGGACATACATACACACAACTTCCCTTTTTGGTATTGCGAATTGTTTCACTTATAAAACTGATTTTTGTAATTTTCACCTTTAGTTGTTTAAATTCCTAGCATAAAATTGTGCATGCACATTATCTGAAATAAACTTAATTGGTATTAAGAACACATTTTATGATATTTTTGTGTTAAAGCATGCAGTTGTATTGTTTTCGAAAAAGTTTCGAAGATTTGTTTATTTTGCAAGGAGACTTTCAAAATAGCTACCGGCTTGGTTCAAAGTGAAAGTCAAGGGAGGTTACTCTAATTGCCTTATTTGCTATGAATTTTGACAACTAAAGATGAAAATTACCCTGATTTTATTTTCCATCTTTGTGTCATTAATTTAATTTGTGCTGCATATATTTAACAACTTTAAAATGAATTTTTAATACTTACCCAAGCTTGGTATTGTTTGAAACGTTTATCGAAATGCACCATCCAATTAGCCAGAGATTTAAGCGTATCCGGTGCAAGACGCCGCCAAATTGATGGAATCATTCCATTGAACAACGATCGTGCTACATCATCTAATTCACTGCTCATACCAACTTCTCCTGCCAGAGCCTGAAACAATACCAAAATTCCAAAGAATAATATCAAAACAAGAACAGATAGTAGAATGAGCAGGGAGTCATTTTAAAGTGTGTGTGTGTGCGGGGTCAGAAATGTTCAGCTTTTTAAATAGATTCAGGCAATGAAATTTTTTTTTCAATAATTTTTCTTTACTGTACTGTTATTAACACAGACATACTGGACTGAGCAAACATGAACAGCATGTTCACCATCATGTTTGGTTTGGTTTGGTTTGGTTTTGTTTTACGGCATATCAACCTCAGTGGGTCATTTAATGCCGATAAAGTTTTGAAATAAATCAATTCTTAATGGATAATACAATTTTTTTATAAATACATTTTTCTATTTAACCCATAGATGGGACCCTAACAGGTACTACCACTCCGGGTCAAAGTCGACCAGGGAGCAATGGTGATGAAGGGGTGCTCCACATTCCCCAAACCTCCAAAACTGGAACCTCACCATCAGATAGAGTTTAACGTCATTCCCAGGACATGTAGACCCGCAGCCACCGCCTTCTAGCACCCATATGATAAAAAGGGGTTGGGGCTTGCCATAAGGGCAATAGGGTTGGGCAATCATATAGGTGCTAGGGCTTGACGTGACCAGCCGATTAATCGGAGGGGGCCTCTTCGACCGCCCGTCTAGCCCAAGATAGGGCCAAAGTGGACCATCATCTGTGTGAGATGTCTGGGGTCATCCAGGCCATGTCATCCACCCCCTTCAATGGGTAATTCCATGTCAAATCATCCAGCCATGTCATCCACCCCCTTCAATGGGTAATTCCATGTCAAATCATCCAGGCATGTCATCCACCCCCTTCAATGGTAATTCCATGTCAAATCATCCAGGCCATGTCATCCACCCCCTTCAATGGGTAATTCCATGTCAAATCATCCAGGCATGTCATCCACCCCCTTCAATGGGTAATTCCATGTCAAATCATCCAGCCATGTCATCCACCCCTTCAATGGGTAATTCCATGTCAAATCATCCAGGCCATGTCACCTACCCCCTTCAAGGTAATTCCATGTCCAGCCATGTCATCCACCCTTCAATGGGTAATTCCATGTCAAATCATCCAGGCCATGTCACCCACCCCCTTCAATGGTAATTCCATGTCAAATCATCCAGGCCATGTCACCCACCCCTTCAATGGGTAATTCCATGTCAAATCATCCAGGCCATGTCACCCACCCCCTTCAATGGGTAATTCCATGTCAAATCATCCAGGCCATGTCATCCACCCCCTTCAATGGGTAATTCCATGTCAAATCATCCATGTCATCCACCCCTTCAATGGGTAATTCCATGTCAAATCATCCAGGCCATGTCATCCACCCCCTTCAATGGGTAATTCCATGTCAAATCATCCAGGCCATGTCATCCACCCCTTCAATGGGTAATTCCATGTCAAATCATCCAGGCCATGTCATCCACCCCCTTCAATGGTAATTCCATGTCAAATTCCATGTCAAATCATCCAGGCCATGTCACCCACCCCCTTCAATGGGTAATTCCATGCAGGCCCATTCAATGGGTAATTCCATGTCAAATCATCCAGGCCATGTCATCCACCCCTTCAATGGGTAATTCCATGTCAAATCATCCAGGCCATGTCATCCACCCCTTCATGGGTAATTCCATGTCAAATCATCCAGGCCATGTCATCCACCCCCTTCAATGGGTAATTCCATGTCAAATCATCCAGGCCATGTCCCACCCCCTTCAATGGGTAATTCCATGTCAAATCATCCAGGCCATGTCACCCACCCCCTTCAATGGGTAATTCCATGTCAAATCATCCAGGCCATGTCACCCACCCCTTCAAGGTAATTCCATGTCAAATCATCCAGGCCATGTCATCCACCCCTTCAATGGGTAATTCCATGTCAAATCATCCAGGCCATGTCACCCACCCCTTCAATGGGTAATTCCATGTCAAATCATCCAGGCCATGTCATCCACCCCCTTCAATGGGTAATTCCATGTCAAATCATCCAGGCCATGTCATCCACCCCCTTCAATGGGTAATTCCATGTCAAATCATCCAGGCCATGTCATCCACCCCCTTCAATGGGTAATTCCATGTCAAATCATCCAGGCCATGTCACCCACCCCCTTCAATGGGTAATTCCATGTCAAATCATCCAGGCCATGTCACCCACCCCCTTCAATTTTTCTGAAATTTTGTACAGGTGTGGATTATGTTAAAGTTAGACATTCCTAAAATTTGATATGTTATACTATTGGTTTACCAATAATGCTAATTACATTTATTTAGAATTAAAGTATTATATAGCCAGTCATATTGATAACAGATGTATTTCCCATTGAAGTCGGATGTCGGGGATTTATTACCAACTCAACCTCAGCATTTTTGTCTAAACTTGGACTTTCTCTACCAGACAAGAGGAAATACTTAAAAAAGATTCAGGAGAAAGCTCTAACTGCATCAGCATGGATATGGCAGTCCTATATTGTGACATCAAACCGACAAAGTCTGGTGGTATCGTGAGATACTGCTGGGGCGCTCTGGGTTAGTGGTAATGATGCTTCGGCCCTGAATCCAGAGTCATCATCTGATGAAGGCTTTGTTGGTTGCAATGCTACTGTGTAAATAGCAGTCATTGTATGAAGATTATTAGCCAGTCATATTATTTATTTTCTGCTTTGGTGATTATTGTGACATTCCTTGTTGGAAATATTGCAAAGGTATATTCAAAACATATAATAATCACTTCCTATGAGTGTCTAGTCTAAGCCATTGAAGTTTTATTAACATTTGTGGCAATAATAAAAAAACGGTTCAGTTTTTTCACTGCCTGTTTATTTATTTATTTATTTCTGTCCAATATTGTAGAGGATTCTCATTAGAGTAGGAAAGCTATAACTAAAGGAAGATTGACAACAATAATCAAGGAAAATAATCACTTCCTATGTGTGTCTAAGCCATTGAAGTTTTATTAAGATTTGTAGCAATAATAAAAATTGGTTCAGTTTTTTCACGGGTTTTGTCTAATATTGTAGAGTATTCTCATTGGAGTAGGAAGCTATAACTAAAGGAAGATTGACAACAATAATCAAGGAAAATAATCACTTCCTATGTGTGTCTAAGCCATTGAAGTTTCATTAAAATTCATGGCAATAATAAAAGATGGTTGTTTTTATTTTTTTATTTATTTATTTTTTTTCAGTCTGTATTTTTTGTTGTATTGTTGTACAGATAATGAAGATGAGGACAATAGTCCAAATAACGCAGATAATACTAATCATAAAGTCTCATCTCAAACATTCAGAGATATAGTGTAGATAACAATGAAGATGAGGACAATAGTCCGAATAACACAGATAATACTAATCATCAAGCCTCATCTCAAACATTCAGAGATATAGTGTAGATAACAATGAAGATGAGGACAATAGTCCGAATAACGCAGATAATACTAATCATCAAGCCTCACCTCAAACATTCAGAGAAATAGTGTAGATAACAATGAAGATGAGGACAATAGTCCGAATAACGGAGATAATACTAATCATCAAGCCTCATCTCAAACATTCAGAGAAATAGTGTAGATAACAATGAAGATGAGGACAATAGTCCGAATAACGCAGATAATACTAATCATCAAGCCTCATCTCAAACATTCAAGAGAAATTGCATTTTTTTTTGTTGTCCAATACTGCAATCAACCAAAATAAAGAACTATAAGTCTATATTTACTTACCCGAATCAACATTTTTTAGAGATTTACTCATTCGATCTATAAGATGATTGAATCTTTCTAATTCTTGTAATAGAACCACTGTAGTTGGTGTGACACTCAATCCATATTTTTTCTTGATTTTATCAAGATCAAAACAAGGGGGTAACTTGTTGATAATATCTGATGCAATTTTCCCAATGTAATCCTCTCTGCTGGTACCTGAACCAGAATCACCTATTAAAATTAAAAAGGAATTATTTAACCTTGTGATAAGTATATAAAATACATCATATATATAAAATAATGTAAACTAATGACAAATGAATATATATAATGAGAAGATTACAAAAACAAAGAGTATAATTTATATATATATATATATATTATATATATATATATATATATATATACATATTCATTGTGTATTGTCCAATCAGTGGGTTCATCACATGCACTTTTCCAAATTGTTGCTCTATCAATGTTTTTTGTACCTGAATCAGAATCACCTATTAAAATTAAAAGAAATTATCTAAGCTTGTAAATAAATATATGATATTCTGCCTTCTCTTGTCTGCAAAGATCTGGCAGATAGCTTAACCAAGCAGTCTTTGAGGACATTAAATATTTGAATGAAAACAACAAGAAAAGGGAAAACTGAAGACAACAGATTTAACAGAAACACTATATATTGATCATAAAACACAAACAATTTAACAATACGATAAAAGAGATGAAAGTGTTGCATGATCTATGTGGCAGCATAGATTATTGGCAACACCCTGTAGGAGAATTCTAAGGGGCCAGTGTTTTCAGATCAGGGAATGGAAAATTACTGGACAGTTAAAATCTCACAAGTCACATGAAATTCAGTTAGTTAATCAGTTTGCAGCCAGACTCCAAGTGGAACAGACATGTCCTACTTTGGTTGTGACTCCGCGCGATGAGTTAGTAAACGGGCAAATAAAACCTTTGATCAAAGCAACAGGCCTTGTGAATTAATTACGCATGGATGCTGCATTACTGTCTGTATTTAACAAAAAAATCAAACAAGACTGGAAATGGAGCAGAGAATATTTTATTGATTAAATAAAAGCTCCACATTTTTTTTTGCTCAAGGATGAATGGCCCCCCCCCAATAAAATGATAAAATAGCTCAATTCCTTCCATTAACACCATTGACCCCAGGGGGCCATCCTCCCAGGCAACACCTGCCCCCTTGATTTAAAGGGGTAGGGCTGGGTTTATTGCCCAGTGCTTGAGGCACCTCCACTTGAGGGGGAATGCTGACAGGATCAACGCATTTTTTGCACCTACTACCCATGAGCTTCAGTTCGTGGGTGATTCCACATTAATAGGGCCTTGTGCCTGACCTGTATATGTGGGAGACACAGTAAATATTCCATTAAAGACATACTTGTACAAAAGACGCAGTAAAATATTCCATTAAAGGCATACTAGTACAAAGGTATTGAAAAATGATTTTCGAACATTTCTGAGGTTAAAAAAAAAAAAAAATAACAAAGACATTCACCACAATTCACAGAGGTCAATAAGTGTATTACCAAAACTTCATTCTTTGACCTTTTTAAAATTGACCTTTTTCCTTTTTTTTTTTTTGTTGAAAAAAAAAAAAAAAAAAAAAAAAAATTTCAGCGGGGAAAAATATTCCCCTAAAAATGGTTAATATTATCACATATGTGAAAAGTTTTTTTTTTACCTTTTGTCAACTATGATATGATAAAAGAAAAAATAACTTTTCACTTTATCTTGATATATAAAGTGGTACCTTGACTTATGAGTTTAAATTGTTCCATCCGTAACTCAATTTCCTTGTATATCAAATCAATTTTCCATATTGAAATAAACTGAAATGCCATTAATCCATCCCAGTCCCCCAACCCAAAACACCCCCTTTTTTTAAATAAGAAAAATAGCACTGTATTATATAAAAACATAATAAATAGAATGTAATGAATTATGTGCTGTAATGTTTTAATGTTTAATTTTTTGGACCAAGTAACCAATAAGCACCCCAAATCATCAACTTAATGAAAGGTTCATATTTTAACTCATCAGTAACTTTTGACTTTCAATATTTGAAAATAAATGAATAGATGATTTTTGCAATTATATTGTATCTGAAAAAAAAAAAATTTTTTACAAATTGTGTGATACTATTTCTGAACGACATCCTTTTATTTAAATAAGCATAAAATATTTTGTAAATAAAAACTGTATTTTATTTAAATAAACATAATGCATTTTCTCTCTGATTAAGTAAGAATTATTTTAGTATAAAAATGTCTTTGCTATTGAATTTTTAATTTGATTACGTGTACCAACCATCTATTTATTTAATTTATTGTGAGTTTCAACATCTCATAAACTTCTGATTAAAATCATTTGTTTACAAAAATTTGGAAGCAGAAGTTACCGGTGATGAGTTAAAATGTAAAACTTTCATTAAGTTGATGATTTGGGGTGCCTATTGGATACTTGGTCATTTTTTTAATGAATATATTTTTTCTTTGTGTAATAAATTTGGAAAATTAAATGTTTCAATGAAATTTATTAACATAAGCCTACTTTGAAGCTCGCTTGTACCTCAAATTTTAGATCTTAAACACAAAGCAAAAAATTTTTTTACAGGTTAATTAGAAACATTCAGAGAAATAACTTTAGAAAATTTGTAAATTGGGCACTCATAAGTGAAGGTACAACTGTATATGTATATGATTTTTTTGTTTGTTTTTCTCTCTTCTCCATTTTAAAAAAATTCAGAATTGCATTTTTTTTTTTAATAATTATTTTTTTCTTTAAAGAAAAAAAACTTTTCAGATTAATATGTAATATGTATATTCTTCAGATTGAATATTGTATATGTATACACATATATATATATATATGTATACATATAAAACATTAAATGTAATATGTATATGTATAGAAGAAGTCAGAAATATACTTCTCATAAAAAAAACAAAAAAAATTATGAGATATTTTTGAAAGGATAAGGACATTTTTAAATCAAATTTACTGTGATTTTTTATCAGCAGAAATCTCAAATGTTGAACGATCCCAACAGACATGTGCTACTATCTACAATCAAAATGATGAGTTTTACAGCTAGGCTGGTTGTGAAATAGCAATAGGGTCAACACACACAGGTGAAAGAAACAAAAAGAAACAAAATAAAAAAGAATATTAATTTGCCAAATCAGTTTGGCATAATAGTTTGTTTGAAGAAGAAAGAAAAAAAGAAGGAAAATCAATTATTTGATAAACTGCAAAAATTTTTTTTCTTCTTGTAATAAGTGAGAGTTACTTCCCCTGTTTATTATTACCTCCCCTTTGTGTAAATCTTTGATATTTCTGAGAGTATATAAACTCTCAGTAAACTGTAAAAGTATTCTAAGTAGAATAAAGCGTTCTCAAGCCCAACTTCTTGTAATAAGTGAGAGTTACTTCCCCTGTTTATTATTACCTCCCCTTTGTGTAAATCTTTGACATTTCTGAGAGTATATAAACTCCCAGTAAACTATAAAAGTATTCTAAGTAGAATAAAGCTTTCTCAAGCCCAACTGAGTGTTTTTTCGTTTATCTGTAGGGTGGGGCAGTGAATATCCTTCGTCGTGAATTGTTCTTATATTTATAGTCGCCTAGGATAAACAAGTCCCCTAGGCAACTTACTGGGCTAAACGAGGAAACTAATGGTGTACCTTCCCTAAAGTGATGCTAGTAACATCACTAAGCTGGATTATCCACCAGACCAACACAATACATGGACCACTAGAAAGGAGAAATTATAACTTAACTAAGAGGTCCATTGAGGAGAAGAAAATAATTCTCCCCAGTTTTCACTTACTCAATGCGTGAGAAGTTTTTTTTTTGTTTTTTGTTTTACGGCATATCAACCTCAGTGGATCATTTAATACTGATAAAGTTTTTAAATAAATTCATTCTTAATGGATACTAATTTTTTTTTTATAAACAACATTTTTCTATTTAACCCCATAGATGGAATCCAACTAGAACTACCACTCCGGTCAGAGTGGACCAGAGAGCAATGGTGATGAGGGGTGTTCCCCATTCCCCAATCCCCAGAAGTGGAACCTCTTCTTTTTATTTTAATAATTGAATATCAATGTGACCTATCTTTGTGGATAGGTCACACCCTATTTGGTGGTTGGTTCGATTTTACAGCAGTCAACCCTTGTTAGGTTATTTCATTCTGAAGAGATTTTGTTTTATTATCTCTGAATAGTACTCATATTTTTTTTTAAAACTCATTTTTTCTACATTTAACTCATAGATGGTACCCTAACAGGTACTACCAGCTCTTTGGTCAGAGTGGACCAGGGAGTAGCGGTCATGAGTGGTACAACATTCCCCAGAGTTCCAGAATTCGAATTTCACCATCAAAAGTTTAACATCATACCAAGGACATTAGCCACCAAACTTCTAGCACATATATGATAAAAAGGAATCGCATGGTGTAATGGTTAAAGTCATAGGAAATGGACTCGTCACCCTGNAAAGAGGAGATTGCAACACAATGAAAGAATAATTTAAAGTTCGCAATTACCGTCGAACTGGGAAGGAGATCCTAGTGTACAAGGTACACATTTGTAACTCAATACAAAGCCGCGAGATGCTTACAAAATCATCTGCAAATGACAAAGTATATATAAGACTCGCACAATGTCATTCAAATCAAGCAGTGCCAAATTCAAGAACTCAAGGAATGGAATCACCCAAATCACGTGGTCTTCTTGATCATTCTTGATTCCAATTTATACAGCTGTCTTGACGCTGCTTGAGTTGTACTTAGTAGCTGCTGTTTATTAAAACCTTAACAGTAGGCTAACTGACTTCAATATTGGACATGAAAGGCTTTACTTGTCCATAATGATTGCAATTTCTGGGGCTGTAGGAGCATTGAAAACCTGGCATGTTCTCTTAGTGGGCCTTTTTTGCTCTTTGATGACAATTTTGGCGCTCTTCATTGCCTCCCCTTGGAAGGAGATCACGTGCAGTCTTCAGTTCACGAATCAAGTGGTTGTTTTATAAAAGGGGGGAAAATAGATATTCGAATCAAGAGTTTTCCTGCCTGAGCGGGGATCAAAAAACAAGCGAGTTCACCGTCTCTCACAAGCCAGACTTTCTTTTGTCAACACATTCGTCTTCGTTTAGGCAAGCTGGAAATCCGTCGTCGTAGTTGAAATAATCTTTAACAGTTCAAAATCGCCAAATTTCTATTTAAGTTTTTGTTTCTGTTGGATAAATCCATTTCTTTAAGCTAGGGTTGCGTTTCGCGAAAGCTTGTGTCATCGACTGCTTGCTGCTGATCCAGCCTCGACTCACTTGTCATTTATGGACATATTCCCAAACATCGCGGGCAAATCAGTCGAAATCGCTGCGCGTCGTCAGTGCCCAAGCTCACATTTGTTTTTGCTGCGGGAGGCGCGAATTCGATTGCCCCGGCAGGCAAGACAGTGTCTGCTCGCTTTCCTTTACTCGTTCTCCGTACATGGAAGCTACTCGTTGAGGCTGTGAAAGAATGTTTATTTTGAGTACATGATTCTGGCTACCAGCTGCTATGCAGAGAATCCAGGAAATATACTTGAAGAAATCTTTGCCTGCCCATCCTCTGGTGGAAGTAAACTACCGATGCTGTGAAAAGACCTGAACATAGATGGCCGAAACTGATTCCAGCCTTCAACTGATGCATTCTTGTGCCAAAACTTGCCATAGCAAAGCCTGCCATGTATTTTCTAAATGTTGCTTAAAAAGTGGTTTACTAATAGGGGGCAGTTACCAGATATTTATTCGCTTCAAGATTGTGGTAATTCGGAAAGGTTCCAAAGAAACTTTGCCATCTCTTTGAAAGGGTCCAAAAATTCAAAGTATATCAATCTTTGAAAGTCTCTCCAGCAAACGAAAATGCAATTCCTTTCCCAACTGATACAATACGCCACTGCTACATCATCAGCAGTCGTCTGGTTTCTTCCGTCCAAACACTTTCTTGCTTCCTCACTTCGCCCTGTCCGTTGCTTATTTCTGCTCGTTCGAATACGCTTATGCAAATTCGGATATACTTTATTTAGTTCTCTACTAACAATACTCAGCTACGAGGAGGTAGTGGGAGTTCGAGTTCCGTAGCCGCTCGGCCATAGGCAAACATATCCTGACGCGCTTCGTTGTGGGGGCTGAGAATTCGCGTTGTTCAAAAGGGCTGCCTTTTCAGTCTCGTCACACATCACAGGCAACACAATCCAAGTGTCTTTTCCTTGAACTTGAGGGCACCACAATGTTTACACTTGTGGCTCCATTTTGCCAATATAGATTCTAATAAATCCAAGTTGGCTGTCAGAGAAAGCTAACCTGTAGAATCTACGGTCACCTAATCTGTTGATGACAACTATCGAATCTCTGCCTTGTGTTCTGGTCCTCTTCGTTTCCTGCAGGCTATACTGATGAGTATTGAAGAATAATTAAATTCCAATTACCCCCGCCGTTTTTTTTTCCGCGAACTGGCGAAAAGACAAGGCAACAACGTTGTAACTGAAATAACAAACGCCGAATGCTTACAAAGGTCGCACTGCAAAATGACAAATGTATATATAAGACTCGCAACAATGTCATTCAAGTCAAGCAGTGTCCAAGGAACAGCTGTATAGAATAGGAATCAAAGATGATCCTATCCATGAATCTTGTGGTGATTTGGTGATTCATTCCTTGAGTTCTGCTTGACTGCTTGATTTGAAATGACATTGTGGAGTCTTATGTATACTTTTGTCAATTTGCAGTGGACTTTGTAGGCATTCGGTTTTGTAATTTGAAGTTACAACTGTTTGTTGCTTTGTCTTCCCAGTTCGACGGTAATTTGGAACCTTTAATTATTCTTCAGGTATTAGTAGACATGTTATCTGCTGTTGTCTTTCATTTATTAATATCTCTCCTTGGTAAATTTTGCTGTTTGCTAGTCCTCCTTTCCTAACTTCAGCCTTCTTTTAGCAGTATGGTTTGCTTCCTCTGAGTTCAACCTATTTCTGGCTCTAAGTCTTTCCTGTCTTTTCTTCTATCAGTCTGGCTTGCTTCTCCTCTGAGACGGTCAGCTTTATTTTCTTGCCTAACAGTCTTGCATCTCCGTTCCTTCTTGAAGATTTCTTGAGCTCTTGTAGTTTCTTCCTCTGAGCTTCTGATTTTTTGCTGGAGATTTTTTTTTAAGCGGGGCAAGCTAGCAGTTCTATTCAGAACTTGTGTTGTTCTAAAGTCTCTAAAATAGGTAAAATTTTAAAAGAAGAAAAGAATAAAGTAGTTTTCTGTTTTTTAGTTTAAAATTATTAGCTTAATGTATATTGTTAAGTATAACTCCAACTTTGGTTTGAAAAATCCTTGTTTCACAAAACAATTTTTAACCCCCTTTACAAAAAATTTGCTAAAAATCAGGTAATTATCCAATTTTTAATGAATATTTTCAGTATTGTATCTTATCAATGAAATGCGATTTTATAATGGCATCAGTTATTTTATTTCAAAACATTTCTGATTTTTTAGGGATTTAACTTTGACTGCTTCCTCCTATTTTGGGGGCTCAAAATATGTGGGTTATATAATTTCTTTGGAAACGTAACTCGCTCCAGAGAATTGAATAAAAAGACAAAGACCAAAGGTGTGAAAAAAAACAAATAAAATTAAGGAGTTTATTTGTTAAATACGTACAGACACATCGGAAAATAAAATGAAAATTAACTAAATAAATAAATTTTTTGAGATTTTTTAAAAGCAATTTAAATTAGTACCAGCAAAATAGGTACGTGATCAGTTTAGCATATTGAAGAAACGTAAATATTAAAAACAAATTTTTTTTTAAAGAGTTTTTTTACAAAGAAAAACTTTAATTCAAGATGCAAATTATCTGATTTGGGAGCATTACTCAACGTTATCGGAAAAAATAAGTAAAAACAGTCAGTTTTATTTATTGATATTTTTTGTAGCAGAATTCTGGTTCTTTTAACTAAAAGCTCTGGTATTGAGACTTATAAAAATCAACTGATATATTTTCAGACTTTATGCTTTATAGAAAGAAACGTAAAAAATCGTTTTCTTCCTATAATTTTTTCATATTTCATAAAATAAAATAGGTAGGTGTAGATCTCGTAACAAAATATTTCCCTAATATAATTTTAGAAAAAAACAATTACAGACAGATTTATTAAGGTAGTAATTTTTTTTTTCATAGAAATATTTTTTAAAAAGCCTGTAGTCATAAATTTGTTTTTCTTTTTTTTTTTCTTTTTTTGGCTATGTTAAATTTCAATTTATTTACGGTACAAAAATGTAAACTTTATTTTTCGTTTATAATTCTTATTATTTCCGTAAGCTGAAAATTTTGTTTAAACAACTCTCCAAGAATTTTTTAAATGATTCTTTCTTTCTAAAAGGACCAAAAATTTTCAAGATAATATTAACTATTTATGCACAAGTTTCATTGCGTTAAATTACAGAGGGGGTACATTTCACAGGGAAAATTAGTGGTACCTTAGCATTTCAATAATTGGCTATTATCCTTATTTAAAAAAAGTAATATTGTTCCATTTAGCGGAGGGGGGGGGGGGTATTTTTCCCATAGATTTTTCGGCAAAAATCATTAGAATTGATACTAAAGTAGTTTTTAAAAAAATGGTTTTTTTTTTAAATCTAATAATTGACATTAAACTTAAGCATCAATGATACTCATATTTTAAATGAATTTTAATATTAAATTATCATAAGCAGATATTGGACCGAAAAAATCGTTTTAAATGATTATAATAAATTACATGTGTAATATTATTTTGGCTTTTTTTTAACTGATGTTCATTATATAACTACTTTCGAGTTAGTACAAAAATTATACCTTAATAATCGATTTAGTATATTTAATTCGTTTTTAAAATGAAAAGCAGACGAAAAAATGGTATACCTACATTATTGCTAGAAAATATGTAGTTGCTTGAAACAACCATTTTATTTTTTACTTTAGCCCTTAAAAAGTCTAACAATAACAGAAAGCTAAGATTTAAATTGGTGTTCATATTAGTACATGGAAGATTTTGCTATTTTATTCAAATAAAAAGTAAACCGACCATAAACTTGTTTTGAAACAATTTTATTTTTCCTCAATTTTTTTGTAGCATGACTACAATTCAAATCCTAGTTCTTAATTGCTTGTTGAGTTAAAGTTAAAAAGAAATATATTCGTTTTATTTATATTCCGTTTTTACTTTCTAAAGATGTTAACGATAAAAAGAAGCTGAAGAATGGAAAATTGTACAATTCTCGTGTATTGCAATATCTCATTTTTATTGTTTAAACGTTTTCAGTAGATCTCTAAAAATTGAGACTTTTTTTTTTACCATTAGTATTAAGTACAAAAACAACAATTTTCATAAAAAGTTCAAAATGTTGCCTATGGAATCTATGATATTTAATGTATTTTTAAGAGCACTGAAAAGTTGTACTTGATTTTCGTACTTACATACAAAAATTCTTGAAAATGTTCCAATTAACTGGATATTGTCGGAAATACTTTGGAATAAATTTCGGCTCACAAAATATTGTTGGTACCAGACAGACTAGCTTAAATCAAGTGCAGTGCCTTCGATAAAGTGGTTTTAGAAATATTAAGTTAACGACCCTCGCTTCCCCCAAATAAAAACAATTTTCTTAAGGACATTCGTCAATTTTTTATTGTTATTTTTAAACCCTTTAAAACTCTAACATAAAAATGAATATTAAATTAAAGAAGTTAAAAGTCATTTTATTCGAATGAAAATGTTAGTTTTTAATTTATTACAAATGTGTAACTGTATAAAACTGGATTTTCATGATATTTTTTATTTACAATTAAAATATTATTTTTTTAATAATCGTAACCCGTAAAAGCATAAATTTTTAATTTTTCTACAATTTTATGCATTACAAAAAATTAAAAAATTAAATGCTACGTATAGCCAATAAATATCCGATAAACTTAATTTGTCCATATTCTTTAAATTTACAATTTTAAAATAATGGACAAATTAAGTCTGGAAAAAAAACCTTATTTGTATTATTGATATTTATCGGCTATAAATGTAAGGCAATTTTTTTTTTAACTCACTGAAAAAATCAATTTAATATAAAAACACATTACAAATTACATATTCAGAAAGACTATTAATCTTATTTCTAAAGATATAATATTTTAAAGATTAGATCATAATAGGCAAGAGATTCGAGCTGACTGGCATAGACTGACTGCTTGATCGCAATAATCACAGGCAACGTGGCTATCCAAGCCATTTTTTTATTTTTTAAACTGCGCTGTAAAAATGATTCAATTGATAAAAACCAACAAATTCATAATTTTAGCAAAGAGTTATTTTCTTTTTCCTTTCTAACAATATAAATTATAAAATTGGACCATAAATAGGCATAAAATTCCGAGCAGAATGGCTTTTTAGACTGCAAAATTAATTCATAAAATCAAATATCGCTGTAAAATAAGAGGCAGAGACAATATTTATTATCAGCAGGGGCTGGTATACAGACAGTTCTGCAAATTGGGTATTTTGGCTTAATTAATTATTACATTCCTTAATTCATAAAAATCACTAACCAAATTTGCGTGTTTCTTAGTGTAGAAGGATATTAATGTGTATGGCAAGATTTAAAATTTGAGTAACCTTCCGTTTGGACTTTATACGTCACAACATACATACCATATTATATTATTATATATATATATAATATATATATAGTATATATATATAATAGAATAGACCAGCAATGTTATTATACCCGAAATTAGTTCAGCAAATTCTTTTAGGCAGATCCTTTTTTTAATCACAATAAAGAAACACAAATTACTTTCCGATGGAGGGAGGCAGGGAGCATCCAGGCTAGATGACAATTAGACTAGATATTACAAAATTACAAAAATAAAAAAAACGCCCTCTGGCGACTGTAAAATAAATATTGCCTGAGGGGATGGGAGTTGAAAATTTAATATCAGAGTTTGTATCATAAGTAAAGTAAAATCTCAAATTTTTAAAAGGAGTAAAAAAATAAATAAATTTTTATTAAGGAGTAAAAATATAAAAAAATTGAAATGGAAACTTCGTTCTGATAACTTTTATATATATTACAATAAAAAAAATATATGATAGATAATACCAGGTATGTATTTATTAAAACTTGTTTAAAAACCAATGAGGATGTCTAACATTGCATGCTCAAATTTGAGTGTAATTTATTTATGTCATGACGATTTTAGGTAGTGTGACGTAGTTATTGTTAGCACGACAAAAACTGAAGCGAATCTCCATTATTAATAATTAGGCAAATATATGTGGCGTTGGGTACTGTATTTTTAGTTTTTATATAATTAAATATTATAAATGAATTCAAGAAAGACTAATGAAATTAAATAAGAACACAAAAGATTACAACTTATTTTTACTTCATTTGATAATAAAATCAGTTTTCTAAGAGTTAAAAACCAAATGAATTTAAATATTTGATTGTTTGGTTTTGTTTGTTTTACGGCAATCAACCTCAGTGGGTCATTTAATGCCGATAAAGTTTTGTAAATAAATCAATTCTAATGGATAATACAATTTTTTATAATACATTTTTCTACTTTACACCCATAAGATGGACCTTAACAGGTATACTATCGGGTCAGAGTGGACCAGGGAGCAATGGTGATGAAGGGGTGCCCACATTCCCAAACCTCAAAAACTCGGAAACCTCACCATCAGATAGAGTTTAAACCGTCATTCCCAACATGTAGACCCTTCAGCCACCACCTTCTTAGACCCATATGATAAAAAGGGGTTTGGGGATTGCATAGGGCAATAGGGTTGGGAAAATCATTAATAGTTGGTAAGGGCCTTGACGTGACAGCCGATTGAATCGGAGGGGCCTCTCCGACCGCCCATCTAGCCCAAGATAGGGCCAAAGTGGAGTATTGCATGTCATGAACTGCTCATCCACCTGGCTCCATCCTTAAGCATCAACGGGTTGCCATCCACAGCCAACAGGTAGCCCCATTGGGGGAGTCTTACCCCTCTGCAGAGGTGCAGTCGGTGCATTCTAACGCCCACCGACAGGGGGTCAAATATTTGAATATCCATTATTAATAGATAATTGATTACTTACTCTTCAACCTGTTTGAGTTCTTGTAAATACTTGAATCATTTTGGTAAATCTTCCCTGGCTTTACATAAATATTGTTTTGCCTCATCAAATTGTTTAAGTTGATGATATGCCTGGAAGAATAAAGAAAAAATATATTTTAAAAATATATTTAAAAAATATATTAAAAATAGAAAAAATATAATATAAATATAAAATTATTAAAAATATATTAAAAAAAAATTTTAAAAAATATTTAAAAAAATATAAAAAAGATAATAATAAAAAATATATAAAAAATATGAGAAATTTTTTTATATAAAAATATATTTAAAAATATAAAATATATAATATAAAAATAAAAAAAATATTTAAAAAAATATATGAAAAAATATAATAAAATAAAATATATATATAAAAATAATAAAAATATAAAAATAAAAAAATATAAAAAATAAAAAAAAAATAGTAAAAAAATATATAAAAAAATATAAGAAAATTTTTTATTATAAAATATATTTAAAAAATACATTAAAAAATATATTTTTAAAATATTTTGAAAAATATTGTTTATATAATCATCTTGGCTTTACATAAATATTGTTTTGCCTCATCACCACTGTTTAAGTTGATGATATGCCTGGCAGAAATAAATAAAAAAAAAAAAACAATCAATAATCATGATATTTTGGACTGTTGTCCTATTTCTTATTGTATACTAGCAAATACAGGGTGGACCATAATGATGGCACACATTTTAAATGTTATTTTCATAGATTATAAAAACGACACAGAGTACTAATATGTGATATAATGGAATGACCCATCTCCCCCGTATCTTAGCAGTGGCGATGGTTCTAAACCACTATTTAAGAACACACAGATTAACTCTGTGCAGAATTCACCTAAAGTACTTAGACGATGGACTCTCCTCCTAATACTCACGTGCCTTACTATATAACAAGTGGCGACAAGGATCTGAAAAAACGCCGAGAAAAAAATTGTGTAGCAAGGCGCAACACTGATTTGAACTTGGAACGCAGGAAAACGGATTTACAAAACAGAAAAGAAAATTTTTTTTTAAATTGGTGTAGCAGGTCACAACGCAGATTTGAACCTAGACCGCTAGAAAATGGTAATTCTTTTTTATTGACAGAACTTTCTGCAAAAATCTGGATTTTCGTTTCCTCTCGTGTTTCTATATAACAATATGTAATATTGTAAAAGTCGTTGGGTGGCCTACAAGTGCGGTATCAGCCTGACAGCGAGGGAGTCTATCTCCTTTTCAGTAGCGCTAGATCAAGGAGATTGTTTTTGGCGCCTGAGGTGGAGCACCACACTTACCATCAGCTCCTCACTTTACCGTGGGCATGCCTACAAAGACATAAAACAGCACTGCTCACGTGACTTTCGGAAACATTTTTTCACAGCTCAGAATTGTGGAGGAATAAACTGCCCGCGTCTGTTGTAGGCTGCCGAAGCAATGAATCTTTCAAAGCCTCCATGCTTTCGCGTAGTCCGCCGAAACTATACCTGATGCCACTCTCCACTATACACCACGCGCACACAATACATGTATATTATTACTGTAAACTGTTCATGTTCCTGACACTAATACATTATTCTATGTACTAGACATGAGACTTTGATGAGTTGTGGTGCACCTGAGCACTGTACACAATACATGTATATTATTACTGTATGCTATTCATGTTCTTGACACTAATTACATTATTCAACGTACTAGACATGAGATTTTTTGATGAGTTGTGGTGCACCTGAGCACTGTACACATACATGTATATTATTACTGTACGCAATTCATGTTCCTGACATAATACATCATTCTATGTACTAGGCATGAGACTTTGATGAGTTGTGGTGCACCTGAGCACTGTACACATACATGTTATTATTATTGTATGCTATTCATGTTCCTGACACTAATACATCATTCTATGTACTAGGCATGAGACTTTGATGAGTTGTGGTGCACCTGAGCACTGTACACATACATGTATATCATTAATGTATGCTATTCATGTTCCTGACACTAATACATTATTCTATGTAGTAGACATAAACTTTAATGAGTTGTGGTTCACCTGAGCACTGTACACATACATGTATATTATTACTGTACGCAATTCATGTTCCTGACACTAATACATTATTCTATGTACTAGCAATGAGACTTTGATGAGTTGTGGTGCACCTGAGCACTGTCACAAAATAATTTCATTATTATTAAAAATTCAGAGGAAAAAAAAAGAAAGTAAAAAGATGAAGCAAATGTACCTGTCCTATCGGACAAAGCTTTAGCATATATTTTGTCGAGATTAAAGACTTTTCTACTGAATGTAATAGCACGGGTTGAATGAGAAAGACGCAGACAACAGAGAGCCATGTTCAGATTGAGGGAGATTAAGAGTCGACGACTTTCCTTTTCCTCTTCATCGGATTTCAAATGACAACTTTCCAGAAGGTTCACAGACTACAAAAAAAGAAAAAAAAAAAAAAAGTCATAAATATAGTGACACACATATACACACACAGTACAGTGAGCAAGTTAAAAATATTATGAAAATAAAATTTGCATTACATAGTAAAATTTGAATGGTATCAGTAGAAACAGAAATGGTATCAGAATGGTATCAGCAGAAACAGGTTCATTAGGAAGAGTTGGGTGTGTGAGGAAGCGAGTTCTTGTAACAGTGTACCTGTAGGCATGTGTAATATGTAGTGAATAATGTTCTTCTAAGAGAGTTCTCGGAAATAGGCAGTTCTTGGTGGTAGTATGAAGAAGTGTGTAATGGAAGTGAATTACTTACTTTTGGAGTTGTGAGTATGTGTGGTGGCAGTTTGAGTGAGATCATCTCTGTGTTCTGCCAAGTGTCTAGTTGAAAGAAAGAGAATGATTTGTACCCTAGGGCTGTTTATACTTCCCTAATGGTCACAGGAACCTTAACGTCCCTGGTTTGTATGGCACATGTGTGTATGTATTAAGGGGAGCTAATGCTACACATGTTGAAGAAAAGACTTAAATGCAAACAGGAAACAACACACAAAATAAACCTGCATAAAAAAGTCATTTAAAAGGAGTCTTGATATATGATTTTGTATAGTGTTGTTTCCAAGGGCCTAATAGGCTGGTATTATCAATCCAGTGTGTACAACAGGCACAACGTGTCACTTCATTCCTGACACCAGCGCCATGGAACGCACACTCGCACACACCACCAACGCATATTATTTAAAGCACGCACTTACAGGATTTTTTACCAAAGTACAACAATAACACATGCAGAGAAAAGACTTGAATGCAAACAGGAAACAACACACAAAATAACTGCATATAAAAAGTCATTAAATATAGTGACACACACATACATACAGTATAGTGAGCAGTTTAAAATATTGATAATTCGATATATATATATATATATATATATAGTCATCCACAGATACATGTTTCAACTTATCAAGTCTCTTCGTGTGGCTAGACATTTGTAAGCTACCTACAGCCGGAATTGAAATCCGATTGGTTCAGCATCAGTCGGACAGCTTAACCGCTAGGCTATCGTCAGCTACAAAATGCGAAGGGGATTTTTAACTGTTTTAATACACACATCTGTATGTATGTAAAGCCGGCATAGAGTGCTCCATCCCATATATAGGAGAGTGTTGCATTTACACTAATAGTTGGCGGTCATCAATGAAACCCCCCCCAATATATATATATATTATATATAATATATATATATATATATATATATAAAGATTTTTTTAGGTCATTATTTTTATAGTGAGTTCGAAGCATTAATTAAAATGTAATAATATATTTTTGAAGGCGTAATAATGCACATTTATGTTAAAAAACATATTTATTTCTTTTTTTTTTTTTTTTCTTTTATGAGTCCTAAATTTTTCAGGCCAATGCCCATCATCAGAGGTGAAAGATTTTTTTATAATTTTCATCTGTATTTGATAATTCAACTGTGTTGTTGAACCGTTGAATGTTTAATCGTAAATGCGAAATTTTTTTTTTTTTTTTTTTCCGGCAAAGATGTAGTTACGCTCGGCAAACTCCGTAAAAATCCGTGCGGCGATCGTGTTTCGCGGGATGTTTTGAAAATTATTTCATATATAAATTTTTTTTCTTTTTTTTTCTTTTAATTTTAATTAATGCTTCGAACTCACTATAAAAATAATGATCTAAAAAATCTTTATTTCAATATCCCTGAGCAGGGCCTCATTATTTATAGTATTATAAAAAAAAATAAAAAAAATTTATATATGAAATAATTTTCAAAACATCCCGCGAAACACGATCGCCGCACGGATTTTTACGGAGTTTGCCGAGCGTAACTACATCTTTGCCGGAAAAAAAAAAAAAAAATTTCGCATTTACGATTAAACATTCAACGGATCAACAACACAGTTGAATTTATCAAATACAGATGAAAATTATAAAAAAATCTTTCAATCCTCTGATGATGGGATTGGCCTGAAAATATTTAGGACTCATAAAAGGAAAAAAAAAAAAAAAGAAATAAATATGTTTTTAAACATAAATGTGCATTATTACGCCTTCAAATAATATTATATATATATATATATATATGTAAAGCGTAAACAAATCGAGAAAAAGTCGATCTCTGTATGTACATTTCAGCCTATTAGGCCTCATCAGCAGAGCTATAGACCGGGCAGTGCTTTGTGCATGATTCGAACCCTACCTGTCAGGCTGACAGGCGGACATTCTAAAAGCCAGCTAGTGTAGTGGTTAGCCTACATAATATAATCAAATCAATGATATCAAAAAGGAAGAGAATAAAAACAAATTTACCTGTTTGTATTTATTGAAGGCTTTCTTAAACTGGTTTTGTCCAAAGAATTTTGATCCTTGCTGAAAGTCATGAAAAAAAAAGAAAAAAACTATTACCGACTACTCTGTAATATACCGTATTTGATACATAGGACGCACTTTTTTTCCCAAAATTTCCTGCTATTGAGATGTCTTGTGTATGCTTATTGCTTGCCTGTACTGCCAAATTGCTTTTTATACAGCTATGTTTCTGCTTGTGTAATGCACAGCTAGACTGTTGTCAACAATATATGCTTAAATACACTAAAAACTTTTTTTCCTGAATCTGACCTGCTGAAATGGGGGTGCGTCTTATGTGCTGTCGAATATGTAATAGTATTACAAACTACTTCCTCAGTGAGTGTCCACGAGTTGTATCGTTTAAGGCTGATTTCACCAACTTCATTAATATGTTTGTGTCCTGAAGTTCTGGTTTGGTTTTATTTAAAAATAAAATAGAACTCCATTTTTTGTTTAAAAAGTTTAAATGCTTCGGCTGGATTCAGGTTGGTCCAGTCCATAGTGTGGATATCATTAGTAGCCATGGTTTAACGTGTTGAAAATATATGATATAGTCTCTGTTGAACGTCGGTGACGATGTAGTAGTAGTAGTAGCTGTACTTGTGGTAAAGGGAAGAGGTAGCCTTATAGACCCAGTATGTAAACAAATATATACCCGGCTTGACAATTTATGACACAATGGGAATTTTGCATACAAAAAGTTTGTTTTGTTAGAAAAGTTTGCAATTTACCTTAATAAGGAACTCGGTTGAGTAGCGGTTTCGCGTATGAGTTTTTTTTGTTTGTTTTTCTGGTCAATTTCGTTGTTTGATGAGTTTTTTACTTTTTTTTCCGCTGCCACCATGTGAAGAGATATGTTGTATAATGTAAAGTTTAACAGAGGCGTATAAGATAGAAATATATATATTTATTTATGTTGCAAATGTACAGTGATATGTATTATGTGAGTCTAGACCTGGATAGCGTTTGTAAGTAGTTCTACCCCTAAGCGTCTGCTATCAGTTCATGATCTTCCTACTCTGCGGTGTTGTGCTGTGTCATGTGAGGAAGTAGTTCGTAATACTATTACAGAATAAGGTATACATAGGAAATTTAAAATATTATGCATTGAATATAATAAATTTGAGTAGTAGGTCTATACACAATACAGAGTGTTTAAAAAAAATAAAATTTATATTAACTATACTAGTACAAAATAAAAAAAACGCCCTCCGGGCATTGTAAAAATAGATTTTTTTATACATATTGCCTGAGGGGTGTGAGTATAAAATTCAATGTCAGCAAGTTTGTACCTCAAGTAAGTAAAATCATCAAATTCATTAAAGGATTAAAAAATAAAATAATTGAAATGTAAACTTTAAATATATATTAAAATAAACAAATTAATATATAGTATATATATACCAGTCATGTATTTTATTAAAACTTGTTTTAAAAAACAATAAGGACTGTCTAATGTTGCATGTTCAAATTTTTAGTTTGGTTTGTTTGGTTTTCCGGCATATCAACCTCAGTGGGTCATTTAATGCCGATAAAGTTTTGAAATAAATATTCTTAATGGATAATACAATTTTTTTATATAATACATTTTTCTATTTAACCCATAGATGGGACCCTAACAGGTACTACCACTCCGGGTCAGAGTGGACCAGGGAGCAATGGTGATGAAGGGGTACTCCACACATTCCCCAAACCTCCAGAACTGGAACCTCACCATCAGATAGAGTTTAACGTCATTCTCAGGACATGTAGACCCGCAGCCACCGCCTTCTAGCACCCATATGATAAAAGGGATTGGGGCTTGCCATAAGGGCAATAGGGTTGGGAAAATCATATAGGTGCTAGGGCTCCGACCGCCCGTCTAGCCTAAGTAAGGTTCTAAGTGAAGTGTTGCATTTATGGACTGCTCATCCACCAAGACCCCGTCCTTAAACATCACGGGTCACCACCCATGGCCAACAGGTGGCCCCATTGGGGAGTCTTACCC
Source organism: Doryteuthis pealeii (assembly GCA_023376005.1). NCBI lineage: Eukaryota > Metazoa > Mollusca > Cephalopoda > Myopsida > Loliginidae > Doryteuthis > Doryteuthis pealeii. The sequence continues at coordinate 26,156,543 of CM042176.1, read as the reverse complement.
CTCTGCAGAGGTGCAGTCGATGCATTCTAACGCCCTAGCTGACAGGGCGGGAAGCAGAGAGTGTAAAATGATTGATGAAACTGTCGTTAGAGGGATAAAATATCGTTTCGTTACCGGGTTTATTTTTAATTAGAGTAGGTAACCATGGTTGATGAAATTGTCATTAAATTTAAACTCATAATGAAAAGCGGACTTGCACAAACATCTTCAAATTCAATGTAGAAGAAGATTATGTGATTATTTCTTGTTTGTAAATAATTTTCTTGTAAAAAAAAAAAAAGCTATACGTTAGATGGCTTTAAACATATCAAAAATATACAAACTATATATATAATTAATAATATCTGGCATGTATTTATTAAAAACTGATTTCAATATAAGATTATACACAAGATTGCTTTTATACTGAATATAATATATATATATATATATACAGAAAAAAAATATATAATATATATATATACAGAAAAAAAAAAAATTTATACACACACACACACAACCACATACCTAAAAAATGCACAATGTTTCCTTCAATACACACACTAACAGCGCTACATACTCACACCTTAAAATAGAATATTTGATGTCATATTTCAAAACCGCTCCTTTTTTTCAAACTTCAGAAAAAAAAATTTTAAACAGACTGAATAAGAAGGATTACCACTCACTTTTTCTCATCATTCTGTGATATATAATTTCTTATCTTATGCCCTGAAGATGATCTATTTAATAGATCGAAACACTGCAGCGTCGGCCAATAAACTCACCACTGAACCATTTAAACCTGTGTTTTTTTAATTTTCTTGATATATTACATACCGTCGGATTTACTTCCTCTCTTCACACACATATATATATATATATATATATATATATATATATATATATATATATTGAATAGTATTTTAAATACAAAGTAAAAAATTTTAAAAGTAATAAATAGAAAAATATAAAAAGTTTTTTTGTTTTTTTTTAAGTATACAGAAAAACGACCATCATCAGGGCAAGATGTTTGATATTTTAAATTAAAACGGTAGGAATACAGAGAATTTTGACAATGTTCGAAAATAAATCTTTTGAAAATTTGAGGGCGCTGACTGTTTAAATGCACACACATTGTATATTTAAAAATGAATATCATACAAAATTGTAAAGAAAACAATGCGCACACAAACCAAACACACACACTCACACATATATATTTATGGGAGAAATGTGAGGAAGTTAATCCGACAGTATTGGAGAAAGGTAGACAAACACGGGATGTTATGGAACTGGATGTTTATTGTCGACGATGCAACGTTTCGGTCTCTTATTAGACCATCTTCAGGGCCTGGATACAGTACTCGCTTCAAAACTCATTTTGAGAATGTCCATCATTGAAGCGAGTACTGTATCCAGGTCCTGACGATGGTCTAATAAGAGACTGAAACGTTGCATCGTCGACAATAAACATCCAGTTTCAATAACATCCCGTGTTTGTCTACCTTTCTCCACATATATATTTATATATATTATTTATTTATTTATATTAAGAAGGCAATTACAATGCATATAAAGAATAATTTATCAATATTTATGATTGAAAATTCAAAAATATAACATTCAATTAAATTTCATTGTTATTTCCATGAATATAATTTTACTTACCAGCTTTTCTGCATGAATTATTTTATTGATTTGGTCAAAGGTTACATTTTGCCGATCATCCTAAATTAAATATAAACAAAAATCAATTCAGGTAAATCTTTATCTATCTATCTATCTATACATATATTACAAATATAGGTACAAGTGATAACCTACTCGAGTTTCACCATAAGGATCTTCAGGGTTAAATCCACTGAATTAATCAACATATTGATTAATTGCAGTCGATTACACATGTGTGTCTTTCGCGATAAACAGTTCGTTATGAGAAAGTATTCTATGAATGCTGGATCAAATTCAAATCACAAACGGTGGAAGTTGTTTTTTTTTTTTGCAAGGTTTAAAATGTAAACATTGGTAGTAAACTGTTTTGTATTAATTTTTTTACTGGTTTACGACTGTCTATATTGTTGTAGGGTTGTGGTGATTAAATGTGGTTTATTAAGATATGTTCAAATTTATTTACCATCATGACCATATTCACCGGTAAGTCACCTTTTCCATTATATATATATCTATACATATATAAAGGGCAGTTGTGTGTATATGTATGTCCGGAGGAAACTTTGAAAATAAAACAATTAACGACAAAGTTGATATATATATACACATTAAATATCACACGGGCTTGTTTTTTGAGCAAAATAATGAAGATTTGATTTATATTTTCGAATACATCTAAAAATTAACTCTTAACTTCCCAGAAGCAATTCTAGGTCCAAACCCCTCTGTTCCCATAAGGATTTGGTAAAAAACAGCTAAAAATGGGTCTGTACATTCAAAAGCTCATAGTACTGTTATTTGTAAACAGATTGTTGTGAAAATGGGCAGACATGCAGAAAACAATTTCTTCCTTGATGTTATAAAGTTGTTTGCACTGAAAATGATTTTGCTCGTGCGTAGTTATGGAACAATTACATAATGATGGTAAAAAAAACAGGTATACTCAATAAAGCATTAACATTAATAACTTTAAAATTCTACACGTCCATTTTCGGCGTCTCTTGCTAAAAGTAAACAATGATTAGTAGTAGTAGCAATACAGCTGCACACTCCTAAATTAAATTAATAATTTTATTGCAAAATATTAAATTCATCTACATTATTTTGTTAAACACAGTGTTATTGAATCTGGAAAATGAAGAGCAGAGAGGGTAAACATGATTGATGAAACTGTTGTTAGAGGGAGGAAGTATCGTTTTCGTTACTGGTTTATTTTTAAATAGAGTAGGTAACCATGGTTGATGAAACTGTTGTTAAATTTAAACTCGTAATGAAAATATTTAGAATACTATACTAAGTATAGTATATTATTTTTATCAAATTGTTATCAAATTTATAGTATAGTATAATAATTTGATATTTGATTGGCTACGCTTTGAATTAATAATATTATTTTTTAAAGATTATTTATTGTTTTACATTAATTTGATTACTTTATTCCATTTTTTTTTTTTTTGGGGGGGGGGGGGCGATTTCATCCTGCGAGGATCGAAATCGCTATTCAGTAGTAATAGATCTGCAAACGATTATTAAACCATATTTTTTTCTCCTCTACTCGGGCTTCACCGGGTAGCCACTGCTAGTACATATATAAAACTATAACAAGATAAAAAAAAATCCAGGTAACATTTTAAAAAGTATGTATGTATATATATATATATATATATATATATATATATAATGTAGAGTGAATTGAGGTCATGTTTGATACTGTTATATGTAAGGATTTGATTTGATTTGATTTGTTCTTGTTTTACGGCATATCAACCTCAATGGGTCATTTAATGCCGACTATGTTTTTGAAACGAATTGGTGATAATGTTTAATTTTCTAAAGTTTTTTTTTTTTTTTTTGGACATATTTTCTTTTGTGAATGAAACTTTTAGAGTTTTTTGTTTTCATTTTTTTTGGAAGATTTTTAGATTTTGTTGTAGATGTGTGCTTCTTTTATGTATCCAAGTAGTTTTTCTGGGTATATATGTAAGGGACCAAAGGAGTGGGAGAGATGTGGGTGATTTATGGGTACTTTGGTGTGTAATATTTTTTCAGATGGATGTTAAGTTGTTGTTGTTGAATTTGTCACTTTATAGCTATTAATGATTATTTTCCTGAATATGGAGAAATGTTGAAAAAACTGGTCTACTGTTTATATATATTGTTTATCCAGTATATTATTTATCACAATAGCTTTGAAGATGGGTGGGACCATGTTGCAAAATAAACCTCATTTGTCACATTCCATGAGATTATCTTGGTCAGCCTAAGAACTTTTCAACCGATCCTCATGTTGAATTTTTTCTGTATATAAGTTGTTGTTGTTGAATTTGTCACTTTATAGCTATTAATGATTATTTTTCCTGAATATGGAGAAATGTTGAAAAAACTGGATCTACTGTTTATATATTGTTTATCCAGTATATTATTTATCACAATAGCTTTGAAGATGGGTGGGACCATGTTGCAAAATAAACCTCATTTGGTCACATTCCATGAGATTATCTTGGTCAGCCTAAGAACTTTTCAACCGATCCTCATGTTGAAATTTTTCTGTATATAAGGTGTGTACCGGATGGCCACTTGTACTTTAGACTCGCCGACTACCATGTGACCAAATTCTCGTCCAATCACTGGCACTACTCTGCTGCTGATATTATTATTTATACTGGCTATTCTAATCTTAGCTTATTACTACTTGGATCTTCTTGATGACGGACAAAAGGATTCTATACCACAGGACTTATTGACTTACCAAAGGATTCTATACCACAGGACTTATTGACTTACCAAAGGATTCTATACCACAGGTCTTATTGACTTACCAAAGGATTCTATACACAGGACTTATTCACTTACCAAAGGATTCTATATCACAGGACTTATTGACTTACCAAAGGATTCTATACCACAGGACTTATTCACTTACCAAAGGATTCTATACCACAGGACTTATTCACTTACCAAAGGATTCTATACCACAGGACTTATTCACTTACCAAAGGATTCTATACCACAGGACTTATTCACTTACCAAAGGATTCTATATCACAGGACTTATTCACTTACCAAAGGATTCTATTCACAGACTTTTCACTTACCAAAGGATCTATACACAGGACTTATTCACTTACCAAGGATTCTATATCACAGGACTTATTCACTTACCAAAGGATTCTATATCACAGGACTTATTCACTACCAAAGGATTCTATTTCACAGGACTTATTCACTTACAAGGATTCTATACACAGGACTTATTCACTTACCAAAGGATTCTATATCACAGGACTTATTCACTTACCAAAGGATTCTATATCACAGGACTTATTCACTTACCAAAGGATTCTATACCACAGGACTTATTCACTTACCAAAGGATTCTATATCACAGGACTTATTCACTTACCAAAGGATTCTATATCACAGGACTTATTCACTTACCAAAGGATTCTATATCACAGGACTTATTCACTTACCAAAGGATTCTATACCACAGGACTTATTCACTTACCAAAGGATTCTATATCACAGGACTTATTCACTTACCAAAGGATTCTATATCACAGGACTTATTCACTTACCAAAGGATTCTATACCACAGGACTTATTCACTTACCAAAGGATTCTATATCACAGGACTTATTCACTTACCAAAGGATTCTATACCACAGGACTTATTCACTTACCAAAGGATTCTATATCACAGGCACTTTTTCACTTACCAAAGGATTCTATACCACAGGACTTATTGACTTCCAAAAGGATTCATATCACAGGACTTATTCACTTACCAAAGGATTCTATATCACAGGACTTATTCACTTACAAAGATTCTATACCACAGGACTTATTCACTTACCAAAGGATTCTATAACTCGGGACTTATTTACTTTAAGTTCTTTACAACTGGCCAAGGATGGCGGCCAGATACTTATTCACTTACCAAAGGATTCTATATCACAGGACTTATTCACTTACCAAAGGATCTATATCACAGGACTTATTCCCTTTCCAAAGGATTCTATACACAAGACTTATTCACTTACCAAAGGATTCTATATCACAGGACTTACTTATTTACCTAAAGTTCTTTACAACTGGCCAAGGATGGCGGCCAGATACTTAACACTTCATAGAATGAGCAACACGAATGAGAGAATCAAAGGTTAAAGGTTTCCCAGAAAATTCATTGTAATAATTAAAAAAACAAACTTACCTCATTTAGTAGTAAAAGTCACTAATACCAACTTGGTCGCATATGTTAAGGAGTTCAATAACAAATAAAGCTGAAAAATATTTTTAAAAGAATCAATCAAACAAATCAATATTAAGAACATCAAAAAATAAAATAATAATCATAAATAAGGTAATTTATGAGGAAGTGCGTCCCGGTTCCTGCCTCCGAAATTGCTGCCCGGTGAATTTAAAATAACGACCCAAGCTTCTGCAAGTTTCATTGTGTTAAATATAGGGGGAGGTAAAATAGGTCTTACCTATTGTTTATCTATCTATCTATCTCAGTCTATTCAAAACTATCCATCTTCATATTTATCTATCTATTAAATACTAAGATTTTCTTTATTACGATAAATAAACAAGAATTACGATAAATAAACAAGAATTATGACAAATTATGGTAAATAAACCAGAATTACGACAAATATACGATAATATAAACATGAATTACGACAAATTTCTATAAATAAAACAAGAATTAAAACAAAAAGAGAACCCCATCTCCCTAAAATACATTTAACGCCCTAAGTTGGTTGTTTTCTTTCAAGTACACGGATGTGGCACCGAAGTTTGGGGTCGTTATTTTAAAATTCACCGGGCAGCAATTTCGGAGGCAGGGGACCGGGACGCACTTCCTCATAAATTACCATAAATAATTGATAAATTATTTGGATTAATCGGACTATTGTCCTCATCTTTGTTGGTTTGGTTTGTTTGTTTTTACGGCATGTCAACTTCAGTGGGTCATATAATGCCAACAAAGTTTCGAAATAAATTCATTCTTTCTCTGAATGTTTGAGATGAGGCTTGAAGATTAGTATTATCTGCGTTATTCGGACTATTGTCCCCATCTTCATTGTTATTTGTACAACGTTTCGGCCGATATGCCCCCGGCCTTCTTCAGGTATTTCTTATTAGTTAGAAAAATAATTAACACAACTCCTACCCAGCTTTAGGGGAATGAGAACAGGATACCGCCGTGGAATAAATAAAGGATTAGGTTCAAAGTTCGTGATGGCTCCCGATTACAACAAGAAAGTTCCCGAGTCCGAGAAAGTTCCTGAGTCCGACAAGAAATACCTGAAGAAGGCCGGAGGGCATATCGGCCGAATCAAACAAATCAATATTAAGAACATCAAAAATAAAATAATAATGATAAATAATTGATAAATTATTTGGATTATTCGGACTATTGTCCTCATCTTTATTGATTTGGTTTGTTTTGTTTTATGGCATGTCAACCTGAGTGGTTATTTAATGCCAACAAAGTTTCAAAATAAATTCATTCTTAATGGATATTCAATTATCTTATAAACACATTTTTCTATTTAACCCATAGATGTACCCTAACAGGTACTACCATAACAGGTCAGAGTGGACTGGGAGTAATGGTGATGAAGGGGTGCTCTACATTCTCCAGAACTAGAACCTTACCATCAGATTGAGTTTAACGTCATTCCCAAGACAATAAAGACCCTCAGCCACCACCTTCTACCACATATATGATAAAAAGGGCTGGGGATTGCCATAAGGGCAATCATATAGATGCTAGGGCTTGACATGACCAGCCAATTGATCGAGGGGAACTCTCTGTCTGCCTGTCTAGCTTAAGTAAGGGCCAAAGTGGGGTTTTGCATGTCATGAACTGCTCATCCACCAGGATTCCGTCCTTAAGCATCACATGATCAACAGGTGGCCCAATTATGGAATCTTACCCCTCTGCAGAGGTGCAGTCGGCGTATTCTAAAGGCACAACTGACAAGGCTGATTAGAGAACGTAAGAAGTAATTCTATTAATTTTTTAGAACTATGAAATGTTGAGATTTTTGTAATATAAGGTGTGTGCTAGACGCCTGCTCCTATTTATAGACTCGGTGATAACCATGTGACCATACTCTTGGCCAACTCTTGGCCAATTGCTGGCGGTACTCTGCTGTTGATACAATACTTCACCAGGAAGTACTACTCATAACTACTTGAACCTTCGTGGACGATGGACCTCATAGGTATTGAAGTCAGTTAGTCTACTGTTGGTTTGAATAACAGCAGCTAAGTAGAACTCAAGCAGTGTCCAAGATAGTTGGTATAAATAGGAATCAAGAATGATCCAGCCATGAATCTGGGTGATTTGGGTGATTCCATTCCTTGAGTTCTGCTTGACTGCTTGATTTGAATGACATTGTGGAGTCTTATATATACTCCGTCATTTTGCAGTGGACTTTGTGGCTTTCGGGATTGTATTGAGTTACAACCGTTTGCTGCCTTGTCTTCCCAGTTCGACGGTAATTGGACTTTAATTATTCTTCAATAGGATTATATCACTGGACCTTTGACACTACGCAGGATAGGACTTATTCACTTACCAAAGGATTCCATAACTCAGGACTTACTTACTTTGTCCTTTTCAACTGGCCAAGGGTGGCGTTCGGAAACTTAACATGAATTAAAGTCAAGAAACCATAAATACTAGAATTTATTCTGGATAATAGGCCAACAAAATTGTCTGGGATTTGGAGATAAAAACGGACCATGAAGTACCGGAGAGAAGACCAGACCTAGCTTTTGTAAACTAAAATAAAGAATAATGTTAACTCGTGGACTTTGCAGTTCCAGCAGATTGCCGAGTAAAAAATAAGTGCCGCAAAGATATCGATAAATACCAGGACCTTTCCCAGGGCTCAAGAAATTATGGAATGTGAATGTATCAATCATGGTCGTAGCACTCGAAACAAACCCAACGAATCTGGAAAAGAAATAACTGGAAGTGGAGATCAATAACTTGTGATTGTGTAGACCATAGCACTGCATGAATACTAAGAAAAATCTTGGAGAGTTGAAAAGAGTTTCCCTTACTCGGATTTCATTAATAAAGAACTAGTCTTATCTGATGGAAAAACTCTTCAAGAGTAAAAACATGTATCTTTTGTCAAAGATTGTCCGTTTCCGGGGCATATAAAAATGGCACATTGTATCGGGATTTGTGCTTCAACAATTATATTTAAATGCCCTAACTTACAGTATGCGCACGTTACATTTTCCTTACCAGTTGCATTTTGAGGAACTCTTGGTGGACAACCAGTTTTACCAAAACCATAATCTGGTCGAATCAAAAATCGGGATTTTTCTCCTTTCGACATGGTCAAGAGTGCCATTTCCCAGGCTGGAATTCCTCTTTCTAAATTTAAAAAAAAAACATTTTTTTAGAAAAAGAAAAAAAAACAAAAAAAAAAAAAAAAAAAAAAGATTTTGTATTTTTAGATTTTTTCATACTGTTGTCCTCATCTTTAACCATTACACCACGCGCTTCCTAAAGTTTGATACTGTTATATGTAAGGATTTGATTTGATTTGTTCTTGTTTTACGGTATATCAACCACAATGGGTCATTTAATGCCGGCTACGTTTTTGAAATGAATTGGTGATAATGTTTAATTTTCTAAAGGTTTTTTTTTTTTTTTTGACATATTTTCTTTTGTGAATGAAGCTTTTAGATGTTTTTGTTAACATATATTTTTGTGTTTTCATTTTTTTGGAAGATTTTTAGATTTTGTTGTAGATGTATGCTTCTTTTATGTATCCACATAGTTTTTCTGGGTATATATGTAAGGGACCAAAGGAGGTGGGAGAGATGTGGGTCATTTACGGGTACTTTGGAGTGTAATATTTTTTCAGAGGGATGTTAAGTTTTTCATACTGTTGTCCTCATCTTTATTGTTATCTACACAACATTTTGGCTGATGTGCCCTCCGACCTTCTTCAGGTGTTTCTTGTCAAACTTGGAAACCTCGGTGTAATCGTTAGCTTTCATGTAACTTCAAATCAAACCATTTATTTAATCCATTGGGGTGGATTGTTCTCAATCAGAGAAGGTTCCCGATTTCGACAAGAAACATTTAGAGGGCACATCGGCCAAAACATGTATACAACAATAAAGATGAGGACAACAGTCCGAAAATCTAAATAATACAAAAATTCAGACAAATAATAATAAATTTAACCCATAGATAGGACCCTAACAGGTACTACGACTCCGAGTAAGAGTGGACCTGGGGTAATAATAGTGATGAAGGGTACTCCACATTCCCAGAGCTCCAGAATTGGAACTTCACCATCTGATAGAGTTTAATGTCATACCCAGTACACTAAGACCCTCAAAGTGAACCTGGAGTAATAGTGATGAAGGGGTACTCCACATTCTCCAGAGCTCCAGAATTGGAACTTCACCATCTGATAGAGTTTAATGTCATACCCAGTACAATAATACCTCAGTCACTGCCTTCTAGCACATATATGATAAAAAGGGTTAGGGCTTGCCATAAGGACAATAGGGTTGGGACAATCATATAGCTGCTAGGGCTTGATGTGACCAACTGATTGATTGGAGCGGACCTCTCCAACCATCTATCTAACCTAAGTAAGGACCAAAGTGGAGTGTTGCATGTCATGGACTGCTCAGCCACCAGGATTCTGTCCTTAAGTATCATGGGCTGCCACCCACAGTCAACAGGTGACCCTATTGGAGAGTGGGTTTTACCCCTCTGCAGAGGTGCAGTCGGATTTGCATATGCAAAAACCTTACTCAGCATCATCCTCACTACTATCATTAAAAATACTAGCAAAAAAAAAAAAAAAAAAATCCAGTCATTGTAAAAAATAAATTTCTAAAGGATAGGGAGTGGGAAAAATTAAATAAATGAAATGTTTAATATTTAAAGAAAAAAAAAACCCTATTTGACGTCATATAAGACGCACTTTTTTTCAAAAATTTTGGCTAAAAAAATTGCCCTGCATCTTATACATCGTAGGTGAAGTTTGAGACCTCCTGTAGGCTAATCTTCTCTATGATGCTCACTAACTCAGCTTACGCTCAGTACTTTTACCTACCCTAAACTCCATGCATCCTTATTTCATTGCTGGTATTGTTATAATCAAGGTTAACAGGAGCGTATGGTGCTTGTTTAATGCACAGCTAGACTGTTTTCAACAATATATGCTTAAATACACTAAAAAACTTTTTTCCTGAATCTGACCTGCTGAAATGGGGGTGCGTCTTATGTGCCCGTGTGTCTTACATGCCGTCAAATACGGTACTTAAAAAGCATCATATTCACCAAGATATTTGTTTTGTTTTATGACAGTAAGGACCTCCAAAATGTTTCTAAAAATTTCTGATTTAATAATTCAGACTCTTATCTTTAGAGAAAAATTTAAAAATCGTACCAGTAAAATATATTTTGTTTGAATTTCATAAAATGAAATAAGATGGTGGTGATGTTGGGTCGACCTAATAAAAATATTTCACAAAATGTTTTTCTTTAGGAAAAAACTATTTTAAACAAAAATTCATCTAAAACGTGAATAAGTATTAAAATTTTTGTGAAAACGTGACTCTGAATTGATTTTTCATAGAATTTTAAAATGAATTACTGTAACGTAAGCAGTGACATAGTTTCGGTTACAGAAAAAAGAGACCAAATAGAGATAAAAAAAGAGAGAAAGCTGTTTACTTACTTGAGCCCATTTTGTATTTGAAACTTTCATTTCGGAGATGACTAGAATCAAAGGGACCATCAGAATATTCAAAGTAAGCATTGTAATGAACTGAAAAAGAAAAAGAAAAAAAAAGAAGGAAATCTATGTCTGTACTATATACTTATAATTGTAAATATATAAATATCATATATGAAAGTGAATATATATATATATATATATATATATATATATATATATATATATATAAAGAGATTGTTAAAGATCCAATGAGAGAAAAATATTGGTGCTCTTCCAATATGTGATCTACTTCTAGAAAGAAAAAAAATAGAGGGGGGAAAAATAAATATTCGACTCAACAGGTACTTGTTGAGGGGGGTGTGTGCAAAAAGAAGCGAGTCAAATGCCTTCTCAACAATTTCGTCTACAACAATGTCGTCGTCGTCAAAGTTTTTAGCAGCTGAAAATCCGTCGTCGTCACTTCTATTTATACTACTGTTTCCCCATAACATCCGGGTGTCTGCACCCCCCACACGAGACTTTCAAGCCAATCTCGGCCACCAGAATCCTTGCAGCTATCATCCGGGCACCTGGCGCATACATACAGGACTATAGCATCTTGACTTCGGTGCCAATGTGTCACCCGTTCGCATTCTGAAGGAAGCGGGTTCGATTCTACAGTCCTACATGCTAGACAAAGCCTGGAAGAGCACTGTTTAATGGGAAAATAATGGGTAGTTAATGGGTAGATCACATATTGGAATGTAAACAACTCGGTAGATCACATATTGGAAGAGCACCGTTTAATGGGAAAATAATGGGTAGTTAATGGGTAGATCACATATTGGAATGTAAACAACTCGATAGATAACATATTGGAAGAGCACCAAAATATTTTATAATGAAAATGTCCACAGGTTGTTTGAATTCCTTTTTTTCACAATTTATTTCGATTTTACATTAGGAGTAACGTGTTTAAAATTAAAAATCTGAAACGTGTTGTGCCTAATGCTAAATTGGAAAAAAAAAATCCAAACCCCTTATGGACCTTTTCATTATGATATATGTATGCATATATATATATATAAATCCTTTAGAACAAAAAATAAATTACGAGCACACACACACAAGACATATCAAATCAACCTTTCATTAACCACATACAACCATAAAACTACAGAGACTCAGAATTTATGAGTTTATTACCCAGCCACCCAGGAACAAATCCACCTGCTAAAAAACACAGATGTTAAAAATGAAATTACTCTATACTCCACTCCCACCGAACAGAAAGGGAGGAGTTGGATACTTATGTATATATATATATATATATATATATATATATATATATATAATATATATACATGCATGTACAAATTCATATTCATATGATTAATCAATGCCTGAAGAAGATATCAGAAGATCTTAAACATGTGTCGCAAATGTAAGATAAAAATAAAAAAATTTTTTTCTAAAAACAATCCATTTTACGGACCTTCTTTTTTATAAAATATTTAATTTTCTCCCGTTGGACCCATAATAACACTTTATATATATATATATATATATATTATATATATATCGTTAAGAATTAATATAAAAATGAATTAATGAATAGAATAAAAAATAAATGAAATGTATGGAATAAATGAAAAAAAAACTTTTCCAAAAGGACCTCTCCTAAAAAAAAAAAAATTTTTAAGAGAGGTCCCTAAAGGAAGTCTTCTTCACTTCCACAGAACTCTTTATTGAAGCATTGAATTAATATAAGTATTATATAAGATATTGGGGATTATATACATACACACATACATACATACATACATATATATATATATATATATATATATATATGAGAAGTAAATACACATGCGGTGTGTTTATGATATGGCTTCTTTTTTTTTTTTAGCCGACAATTTTTGGGTAATATGTGCTTAATTGAAGTCGTACCTAATTTTGAAAGTTAATTAATTAATAATTAATTAATTAGGCGGGCATACATATTTAAATGTAAAGCTAAACAAAATTAGGTACAACTTCAATTAAGCACATATTCTCCCAAAAATATATATATATAATCCGAAGATTGAGTGAAATCTTCATAACGACATAGTAGTTTTTCAGTTATATCGTAATTTAATGAGCATAATATGTGCTCTTATTGTCAGAGTCACAGAGCAAAATTATATTAGGAAAAAATAACAAGAAAGATTTAGTTTGAAAGCATAATAGACTATTCCAGGGGACCTAGAGGAATCAAGTGCCCTGAAATAGTCTATTATATGAAATAAAACAAAAAAACTTTTTGAGTATTTTACCATCAACAACTGAATCCTTAGTAACCAGTGGACCATAGCCTCTTTTTATCAATTTTTTCAAAACACCTCCATCTTGAGAAATATCCTTCATAGTCTTTGCAATTTGTTGGAAACTTGTACAAGCCAAATCAATTGGATTTAATTCTTCTTCTTCTTCTTCATTGATAAAAGAATCAGAATTGTAAATCCGATCAAATTCTTCTTTGTTCAATTGAGTGTCTTCTGTGATTTCATAAACTGAAGAGAGAAATGAAGAAACTGAATGAAATTTCTGAACAAAAAAGAAAAAAAAAAAAAAAGTTGTCAATCAAACTACTGGTTTATTTTTATGACTAACAAATGACCAGTTAATTTTTAACTCAAAATATTACACTACATTACAAAATGATTAGGCTACCCCATTTATTATGGTTGGTTGGTTGGGTTTTACGGCATGTCAACCCATTTGGATTATTTTATGCCAAAGACATTTTTGTTTTATTCATTCTTCATTGGTTAGTTGGTTGGTTGGGTTTACGGCATGTCAACCCATTTGGGTCATTTTATGCCAAAGACATTTTTGTATTATTCATTCTTGATGGTTGGGTTTTACGGCATGTCAACCCATTTGGGTCATTTTATGCCAAAGACAATTTTGTATTATTCATTCTTCATGGGTTGGTTGGATTTTTACGGCATGTCAACCCATTTGGGTCATTTTATGCCAAAGACATTTTTGTATTATTCATTCTTGATGGGTTGGTTGGTTGGGTTTTACGGCATGTCAACCCATTTGGGTCATTTTATGCCAAAGACATTTTGTTTTATTCATTCTTCATGGGTTGGTTGGTTGGTTGGGTTTTACGGCATGTCAACGCATTTGGGTCATTTTATGCCAAAGACATTTTTGTTTTATTCATTCTTCATGGTTGGTTGGTTGGTTGGTTGGGTTTTACGGCATGTCCATTTGGGTCATTTTATGCCAAAGACATTTTTGTTTTATTCATTCTTCATGGGTTGGTTGGTTGGGTTTTACGGCATGTCAACCCATTTGGGTCATTTTATGCCAAGACATTTTTGTTGTTTTATTCATTCTTGATGGGTACTTGATTTTTTTCAAACATTTGTTTCTATTTAACCGATAGATGGAACCCTAACAGGTACTACCACTCCGGGTCAGAGTGGATCTGGGAGCAATGGTGATGAAGGGTACTCCACATTCCCCAAAGCTGCAGAACTAAAACCTCACCATCAGATAGAGTTTAACGTCATTCCCAAGACATGTAGACCCTCAGCCACCGCCTTCTAGCACATATGATAAAAAGGGTTGGGGTTGCCATAAGGGCAATAGGGCTGGGACAATCATAGAGGTGCTGGGCTTGATGTGACCAGCCTATTGATCACAGGGGGCCTCTCCAACCACTTGTCTATCCTAAATAAGGAACAAAGCGTTGTATGTCATGGACTGCTCAGCCTCCAGAATTCCGTCATTAAGCATAACTGGTTACCCCCCATGGCCAACAAGTGGCCATAATTGGAGTGGGGAGGTCATATCCCTTTGCAGAGGTGCAGTCAGTGTATTCTAAAGCTCCAGCCGACAGAGCTCCAATTCATTATAACTTTTAAATTTAAATATTACACTTCATTACAAAATGAATAGGCTACACCATCCATTATAACTTTTAAATTCAAATATTACACTATATTACAAAATGAATAGGCTATACATCCATTATGACTTTTAAATTCAAATATTACACATTACCAAATGAATAGGACTTTTAAATTAAAATATTTATATTACAAAATGAATAGGCTACACCATTCATTATGACTTTTAAATTAAAATATTACACTATATTACAAAATGAATAGGCTACACCATTCATTATGACTTTTAAATTCAAATATTACACTATATTACAAAATGAATAGGCTACACCATTCATTATGCATTTAAATTTAAATATTACACATTACAAAATGAATAGGCTACACCATTCATTGTGACTTTTAAATTCAAATATTACACTATATTACAAAATGAATAGGCTATACCATCCATTATGACTTTTAAATTTAAATATTACACTACATTACAAAATGAATAGGCTACACCATTCATTATGTAACATAAGCTTGGTAGTAATTCAGATCATTATATATTGCAGTAAACAGTTATTTGATCTGGTGATTAATTACACTACATTATAAAATGCATAGGCTGCATCATTAAGAGCTTTTTGATTTTAGGTTTAACCTAGATTTGCACAAGATCTGTCCAATTCTTTTTTTCTTCCTTTGAATCAGTCAGACTTTAGGGGTTAAAAAAATGTCACGGTTCCAAAATGGTTAAATATTTGGACTTACAAGTGTCGTCTTTTTGGAGTTCAAACTCAGAACCAGAACTCAGTTCTTCTAAGGTGATTCCTTTCTGCAATTTAAGGTTGACCATGTCCGACTGTGTAAACAAACAAAAAATAAATAAATACAATTATTTTGTAACAATCTTATTTTATTCAAATGAACATCCTATACCACCTCATTCCACCTGGCTGGAAGTCACATTCGTTTTCCTAATCTGCCTCAAACGATAGCCTTTATTTAAAAATAATATTAAACATATTTAGAAGTCTTTGATTGTTTGTTTGTTTTGTTTTACGGCATATCAACCTCAGTGGGTCATTTAATGCCGATAAAGTTTTGAAATAAATCAATTCTTAATGGATAATACAATTTTTTTATAAATACATTTTTCTATTCAACCCATAGATGGACCCTAACAGGTACTACCACTCCGGGTCAGAGTGGACCAGGGAGCAATGGTGATGAAGGGGTGCTCCACATTCCCCAAACCTCCAGAACTGGAACCTCACCATCAGATAGAGTTTAACGTCATTCCCAGGACATGTAGACCCGCAGCCACTGCCTTCTAGCACCCATATGATAAAAAGGGGTTGGGGCTTGCCATAAGGGCAATAGGGTTGGGAAAATCATAAAGGTGCTAGGGCTTGACGTGACCAGCCGATTGATCGGAGGGGGCCTCTCCAACCGCCTGTCTAGCCCAAGATAAGGCCAAAGTGGAGTATTGCATGTCATGAACTGCTCATCCACCTGGGCTCTATCCTTAAGCATCACGGGTCACCACCCATGGCCAACAGGTGGCCCCATTGGGGGAGTCTTACCCCTCTGCAGAGGTGCAGTCGGTGCATTCTAACGCCTCAGCCGACAGGGCGGAGAAGTCTTTGATTTAAGGGAAATAACAGGTAACTTTAAATGAAAAGGCCATTTTTTGATAAATCCTTATAGGAATGGTACTCTGGGCTTAGAAAGCCTTTGTTTAAATGTAATATTAAACATATTTAGAAGTTTTATTTTAAGGGAAATAACAGGTAACTTTAAATGAAGAGGAAATTTTTAGCTATCTTTTGATAAATCCTTATAGAAATGGGGCTCTGAACTTGGAAAGCCTTTGTTTAAATGTAACAGATTATTTAAATAATAGATAAAAATGAATTTAAAATATGCAACTCCAAATTCTAAGTTTTAAATTTCATATTTTTTTTATTTTAAAAACAAATATTTATTTGATAACAAGCCTACTTTATAACTATGGTGTGCTATTCGCAGAATTGCGTCCTGGCCTCCTGTCTTAAAAAACGCTAGGCGTTTTTTTTAAAGCAGGAGGCCGGGACGCAATTCTGCTAATAGCACCCTCTGTTGATTAAAATAAATTTAACATAATAAAACTAAAAACATAGTAGTTATTTACTAAACTTTACTTAATTGAGGTACAAGACTAGTAGTATGAGGCACCCAGTGAGAAACGAACTCACTAACAGTAGTTTGCTAGTAATCTACCTTGCTAACCCATCACTACGTTACTTATTTACTAAGCTTAGCTTCGTTTTTGGCACAAGGCCAGAAGTATGGGGGCACTCAATGAGGATCGAACTCACTAATGAATTATCTACTAATTTAGCTTGTTAATCAGGTAGACTGTGAATTCAGGGATGTAAATTTTTACAATGGTCTACTGGACAGATGTTAGTGGAATATGAAATGAAGTCCAATGTATACTGAAAATTACTATTCGCTAGTAATTTTGCCGAGTATTTAACGATATTTCTATACGAGAATAATAAAAATAAAATATAAAAAACTTAAAACAGTCCACTTTAGCAGTTCTGAGGCGAAAAAGTGTATAACTGAATCACTAGGCAACAATTTTAAGTATACAACATCAATTAATGGTGTCCTTTAATTAAAAAAAAAACAACTTCTAAATGAATTAACGTTTTCCTTAGAGTTTGATTTTTATTAAAAGTATTAATGCCAGTTGAGAAATTAGAAATATATACATTGGACTTCATTTCATATTTCACTAACATCTGTCCAGTAGACAATAGTAAAAATTTACGCTACTAAATTCCAAGTCTGCCAGCTTACCATTACACCCACGTGTAGTAGTGTCTAAAACTAAAAGATACACGAAAACAACCACTTATTTTTAACAAAACTAAAACAATAAAATATTATGAAGAAATTGAACATGCTTGAAATTGAAGAAAAGAAAAACGTAGTTTACGAAAAGAAAAGATTTTTGTGAATAACTTGCATTTAATTCGTCTCCCATGATAAATCGTGTTATCCAGAGGAAAAATAAATAAAGCTCACAACTTTGACGACAACAACAAGAAGTGAAATAGTCGCTTATGTAATGGAAAAATGTATTTAGTTTACCACTCTATTTTAATCATATCACCTTATGAACTTATTTTTATCTTTAAAATTTTTTTCAAAAAATGTATTTATAAAGATAAATTGAAACTTTTCTGTATCATCAACATAAAAAAAATTTAATAAATTAATTTACAGCAAACTAATAATACCTCATCACCGCTAGGATTGTGTCGCTTGTGTAAATTATAAAAACTACTTGTTGAAAACTTCGTAGTTTTTGTTAAATATGCACAAGGTTTTCAGACGTAAAAGCAACTGTTAAAATTTCTTAGATATATAAAAAGTATTTAATATTTATGCAATGAACTGTATTTTATTTTTAAATAAATGATTTAATTTTCTTACTTAAGAAAAAAACATTACGGTGGCTTTTCTATGAGAAAATAAGTACCGAAAATAAAATGTAAAAAAATAATAAAAAAATAAATTTTAGGAGATTTCTTTTTTACTCATTTCGATAATTATTTAATTGGCTATTATCTTATAAAAGAAAAAATTATACATCGATATTTTTCTGCTTAAAAGGAGGGGGGGCTAAATTTTCAATAGAGTTTTTCTTCAAAACTTATTTCTTTTTGTATCTAAAATAAGGTTTGCATTAAATAGATATTTATTTCTAGAATCTAAAAATATAACATTTTAAACTTAACATCAGGCTTTTCATATTTTAAATGAATTTTATATATTCATTTTTCACAGCAAAAATACTTAATTAAAGTTTTGAAATAAAATAACTGATGCATTATAAAATTCATTAATTGATAAATCAATACTCAAAATTTCATTAAAATCAGATCATTCTCTGATTTTTGGTATTTTTTTTTTTTTTTTTTTTTTGCAATCGCGAATGTTACATTAAATTTGTTAAAAAGCCATTTTAAACCAGCGTCTCAGACCGAAATTGGCCGAAAAAATCGTTTTAAATGCTTAAAAAAAATCGTATATGTAATGATATTTTTCTTTTTTTAATGATGGTCATTATGTTTTATCGTTTTAGACAAAAGTTTGACCTTAAATAATCAATTTGATTAATTCTAATTCGTTTTTAAAATAAACAATCTGTCGCGAGCAGACGATTTTGGGGCCACCCAATATCAAAATCAATGGACTGAATTCATAATAAATTTATAAATGAATAATTATTTATTGTGTATTTTCTTTTTAAACGAATGATTTAAAAAAATTTCGATTTTTTAAATTATAAATAATTAAATAAATAATTCTAATGTGTTAGCTACCATTTTCATAATTTATAACAAAATTATGAAAAAAGGAAACGGGTTCCATTTTCTTCAGCCTTTTTTTTTTTTTTTTTTTTTGAATAAGGGGCACGTTTTCTTTAGCCTTTTGTTAATTGGGGACACATTTTCATTGGCCTTTTGTGAACAGGAAACACATTTTCATTGGCCTTTTGTGAACAGGGGACACGTTTTCATTGGCCTTTTGTGAACAGGAAACACCTTTTCATTGGCCTTTTGTGAACAGGGGACATATTTAAGAGTTATCTCCCCTTGATTTGAAACCTTTGGCGGTGATTCATTAGTCTACTCGTTGTAAGCAAGACAGCACCTATTCGAAATGGAGGATCTTATTAATGTAAGTGTTGTTTATTTTAACTATTTTTTGTTGGTAAATTACTTGAAAAGTTTTTATTTTTAACACTTATGAAATGTTTATAAGTAAATGAACATGTAGATTTTGAAAACTTTTTATTCGAACTCATCTGGGATGAAATTGTATTCTAGTTTTAGCACGTGGAACTTGTTGTTTATTTTATTTTGAATTATATTTGTTGGTAAATTAATTGAAATATTTTATTTTAAAACTGTTCTTAAATGTTAAAAAGATAAGTAAATGTAAATGAATGTGGATTTTTAAAACGTTTTTTTTATTTTTTTTTTTTATTTGAGCTCATCAGATTATTTGAGGAAATTTTGTATTTTGCACGTGGGACTTGTTGATGAAAATAACAAAACAAGTGGCCCTATTCATTTTGATAACCTATTGTCATCTTTATCTCTAATTTACTGAATTAGAGTTACTTAATATAATTCATTAAGTTATATTAATATATAAAGTTCATATATTAAATATATGAACTTTATAGTTCCATCTTTCACACAGAAAATCCCCCCCCTCCATGCAAACGCTATTATTATTATTTCATCATTTCTAAAAAAAGATTTTTTTAGTAACTGATAAAATTTCTTAGAAATTAAGAGGTATTTAATATCTATGCAATGGATTGTATTTATTTTTAAATAAATGATTCAATTTTCTTGAGTTATTTTACCGAAAAATATTTTTTTTAATTGAATTTTAGTGTTTAACTATTTCTTTTTAATTATTCCGTACTATTCACAAGTTAGTCATTATTCATCGTAGTAATTTTTTTAGTGACACTTTTAAACCAGATTAATTTTGTCTCAAAAGTTTTCACAAAATAAAATGATTTATTAATCAGCAAGTAATTAAGATATCCACGTGTTTCTGAAAAAAAAAACTTTTTATTCGAACTCATCTGGGAGGAAATTGTATTCTAGTTTTTAGCACGTGGAACTTGTTGTTTATTTTATTTTGAATTATATTTGTTGGTAAATTAATTGAAATGTTTTATTTTAAAACTCTTAAATGTTAAAAAAAAAAGTAAATGAATATGTGGATTTTTAAAACGTTTTTTTAACTTTTTAAAATTTTTATTCGATCTCATCAAAATATTAGAGGAAATTCTATTGTGCACGTGGGACTTGTTGATGAAAATAACAAGAAAACAAGTGGCTCTATTCATTTTGATAACCTATTGTCATCTTTATCTCTCATTTACTGAATTAGAGTTAGTTAATATAATTCATTAAGTTAAGTTATATTAATATATAAAGTTCATATATTAAATATATGAACTTTATAATTCCATCTTTCACACAGAAAATCCCCCCCCCATGCAAACGCTATTATTATTATTTCATCATTTCTAAAAAAAGAAATTTTTAGTAACTGATAAAATTTCTTAGAGATTAAGAGTATTTAATATCTATGCAATGGACTGTATATTATTTTTGAATAAATGATTCAATTTTCTTGAGTTATTTTACCGAAAAATAATATTATTGAGTGAAAATTTTTAATTGAATTTTAGTGTTTAACTATTTCTTTTTTAATTATTCCGTACTATTACAAGTTAGTCATTATTCATCGTAGTAATTTTTTCAGTGATACTTTTAAACCAGATAATTTTGTCTCAAAGTTTTCACAAAATAAAATGATTTATTAATCAGCAAGTAATTAGGAATAAAATATCCACGTGTTTGTTTCTGAAAAAAAAGAAAAGCATTATAATTTTTACCTTCCTTATTCTTGTTAAAGTATTTAAACTGGTTTTATGTTTAGATTATTCACAAAATGAACTTAATAAAGAATACAGCTATAAACGAATATTCGTATAAGACTTTTTACCCCTAGCATTTTAAGAAATAATAAAATAAAATAAACTTTTTATATTAAACTTTCAAACTATTATCTCAGCCGAATTATTCTATAATTTTCTTGTACATATTTTCAAACTAATAGATACTCGTTATTGGAAGAAAAAAACAAAATATAGTGAAATTCTAACTTAATTATTTTTCCTGTTCTCGACTTTGTTTTAACTATTTTTTTTAATTACGTGTTGATATATTTAAAATAAAAAAAAATGAAAGTGATTTTTTTTTCTTTCATATTTCTTTCATTTTGTTAAAAATAAGTTGAGTAAAATGTTTTAATGGTAACTATGCGTTCTCAATGAATGTACTGAAATGTAATGGACTCAAACCCTAAGGATTGTGGATTAAGGATTCCAGGATTGTGGTGTACATTCACCTAGGATTTTCAATAAGTCATTACTTTTTTTTTCATTTTGTTAAAAAATATGGTTGAGTAAAAATACTTTTAATAGTGGTTATAACTGAAAAGAGGCGGAGGGGGGGTGGTGTCAGTGTTTTCCACGTGGTCTCAACAACCCGGAAATGTTTCCGGGTTATTAGGCTACAGTCCCAGGCGTCAAAAAGGGCTTAGTTTTCGAGTTACGATGCTCAACAATTAGCGGTAATAATTTTAGCGTAATTATTAATTAAAAATCAAAAAAAGGCTAATAAAAAGTTTTCGCAATCGGTGGCATATCTTGATATTATGCGAAAAGTAAAATTTAAACGGACTATTTTGTAAAAAAAAAAATACGAAGCAAAATGGAGTAGCTCCGAAAACGGAATAGGCGAATGAGAATCGTGTGTTCGAAATACGAATAAGTAAAAATGGCCACCTCCAGCGAAGGAGAAGCAACAGTTGTTAGCGACAAAAAATGTTTTATGTGCATTTTACCTTCCAAAAAGCATAAACTTTTCTAAGAAAACGTGGACTCATCATGTGATAACAAATCACGTAAATAAAATGAGTAATAAGCGAATTTGCTTTTTAGAAAAAAAAAAAAAAATAATAGTATTTCGCATATCGCGTAAATTTTTGTTGTTTCTATTCATAAGTTGGGTCTTTTATCTCTTTATTTATACTGTAATTAGTATCGAAAATGACCAAAACAATTTACGCCCCCAACATAAGGTGGGGTCAAAATTAAGTGACCTGAAAAAAATGAGAAAGTTTTGAAATAAAATAAATAATGCATTATAAAGATCGTTCATTGATAAATAAACACTGAAAGTTTCATTAAAATCCGATAATTCCCTGATTTTTGGTAAATTATTTTCTGTAGGGGGGCTAAAGTCATACGCTTTTTAGGTTCATTAAAAAATTATAAAAATTTCTAAAAAGCCAGTTCTTTAATTGAAAATTATATTTTGAAATTTTTCCTGAAGAAAAAAAATTGTTTACTTTAGTTACTAAAGCATTATTATTGTTTGCTTTAGTTACTAAAGCATATTATTAGGAATTTTTTTTTGGTGTTTTGAGGGTCATTTTTTTTTATTTCATAAACACAGAACACCAGCTGATGTTTACATTCCAGATAAAATCTGTAATCTCATTGGCTAATTGAATTCGGAGCTATTTTCGTTCTATACGTATTTTAATCACTTAAAACTTATTTTATTAATTCTTGCGGCAATAAACTTATGCGCGAAAAAAAATTGGAATTTTGGGGTGATATCATTTTAATAATAAAGGACAATTTATTCGGCCACTTTTTACATCCGACACAACTGAACGATAATCGGCTTGGGACTGTAGCCTATAATGTCAACATTCACTTGGGATTTTCAATAAGTAATAACGTTTTTCTCTTTCATGTTATTAAAAATAAGTTGAGTAAAAAGACTGTTAATGGTTATATGAATAAAAAGAATTTCTTAGAGGGGGGGGGGTATCGGTGTTTGACATGTGCTCTCAACAACCCGGAAATGTAATAGGACTTAATAGATATGCTCATTTTCACGCACTAGCTAATAAGGGGAACACAGGAAATTCTTCTAAAAATGAACTAACTATCCGATTTTAATAAAACTTTCGGTATATGAAGTAATAAAAGAACTTCTATTGTAAATAAATGTGGTAATAAAGGACTATTTGCTCGTAAATTCCTGCCATAAAATAAACTGAACCCCCATTTTTATGTCCATGTTTTTGTATTAAATGTTTTATTTTTCTTGCACCCGTTATGTTACAATACAAAATATATTTTATTTAATTATTTTAATATTCATTTCAATGTGCATATTCTAAAAAATTTTATTTTGTGAGAATGTTTAGTAATATTCAACTTTTTACTCGTAAATTCCTGCCATAAAATTAGGCTTGGGCATTTTATGTTAGGAATTTACGAGTAAAAAGTTGAAGTGTAAAAACGAACCCCCACTTTAAAACTAAGCATTCTCACAAAATAAAAGCTTTTAGAATATACACATTGAAGTGAATATTAAAATAAAGAAAATATATTTAGTATTGTAAAATAACGGGTGCAAGAAAAATAAAACATTTATTGCATAAACACGGATATAAAATGGGGGTTCAGTTTATTTTATGGTAGGAATTTACGAGCAAATAGTCCTTTATAAATGTTTACTAAATTGAAAAGGCTAATTATTTTTTTTCTTAAGTTTTTCTTAATTTTTTTTTTTTGTATGAAAATAAATTTTTATATATTTGGAAAGATAATTCAATCACAGAACATATGTATAAAAAAAAAAAAAAAAAAAAAAAAAAATCAATACTCTGACGTTTTTTCTAGTTTCATTTTCATTAAAATTGTCTTCACTGTTTGTAAAATTGTTGCTTATGTTTTTTATTATTTTAAATTCTTTTTCTAGAGTGAACAGAGCTGTATGCGTTTGAAAAATGGCATTGATATTGACAAACTTCGAAATGATTCTGAAGTCATGTTTGAATTACAAAAGGATGATGACTCAAGTAAGTTATAAAACATTTATGGTAATCTTCACCTTTTAGTTGTTAAAATTCCTAGCATAAAATTGTGCGTGCACATTATCTGAAATGTAACTTGATTGTTATTAAGAACACATTTTATGATATTTTTGTGTTAAACCATGCAGTTGTATTGTTTTCGAAACGATTCTGAGATTTGTATATTTCGCAAGGACACTTTCAAAATGGCTACCGTCTTGTTTCAAAGTGAAAGTCAGTTGGCTAAATTCGTAGCATAAAATTATCTGAAATGAACTTAATTGTTATTAAGAACACATTTTATGATATTTTTGTGTTAAAGCATGCAGTTGTATTGTTTTTGAAAAATTTTCTATGACTTATTTCGCATGGAGGCTTTCAAAATAGCTACCGGCTTAGTTCAAAGTGAAAGTCAAGGGAGGTTACTCTAATTGCTTTATTTGCTTGGAATTTTAACAACTAAAGGTGAAAATTACCCTGATTTTATTTTCCATCTTTGTGTCATTAATTTGATTTGTGCTGCATATATTTAACATTAAAATGAATTAAGTATTTTTAATACTTACCCAAGCTTGGTATTGTTTGAAATTGTGTGAAAATTACCCTAAATTCTATTTGGGGAAACAAAGGTATAAAATTGTAATTACAAGCAACTCTTTTCTTTTTTTTTTTTTTTTTTTTTTTTTCCACAGTATTGGCCAAAAAATACTGAAATTTGCATTTATTATTCATCATGTCGCGCTAGTAGCGAGGATATCCATGACACTCTCGCCAACTCTCCCTATCACTCATTGACCCCGGAAGGTCCTCTGCACAGCATGCTGCATCCGCACATAGCTGGTCTATGTAGGTCTTTGCTGACCGGCCCGCACTAGTATGTCTATGTGCCAGTTTCCACAGGATGACGTTGCTTATTAGCCCATCCTTACTTCTCTAGTAGGCTCCGGCATGTCTTGTTCACCTTACTTGATTGGTTTGTGTAACAGGGGGCAGGTGGCCGTATAGCTGCTTTGTTGTGGGATGTTGCTTCCATGATTTGTTCAAAATCACTTGCAGCATCCTTGTGCAGCTCCCATCCAGTTTTTATTCCAGGCGCCTTACTAGAGATAGTAAAAATAGAGAAATAAAAAGATTATGGTTTGGAAGGTTTGATATTTCTAACTCTGTCTTTTAACTTTAATTTGTAAATGCATAACTGATAATCTTCTCTTTTTTTTTCATTTTTTCCCATTTGTTGCTTATAAGATTAAATGGGAGAAATAAAATCAAATATTGCATGGCCCACTAATATATACAGCCCCATATGACACCTAAGCAGGCAGAATTCTAACAGGCCTATTTATTTTATAGTCAATTTATGACTTTCGAAAAAAAATGTTAAAAATATATAAACTTATCTTTTTTCTTCAGAAATATAATAAAAGATTGTAAACAAACAAAAAAATAGTTTTAAAAAATGATGCAGTTATAGAAAACACACCAACAATTTATCTATGATTTCAGGTTATATCAGAAAAAATGAAACCTTTTTAATGTGAAATGTATTCCCTGGTCATGGTAGGCAATGATAGTAATGATACTACAGAGAAACAGTATTTCTGGAGGAGAACTTATGGTTCCATCTAGCCAAATGTTTGTGCTTTAAGATTTTTTGAAACAGACATAAATTGACTATAAAATGAATAGGCCTGTTAGAATTCTGCTGGCTTAGGTAACATATGGGGCTGTATATATTAGTAAGCCATGAATATTGTTAAGTTAAAATAGATTTAATTGTTTTGTATTATTATTTGTTCCAAACATTCTGTGTCATAAGAGGAAACCTGCAGAAATTTCTATTTCTCACTTCATTCAACTATTCATTAAGTAAATGTCTACTCCATATCAATCCTCCTGTACCATGGCCGGTGAAAAATCAAAATCAAATATTGTTGAGTTAAAAATACATTTAACTGTTTTTTATTATTATTTATTGTTTCAAACATTTTGTTATAACACTTTCTTTTTTTTTTCTTTTCATTTGTAGTGTATGAGATTAATGGTGAGAAATTTTCATCTGAAGCTTTTAAAGACATGTACTTAAACATTGCCCAAACAGAAGATGAAACCAAATTGTTTTCAACATCATTTGAAGAATTAGCTGAAACTATGACTGATATTTCGGGTGATGGAGGAGTAATGAAGAAATTAGTGAAATCAGGAGAAGGTGATACAGTCCCAGAAGAAGCCATTGTTCGAAGTAAGTTTCATTTTTTATTTAATAAAGATTTCTCTGAATTTTTGAGATGAGTCTTGATAATTAGTATTATTTGGATTATTCTGACTATTGTCCTCATCTTTATTGTTATCTACACTATTTCTCTGAATTTTTTAGATGAGGCTTGATGATTTGTATTATTTTGAACTATTGTCCTCATCTTTATCTGTGGTCGAGAATGTTTTTCAAACATTGGACTTCAGTCACAGGAGGCACTGTAACTTCAATGGCACAAAAACTACATTATAGTCTTCCGAGACTGAAATGCCATGATATCGTTATCTGTACAATGTTTCGGCCGATGTGCACTCTGGCCTTCTTCAGGTATTTCTTGTCTGACTTGGTAACCATCTTGGACTCGGGAACCTTCTTGTCGTAATCGGGAACCATCACAGAACTTTGAATCTAACCCTTTGTTCAGTCCATGGGGGTATCCTGTTCTCATTCCGTTAACCATAACTGGGGCAGAGGTGTTAAGCTATTAGGTTCAAAGTTCCGTGATGGCTCCTGAGTCCGACAAGAAATACCTGAGGGCACATCGGCTGAAACGTTGTAGTCTGAATAATACAATTTATCAAGCCTCATTTTAAAAAAATCAGAAATAGTGTAGATAACAATAAGTAAGTAAAAAGTAAAGTCGGTGTCAGCGAGGGAGTCTATCCCCTTTTCAATAGCGCTAGACCAAGGAGATTGTTTTAGCATCTGAGGTGAAGCGCCACACCTACCATCAGCTCCTTACTTTACCGCACAGATCCCTGTGCTACTCATACGCTGAGTTGGCGAGGACCGATATCGAACTAGGAACCTTGTGGTTTCCAGCCGAATGCTCTACCGACTGAGCTAACACGGTCCTAGATGAGGACAATAGTCCGAATAATATAAATAATACTAAAATATTTTTAATAATATCCAATTATTAAACATAATAACACTTGCATTCAATTCTTTAATTGAATTAAATCATTAATTTTAAATTTTTAACTTGTGATTTTATTTTTGCTTTATTAACCCTTTGACCCTGAGTTCCTGACCCTAAATTTACCTTCTGTCATTTAAGTGTGATCTTTATACTGGTAAACTGGTGCTACCAGGGTTAAAGGTTACCAAATGAAGATAATCCTAACCCCCATTTTTTTTTTTTGTCTTTCCAGCTCATTACCATGGCTTTTTGGAATATAGTGATGAACCATTTGATTCTACAAGACTTCGAGGTGAAATTTTCAAATTCAGATTAAAACACGGTAAGTTTTTCAAACTATCTATTCTGCCTTCTCACTTGTGTAAAGCAACCAAGCAGTCAGTGAAGGAACATAAAACAATTAAATGAAATAACAAAAAAGCAAAACTGAAGACAATAAATGTAACATAAAAGTACATCTCAAATGATATCAATTTTAAAATCTTTCTTTTCCAATGAATGGCATTTCTCTATCTGTAAAGAAGAAAAAATTAAAACATAGAATTTTGAGTTTCTACACATGCTGTTAAAATTTGAGATCATTTGAATGAAAATTAGTCAAATTATTAGATTAACCCAATGATATGAATTTCACTGAAACACCCAGTACTTCTAATATGTTAATCTTATGTTGTTTTTTAATGATGATACCTATGTATCTTTTCTAATAAATAATATTTCTAAAAACATTAAATATAGAATTTTGACTTCTTTATACCCATGCTGTTAAAATTTGAGATCATTCAAATGAGAATTGGTCAAGTCATTAACTCTTAACATCCTTTTGCGAATTTTCTAAGTCCAGAGCCCTATTCCTATAAGGATTTATCAAAAGGTTGCTAAAAATGGCCTTTGCATCTAAAGTTACCCGTTATTTCACTTAAATCAAAAACCGCTAAATATGTTTAATATTACATTTAAACAAAGGCTTTCCAAGTTCAGTCACATTCCTATAAGGATTTATCAAAAATGCTAAAAATGGTCTTTTCATTTAAAGTTACCCGTTATTTCCCTTAAAATAAAGACTTCTAAATATGTTTAATATTACATTTAAACAAAGGCTTTCCATTCCTATAAGGATTTAACAAAAGATAGCTAAAAATGGCCTTTGCATCTAAAGTTACCTGTTATTTCCCTTAAATCAAAGACTTCTAAATATGTTTAATATTACATTTGAACGAAGGCTATTGTTTGGGACAGATTAGGAAAATGAATGTGACTTCTGGTTGGGTGAAATGAGGTGGTATAGGACATTGAGTTAAATTATAAAATGATTTCAATTTTTCTGAAAGACCTTGTACATCTCAAATGATATGAAATCTCCTGTATAACACTCACACCCCTTTGATTTATTTCTTTGAAAAAATCTTATTAAAAGAAAAGAAAAATGTCTTTATTATACTTTCTGTGTGTCCATATTCCATTTTTATTAATTTGTAAGATTAGGCTTTTTATTTTCCAGTGGGGGGCATTTCTATACCCAAAAAGTAAAAATATCAAATCGAATTTTGAGTCTTTTCTGTACATGGTGTTAAATTTGAGATTATTTGAATGTGAATTTGTCAGTTTATTAGAAATATTATATGAAATGATATCAATTTTTCTGAAACACTCTGTAGATCTCAAATAATGACATTTTTTTTTCAAACACCCTGTATAACACTCACACCTTGGATTTCTTTCTTTTAAAGAATTTCCTCCTGTTTTTGTATTCTCTAACTACTTAAAAAACAAAACAAAACAAAAAAAAAACCTCAAAAATAGAATTGTTTCTACCCATGCTGTTAAAATTTGAGATCATTTGAATGAGAATTGTTCAAGTTATTAGATTATGAAATGATATCAGTTTTTCTGAAACACCCTGTACATTTCAAATAATATGAAACATCCTATATAAAACACACCTTTTGATTTACTTCTTTTTAAATATTTTATTCGAAGAAAAATATCTTTATTATACTTTTCGTATGTCCATATTCCATTTTTATTAATTTGTAAAATTGCTTCATTCATTTTTATCAAGTTAAATGATTGATCCACATCACATGACTCATTATTTTTAGCCATTAAAGTTTCACCAGCCATTCGTGACATTTAATGTGCATATATATTTACGTTGTTGTTAATTGTTTTATTTTTGTAATTTCATCCAGACATATATATAAACACCAACCGCCCTTTTATATATGGATAGATGAATGCATTATATCTATTTTACTCTCTATATTTATTTCTGTATTTTAATTTTTTTTTAACAGGTGAAGTAATTCCTGGTTGGGAGATGGCCATAAAAACAATGAAAAAAGGAGAAATCTCCCGATTCCTAATTTCCCCAAAATATGGTTTTGGAGAACTTGGGTGTCCACCAAGAATTCCTGAAGCCACATTGGGTAAGTAAAGACATTATTTTATTGTATTTATTCCTCTGAATATTTTTTATATGAGGCTTGATAATTTGGATTATTCAGGCTATTGTCCTTGATGAGGGGTTTGTTCAGCAATGCTGTTTTTGTGTATAGTAGAGGTGCTAATAGGATTTTTACCCTTATTGGTCTGTGCTGCATTGTTCTTCTGTCTGCGATATGTTGACATCCGAACAGTAGCTATGTCTGTGGTATCAGTCATTGCAGTTTGGTCCCGAAGTGCTGATTCAAATGCTTCAGCATGACAGATATTCCAACTTCTCAAACCAACATCCAATTATACAATTGCGCTGATGAATCTGTCCAAAACGCAATCATCAACACCCACCTTAAATTCTTCACCACTGACCCAGATAGGCTTGACGAGGAGTTGTACTTACTTAGCTGCTGTTATTAAAACCAACAGTAGACTAACTTACTTCAATAGTCCTCATCTTTATTGTTATCTACATAACATTTCGGCCGATGTGCAACCCCCCCCGGCTTTCTTCAGGTATTTCTTGTCTATCTTGGGGACCTTCTTGAACTAGGAACTTTCTTGTCAAAGGTTGAAGGTTCCCGAGTTCAACAAGAAGGTTCTCTAGTTTACTCATCTACAGACACGTCTCCTCAGTGTGGCTAGACTTAGGTTAGCTCCAGCCAGGATCGAAAACTGACCAATTTATCATCAGTCAGTTCCTAACTACTGGCCCATCAGTACCACCTACAAACGGGGGGTGGTGGAATTTAACTGATAAATACACACAAATATATATGTAAAGGCTACCATAGGAGAGCCACCAGAGAGCTCAATCTACCAGGGGTTAGGAGCATATATTTAGTCATCCACTGACATTGTTGGATGTATTTTTATTGTAGTAAATGCTTTCTGTATATATGAGGGGCATTCACTAAATGAAGTGAATTTTGCCTAAGGAGTTGGGAATTAGGAAGCTCTGTTTAAAGTTGCCCCTTTTTCAAATAATGATGGGTCTTTTCAAATCCCAGAAGACTGTCAGCATGGTCTTCTTTATTGACATCTGCATCTGGAATTTTTTCTTTACCGGAGAGTCAGTGTGTTTAGACTCAATGGATTGTCTTTTTGACTCTGGTTCGTAGTGGTAAACCAATGTTTAGCCTATTCAGAAACATTTTTTGACTAAAAGAAAAAGCTTCTCCATATACATTTCATGTGTTTTGCACTTCTTAGCCACCAAAAATGTGATGACATACCTCTGTTCAAGCCTGGAGTATTGTTTGATTTACTGCCATTTTGAATAGCTTGAAAACAAATATTTTTGTGAGATTAAAATAATTTTTGCTATAAACCAATTCCATACAATGCAGAGTTTATATCTATAGAAAAAAATACTGAAGAAAATTATTTAAAAAAAAATCCCTTATTTATTGAATTTTGATAGTGATTTATAAAATTCTTCTGTTTTAAAAACTCTCTAAAAAAAAAAAATTTTTGCATGTGATATTTTTCTAAAATCTTTCCTCTTCATAAAATAGCAAACATTAAGTTTCATTCATATTTTTCCAAGTTTTGTTGAATTTTAATTAAAGGACTATTAAAAAAAAAAAAAGTTAAATATAAGCTATACCTGATGTTTAACTCTTAACATCCTGTTGAGAATTTTCCAAGTCCAGAGCCCCATTCCTATAAGGATTTATCAAAAGGTTGCTAAAAATGGCCTTTGCATCTAAAGTTACCCGTTATTTCACTTAAATCAAAAACCGCTAAATATGTTTAATATTACATTTAAACAAAGGCTTTCCATTCCTATAAGGATTTATCAAAAGATGGCTAAAAATGGTCTTTTCAATTAAAGTTACCTGTTATTTCCCTTAAATCCAAGACTTATAAATATGTTTAATATTACATTCAAACAAAGGCTATCATTTGGGGTGGATTAGGAAATAAATGTGACTTCCAGCTGGGTGGAATGGGGTGGCATAGGATGTTAAAAGTTAAAAGAATTAGCTTCCTTTCTTGCTTTTTGTTTGTAAAGGAATAATTATTATCTAGACGTATATTAATGTTTCTTGAAAGATTAATTTAAAATCTGAAATTACAACTTTATCGGAGACTAGAAACGGCCATCCGGCATTGCCATGGTAGGGAGGGATTTTTAAAAAAAGTTAGTCCTGCAGATCCATTATTACTAAATCTTCTGTTGGATCGTTTGATGGACTATTAAAATCCCTACATAAAAATAGATTTTGCATTGATCCATCTACTCCGAAAAGAAACGTTAATGTCTGTCTAAAATATTAAATGAAAAAAAAATCCATTCTCTTATTTAAATTTTAAAAAATTCTTTTCACAAATATAAATCAAATCTTTATTTTTGCTCAAAAACCAAGCCCTGGTGATATTTAATGTATATATATATAGGGTGTCCCAGAAGTTACACACCATCCTGGTTTTCAAAAATACACCTTTGTTGATTTCAAATCACTGTTATTGAGAATAATTGTAATAAATGCTCAAATTGAGAGATAGAAAATGAATTGCGACAATCACTATCAATGAATGTTTTTGAAATAACTAAAGGTGTTTTTCAAAACCTGGATGACACATGACTTCTGGGACACCCTGTATATTTACTTTGTCGTTAATTGTTTTATTTTCGTAGTTTCCTCAAGACATACATACACACAACTGCCCTTTATTTATTTGTCTAGATAGAAGATAGATGTTCTGTAATCCTTTAAATTATTTTTTATTTTTCAGCTTTATTTGAAATTGAACTTTTATCTTTTGTGGATGAAGTTGGAATTGAAGATTATTGTCACTTAAATGAAGTAAGTTTTTTTTCTCTTCTGTTAATATATTACTTTAATTGGTAAATATTACTTTAATTGGTTAATATTACTTTAATATTTGATATTTATCATGTATATCTATTTACCCTCCCCTCCATATAAGCAGGTGGGGGGGGTCCCTGTGGCATAGTGGCTAATATTGTAGTAAAACAAGTTTTAACCCCAGTCACGCTATTACATTCACTTTCTGACTAATATCTTTGGGAAAGGTATGAACCTCCTCAGTTAGTGTCCGCCTAGAACCACAAGATTCCTGGTTCGATACTGGCCCTTGCCAAATGGTTAAGCCTTTCATTATTAATATCTGATGTGATCTCTCCAAGCCTGAAATATTGTGTATATTATTAAATACCCACTTCTGCTTTGTATATATGGGAAGCGTTTCTTTCAATTCTTTTTATGATTGATACCCGTGGTTATGCCCTCATATTTAAATCTTTACTAACTTTCTGGAATAGCTAGCTGTTATTTTTTGTTCCCTTCTGTTTCTTGTAGTCTGTAGCTATCTTCATGGCTCATTTCTTCTAACTGGTCTGGTTCTTCAAGATGCTTGTCTGATTATGTCAAGGCTGCCATTAGTTCTCGGAAACAACACAAGGCATATACTTTGTTGAATCGTGGTCAGATTCACTATGGTCAAGGCAATATCCTGTTTTTATCATAGGCCTATGTTGACACCCATGCATTTCCTGTGCCTATGTGTCAGTCATTACACCTGTCTTCTGGCTGTCACTTTATTGATCAGTCAATATATTACATTATAATATTGCTCAGCCTGAAATATTGGGCTTATGATTTCAAACAAATCAACTCAAGTTTTACCTACTGATAATTAAAAGCTTAAATATCTTAGTCATTATTTTGAATCTTACTTTATTTTTTTTTTTTTTTTCAGGAAGAAAAATCTAAACTTACTTTTGAACAGATTAACAAAATGGTTATCAAAGAAAAAACGGTAAGTACAGACATTTATTTTTGTGTTCAAGGCACACTACAGTTAATACAAATCTTATTATAAATGGAGATTATGTGCCTGTAACTGAAACTGTCACAATTCCCTAAAATTTTATTTGTTTAAATATCAATAATTAAGAAAATTGTTTTATATTATTAATACTGTTGGCCTTATTTACATACTAATAACTAAACATTCTCAGTTTGGGTTACGAACCTGTCTCTTTTTGGCTTCAGTTCTGGAGTATTGCCATTACTCCCAGGTCCACTCTGACCCAGAGTGGTAATGATATCAAATAGATTTGTTTAATAAAATTTATTTATACTTGATAGGACTGTATGTATTAAAAAAAAGACCACACTTAAGAAATAACATGTAAATATGAACATACAATGAATGCTAACTTTAAGGCATAAAATAATCCTAAACTGGTTGACATGTTAAAATCAATCAATTTTTTGAAAAAATTGTAATTATGAAATTATTTAAAAAAATTTTTTTATTTTTATTGTCCTTGTCCTTATGAGTTCTCAATGAAAACTTCTACAATAATTTTTCCAGTTATGAATCTAGTTAATTTCTCTCTTTTTTTTTCAGTTGGGGACAGAATTTTTCCAGTCGAAACAATTACAAAAAGCCTACAACAAATACAAACTTGTAAGTTGAATTTTCTTTTCTACTTCAATTTTTTCTTCTTGTCAATCTTAACTCTTAATATCCTGTTGAGAATTTTTTAAGTTCAAAACCCTTTTCTCTAAGGATTTATAAAAAAAAGTGGCCTTTCCATTTAAAATTACCTGTTATTTCCCTTAAATCAAAGACATGTTTAATATTACATTTAAACAAAGGCTTTCAAAGCCCAGAGCCCCCATTCCTATAAGGATTAATCAAAAAATGGCTAAAAATGGCCTTTTCATTTAAAGTTACCTGTTATTTCCCTTAAATCAAAGACTTCTAAATATATTTAATATTACATTTAAACAAAGGCTTTCCAAGTTCAGAGCCCTATTCCTATAAGGATTTATCTAAAAATGGCCTTTTCATTTAAAGTTACTTATTTCCCTTAAAATAAAGACTTCTAAATATGTTTAATATTACATTTAAACAAAGGCTATCATTTGGGGTAGATTAAAAAAACGAATGTGATTTCCAACCGGTCGGAATGAGGCAGTATAGGACAGTAAGAGTTATAGTTTAATATTTGATTTATACAAAAAACAACTTTGTTTTACTTTAATGTTGATGGAACTTTTTTTTTTTTTAAAAATCGGGCGTCATTCTTCTATTTTATCTTATTAGAAAAAGAAATTTTTTTTTTTCGTTTTGCGAAGGCAGTTAAAAATTAATACTAATTATAAATTATGCTGTGGAGAAAAAGAAAGAAAAAATCTACATTGTAATTATTAGATACCTCAGTTGAATGAGCTATCTTTATCAAATTCTAGATTGCAATGGAGTTATCAGAATAATAATTAATTAGAATAATTTTATTGTTATTGTTTAGAAAAACTACAATGGTTAAATTACAAAAATAATAATAGTACTGGGTACTCACTTGGTTACCTCATTTTAGGGCGTTCTTCCTTCGAGGTAGCAGGTACTTTTTACAATATCACAATTTTTCCTTAAGGGGATCCTCCTTTCAGCCTGTACGGTACATAAATTTGAAAAGTGTATTTCATATATGGCTTTGTTGTATATTCTTTCTTCTATCGTCTGAACTTTGGCTTGGGGACTTCGTGTCTGGTCTTCCATTGGGGATTTCTTTTTATCAGAAGCCCTGTGTCATTGGTAGTTTTTAGATAATAACACAAGACTTCGATTTGCTTTAGATCATATTTTATTCCGAAATCCCCACCATACTACCTGCGCAGATTGAGTACGGCAGTGCGCTTAACGCGACTTACCACCTTCGTGGTTTGGCCGATACTGAACTAAAAACTCTTTCTAATCTAAACCGGAAGAGGGGCTTCTCCACCGATTCTCACGGTATCCACTGGAAAGAGGATCAGGACTGAGGTCAAGCCGAGTCACTCAATCCTTCAAGGCCGACAGCTGCAAATTATAACAGCCATTTTGGTTTCTACACTAATGGTACATAAGTGTTAGGAATCTAATAATTATGTAACAGCTTGACTCCAAAGTCTAAGCTTTGATTTTATTACTTTTTACTTACCTGTTGTTTATCTTTATTTATTTTTCTTCTTTCTCTTTCAGGGGACCCAAATATTAGAAGAGTATCTACCCAAGAATTCTGAAGAGCAACGGAGAGGAGAAGAATTGCTTTTACCTCTTAATCTAAATCTGGCATTATGTTGCATTCGTCTTAGCCATTTCGGCCGTGCTGTATCATATTGTCAAAAGGCTTTGCAGTTAGATGATAAAAATACAAAAGCCCACTACAGACTTGGCCAGGTATTCATTTATAGTTTTCTCTTTTTACTTTCTCTGAAATCTTCAATTCAGATGGGCGGAGAGGCCCTCTTTGATCATTCGGGTGGTCACGTCAAAACCTAGACATAATTTTTGTACAGTTTTTATGTTACAAAACCAGTTTAACCACATGCATGTGAGGGAATAATCAGCACAGACACGTCCGGCCTCAAAGGCTCTCTGGTCATTCTGAAATTATGGCTTTTATTTTCCTTATATGAATTCTCAATCAAAATTTCAATAATTAAACTAAATTTTCTTTCCCAAGGAGTTGCCTGGTCACATGACTCCATAAGCCAATCAGAATCCTGTTACAGGTCAACTTGGGTTCAAGATTTGCCAATTTAAACTCTTGGTGATTTTTCATGAGTTTAAGCTTAAATTCAAATCCTAACTACACTTCATTACAAAAATGATAGGCTATGCCTATTCATTATGTAACAATGCTTTAAAAAAAAAAAAAAAAAGTAAAATCGGCTAAGGAGGTCTATTGTTAGTATCAGCCGGGCACCGAGGGAGTCTATTCCCTTTTTGCTAGTGCTAAACAAGGGATATTGTTTTCCTGAAGTAGGGTGCCACACTGTCAGCTCCTCGCTGTACTGCACAGATCACATTCCAAAGCTGTGGTATTCATGCATACACGGAGTTGGCGAGGGTTAGTATCAAACTAGGAACCTTGCAATTCGGAGTGGTAGTACCTGTTAGGGTCCCATCAAGAATGAATAAAACAAAACGTCTTTGGCATAAAATACCCCAACAGTGGTTGACATGCCGTAAAAATCCAATCAACCTTGCAATTCCTAGGTGGATGCTCTCCCGAATGATTATAACTGAAACTTTTTTAATTTTGATAATCGATTTTCTTTATTTTATAATGTATATTTTAATTGAAGTATTTTAATTTATTCTAAGTAATTTTTCTAAAAAGATTTATTCTAAGTAATTTTTAAATTGATTTTTGTATGTAATTTCTTTCTACTTTCCTTTTTTTTAAGGCATACCATAAACTGGGCAAATATGAAGAAGCTGTTGCTAGTCTCAACTTAGCAAAGAAGCAATCTCCTTCAGATGCAAATATAACACAATTATTACACCAATTGAACAAGTATGTCTACAGTTTTTCTATTTCCTATCAACTTTTTTTGACAACCATGAGAAAAGACAATTTTAAATATCCACATGAAACTATATATACAACTACAGCCCCATATGTTACCTAAGTAGGCAGAATTATAACAGGCCTATTCATTTTATAGTCAATTTATGTCTGTTTTGAAAAATCTTAAAGCACAAACATTTGGATAGATGGAACCATAAGTTCTCGAGAAATACTGTTTCTCTGTAGTATCATTACTATTGCCGACCATGACAAGGAATACATTTCACATTGAAAAGGTTTCATTTTTTTTTCTCATATAACCTGAAATCATAGATAAATTGTTGGTGTATTTGTTTTCTATAACTGCATCATTTTTTAAACTATTTTTGTTTGTTTACAATCTTTTATTATTATATTTCTGAAGAAAAAAACAAGTTTGTATATTTTTAACATTTTATTTGAAACGGTCATAAATTGACTATAAAATGAATAGGCCTGTTAGAATTCTACCTGTTAAAGTGACATATGGGGTCGTATATATTAGTAGGCCGTGATACAACATATATCATTGTAGGTAAATTACAAGAATAATTTATATATTGTACTTTGTTTAATTGTATAAGATGAATGATGTATCATTCAAAACAATATCATGTAAAACATGGGAGAAGGAAAAAAGACTGATAGGTGTATTTACCCAGTCCCTCCACATAAGCAGTCAACTTTTTTAAGCAGTTTGAATTCAAAGTTTTCCTTCTCCAGGATTGGTTGTCCCCATGGCATAGTGGTTAAAGCGCTGGACTGCCACATTGTTGTAAAAGTTAACCAGTACCGTATGGACATGTAACATTATTTTTATTTTTTTTACCTTGAAAAGTCATAAATCCTGGCACAATTTGGCATTAGAGTATAATAAAAAATGATAAAAATTTATTTAAAGTAGCATGAAGAATACCATTCTGTCTAATTACAAAGCAAATTTTAAATCTATTTCTATGTAATTTTGTTTCTTTTCTAAAAAGTTTTCTCATAGAAATTCAATGTTACTTTTTTTGACTAGTAAAAATGATAATCATTTTTTTGAAAAAAAATGAATACTTTTAATAAAGTATTTTTTCCTAAATCCAATTTCTTTCTTTTATTTGCAGAGATGTCCAGGATTATAGACAAAAAGAAAGTCAAATGTACCGTAAAATGTTCAAACAAAAACCAATCAAAGCACGAACATGTAAGTAATCAGTTTTATTTCATCTATTTTTTTTTTTTTTTTTTTTTTTTTTTTTTTCCTAAAATTTGTATTTGTATTTTTTTTTTTTTTTTTTTTTTTCTTCTAAATTTATTTCTTTTTCAAAATTTGTATTTTTTAGATTTTTTTTTTTTTTTTTTTTTTTTTTTTTTTTTTTTTTTTTTTTTTTATAATTTAGGATGCAATAAATAATTATAGCTCTATTATTGATTAGAAAAAAATGAGTGATTTTTGGATTTAGCATTTAAAAAAAAAAAAAACTGCCTTAAAATCAGCTATTATATATTTGACATTGAAAACATTACTGACAAGTGTTATCCTGTCACAACTTGTCCCTTGTTTTTATGTGTTCATTTGATCAATTAGGTGTGAGGTTGTATATTAGTGATTATGATCTGGTCTCCAGTGGCTTTGGCCATTTGACTGGTCAGAGATGAATAACAGTGTGATCCCAGGAAGCCATCCCACCAGGCAACACCTACCCCCTTGATTTAAAAGGGCAAAGCTGGATTTATTGCCCAGTGCCTGAGGCGTCTCCAATAGAGGAATGCCAATGGGATCCATGCAATTTTTTCACCTAACTTCAGTTTGTGCGTTGTCCCCCCCCCCACACACCCATTAATGGTCCTTGTGTCAAACTGGCATGGTGGGGTACCAGTAAATACCATATTAATATCGGCGTGATCCCAGAAGTCCATTTCCCCAGACAACACCCGCCCCTTTTGATTTAAAGGGGCAGAGCTGGGTTTATTGCCCAGTGCCTGAGGCACCTCAATAGATCCATGCAATCTTTTAACTTGCCACGTATGAGCTTCGGTTTGTGCATAGTCCCCCATGTTGATGGTTCTTATGGCATGATGGGGTGCCAGTAAATACCTGCATGTTAAGTGATTTGTGTCCCTGGATTTAAGGAGATAGCAAAACCAAAAGGGTCTGGCCACGGCCTACTAATATATACGGCCCCGTATATCACCTAAGCAGCAGAATTCTAACAGACCTATTCCTTTTATAGTCAATTTATGTCTTTTCAAAAAAATCTTAAAGCACAAACATTTGGCTAGATGGAACCATAAGTTCTCCTCGAGAAATACTGTTTCTCTGTAGTATCATTACTATCATTGCTGACTATGACCAGGGAATACATTTCACATTGAAAAGGTTTAATTTTTTTCTGATATAACCTGAAATCATAGATAAAATTGGTGTTTGTTTTCTATAGCTGCATAATTTTTTTAAACTTTTTTTTTTTTTTTTTTTTTTTTTTTTTTTACTACAATCTTTTATTACATTTCTGAAGAAAAAAGACAAGTTTGTATATTTTAAACTTTTTTTTTTTTTTTTTTTTAAACAGTCATTGAATAGGCCAGTTAGAATTCTGCCTGTTAAAGTGACATATGGGGCCGTATATATTAGTACGCCGTGGTCTTGTTTATATTTCTTAACAGTATGTCAAGTGTCCTCCCGTCTGAGTCCTAAATAGTCAGGGGCTAGTTCTTGTACTTTGACTGGGGTTAGTTATATACTACAGTCAGAATTTTAAAACTTTTTTATTTGAAAAGTAAAAAGAACTAGATTTATAATTTTTATATTATACTACTGTCAGAATTCTAAAACTTTTTTTTCATTTGAAAAGTAAATAAAAGAATTAAATTGATAATTTTTGTATTTTCCTCTGATTTTTTTTAGTGACAACAAATCTTGAAGATGCAAGAAGAGAGGCAAAAGAAAAAAATGTGTTTGTGTCCGAAGATTTCCGGGAAAACGTTCGTAAATATTTAAAGTAAGTTCTTTGGTTATACTTCTTAAAAAATTGTCTTTTTCTTTTTACTGTATCCCCCCCCCCTGTATAACACAACGTTGGAGGCACATGATGTAATGGTTATCACCATTAGAACATTGGACATAGAATGTTTCTGTATTACTAGTACATCCAAATAAGGGTTTGTGCTAATAATAAAGTACTTTACCACAGACTGCTAAGACGCCCTGTTGGCCGTGGGTGGTGACCCATGTGCTTAAGGATAGAGGCCAAGTGGATGAGCAGTTCATGACTTGCAATACTCCACTTTGGCCCTATCTTGGGCTAGACGGGCGGTCGGAGAGGCCCCCTCCGATCAATCGGCTGGTCACATCAAGCCCTAGCACCTATATGATTTTCCCAACCCTATTGCCCTTATGGCAAGCCCTTTTTATCATATGGGTACTAGAAGGTGGTGGCTGCGGGTCTACATGTCCTGGGAATTACGTTAAACTCTATCTGATGGTGAGGTTCCAGGTTTGGGGAATGTGGAGCACCCCTTCATCACCATTGCTCCCTGGTACACTCTGACCCGGAGTGGTAGTACCTGTTAGGGTCCCATCTATGGGTTAAATAGAAAAACATGAGTTTATAAACAAAATTGTATTATCCATTAAGAATTAATTTATTTCACAACTTTGTCGGCATTAAATGACCCACTGAGGTTGATATGCCACAAACCAAACCGACTGCTAAGAATTGATCCTTTTTTGCTAAGGACTAATCACAAATAAGGATATCAAGGAAAAGAAAACAGATTTTTTTTTTTTTTTTTTTTTTTGTTACTGAGAATTTTATTTGTTAGAAAATTGACATTTCACAAATAAACTTTGATAAAAATAATCAATTCCCATGTGTGTCTAAGTTATTGAAGTTCCATTAAAATTTGTAGCAATAATAAAAATGGTTCAGTTTTTTATGTTTGTCCAATATATTGTCATTTTAAAAAATATCTTGTTTTATCATTGATCATCTTTTTACATGTTCAACTTCAAATGATTTCTGAAAAACAATTAAGAACTTTGACAATTAAGAACATAGTCAGAAAAATAATAACTTCCTATGTGTGTCTAAGCCATTGAAGTTTCATTAAAATTTATGACAATGATAAAAAAATTATTTTTATGAGATGTGGATTAATCTTATTATAATGGAGATTGTGGGTTTTTCTGTCTGTAACCGAAACTATATTACTATACAAGTCACAATTCCCTTTGTTATTTACATCATATTCTCCATGATTTTATTTTTTATTTAAACCTCAATTATTAGTAAAATTGTTTTACATCATTAAGACTAATAACAATATCTACATACTAATAACATGCAATTATATTTATATATTCAACGAAATAACGGTTTACGGTGTGAATGGGAAGGCTAATTTGCATATTGATCTTAAAAAATTTGATTTTAATAAATATATGCTTAGTATTATTGATTTCTAATTGTTTGGTTTTATCTTAATAAATATGAGCAAAAATCTCGGATAAATCTTAACAGAAATCTATTAACATAAAGAAATAACTGTAATTTTGTTCTTTTCTTCCTATTTTAACTAAATAGTTAAATTAGGGAAATTTACCACTGAAAGACGGGAGTAAGGGAAAATGGTGGAACAGTTAGTTTAAAAGTTATTCTATTTTCCGATTATACCCCCTCTGTTCCAAATATTTTTATCTGAATTCTTATTCAGTTTCATTAGCCTTTCTAATTTAACATGATATTTTATTAGATTAAAACTTTAATACTTGCACCTGGAGGGTGCATATATTTGCTAGTATGAATAATTATGATTTTGATAACTAAAAATATAAGTAAAAGTTAATAAGAACTTCTTGTTATAAGGATAGCAGTCCGATATATCACAATTCGAAAAGTCTTATACAAAACCTGCTGCCTTTCAAGGAAAGGCTAGGGAAGTAAACCCTGAAAACAAATCGGGAGCCAGAGTCCCTAAGGTGGTGTGATGCTGAAATCCAGTGCTACCCATCAACTCCTGTGACACTACCATTGCCAAACTGCATTGGTTCCTTACCTTTCCTTTGGATCACAGTGGCAGTGTGGAGAGGGGGGATTTGCTGCATAGGCAACAGCTCATCCAAAAAAGAAAAACACTTGACATTACTCCATCTCTCATAGACAAAAGACTGCCAACATCAGTATCATAATTATAAATAAAATTTTAAAAATAGTTCTTTTTTATTTATTATTGTCTGTTTTTATCTTGGTCAAAACCATAATTTTATATTTTGAAATGTAAAAATTCACTATATTTTGTCTTTCTTTCTCAGAAACTTTAAATCAGAAAAATGTCTAACAGAATGTCCAATGCCAGCATATAATTTGACTGTGGCTGAAATTGCTTTTATTTTGGAAACAGTTGATAAATTTAAACTTCAGGCGGTACAAACTGGATCGGTAAGTAAAATTTCAACTTATAAAAAAATAATTTTTTTCTCCATATGTTTAGATAATATGTATTTGCAGTGTATGGTCAATCGGGTTGGTTCAGTGAGTAGAGCACCTGCCTAAAAATCGTTAGGTCCCTGCCAACTTGGTGAATGAGTAGCATTGATTGGGTAATCTGATTTGTGCTGTAAAGTGGGAAGCTGTGGTGCTCCACCTCAGCAAAAACACTCTAGTCTAGCACTAGTGAAAAGGGGATAGACTTCCTCACTGTTCAGCTCTCCGCCAACTTTTGTTTTACTATCGTTATGTATCTGCAGTATATGTTGCCAACAAAATCTTCTTCAAATGAAGATCCTGGGGTTGGGCAGGGTTTCTAGGCTTGAAACATTACCACTTACTCTTCATTATCATCAGGATCTGCCAACATTGTAGGGTTCCTTTGACTCTTTCTTGGTAAGTCGCCACAATGGCATCCAGTGTCAGCATTGAGCTGATGAATGAATTTTTTTTTTTTTTTTTTTTTTTTTTACTGGTCGGTCAACACCGGTTTATTCATGTGTAAGAATTCAAAAAAGAATGTCACTTATGAGTTTGGCCTTTTCTACAGCAGAGTCCAACTTGTCATTCTTGGATAGTTTGCGAGATGGGAGGCAAATGGCTGTACAACTGCGGTTTTTTAGGGTGCTACTTTCAGGATTTATTCAAAATAGCAGATAGCATCCTTGGTTGGTTCCTCTAGCACATGTTTTGTCTAAGTGGTGCAACCATACAATAGTACTGACAGGGCTACAGCTTGGAAGAATTCTCAGTTTATTTTATCAGAGAGATCTAATTTCCATAATAGATAACTTGTCAATAGTCCAAATGGTGCAACCATACGATAGTACTGACACGGCTACAGCTTGGAAGAATTCCTATTTTATTTTATCAGAAAGATCTGATTTTCATATGATGAATAAACTTGTTAATAGTCCATAGTTTACCTATGCAAATCGGCTGAATTAGTTCAGTTGGTAGAGCATCAGCCTAGCAACCACAAGGTTCCTAGTTTGATACTGGCCCTCGCCAACTCTGCATAGAAATAGCACAGGGATCTGTGCGGTAGTGGCCGTCTACCTCAGATGCTAAAAGCTAGTGAAAATAGGATAGACTCCCTTGCTGATATTGTCATTCGTCTGCCTCGCTGATTTTACTTACTTACCTATGCGAATGTTGACCTTGCTTTCAGTAGATGAGATATTGCTACCAATGCTTGCCACTTCATGAGATGTCACCATCTTAAAGATCAATGCTTCTTGCTGCCTGTTCCAGGTTATGCAGCAGAGAATCCTGGACAAGGCTGGTTGCATTTCACATAGCACTAATACCTTGGAAAAGAGCTCTGGATAAATAGGACAGGCTGGGCTCGTATGGCAACTGGCCTGGGACACCCAGAGTAATATAGTATCTCAAAGACAAACCCAGCCATTATGGCATCAAAAATTGTTTTAATTTGGATAACATATTTATTATATAGACAGATCAGATCTTATAAAGAAGTGAATAGTTTTCCATATCTTATTATAATGGACATGTATTTGTCTGTCT
Organism: Doryteuthis pealeii; assembly: GCA_023376005.1. Classification (NCBI taxonomy): domain Eukaryota; kingdom Metazoa; phylum Mollusca; class Cephalopoda; order Myopsida; family Loliginidae; genus Doryteuthis; species Doryteuthis pealeii. The sequence continues at coordinate 26,111,762 of CM042176.1, read as the reverse complement.
GTAACCAAAATTAAGACACTACTCAATTCACAATTCCCTTAATTATATCACATTCTCCATGATTTTATTTTTTATTTAAATCTCAATTATTAATAAAATTGTTTTACATTAATACTGTTGTCCTTATCTAAACATTAACATGCAATTGTATTTATATATAAAATAGCAGTTTATATTATTGATTTCTAATTGTTTGGTTTTATCTTAATTATTAAATTGTATTCTTTACTTCCTATTTTAACTAAATAATTAAATTAGGAAAATTTCATAATGGAAGTATACTCCCCTGTTTAAAATCTTTTTATCTGCATTCTTATTTAGTTTCATTAGTTTTTCTAATTTATATTTTATTACATTAAAACTTAAATACTTGCACCCTCTGGGTGCATATATTTGCTAGTATATATAAAACTTTTTTTTTTCTTTTTTGCAGGGCGAAAATATGTACATCAGAATCCGAAAGCCTGGTCATCAATTGTTACGGAAAGATGAAGTTGTTTTAAACTAAAATAGAATAGAAATTAAGTTCTTATTAATTTTTACTCGTATTTTTTTTATTTCTCAATTTTTAAATAAATAGGATGTAAGCTCTGAGTGAGAGACTTAGGTCTTTTTTTTTTTTTTTACTTAAGAAAGACTAGTTAAACACACCAGCTGTGGTAATCTGAACATTAGCTACATAAATGAGAGTAACCTCCCATTGTTTCTTTCACTTTGAGGAAGCCTTATGTTTTGGTTGGTCATTTTCATTTCACCGTAAATCTACACTCAAAATACAAATGTGCATGTTTTAACATGAAAATATCATAAAGTGTTCTTAATAACAATTCAAATAATGATATTTTCGTGTTAAAACATGCAATTGTATTGATTCAAACAAATTCGTATTTTCGTGTAGATTTACGGGAAATGAAAATGGCTTGACCAAAACAAGGGAGGATTACCACAACTGCTCTAATATGGCCTAAATGAGTTGCAATAAAAGTCAAAATTCCTAATAATTTTTAATTTGAAGAGGAAAACAATTTGAATTAATTTCCTTTTCAGAACTAAAGACAAAACTAAGAACAGGCAGATTTTTTTAAAAATCTTTAATCTTTTCCCACCACAAATTTTTAATGAGACGTCAATGGCCTAGACCAGGGATCACCAAATTTATTTTACCGGTGGGTCGTATAATTGAAAAAAAAAAAAAAAAGAGCTAGTTTGGTGACCCCTGACCTAGAAGTGAAAGTGATTAATTTCCTTAATTATTGGGGTCAATTTGATCTTTATCAAACATTGACAACTCAAATCAAGGAAAAGAAATTTCCCTCTTTTCTTTTATTTCATTTTTTAAATTTTTGACTTTTTGCTACAATTTTTTTTCTTTCTCCCACTCCAATTTTCTTTCTTTCTCCCACTCCTTTCTTTCTCCCACTCCAATTTTCTTTCTCCCACTCCAATTTTCTTTCTCCCACTCCAATTTTCTTCTCCCACTCCAATTTCTTTCTCCCACTCCAATTTCTTTCTCCCACTCCAATTTTCTTTCTCCCACTCTTTCTTTCTCCCACTCCAATATTGTACAATTTTAAAATCTCTTGTTTTATCCTGCATTTATCATCTTCACTTTGTACGTACAGGGTTTTACTTGTACAAGAATTCATGAGATTTTATACATGTATATACACAATTGGAATAAAAACAAATTTATACAAAACCAACTTGTTGAATTCTTTTCTTAAATGTCATGTATCAGTAACCTGAACATTAGATACATAAATGAGTAACATCCCCTTGTTTCTTTCACTTTGAAGAAGCCATATATTTTGGTCGGCCATTTTCATTTCACCATAAATCTACACTGAAAATACAATTTGTTCGAATTAATACAACTGCATGTTTTAACATGAAAATATCATAAAATGTGTGCTTAGTTGTATTGATTACGGTGAAATGAAAATGGCCGACCAAAATAGATGGCTTCTTCAAAGTGAAAGAAACAAGAGGATGTTACTCTCATTTATGCAGCTAGTGTTCATATTACCATGTGATCAGTGAAAGAATTACAAAAATGAATAAATAAAAGTAATAAAAGATATTTATTTTGAACTTTAAAAAACAAAAACGATGAAGCATTTTAACTATTATTAGTTTATGCCATCATAGTATTTTTTTTTTTTTTTATAACTCAACATTGAATGTGTAAAGAATAATGTCAATAACAATTATATTGATAATCTTTTATAAAAATTCGTACAAATGAAAAAAAAAAACAAACGTTCCAACCTTGGAAATTAGAATACATTTTTTCAATTGTTAAATTCTAATTGAGGTTCATCAGATATTCTTAGTCTGTATTGAGTATAAGGCAAACCCCTTGAAGAACCCAATGACTGATATGATCTGTAGTTGATAAATCCGCCTCAAATACAAGACCAACTCCCATAGCATTACGGCGTTGAGATGTTACATATACAGGAGTCCGTAGAGTATTCTGTAAAGAGAAAATTTTATTTTTTATTACATGAAAAACTATACATTAAATTACTTTTAGGGGTTTGATAATACGAGGTTGAGTCAAAAAGTTATGTCATTTTCTTTATAAAACTAAGGCCTACATTGAGACCCTAACGAGGCTCAGAGCAAGAATCCGACAAAGAAGACCCAACTTGCCAATCGACAATGTCCCTGCATGACAATGCTCGACTATACACAGGCATCAGGACAAGGGAAAAAAATCGCCTCATTTGGGTGGTCAATTTTACTGGATCGTCCATACTCACCAGATTTAGCACCTTTTAGAATATCATCTCGTTGGACCCATGAAAGAGGGTTTTGAGAGGCAAACATTATTTCAGTGACAAGGAAGTGAAATCTGTAGTGAAGAAGTGGCTCGAAGAACAATCAACAGAATTTTACGGGACAGATACATGGTCTCATTTGAAGGTGGAACATTGCTATTGAGAGAAATGGTGACTGTGGAGAAGTAGGGATGTGATCTACAGAGGACCAGCTTCATTTTGATGCATGATAAATGTTCCTGTGTTGGTAATTATACCTGTCCTAAATAAAATGGCATTACTTTTTGACTCACCCTCGTAATAACTCAATTTTGATTTATGCATAAAAGTACTCCTAGGAGTGTAATAATTATGTATTTACTCAACTCCTCAGCATGAGCAGGGTGCATTACAAGGTCAAGTTTTTAACCAGTTTAACAGGTTTTAATTTTTATTAGTTATTTTATAACAGTTTTCAACGTTGAAGAATCCGGTCTTCCTTACTATTTACCCATAGCTGGAGAGAGAATAGTTTGATTCATACATTTCTCAAGGGTATTAGTGCTATATAAACAGTTATGTCCAGGATTTGAACTTAGCTTACCATTTCCTAGAACGTTTCACACTGAGAAAAAAAAAACTTGCACTCTCATACTAGTTAAAACTATCATCATGCCTACCAAACCCTGCATATAATTTGTTTTCCACCCACAATACAGGGGAGGGGGTACAAAAGAAGGTATACAACAGTATCACAAAGATGAAATTAGTATATTATCTTAAGTGTCCTCATTTTGTAAAATTTTGGTGTCATTCGTCATATTTAATTGTGACTAATAATTAACGTATTAATAATAATTAATGTTATTACATGTACATGGAACATTTGTTTAATAAATGCAATGAGTATTGTATGTGTTTTTTTTTTTTTTTTTTTTTTTTTTTAATAATTGTATACCTACTTTTGCCCCCCCCCTGTAAAGGGGGGAGTCCATGCGGTGTAATAGCTAAAATGCTGGACTGCAACATTGTAGTAAACGGGTTAGAACCCGAGTTACCACAGATACATTCACTTTCAGACTAATACCCTTGGGAAAGGTATGAACCCCCTCATCCTCTGCAGCTACAATAGGGTAGGTTGATTTTTTCACTTTTTTTTTTTTTTTTTTTTTTTTTTTTTTTTTTATATCAAATTCTCTCAAACAGCAAAATTTGTGTGTTGGTATAATGAATACTGATACCAAAACTAGATCTCATACTTGCACCATTGAGGAAATAGCATCAAAGATCGTCTACTTTCAATATTTAAAACGAAAGGAATAAGATATTATAACTAGAATTCAAACTGAAAATATGCCCCCACCAACACCTGATATGCTTTTTACCTAATAATTAAGCTGTAATGGTGATAACATTTTAAAAGATTGAAATCTATTTCCTCAAAGGAAGGCAAAGTTTTAAAGAAAAAATATTTTGTCTTGGTAATTCTTTATGTTTAATTAGCAATTTTGCCACATGGAGATGTTACAGTTCCAAAATGGAACTTCCTGTTCTACAAGGATGGCTTAGTATTAAATAACCCATGAAGGTTGATTATACTCTCAGGTGCACTCTGACCCAGAGTAGTACTACCTGTTATGGTCCTATTTATGCATCAAACAGATTTGTTGAAAGGTGATAATTTACCTGTAATTTGAGTCGTCTACTCTCAATCGGGTTGATCTTTTAATACTGCAATTCTTGGACAAGTTGTTTGGGTTTTTGTCTAATCAAACAATTATTCTTCCGATCCCATCCAGCTCCTTCCAAATAAAGTCCATGGATATAACATCCTGAAAGAGATTTTAATCAAATAATAACGATATTTCTCAGCTAATTTTTAAAAAGAAAGAAAAGGAAACAATATGGACATAGTGATTGAATTAACTTTTGAAAAAGGAAACGTAGAGATAGTGACGTGAATTAAGTCCCTTTTTTACCTTCTATTCTCCAAGAGAAGTATTGGAAGTCAGTTAGTCTACTGTTTGGTTGAATAAACAGCAGCTAGCTGAGTGTATTTGGTGTGTGCGCAAATACACCGTTTATTTACAAAAAATGTTACAATAAAAATGCAATTGAGCACACACCTGGGCATACTGCCCGAAGTTTTTTTTTTGGGGGGGGTACAAAAAGTGGTCATGCTTCTATATCTTTAGTTCTGTCTTAGCTAGTCTCACTCGCCGACCAATCCATACTAATAAATATAAAAGCACATTCATCCATCGTCTTACACTACTGCTTTCACCATAAAATTCGCTGTCACTTCTGTGTGATGCCCTACCCATATGATAAAATTAAAAGCCTATTTGAAATTTTATTTCATTTAACAGCAGCTAGCTGAGTACAACTGAAGCAGTGTCCAAGACAGTTGGTATAATATAGAAATTCAAGAATCGATCCATTCATGAATTTGGGTGATTCCATTCCTTGAGTTCTGATTGGCTGCTTGATTTGAATGATATTGCGAAGAGTTTTATAAATACCCTGTCATTCTGCAGTAGACTTTGCAACTATTCGGGTTTGTACTTGGGTTACAACTGTTTGTTGTCATTTCTCCCAATTCGATGGTAATTGGAACTTTGATTATTCTTCAAGAAGAACACGAAAACAATTGATCTCTGTCTACAGATAGGGGGAGATCTTTCGAGTCATATGGTAGTGGAATATACTCGAACATGTAATTGTTTTATACTTCCTCTGTCCCAGCAAGCCTCAACGATTTTATCTACCTAAAAGACTATTTCCTATTAGACATTTCTCCCATACAACTTAGCATAACTCTTCTTTATTCTTCAAATTCAGCAGATGCCATACCAGCCTCAGACATTAATCCTATTAAAATACTATTTTCCCTATTAGACATTTCTCTCATAAACTATGTATAAGCTCTTTTGTGATGTCTGTATTCTCTTGTTATAAGTGTGTGCTCAGGCAATAAAAATCTACTTAAATAATAATTAAAATTTATTATTGTACAGTTGTCAGGTGCCACACCATAACTCATCAAAGTCTCATGTCAAGTACACAGAATAGTGTCAGGTCAGGAACGATCGAACAGTTTACAGTAGTAATATGCATGTATGTGTGCCGCGTGTGCATATGTATGTGGAGAGTGGCATCAGATATAGTGTCGGCGGACTACAGAAGGCTTTGAAAGATTCAGGTGCACTTGTATACATAATGTTTGTGAGTTCGTAATACCTCAACACATTATATATTTTTTGATAAATGTTCACAAACAAAGATTCTCATCACGTCATACACACCTCACGATAACAAATGCCTTGACTTGGATACTCTTACTACACTCCTATCTAAGATTGTGTGTGTAGGGGCCGTTTTGGCTTGGTGATTTGTGTGATGGGCGTTGAAGAGAAATCCGAGTTTAATCCCCACAATCAATGGTATAAACTACGAAATGTGAGTTTCCATAGAAAACAAAATAAAATTTATAAAAGAAACCATTTATATACAAAATATTACAATTAATTATCGTGATAGTCAATTGTTCTTTTAAAGAAACAACTTTTTATTTCTTTACACACCTCTCTATCTATCTATCTATCTATCTATCACTGACTTTCCGTCCAAGTCGTAAAAAAATGCAAGTCATCTTTATGACCTAGTAGTAAGGTCCCTTCCTTTCTTTGTTCCCAACATTAGTATATCAGATATCTTTCTCTACCCTTTCTTTCTCCCACTGCTTAAAACATTAGTATATCAGATATCTTTCTATCTCTACCCTTTCTTTCTCCCACTGCTTCCCTCAAAGCCTTTCGCTTTATTTCTCTCTTTCTTCCTCCCTTCCCTTTCTTTCTTTTTAATAGGGAGAAAACAAAATCTACCCATCTTCCAAACAGAAATTTCTATCCACGATAAGTGGTTAAGAGGAAAAGAAAATATTTTAGCAGGGAATTTGATAATTCATTCATCTATTTTCTCTTTCGTTAACAACACCATCAACTACAGAAACCTGGAATCTATCCTTCCTTTAAAAGATTGTAACAAGAAAAACAATATTCCTTTCTAAATATAGTTATGAACGTAAAATAACTTTCCTTTCTTCTTTCTTCTTTTTAAACAAAACCGATTACTGAGATATATTCTAATTCCTATGATGGATTGTCCGACCAAACCCTTGTAGGGACCTTACAAAAATCTAGTTATTCAACCGACAATTCCGATTTTGTAAAAATCAAAGTTAAACATAGAACAAAACAAAAACAATAAGAATTATCTACAAATTCGTATTTTGGAGAAAAAAAAATTACATTCCTACCTTCAAATATGTATATATAAATATGTGTGTGTATGCGTGCGTGCATGCGTGCGTGCCACAACTAAAACCAAAATTTGCGTGTCTGTTTCCTTATCATTTTCTTTTCTTTTCTTTTTCTTTTTTTTCTTTCTTTCTTTTCTTTATCTATTTCTTTTCTCTTTCTTTCTTTTCTTTATCTATTTCTTTTCTTTTCAAATGTTCTTTTCAATTCTCTTTTTTTTTTCAGTCTCTCTTTTTTTTTTCTACTTTATATATATATATATTTTTTTCTGTCTCCATCTCTGCGATTTCTTTTTTTTTTTTTTTTTTTTTTTTTTTTTTTTCCGTCCATCCGTTCGTCCGTCTGACTGTCAGTCTATCCATCCCTCTCTCTCTCGCTCGCTCTCTCTTTCTCCTCTGTCTTTCTTCCCACTCTCTCCGTGGCTTCAGGTGATACCCTTGGTCAGTCGGCACCATTGTAAGACTACCCCGGCGGCTGCGAAGCTCTTTGCACACTTCTGCATCTCTCTGGCATTCTGCATCTTCGCTGCACTCCTAACTCTGGCCATGATTCGTTTCGTCTGCTGGCTATTTCTACTAGGACCTGTCCACGTTGCGCATATGTGCTCAAAACATCTCGCAGGGGCCCCCCGCCAAAGGGTGTACAAACAAACAGTATCACAAAGAGAAAGAGAGAATAAACAACAACAAAGAGATGAAGACAAGACAATGTCAGTCAGGTGAACATTCAGAAAAGGCAGGGAGATATATAACACGTATCCATCTGCTGCTATCTCTACTGGTTGTCGAGATGGGGGGGGTTCCCCCCTTTCTTTTTGGAGACCCAGGGACCAACTGCCCTCTCCGCTGTCCAGAAGCTAACTGGTCTCTCCGCTGTCCCAAGACTAACTGTCAAAACTTTCTAAATTTCCCAGAATCCCCAAATCTCATCTCACTCTCGTATCAAATCTCATCCTCTGAGATCTTATCAACCCTGTGGGATTTGAAAGGGTTCTTTGTCTAAAAGACCACCCTCATGATTTTTTATGACCTATCTGACCAACTGGTCAACTATTAAAGTTGTTCACAACCCAGACTTCTCGTCTCCTAAGAAGAGATTATCATCCTTTTATATCTATCCTCAGTTTTAATGGTTTCTCTAACTTATCATTGACCCTACTTTACACATACTATATATGTAGACACACACACATGTATATATACACACGCACATATATATCTATATCTATATATACATACATATACTCACACATTATCTACTTATCTTATATATGGGTTTTACTACTACTTATTCGGTCTACAACATACATACACATATATTTATACATATATGTGGTTTGACTTACTACCTTTTTAATTCGATTTAACTAACTATTATTTAACTATATACTAAGTGTGCATTTATATGCACATACACATTCTTGCACCCACCATTGTATTATACCCCACCAACACCTGATATGCTTTTTACCTAATAATTAAGCTGAAACGGTGATAACATTTTAAAAGATTGAAATCTATTTCCCCAAAGGAAGGCAAAGTTTTAAAGAAAAATATTTTGTCTGGTAATTCTTTATGTTAATTAGCAATTTTTGCCACATGGGAGACGTTACAGTTCCAAAATGGAACTTCCTGCTCTAAAAGGATGGCTTTAGTATTAAATAACCCATGAAGGTTGATTATACTCTCAGGTGCACTCTGACCCAGAGTAGTACTACCTGTTATGGTCCTATTTATGCATCAAACAGATTTGTTGAAAGGTGATTAATTTACCTGTAATTTGAGTCGTCTACTCTCAATCGGGTTGATCTTTAATACTGGCAATTCTTGGACAAGTTGTTTGGGTTTTTGTCTAATCAAACAATTATTCTTCCGATCCCATCCAGCTCCTTCCAAATAAAGTCCATGGATATAACATCCTGAAAGAGATTTTAATTAAATAATAACGATTATTTTTCTCAGCTAATTTTAAAAAAGAAAGAAAAGGAAACAATATGGACATAGTGATTGAATTAACTTTTGAAAAAGGAAACGAAGAGATAGTGAGTGAATTAAGTCCCTTTTTTACCTTCTATCCCCCAAGAGAAGTATTGGAAGTCAGTTAGTCTACTGTTGGTTTGAATAACAGCAGCTAGCTGAGTGTATTTGGTGTGTGCCAAATACACCATTTATTTACAAAAAATGTTACAATAAAAAATGCAATTGAGCACACACCTGGGCATACTGCCCAAAGTTTGTTTTTTTTTGGGGGGGGGGAACGGGGTACAAAAGTGGTCATGCTTCTATATCTTTTAGTTCTGTCTTAGCTAGTCTCACTCGTCGACCAATCCATACTAATAAATATAAAAGCACATTCATCCATCATCCTACACTACTGCTTTCACCATAAAATTCGCTGTCACTCTGTGTGATGCCCTACCCATATGATAAAAATAAAAGCCTATTTGAAATTTTATTTACATTTAACAGCAGCTAACTAAGTACAACTGGAGCAGTGTCCAAGACAGTTGGTATATATATATAGAAATCAAGAATGATTCATTCATGAATTTGGGTGATTCCATTCCTTGAGTTCTGATTGGCTGCTTGATTTGAATGATATTGTGAAGTTTTATAAATACCCTGTCATTCCGCAGTAGACTTTGCAACTATTCGGGTTTGTATTGGGTTACAACTGTTTGTTGCCATGTCTTCCCAATTTGATGGTAATTGGAACTTTGATTATTCTTCAAGAAGAACACACAACAATTGCATCTTCTGTCTACAGATAGGGGGAGATCTTTCATGTCATATGGTAGTTGGGAATATACTCAACATGTAATTGTTTATACTTTCCTCTTTTCCCAGCAGCCTCAAGATTTTATCTACTAAAAGACTATTTTCCTATTAGGACATTTCTCTCATACAACTATGCATAAACTCTTCTTTATTCTTCAATTCATCAGGATGATACCCAGCCTCAGCATTATCTATTAAAATACTATTTTCCTATTAGGACATTTCTCTTATACAACTATGTATAAGCTCTTCTTTTTATCTTCTGCTATGTCTGCATTCTCTTCTATTAAGTTTGCTCAGGCAATAAAATATCCTTGTTTTCACTTTGTCATTGTACTTTCCTCTTTTATCAGCAGCCTCAAGACTTATCTACTAAAATACTATTTTCCTATTCGGACATTTCTCTCATACAACTATGTATAAGCTCTTCTTTGTATGTTCTGTATTCTCTTGTATTAAGTTTGCTCAGGCAATAAAATCTACTTAATAATAATTAAATTTATTGTGTACAGTGCTCAGGTGCACCACAACTCATCAAAGTCTCATGTCTAGTACACAGAATAATGTATTAGTGTCAGGAACATGAACAGTTTACAGTAGTAATATGCATGTATGTGTGTGTATGTGGAGAGTGGCATCAGGTATAGTGTCAGCGGACTACAGGAAGCATGGAGGCTTTGAAAGATTCAGTGCACTTGTATATATAATGTTGTGAGTTCTAATACCTCAACACATTATATATTTTTTTTGAGTAAATGTTTCACAAACAAAGATCTCATCACGTGTACACACCTCACGATATACAAATGCTTGATTGGATACTCTTTACTACACTCCTATCTAAAGATTGTGTGTGTAGGGACCGTTTTTCTTGGTGTGTGATGGGTTGAAGAAGATCCGAGTTTTGATCCCCACAATTTAAATGTATAAGACTACGGAAATGTAGTTTCCATAGAAAACAAAAGAAGATAAAATTTATAAAAGAAACCACTTTATATACAAAATATTACAATTAATATAGTGATAGTCAATTGTTCTTTCATTGATGTGTCTGTTGGTAGTTGTGTTTGCTGAGAGTGTAAGTTTGTTTATATTTGTGCATTTGGACTTGTCAAATTTGTAGCAGTTTTGATAAAACAATGTCTGTGATTGAAACTTATGTTGTAATGAGTAGGAGAGAGAAAATATGAAACGAAAAATAGACGGACCTGTTGAGTCATATTTTATGTTTTTGGATAGCGTCTTCTCCCCATTGTGTCGAGTTGGGAAGAGTGTCCGTTCCCACTGTTGAGCCAGGAAGAGCATAAGCTCCCACTGTCGAGTTAGGAGCATTAGCTCCAACTCTGTCAAGTCGGGGAAAGTGTAAGCTCCTACTGAAGTTTTTCAGCTCTATGGGCCTTTTTATAATTTTCTTTTGTCATTGTCTACGTGATCATTAAGTTAAATTTAATATTGGAATTTTCAAATATCAGCTGTTTTCTAATGACATAAATATCGGATGATTTTGTTACAATCCGATGGCGTACATATTTTCAATGGAATTTAAACCATTGTTTATATTCTTGCTAAAGTATTTCTAAACTAATATTTATTTGATTATCTTTTGTTTACATAATTCTAAACTCATGACATACAATTGTAAAACTAATTGTTTAAGAAAACTTAATTATTTTAATTTATTCAATTCCACATGCTGTATAAATATAGGGGCCAATCCCTATATGTGAAACACATGAAACTTGATTAATGGAAATATAGTATCAATGATTCTATAAATTAAGGTTTTAGAACTGCTCTGATATACACACACACACACATACTTGTTATCACTTTATTGTAAATTGTTTATATCGTATGAGGAAATGATACTCAACCAACGATCGTTTTTTCCAGACTTACAAAATAAGAGATTATTTTTGTATATTTAAAGAAATGACTCGCATTCTTAATTGGATTATTTGACAGCACTTTTGTAAGAATATTCATTTTGAACATATAAAGTATGTAAGACGTGATTCAAACATCAAGAGTTGAATTGCAAATGACTGCTTCCATGGTTGTATTTATACCGTATCCTGGTCAAGGGCAGATCACCCTGTTCAGCCTAAACACAAGGGCAGATCACTCTATTATACTTATACAGAACTTACCTGAATGAGCTCTTTCAACAACATCATCTGCTGATTGATAATGCGTGACAGTTGTAAATAATGTTGATTTATCCAAGGGCCAGGAATTTTTCCGACAAGTAGCTTGCACCAAGGCAGTGAGGAAGGATTCTGGAATGTGTAGACCAGACAACCACATAACAACTGGTTCTCCTTCATTAACCTATGGACAAAGAAAAAGATTTTGTTTATTCCTGGAATTATTTGTAAATTTGGGGGGTTTCCATGTAAAGTTAATTAAAATTGACACATAGCCTAAAAATAAAGATAAAGAAGTTAGGTTAAGACAGTTCTAAGTGACAATTATCTCTAGACTGCAGGTTCAATCCTGGTCAGGGACAGAATAATAATTAACTCCGCTTAACACCTGTACCCCAGCTATGGTTAGCGGAATGAGAACAGGATACCCCCGTACACTATAGGGTTAGGTTCAAAGTTCCATGATGGCTCCCGATTACGAGAAGGTTAAGTCCGACAAGAAATACCTGAAGAAGGCTGGAGGGCACATCGGACGAAACATTGTACAAATAACAATGAAGATGAGGACAATAGTCCAAATAATACTATTAAAATTGATTTAGAAAAGTTTTCTTTTGTGATTGTTGTCAATGTTAAAATATAGAGAAAAAAATGAATAAACGCGCTAATTCCTTTACCTTGGATTATAACGTCTCCCTCATGCTTATATAAACCATCTACTGCCAATATTAAACATAGCAACCAATGTTGAATATCCTGTATTGATAATCGGGAAATCTCATAATAGATTTTCATATACAATATTGACAGTTTCACTAGAGAAATAGTTTATAAGATTGAAGGTAATAATGCAAAAAGAGTTGTACTGTTTTACTTATCTTGTTAGTTTCATCATCTTGTTGCTAAGCAGGAATGAGAATCTAAACTCTAAAAATGTTGAAAGATGGGAAGGAAGGGGGAACCTAAAGAAAAGTTGTTTTTTGGGGGGTTTTTTTTATAATTAAATTTTTTTTTTTATAATTAAATTTTTTTTTATAATCAAATTTTTTTTTTATAATCAAATTTTTTTTTTTATAATTAAATTTCTTTTTTTTTTATAAACACTCTGAGAACTAAATGGAACTACTTTGCTCTTAAATAGTGATACTTCTTTCTGATTGAGTAGGTAAATTATACAAATTTTAATTTTTAATTGTGTAAATATCTTCCCAAATATGAATAAAATCTTCATTATTTTTGTACAAAAAGCAAGTTCTCGTCATATTTAATGGCATCTCATCGACTACATCGTGATTTAAAGTTTAATGAAGCTAAAACTTGAAGTCAAATTCTAAAAGAACAGTTATTACAACCTCTTCTCTCTCAAGAACAATTCTGAAGAAATTAAATAAATGAGCCATTTGAAAAGAAAAGAAGCCTTGTTCTCATTTTTATTTTAATACGCCAAAGAAAATACTATGCGAAAGATGTTCATGAATGAAAGCCACTACCGTAAACAAACAATGAGATTTCTCTGGCCCCTAAATAAGACGCCCGCATTTAACCCATGGAGATAAAATAAATTGACCGTAACTAAAACCGCACGGCCTGTAAGGTGATACTCTTTTGACTGACAGTTGTCCGCTGACCACAGGAAAAAGTGTGAAAGAATTCTTTTTGGGTGAAGGTTGATATCAGTGACTACTAATTGAAAGAATCCTGTGTGTTATAGACAAGCCCAAAACTTTTATGTGCCCTCGGATGAAGAAACAAGCTAACACGTCGACTTGTTTTTACCAGATTTTTTACCAGCGTGATTTACCAGATTTTCTAAACACAAGAGCAATGAGAGGCGCCAACTGCAGTACTGACCATGTCATGATCAAATCCACCACCAGGCTACGAGTGAGGCAGATAAAGAAAAAAGGCAAACTACCAACCAAGAAACTAAATACCAGCAGGATTAAGATCAAGAGCGTCAGGGAGGACATAGTACCCGGTACAACCTCAGTTAGTCTCTCATTCAGAAAGGCTTCTCTTTCTGAATGAGAGACTAACTGAGGTTGTACCAGGTACTGTAGACGAAAAATGGTACAGATTTAAATCAATCGTCTGCGAAGTATCCAGAGAGAAACTCGGCACTATAAAAAGAAAGGACAAGGACTGGTTTGACGGAAACGGCACGGAACAAGGGGAACTCTTTGAGAACATGAACTTAGCCAGATCTAACATGCTTGGCAGGATCATGAGGACTTCCAGAGCCAGATATAAACCCTGCTGTCAACTCCTCCAATGGAGATGTAGAGAACATATACATTTACTTTGTCCGTAATTATTGTATTTTCGTAGTTTCCTCCGGACATACATACACAACTTCCCTTTTTGGTATTGTGAATTGTTTCACTTATAAAACTGATTTTTGTAATTTTCCCCTTTAGTTGTTTAAATTCCTAGCATAAAATTGTGCATGCACATTATCTGAAATAAACTTAATTGGTATTAAGAACACATTTTATGATATTTTTGTGTTAAAGCATGCAGTTGTATTGTTTTCGAAAAAGTTTTGAAGATTTGTTTATTTTGCATGGAAACTTTCAAAATGGCTACCGGCTCAGTTCAAAGTGAAAGTCAAGGGAGGTTACTCTAATTGCCTTATTTGCTATGAATTTTGACAACTAAAGATGAAAATTACCCTGATTTTATTTTCCATCTTTGTGTCATTAATTTGATTTGTGCTGCATATATTTAACAACATTAAAATGAATTAAAGATTTTTAATACTTACCCAAGCTTGGTATTGTTTGAAACGTTTATCGAAATGCACCATCCAATTAGCCAGAGATTTAAGCGTATCCGGTGCAAGACGCCGCCAAATTGATGGAATCATTCCATTGAACAACGATCGTGCTACATCATCTAATTCACTGCTCATACCAACTTCTCCTGCCAGAGCCTGAAACAATACCAAAATTCCAAAGAATAATGTCAAAACAAGAACAGATATTAGAATGAGCAGGGAGTCATTTTAAAGTGTGTGTGTGTGCGGGGTCAGAAATGTTCAGCTTTTTAAATAGATTCAGGCAATGAAATTTTTTTTTCAATAATTTTTCTTTACTGTACTGTTATTAACACAGACATACTGGACTGAGCAAACATGAACAGCATGTTCACCATCATGTTTGGTTTGGTTTGGTTTTGTTTTGTTTTACGGCATATCAACCTCAGTGGGTCATTTATTGCCAATAAAGTTTTGAAATAAATCAATTCTTAATGGATAATACAATTTTTTTATAAATACATTTTTCTATTTAACACATAGATGGGACCCTAACGGGTACTACCATTCCGGGTCAGAGTGGACCGGGGAGCAATGGTGATGAAGGGGTGCTCCACATTCCCCAAACCTCCAAAACTGGAACCTCACCATCAGATAGAGTTTAACGTCATTCCCAGGACATGTAGACCCACAGCCACCGCCTTCTAGCACCCATATGATAAAAAGGGGTTGGGGCTTGCCATAAGGGCAATAGGGTTGGGGCAATCATATAGGTGCTAGGGCTTGACGTGACCAGCCGATTGATCGGAGGGGGCCTCTTCGACCGCCCGTCTAGCCCAAGATAGGGCCAAAGTGGACCATCATCTGTGTGAGATGTCTGGGTAATTCCATGTCAAATCATCCAGGCCATGTCACCCACCCCCTTCAATGGGTAATTCCATGTCAAATCATCCAGGCTATGTCATCCACCCCTTCAATGGGTAATTCCATGTCAAATCATCCAGGCCATGTCACCCACCCCTTCAATGGGTAATTCCATGTCAAATCATCCAGGCCATGTCACACCCCCTTCAATGGGTAATTCCATGTCAAATCATCCAGGCCATGTCACCCACCCCCTTCAATGGGTAATTCCATGTCAAATCATCCAGGCTATGTCATCCACCCCCTTCAATGGGTAATTCCATGTCAAATCATCCAGGCCATGTCACCCACCCCTTCAATGGGTAATTCCATGTCAAATCATCCAGGCCATGTCACCCACCCCTTCAATGGGTAATTCCATGTCAAATCATCCAGGCCATGTCACCCACCCCCTTCAATGGGTAATTCCATGTCAAATCATCCAGGCTATGTCATCCACCCCCTTCAATGGGTAATTCCATGTCAAATCATCCAGGCCATGTCACCCACCCCCTTCAATGGGTAATTCCATGTCAAATCATCCAGGCCATGTCACCCCCCCCTTCAATGGGTAATTCCATGTCAAATCATCCAGGCCATGTCACCCACCCCCTTCAATGGGTAATTCCATGTCAAATCATCCAGGCCATGTCACCACCCCCTTCAATGGGTAATTCCATGTCAAATCATCCAGGCCATGTCACCACCCCCTTCAATGGTAATTCCATGTCAAATCATCAGGCCATGTCACCCACCCCTTCAATGGGTAATTCCATGTCAAATCATCCAGGCCATGTCACCCACCCCTTCAATGGGTAATTCCATGTCAAATCATCCAGGCCATGTCACCCACCCCCTTCAATGGGTAATTCCATGTCAAATCATCCAGGCCATGTCATCCACCCCCTTCAATGGGTAATTCCATGTCAAATCATCCAGGCCATGTCACCCACCCCCTTCAATGGGTAATTCCATGTCAAATCATCCAGGCCATGTCACCACCCCCTTCAATGGGTAATTCCATGTCAAATCATCCAGGCCATGTCACCCACCCCTTCAATGGGTAATTCCAAAATCATCCAGGCCATGTCACCCACCCCTTCAATGGGTAATTCCATGTCAAATCATCCAGGCCATGTCATCCACCCCCTTCAATGGTAATTCCATGTAATCATCCATGTCATCCATCCATGTCAAATCATCCAGGCCATGTCATCCACCCCCTTCAATGGGTAATTCCATGTCAAATAATCCAGGCCATGTCACCCACCCCCTTCAATGGGTAATTCCATGTCAAATAATCCAGGCCATGTCACCCACCCCCTTCAATTTTTCTGAAATTTTGTACAGGTGTGGACTATGTTAAAGTTAGACAATCCCCAAAATTTGATATGTTATACTATTGGTTTACCAATAATGCTAGTTACATTTATTTAGAATTAAAGTATTATATAGCCAGTCATATTGATAACAGATGTATTTCCCATTGAAGTCGGATGTCGGGGATTTATTACCAACTCAACCTCAGCATTTTTGTCTAAACTTGGACTTTCTCCACCAGACAAGAGGAAATACTTAAAAAAGATTCAGGAGAAAGCTCTAACCGCATCAGCGTGGATATGGCAGTCCTATATTGTGACATCAAACCGACAAAGTCTGGTGGTATCGTGAGATACTGCTGGGGCGCTCTGGGTTAGTGGTAATGATGCTTCGGCCCTGAACCCAGAGTCATCATCTGATGAAGGCTTTGTTGGTTGCAATGCTACTGTGTAAATAGCAGTCATTGTATGAAGATTATTAGCCAGTCATATTATTTATTTTCTGCTTTGGTGATTATTGTGACATTCCTTGTTGGAAATATTGCAAAGGTATATTCAAAACATATAATAATCACTTCCTATGTGTGTCTAGTCTAAGCCATTGAAGTTTTATTAACATTTGTGGCAATAATAAAAAAACGGTTCAGTTTTTTCACTGCCTGCTTTTTTTTGTTTTGTTTTTTTCTTGTCCAATATTGTAGAGTATTCTCATTGGAGTAGGAAGCTATAACTAAAGGAACTTTGACAACAATAATCAAGGAAAATAATCACTTCCTATGTGTCTAGTGTAAGCCATTGAAGTTTCATTAAAATTTGTGGCAATAATAAAAGATGGTTGTTTTTATTTTTTTTATTTTTTATTTTTTTCACAGTCTGTATTTTTTTTTGTATTGTTGTACAGATAATGAAGATGAGGACAATAGTCCGAATAACGCAGATAATACTAATCATCAAGCCTCATCTCAAACATTCAGAGATATAGTGTAGATAACAATGAAGATGAGGACAATAGTCCGAATAATGCAGATAATACTAATCATCAAGCCTCATCTCAAACATTCAGAGAAATAGTGTAGAGGACAATAGTCCGAATAATGCAGATAATACTAATCATCAAGCCTCATCTCAAACATTCAGAGATATAGTGTAGATAACAATGAAGATGAGGACAATAGTCCGAATAACGCAGATAATACTAATCATCAAGCCTCATCTCAAACATTCAGAGATATAGTGTAGATAACAATGAAGATGAGGACAATAGTCCGAATAACGCAGATAATACTAATCATCAAGCCTCATCTCAAACATTCAGAGATATAGTGTAGATAACAATGAAGATGAGGACAATAGTCCGAATAACGCAGATAATACTAATCATCAAGCCTCATCTCAAACATTCAGAGAAATAGTGTAGATAACAATGAAGATGAGGACAATAGTCCGAATAACGCAGATAATACTAATCATCAAGCCTCATCTCAAACATTCAGAGAAATTGCATTTTTTTTTGTTGTCCAATACTGCAATCAACCAAAATAAAGAACTATAAGTCTATATTTACTTACCCGAATCAACATTTTTAGAGATTTACTCATTCGATCTATAAGATGATTGAATCTTTCTAATTCTTGTAATAGAACCACTGTAGTTGGTGTGACACTCAATCCATATTTTTTCTTGATTTTATCAAGATCAAACAAGGGAGGTAACTTGTTGATAATATCTGATGCAATTTTCCCAATGTAATCCTCTCTGCTGGTACCTGAACCAGAATCACCTATTAAAATTAAAAAGGAATTATTTAACCTTGTGATAAGTATATAAAATACATCATATATATAAAATAATGTAAACTAATGACAAATGAATATATATAATGAGAAAGATTACAAAAACAAAGAGTATAATTTATATATATATATATATATATATATATGTACATATTCATTTGTGTATTGTCCAATCAGTGGGTTCATCACATGCACTTTTCCAAATTGTTGCTCTATCAATGTTTTTTTTTTGTACCTGAATCAGAATCACCTATTAAAATTAAAAGAAATTATCTAAGCTTGTAAATAAATATATGATATTCTGCCTTCTCTTGTCTGCAAAGATCTGGCAGATAGCTTAACCAAGCAGTCTTTGAGGACATTAAATATTTGAATGAAAACAACAAGAAAAGGGAAAACTGAAGACAACAGATTTAACAGAAACACTATATATTGATCATAAAACACAAACAATTTAACAATATGATAAAAGAGATGAAAGTGTTGCATGATCTATGAGGCAGCATAGATTATTGGCAACACCCTGTAGGAGAATTCTAAGGGGCCAGTGTTTTCAGATCAGGGAATGGAAAATTACTGGACAGTTAAAATCTCACAAGTCACATGAGATTCAGTTAGTTAATCAGTTTGCAGCCAGACTCCAAGTGGAACAGACATGTCCTACTTTGGTTGTGACTCCGCGCGATGAGTTAGTAAATGGGCAAATAAAACCTTTGATCAAAGCAACAGGCCTTGTGAATTAATTACGCATGGATGCTGCATTACTGTCTGTATTTAACAAAAAAAATCAAACAAGACTGGAATGGAGCAGAGAATATTTTATTGATTAAAATAAAAGCTCCACATTTTTTTTGCTCAAGGATGAAATGGGCCCCCCCCCCAATAAAATGATAAAATAGCTCAATTCCTTCCATTAACACCATTGACCCCAGGGGGCCATCCTCCCAGGCAACACCTGCCCCCTTGATTTAAAGGGGCAGGGCTGGGTTTATTGCCCAGTGCTTGAGGCACCTCCACTTGAGGGGGAATGCTGACAGGATCAAGGCATTTTTTGCACCTACTACCCATGAGCTTCAGTTCGTGGGTGATTCCACATTAATAGGGCCTTGTGCCTGACCCGTATATATGTGGGATACACAGTAAATATTCCATTAAAGAATACTTGTACAGAAGTTTGGAAAATGATTTTTAACATTTCAGAGTTTAAAAAAAAAAAAAAAAAAAAAAAAAAAAAAAACTAACAGAGACATTCACTACAATTCACAGAGGTCAATAAGTGTATTACCAAAACTTCATTCTTTGACCTTTAAAAATTGACCTTTTTTCTTTTTTTTTTTGTTGAAAAAAAAAAAAAAATTAAAATTCAGCGGGGAAAATATTCCCCTAAAAATGGTTAATATTATCACATATGTGAAAAGTTTTTTTTACCTTTTTGTCAACTATGATATGATAAAAGAAAAAAAAACTTTTCACTTTATCTTAATAAAAGTGGTACCTTGACTTAAGAGTTTAAATTGTTCCATCCGTAACTGAATTTCCTCGTATATCAAATCAAATTTCCCCATTGAAATAAACTGAAATGCCATTATGAAACCTTAATGGATAATAACACTCTAGAGTAAAGTCAATGAAGTGGTGATTCCTTATCTTCAGATATGTATCGACTGGGGTAGGTAGATAAATAGAAAATATGCCGGGTGAGCATCTAGACAAGTAGACTGATCGCTCGTTTTAAGCAGACAAACCCAAGACGTGTGTCTACGGCAGTTAGGAATATTGATTCATATATAGATAAACAGATCGATAGATAGATAAATAAATAAATGATAGATAACTAACTATTTAGATTGATAGATGTTTAAATGGATAACCCCCCCCCTTTTTTAAATAAGAAAAATAGCACTGTATTATATAAAAACATAATAAATAGAATGTAATGAATTATGTGCTGTAATGTTTTAATGTTTAATTTTTTGGACCAAGTAACCAATAAGCACCCCAAATCATCAACTTAATGAAAGGTTCATCTTTTAACTCATCATCAGTAACTTCGACTTTCAAATATTTGAAAATAAATGAACAGATGATCTTTGCAATTATATTGTATCTGAAAAAAAAAAAAACAATTTTACAAATTGTGTGATACTATTTCTGAACGACATCCTTTTATTTAAATAAGCATAAAAATATTTTGTAAATAAAAACTGTATTTTTATTTAAATAAACATAATTGCATTTCTCTTCTGATTAAGTAAGAATTATTTTAGTATAAAAACGTCTTTGCTATTGAATTTTAATTTGATTACGTGTACCAACCATCTATTTAATTTATTGTGGGTTTAACATCTCCATAAACTTCTGATTAAAATCATTTGTTTACAAAAATTTGGAAGCAGAAGTTACCAGTAATGAGTTAAATATGAACCTTTCATTAAGTTGATGATTTGGGGTGCCTATTGGATACTTGGTCCATTTTTTTAATGAATAATATTTTTCTTTGATGTAATAAATTTGGAAAATTAAATGTTTCAGTGAATTTATTAACATAAGCCTATTTGAAGCTCGCTTGTACCTCAAATTTTAGATCTCAACACAAAGCAAAAATTTTTTTACAGGTAATTAGAAACATTCAGAGAAATAACTTAGAAAATGTGTAAATTGGGGCACTCATAAGTGAAGGTACAACTGTATATGTATATGTATTTTTTGTTTTGTTTCTCTCTTCTCCATTTAAAAAAAAATTCAAAATTGCATTTTTTTATAATTAATTTTTTTCTTTAAAGAAAAAAAAATTCTTCAGATTAAATATGTATATGTATATTCTTCAGATTGAATATGTATATGTATACACATATATATATATATGTATACATATAAAACATTAAATGTATGTATATGTATATGTATAGAAGAATCAGAAAATATACTTCTCATAAAAAAAACAAAAAAACAATTATGAGATATTTTGAAAGGATAAGGACATTTTTAAATCAAATTTACTGTGATTTTTTATCAGCAGAAATTCTCAAATGTTGAACGATCCCAACAGACATGTGCTACCTATCTACAATCAAAATGATGAGTTTACAGCTAGGCTGGTTGTGAAATAGCAATAGTGGTCAACACACACAGGTGAAAGAAACAAAAAGAAACAAAAATAAAAAGAATATTAATTTGCCAAATCAGTTTGGCATAATAGTTGTTTGAAGAAGAAAAAAAAAAGAAAGAAAAATTCAATTATTTGATAAACTGCAAAAATTTTTTTTTTTCTTGTAATAAGTGAGAGTTACTTCCCCTGTTTATTATTACCTCCCCTTTGTGCAAATCTTTGATATTTCTGAGAGTATATAAACTCTCAGTAAACTGTAAAAGTATTCTAAGTAGAATAAAGCTTTCTCAAGCCCAACTGAGTGTGTTCGTTTATCTGTAGGGTGGGGCAATGAATATCCTTGGTCGTGAATTGTTCTCATATTTATACAGTCGCCTAGGATAAACAAGTCCCCTAGGTAACTTACTGGGCTAAACGAGGAAACTAATGGTGTACCTTCCCCTAGTGATGCTAGTAACATCACTAAGCTGGATATCCCACCAGACCAACACAATACATGGACCACTAGAAAGAGAAATTATAACTTAACTAAGAGGTCCATTGAGGAGAAGAAAATAATTCTCCCCAGTTTCACTTACTCAATGCGTGAGAAGTTTTTTTTTTTTTTGTTTTACGGCATATCAACCTCAGTGGATCATTTAATACTGATAAAGTTTTTAAATAAATTCATTCTTAATGGATACTAATTTTTTTTTTATAAACACATTTTTCTATTTAACCCATAGATGGGATCCAACTAGATACTACCACTCCCGGTCAGAGTGGACCAGAGAGCAATGGTGATGAGGGGTGTTCCCCATTCCCCAAATCCCAGAAGTGGAACCTCTTCTTTTTATTTTAATAATTGAATATCAATGTGACCTATCTTTGTGGATAGGCCACACCCTAATTTGGTGGTTGGTTTGATTTTACAGCAGGTCAACCCTTGTTAGGTTATTTCATTCTGAAGAGATTTTGTTTTATTCATTCTTGATAGTACTCAATATTTTTTTTAAAACTCATTTTTTTTCTATTTAACTCATAGATGGTACTAACACTCTTGGTCAGAGTGGACCAGGGGGTAGCGGTCATGAAGTGGTACAACATTCCCCAGAGTTCCAGAATTCGAATTTCACCATCAAAAGTTTAACATCATACCAAGGACATTAGCCACCACCTTCTAGCACATATATGATAAAAAGGAAGCTCATGGTGTAATGGTTAAAGTCATAGGAAATGGACTCGTCACCCCGAGTTCAAATCCTGGACGTGGTAATTGCATAGCGGTTTTTGGGGCAGGAGGCCAGGACGGTTCTCTGTGAAGAGTACCTCTTTTTTTATTGCTTTTTTTAAATCTCCACATTCTGACAATGTTTAATGGTTAACAAACTAGTCTTGCAAATCCATTACTACTAGCCCTGTTGGTTGAAGCTTTAGAATACACGGACTGCACCTCTGCAGAGGTTAAGAATCCCACCACCAATGGGGCCACCTGTTGGTCATGTGGTGGCGACCTGTGAAGAACAACCATGAAAATCACAGTTTATCATATAATTGAAAAAAGAAAAGAAAAGAGAAAAAAAGAAAAGAAAAGAAAAAGAATCAGTGAGAGACAGGTGAAAGTGACTGAAACATAAAATAATAATAATTATAATAATAATAATAATAATAACAGTTAGAAATCCTTTCATATTGCCAAGGCCAAGATCGTGCAACAATTTAAAAAAAAAATTTTTCTTGATGTAAATCTACGTAGAATTCGTTACTTTGAAATTAAATTGAAACTGTGCAACTACACGGACTAATCACACAAACATACACACACATCCATTGTCCTTTGCAGGAATTCTCCTACCTTTTAACCACAATGGAAATCTTGGGTCTTGAAGGAATAAAAGGGACAGAAAATCAGAAAGATTCATTAAAAACAAAAAACAAAACATAAATACAGAATGAGGCAAAAATAAATAAATACTCCTATTTAATTAAGAATATAGATGATAATATTACAAATGTTGTTTTACTTACCCATTATATAATTGTTATATATACTACCTATGAACATTAATGAGTATGTCCCAATCCTCATAAATACAGGAGTATTATGCTGACTAAGTAGTCTTATACCGCTAACAGTGGTTTACCTTCTTCATGCTCGAGCAAGAAGTGCTGACTGAGTAGTCTTATACCACTCCTTCATGCTCCTGGCAAGTATTGTATTTTGTTAATGTTATAAAGATTCCATTTAATTTCCAACATCTGTTTGGTTATTTACCATTTAATAACCTTTGTTAGATTACAACAGCCCCAATCCTCATAAATATGGGAGTATTAATGCTGACTGAGTAGTCTTATACCACTGGCAGTGGTTTACCTTCTTCATGCTGCTGGCGAGTTTTATATTTTGTTAATGTTGTAAAGATTCAATTTCATTTCATTTCCAACCTCTGTTTGGTTATTTCTCATTTAGTAACCAGACAATCAGGATTTACATTTTTGCATTTCATCCTAGATGATTTGGACAGATAATTAAGTGCAGCACTAACGAGAAGGGGATAGACACCCTTGCTGTCTATGTGGCTGCTGCCAGCGTTTACCATTATTTTGGTTTTTAGTTAACAGGTTTGTCTTACGCCCCTTCCTTCGCTTATCCTGTGAGTACCTAGTGACCTTGCCACGACTTTAAGATTTTCCTTAGAGAAAATAGTTCATTAGTTTAAAATCCCCTAAAAGTAGATGTAAATGCATTTTTGGAGATTGGTGGAAGATTGTTTGACTTGTGTAACTATTTGTAATAGAACATTGCAGTAGACAGTGAAAACAAAAGGTTTTAATAGTTAAAATGAAAGTTTTGTAAGGCTCAAATTCATCGTAGTAATTTGGGCTGAACTTGCACAAATGTGTCAAAATTAGGGTGACCCAGAAAAAACAGAACCCAAATTATTTATTTTCCCATTAAACTAATCTTAAACCCCAACCCCAACCCATAACCTTTGTAGGGGCTCGAACTCTTCAGTGCCCAGAGGACAGGCAATACGGAGAGTAATGTCCCTTGTCAGGTGGTAAGAACTTTCTCTTAACTGGTTTCGGCTCCAAGGAGTAAGTCTCGTAGAATTGGGCTCTCATCAATCAGTCAACTGTGACTGAAGAAAACTCCCTCAGTGAGGGAGCATAGACGACTGCACCACCTGAGCACCCCTTCGGCGAGGGAGATAAATAACTGTAATTACTGCCTTCAAGTACTTGTTATATTGTTGTGTCTAGTTGTGTTTTACATGTTAATAAACTTGGTTAAAGGTACATGTGCTTTTCTCTTGTTACTTTGATTTGTGTATCTGTATATTATTCCTCATAGTCTGTACATAGCTATTCCTACAGATTATTTTATCGGGAAAAAATAATTTAACATTGGATTCTAAAATCAGTTTGTTTGTTTTTTTTTTTAAATTTTGGATTTGAGGTTACAATAAAGATGAGGATAACAGTCCGAAAAATCAAAATAATACATATGAAGCCTCATGTAAAAAATTCAGACAGATTCACAAATATCTACATATCTATGTATCAAACAGCTACAGCTTTTTTCAGTCTATTTGAGAAGCTTAGCACAAAAAAATGAATGCAGTGACATGATGTCTATGTAAAGCAAAATGGTGGTTATCATTACAACATTATTTGTAAAGTGAGATCATTATTACATTACAGTGATCTAACTAAAAAGCAACACAAACTTTGCTATATATCGCGGTGACTTATTAATTAATTAAGAGATATTTCGAGACTCTTAAAATATCCCGGTGGTAAGCAAGTAATTTCGGATGAAAGAAGACGAGAACAACAATTGACGATAAAGAAACATATATTCAAAAGGTACAAAAAGGGTTGCAAATTTGTGGCATTTGATAGCCAGACTGATCTTGCTGAGAGTGAGGTGAAGGTAAACGTAGCGCTGTGTGAAACTACTCACTGGTTAACAAGGTAAAGGTGAGCGCTGGAATATTATTCCATTCACTGGTTGACAAGGTAAAGGTGAGCGCTGGAATATTATTCCATTCACTGGTTGACAAGGTAAAGGTGAGCGCTGGAATATTATTCCACTCGCTGGTTGACAGGGTAAAGGTGAGCGCTGGAATATTATTCCACTCGCTGGTTGACAGGGTAAAGGTGAGCGCTGGAATATTATTCCACTCGCTGGTTGACAAGGTAAAGGGAGCACTTGAAAAATGTGTCTCGCCTGTTGAGTGCCCAAACGATAAGTGACTTTCATCAAGGGGTTTAATTTTGGCACCAATATTGTATATTGGTGAATCACCCTCTGGTGCCAGGGGGAGATAATTCAACTATAATTTTTCCGATATAATACAAAAAATAGATAATAGAATATTAATAGAAGACTAACCTATAAAAGTTAAACATTCCTTTAATGAGTTTTGTCAGCCCCACCCCCACCAAACATAATACTCGGGCTATATGCTCAGAGGTGGGCTGCGCTTCTGTATCTGTTCCGAAATAAAAACAGCACTGAGAGGTGTTGTATTTTGGAACAGACACGGAAGAACACCTGAGCCAAATACCTCCCTTTGTATTATTACATTCTTTAAAATAATATAATTTGGTATCTGAACTTTAGCTACATAAATAAGAGTAACCTCCCCTTATTTTTTTTCACTTTGAGGAAGCCTTACGTTTTGGTCAGCCATTTTCATTTCCCTGTAAATCTACACTGAAAATACGAATTTGTTCAAATCAATACAACTGCATGTTTTAACACAAAAACATCATGAAATGTGTTCTTAATTATGCTTGCGCATTATGTGAAATGAACTTAATTGTTATTAAGAACACATTTTATGATATCTAGCTTATTCTCTAGGTACTTTGTTAGGGTCCAAGTGTGGTAATTAGCTACATAAATGAGATTAACCTCCCCCTTTTTTTTTCACTTTGAGGAAGCTGTTTGTTTTGGTCGGCCATTTTCATTTCACCGTAAATCTACTGTGAAAATATGAATTTATTTGAATCAATACAACTGCATGTTTCAACACAAAAATATTATAAAATGTGTTCTTAATAACAATTAAGTTCATTTCAAATAATGCGCAAGCACAATTAAGAACACATTCTATGATATTTTTGGGTTAAAACATGCCGTTGAATCGAAGAAATTTGATTTGAACAAATTCGTATTTTCAGTGTTGATTTACGGTGAAATGAAAATGGCCGACCAAAACATAAGGATTCCTCAAAGTGAAAGAAACAAGGGGAGGTTACTCTCATTTATGTAGCTAATGTTCAGATTACCATCTTTTTGGAATACTTTGTTTTTCTACTTTCTACATATTGTTGGATTTAATTCCTTATTTTACTCATTTTACTCTCTCTCTCTCTCTCTCTCTCTATCCTTTTCTTTTTTCATTTTAATTTACTTTCTTTTCCATTTTTTTCTCATGCCATTTTTTCACCTTTTTTCTACCCCCACTCTCTCTATCTATCAATCTATCTATCTATCTGTCTATCTCTCTATCTTTCTCTCCCTTTCTCTTTCAACTTATTTAGTTGATAATAAAATCAACTAAAAATATTGAACTTGTAATTGATTGATTTTAATGGCATATCAACCTGTCTAGGTTTATTTTGTGCCTAGAGATTAAGAACCATGTTTATATTTACATTTTTTGTGTAGTTTTTTCTTAAGGTTATTTTTCTATTGCATACATTCCTATCAAATACAACAGGAACAGACACATATATGATCTTTGGTTGTATAACCAGGTACTTGTAATCCAGCACAACAGGGGGTCCAGCCTGTAACTGCCGCTAAACTGGACAATTAATCCTACATTAATTTTTAATACATAATTTTTGTTGTAACATTAATTAAACCATAGTGTCCAATTTTAATAGTTTGATGGGTTCATCCTGCGGGCTGTTATTCCTAACCCGGAAAGTGGTAAGGGGAAGACTATACAAGGTCCCTTTAGATTTTGCCACTGGCCAAGATGGATGACATGTTTCACTGTAACATCGTTGATCCCAGGGGGTCATCCTCCCAGGCAACACCTGCCTCCTCGATTTAAAGGGGCAGGGCTGGGTTTATTGCCCAGTGACTGAGGCGCCCCCTTGAGGGGAATGTCGACGGGATCAACGCATTTTTTGCACCCGCCACCCATGAGCCTCGGCTTGTGGGTGGTTCCACATTAATAGGGCTTTGTGCCTAACCACATGGGGTACATGGTAAATATAGTATTTGTTTCAAAATTCAGACACAAAAACTCTATATAAAAAGAAAGCAACAGTATTAGCACTTCTATTTTAAAATTTACTAAGATGAAACAGAAAATACATTTATACAACAAATAAAAACTAAAACTATTTGTACAAATGTCTAAATAAATGGCAGAAAATAAAAGTAAACAAAACCAAAGACAGAAAAGACCAGGCCGCTAGCATCACTAGTCTTACTAAAAAAAAACAAAAAAAAACATATTCCTATTTCTAGTGTAAGGCACACAGCACTCAGACAGACACACGCAACAGCATTACCCTACCTGTTTTGCTCACAACATTTTTGACTGAAAATCAAAATAATCAAATATAGAAAAATGATTTAAAATTCAATATTATAATCACAAAATAAAAAACATCCTCCGGGTGATGTAAAAATAGATTTTTGAAACATATTGTGGGAGTTAAAAATTCAATGTCAGCAAGTTTGTACCCTACTGGTGTATTTTAAAGCCCCAGATAACAGGACTGGGAAGGGAAGGAAAGTAAAGAAAGAAAAAGAGAAAGAAAAAAAAAGGAAAATGAGATGGAGTAGAAAAGGAATAAAAAGTATGAGAAAGAAAAAGAGAGAGAGAGAGAGAGAGAGAGAGAAAAGAGAAAGAAAAAGAGAGAAAGAGAGAGAGAGAGAAAAGTGAAAGAAAGAGAGGAAGAGAAAGAAAGAGGGAGAGAAAGAGAAAGATAGAAAGAAAAAGGGAGAGAAAGAGAGAAAAAGAGAGAAAGATAGAGAGATAGACAAAGAGATAGATAGATTGATATATATATATATATATATAATATATATATATATATATGAGAGAGAGAGAGAGAGAGAGAGAGGAGGGGGGATAGAAAAAAATGGCATGAGAAAAAAATGGAAAAGAAAGTAAATTAAAATGAAAAAAGAAAAGGATAGAGAGAGAGAGAGAGAAAAAAATAATGGTAAAAAAAAAAAAAAAGACAAAAAAAGAATTCAAGAGTCACAACAGAGTCACAACTATTTTCAGGTTGGAACTTTATTTTTAGAATTTTACCAACAAATTAGAAAACTGATAAAAATAAAATCAATAAAGATTATTATAGAAACTAGTAAAAAATACCCCCCCCCCCCGGGCGATGTAAAAATAGATTTTTGAAACATATTGCCTAAGGGGTGGGAGTAAAAAATTCAATGTCAGCGAGTTTGTACCCTAAGTAAGTAAAATCATCAAATTCATTAAAGGATTAAAAAATAAAACAATTTGAAATGTAAACTTTAAATATGTATTAAAATAAAACAAACTATATATAGATATATAATACCAGTCATGTATTTATTAAAACTTGTTTTAAAAAACAATGAAGACTGTTGCATGTTCAAATTTTGAGTGTATTTATTCTATGTTATGAT
The DNA here is from genome assembly GCA_023376005.1 of Doryteuthis pealeii. Taxonomy (NCBI): domain Eukaryota; kingdom Metazoa; phylum Mollusca; class Cephalopoda; order Myopsida; family Loliginidae; genus Doryteuthis; species Doryteuthis pealeii. The sequence continues at coordinate 26,082,248 of CM042176.1, read as the reverse complement.
GATTTTGGGTAATGTGACGTAAACAGTGACATACTTTTTTTACAGACAAAAACCGGAAGCGAATCTCCATTATTAATAGAAATACATATTTGATATAAGTTTTCTATATCTAATACCTAAAAGGAGAAAAAGAGAAGAAAAATGAACAAGTAAAAAAAAAAGAAATTAGTTAAAGTAGCAAAAAAAAAAAAGAAAAGCAAAAAAGAAATTTGAATAAGAGTGAGTAAGTACTTGTGACAGAGAACACAAGGTGAGTGGCCTACCGTATTCTCGAAGGAAGAGGGCTAGGCTTTGCCGGGCGTGTGGAATCGAACCCGCGTCCTTCGGAATGCGAGCGGGCGACACATTGGCACTGAATTCAAGATACTACTGTCCCGGATGTAAGCGCCAGGTGCCCGGATGATGGCTACAGACAATTGGATGTTGAAGGAAAAACTTGTATAAGTAGAAGTGGGGTGACGACAGCAGGAGTTGCGATTATTCAGCTGCTGAAGATATTTGAGTTGGTGATTTTATGACGACGACAGATTTTTTGTGCTATAGATTTTGTGATGGTGACGACATTGTTGACCCCCCCCCCTCTTTTCAACAAGTCGAATTTATTTTTCATTCTAGAGTACTGTAGACTGCCATGTATATTGGACATTTTTTGTACATACAAAACTCAGCCGTATCGATGATGGTAACGAAGGGGTGCTCCACATTCACCAGACCTCCAGAATGGAACTATCATCATCAGATAGAAGATACCCAGGATATGAAGACCCTCAGCCACGGCCTTTTAGCACATATATGATAAAAATGATTGGGGTAATAATAGTGACCTAGTTTTTGTTACAGATTCTTTGTCAGCATCAACAGCAGAATCGCCAGAGTGGCGGCAGTCATGGCCAAACTGAGCCAGAGAGTCTGGAACAATGCCAGCCTTACTAAGAAAACCAAACTGCACATCTACAAAGTGTGCATTCTCAGTACTCTTCCCTACAGTAGTGAAACCTGGATCACATACTCATGCCACGAGAGGAAACTGGAAAATTTCCATCTTAGATGCCTACATTGCATTCTACGCATACGCTGGCAGGACAAAGTGCCCAACACAGACATGCTGGAATGAGCAAACATGAATAGCATGCTCGCCATCATCTGCGAAAGATTCCTGCATTGGCTTGGCCACGTCAGGAGGATGGACAAAGGCTGCATCCCCAAAGACCTACTGTATGGCGAATTAGTAGAGGGCACCCGACCGGTAGGGAGACCACGCCTGCGCTTTAAAGATGTCTCAAAGAGAAATATGAAGACATGCCACATTAACACCAACACATGGGAGGCTTGTGCAGAAGACCGTCGTGTGACCTGGTGCCTCCTCATCAAACAATGAATGAAAAGCATTGAAAAAAAAGAAGGGAAGTAGCTGCTGCAGAGCCAAAAGGAAGGAGAGACAACAGCAACTCCAGCAAGCATCACTGTTTGTTTTCAGTCACTGCACCAGAGATTGCCACTCAAAAATTGGTCTGTTCAGCCACTCAAACATTTGGAAACTATGCCATTGTCTTTAGTAGATGGAAGGATGCATTTAAGGAAGAAAGGTCAGAAGGTTGCGTGTTCAATCACGTCGGGGTCACCAATTATTGTGTTAGTATAGCATTCAATTCTAAGACTAACAACAACAAGAAAGGAATTAATATTTCCTTTAATTCAACCAATGTATTAGCTAGCAATGAAATAAAAAACAACAATATAAAGTCCTTCCTGTATATAGAGCTGATTTTAAGGGACTTACCGGCGCGTTGGAGAAGATATCTTAGGGTGATTTCTTGGAGCCCTTCAAATCGCTGCCTTGTGGTACCGCTGGTGGAATCTATCTGTCCTGGGCTTTTTGATATTGCGCCTAAAGCTCTGGGCTCATCATGTGATTGGTATATCCAATCACAGAGCCTCTCCCTCACTCTCTCTATATACAGGAATAACCATTTTACTGACCCAACAAAGGAAAAAAGTAAAGAAGAGTGAAATATTCTTCGATAGACTCAGGGTAAAAACAAATTATATCTCTTTCAAGGGTTGTGTTACGTCTGGATTGTGTGACAAATAAAAAAATGAAAAAGTCTTAAAGAAACTGCCAATTCAATGTCGTGGGTGCCAAGTGGTCTGAAATTTTGTTGCTAGGTAGGTTTTGACCTATGAGATGAAGACAGAACAAATATAACAGGAATAAAAACGAAATCATTTTGCACATGGCACCTGAAGCACCAAAGAAGAGTTGTTTTTTTTTTCCCAATACTTGTCTTTCGGACCATATGACCTTTAGGCACCCCTTTTTGATCTCGATTAAGAAAGGACATGTTTTTCATTTACACCATCAATATCTAGATGTTTTAACAGACGATTTTTAGAATTTAAAAAAAAATTATAAAACTAACCCCTAACCCTAACCCCTAACAAACAACCGGATACTGACGGTGTAAATGAAAAACATGTCCTTTCTTAATCGAGATCAAAAAGGGGTGCCTAAATGTAATATGGTCCTGTCTCTCTGACTTACTTGTTTGAGGCTGAAGTTCAATCAGGTGATTCCACATGTCACGTGCAGCTTGAGTGTAATATCCAATTTCAGCATTTGAATTTAGGCCGAGGGCTTCTGGTGTGTTATTTAAAGGCAGTGATTCAATATAGTCTGAAACAAAAGAAAAAATTTATGACTATTATTTTTGGATTATTAAATTTTTTAGTTAACTCCTTGTCACTGAAAAAAGGACGAGAATAAAAAAAAATTTTTTTTTAAATTGATGACAAATTTCGCAAATAATTTTTTCCATTTAAAGTAATAATACAATTTTTTTTAAATAATTGGTAATTTGCTTGAAGCATTGTTAAGTATGTAATAATATATTAATAATTTGAAGGCAATTACAATGCACATAAAAAATAAAAACAAAAAATGTTATTTTTTGTCTTATCGATTTCAAAGTATAACTTTATCTTCAGAGACGAATTCCAGGATTCTGGAAGTCGTCTATGAAAGTTATACTTTGAAATCGATAAGACAAAAAATAACATCTTTTTGTTTTTATTTTTTATGTGCATTGTAATTGCCTTCAAATTATTAATATATTATAACATTTTTTAAAAATCAATTTCATAGGTTGTTCTTTATTCTATGTATTGATAATTTTGTGTGATGTGGCGTAATCAGTGACATAGTTTTGGTTACAGACAAATTGAGACTGAATCTCCATTATTAATAGATTGCAAAAAGTTCCCTTATTTTTGTTTCTTTGAAATCTATTCTAACTTACCAACAAAGTAAAACAGACATTGCTTGTAAAATTATAAAAACTAGCAAGACCTGTGGATATACCACAGTATGATAATTTAATTATTACAAGATTTGATATGTTTACATAAGAGCTATTGCTAAATAGTTCAATATGTAAAAAGTATAATAATCTTGACTAGCAGGACCTGTTGATATACCACAGTATGATAATTTAATTATTAGAGAATTGTTTTGGATATAAGGTGTATGCTAAATGTCCACTTCTACTTCAGTTTTGGAGGTTTGGGGAATGTGGAGCATCCCTTCATCACCATTGCTCCCTGGTCCATTCTGACCCGGAGTGGTAGTACCTGTTAGGGTCCCATCTATGGGTTAAATAGAAAAACATGAGTTGATAAACAAAATTTGTATTATCCATTAAGAATTGATTTATTTCAAAACTTTATCGGCATTAAATGACCCACCGAGGTTGATATGCCGCAAAACAAAACAAAACCAAACCACCTGAGCACCCCCTCAGTGAGGGAGATAAATAACTGTAAGTACTGCCTTCAAGTACTCATTATATTGTTGTGTCTAGTTGCGTTTTTACATGTTAATAAACTTGGTTAAAGGTACGTGTGCTTTTCCCTTGTTACTTTGATTTGTGTATTATATATTCTTCTGTTGTATTCTTTTGATCATCTTTCATATCTTATGTTCTTCTGGAGGTTGTTCTTCTAGCATCTGGACTTCATCTTGGGGATTTTGTGTCTGTCTTCCATTAGGGATTTCTCATCTATCATAAACCCTGGGTCATTAGTAGCTTTTGGATGAATAACCCAAGACTTAGATTTTCTTTATATCATATTTTATTCAGAAATCCCCATCCAGACTAACTGCACAGATTGAGTACGGGAGCACAACTGAGTGCGACTTGCCATCTCCGTGGTTTGCGCAATACTAACTCTTTCTAATCAAAACCGGAAGAAGCCTTCTTTCTCATTTCCTACTAATTCTCACGGTATCTACTGGAAAAGAATTCAAGATGAGTTTAACACATGTCAATCAATCTTCCATTGTTGTATACACTTCTTTTTACTTGTATTATTCTTCTGCTCATCTTTGGTATCTTACGTTCTTCTCCTAGCATCTGGACTTCGTCTTGGTGGTCGTCGCACTTAATTCATTTCTTCTTCTAGATCAGTCTTGTTGCCAAGACATTCATCAACCACAAAACCATATTATTTATGTAAGCTTTTATTTACTTAACTAAACATTTCATGTAACTAACATAACGCGCATGCGCAGTGAGCTTCAGCTAAGGCAGAAAGACCTTATCTGCCTGCCGTCCAAGCTGAAAGTGAGAGCCAACCAGGTCCCATGTGACTTCACATATTTTGCGGGCTTTCTGTAATATTCCATGGAAAGTCCCCCCATGATATGAAAAGGGGCCATCCCTTCAGAAATACAGGGGGTTGACAATAATCTATGCATAGATTATGTAACACCATGATATCCTACTCAAAGGCTGCTGGTCATAATTTCTAACAGCCATTTTGGTTTCTACACTAACTGTACATAATTTTTAGGGTCCTAACAATTATGTAACATGCGTACCTGCATATTATTCCTCATAGTCTGGATACAGCTATTCCAACAATATATAATTCATATTGCATTTTATATATATTGCAAAAATTTTGCTTATTTTTGTGGTAATTTATGAGGAAGTACGTCCCAGTCCCCTGCCTCCGAAATTGCTGCCCGGTGAATTTTAAAATAACAACCCCAACTACGACAAAAAAAGAAAAAATAAGAATTACGACTAAAAAAGGTTTAATGTTTTTTTCTTTCAAATGGAAAAAATAAATAAACAAGAATTAAGACAAAAAAGAGCTTCCCCACCACTTCAAATACATTTAACGCCCTAAGTTGGTTGTTTTCTTTCAAGTAACACCGCTTTGGCTTCGATAGTTGGGGTTGTTATTTTAAAATTCACCGGGCAGTAATTTTGGAGGCAGGGGACCGGGACGCACTTCCTCATAAATTACCATTTTTGTCTCTTAGAAATCTGTTTTTACTTACCAACAAATACGTCCTTGTTTGAACCTTCTGGTATATAATAATCAACCTCATCATTATGGAAGAAATGAAAAGGTTGAAATGTATCAAAAATGAAGTCTCCCATATATTCATTCATATAGATGTTCAAAACTCTTCGATCAAAACTATCAATGGCCCTTCCACCGTACATGACCTGCAAAATAAAACAGACATTGCTTGAGAAAATTATAAAAACTAGCAGGACCTGTGGATATACAACAGTATGATAATTTAATTATTACAAAGTTTGATATGTTTACTTAAGAGCTATTGCAAAATAGTTCAATATGTAAGTAATAGTAAAAAGTAAAGTCAACTTAGTTTGTTTTTTTTTGTCCTAAAGATAGAAATTAAAATTATATTAATGACCGTGCCGACAATTATAAATCGTTTGGTGGACAATATAAAGCAATATAAAAAGACTAGCAGGACCTGTGGATATACCACAGTATGATTTGTTTTAGGGGTTTACTCCACTAGCTTTCCTCAGGATCATATATATATTTACCAACCCCTCCGCACGAGCAGGATGCGACACAAGGTCAATTTCTTAAACAGAGTTTAACAGGTTTGAATTCAGAGTTTTCCTTCTCCTAGACAGGTTGCCTAACCAAGGTTAAAGAGCCCAGTCTGCCCTACTATTTATCCATAGCTGGAGGGAGAGTAGGATTCATACCTTTCCCAAGGATATTAGCGCTATGTGAAATGCAAACAGTTTCGTCTAGGATTTGAACAGTTTCCTCAGGATCATATAGAGCCACTTGGCAATGGTGGTTTTGTAACAAACTCTTCCTTGTCCTAGATGAATTGACAACTGTGTCCGGAAAGCTGTATCTAAACAATTTGGGTTTTGTGTGGTTCGGTAAATACATGGTCATTGTGACGGCAACACCCAGGCAAGGAATGAGTAATGACAGAGTCGACTGGTGAAGACACTTTTATTTACAAAAATACGGGAGTTGTCACTTATCCTCGTGTCGCGCAACTGGTCTTCAACGTGAAACTACAATAGAATACAAAGGACTATGTAGTTTCTCTAATACACAACTAATAAAAAATCGAGAAAAGGAAGAAAAGCTCTGTGCTGACACTAACCTTCTTGTCTCCTCGGTTCCTGCCTGCTAAAAGACTTTAAAAACTAGCGCCACATGCACATGTGACTTTCTACCAGTGTCGAATGGTGTTTTGTACCCACGCAATAGGATAGCCGGGCAAAGCAAGGGAGATAATTCAGTCATAAATTATTTTAGAAGGTGAAATTTAAATTAGAAAAAGAAGAAAAAAAGAAAAAGAAAAAAGAAGAAAAAAAGAAAAAAGAAAAAAGAAGAAAGAAAGAAAAAAAGAAGAAAAAAAAAGAAAAGAAGAAGAAGAAAAGAAAAGAAGAAGAAAAAAAAAAAAAAGAAAAGAAAGAAAAAAGAAGAAGAAAGAAGAAGAAGAAAAGAAAAAAGAAAAGAGAAAAGAAAAAGAAGAAAAAAGAAGAAGAAGAAAGAAGAAAAGAAAGAAGAAAAAGAAGAAAGAAAGAAGAAAGAAAGAAGAAAGAAAAAAAGAAAAAAAAGAAAAAAAAGAAAAAAGAAAAGAAGAAGAAAAGAAAAGAAGAAAAAGAAAAAGAAAAGAAGAAAAGAAGAAGAAAAGAAGAAAAGAAGAAAAGAAAAAGAAAAGAAAAGAAGAAGAAAAGAAGAAAAGAATCACCTCTCCAATTAGATATTTAAGACTGTTCCATGGTATTTCTGCTTCTCCTTGCAGGTGAGCTTTTGTCAAATAAGTGTTGAGGATTTGCATGCACACCTGGAAATCAGATTCATTGAAGTCATATGGAACATTCCAACCAACTTTGCCATATTTGCGCCGTTCTTGGACAACAGCATGAAAAAAGGCGAGGACAAACACAAGATATGGAAATGCTGTATGGGGACATCCTGATAAGGCAGGAGGTGAAATCTTGTGGTAAGTCCCTCGGAGATTAAGTTTCAGGCCATTTGGGGGTTCAGTCACAACCTGCATTCAAAAAAAAAAAAAAATTGATTGGTTAAAGTTGCTTGAATATACATATATATATATATGCTTTTTTATTTAGTGCATCCTGGGATGCACATATTTGCTTTGAATAAGTCCCAAGGAAAATTTATGGGTCCCAACTAAAGCCATCTAACTCCTACCTTGTAACCTATCCTGTGTAATTCATTTCTAAGAAACTATTGAAATGTATTTACAGTTAGCTTGAAATGGTGAGGGAAGAAAAAAAGAAAAACACTGGGATGATTTTACTGCATCTTTTAAATTTTTGTGCATCAGGAACGCAGGATGCGTACCTATCAGCATCTATATATATATATATATATATATATATATATATTATAAATACACATTATATTATATTAAAGCTGAGTGAATCAATGATTGTTTTCTAAAGGTATTTTACCTGTTTAGTTTAATGACACAAAATTCATACTAAAATATTCCTTGATTGTGTTATGTTTGAAAAAAATTCCATTTTAATTGGTTCTAATTAGTCATAATTTGCAATTAAGTCAAAAACTGACCCGTCTCTTACTTCATATAAAAAACTATATATTACTTAAATAAACTATATAAACTATGAAATTAATTTAAAAATTGTATTTTTAAATGGAAAAAATATTTTTCAAAATTTGTAATCAATTTAAAAAATTATTTTTTAATCTCACTGTTTTTCCAGTAACAAGAAGTTAACTAAAAAGTTTCCAAATAAATAAACACCTAAAAATGTTGTGTAAAATGTATGTGTAAAATATTCAAAATAATTATTTAATTAATAATTAATAGATGCACACAACATTTTATTTGGGGGGGGGGACAAAACTAAATTTCCATTTCAAATTGTTTTATTTTCTTTAATCCTTTAATAAATTTGTTGATTTTACTTACTTATGATACAAACCCTCTGACATTGAATTTTTAACTCCCATCCCACTTAGGCAATATCTTTCAAAAATTAATTTTTACACTGCCCAGTGGGCGTTTTTTTTTTTTTTTTTTTTCTAGTCTAAATGATATAATAACACTGGCATTGTTTATGATTACTGACCTTTAGGGAGCGCTGAAGGATTCCAATTGGGAAACTCTTGGTTGGTTCTGTGGTTAGCCACAAGCGGAAATCTGGGTGGGGTTTTGTCAGGTGTTCCAACTGTTTCTCCAACTGCTGTAACCAATGCGAAAGTAAATGGCAATTTTGCAGCATAAGCCACTGACCACGAGCAATGGCCGTTTCGAGGTACTGGACAGCAACTTTCTCTTGACCCTGTCCCATTGAAAGGAACTTTATTTTGTTACTTCCAAATTCTATTCTCTCTGCAAGTTTGATAAGGTCACTGGCAGGGTCAGAACCTGGACTGAGGATGAACACAATTGGGGACATTGGCGAACTCTGTTCAAAAATGGACTCAAAACTTAAAATTGGTGGTGTGACATATTTTTCCCCCATGATATCGGTCACATACAGAGTGACAGCTCTGTAGATGCGGTCAACACGGAAACATCGGAGCAACATTAGTTTTTGGAATGGTGAAAGGGATTCCTCAAAGTTGGCTGGCAATGGTACTGATTCTGGTGAATCATGGTCAAACCACTGAAATTAGAAAATAAAAGTTAACAAATTGATATTTTACATTTATTCAGTAATCTAAACCGACTAGAATATTTGTTATATAAGACGTACTGAAAACCACCACTTAAACTTATAGACTCAGCATGGTCACGTGGATTAAACCAGAGCCAATCAACAGCTCAAATACATGGTTAGTTAACTATTTAATCACTGATATGAACATTTTTAATGGATACTCAATGTTTTTATAAATACATTTTTCTATTTAACTCATAGATGGGACCCTAACAGGTACAACCACTCAGGGTCAGAGTGGACCTGGGAGCAATGGTGATTCCCCAAACCTCACAATCAGATAGAGTTTAACGTCATTCCCAGGACATGAAAACCCTCAACCACCACCTTCTAGCACCCATATGATAAAAAGGGCTGGGGCTTGCCATAAAGGCAATAGGGTTGGGGCAATTATATAGGTGCTAGGTCTTGACATAACCATTCGATTGATCGAAGGGGGCCTCTCCGACCGCCCGTCTAGCCTAAGAAAGGACCAAAGTGGAGTGTTGCAAGTCATTGACTGTTCAACCACCTGGGTTCTATCCTTAAGCATCACAGGTTGCCACCCATGGCCATAGGTGGCCCATTTGGGGGAGTCTTACCCCTCTACAGAGGTGCAGTCAGTGCATTCTAATGCCCCAACCAACAGGGTGGAGTAAAATGAAGAGAGAATGCTGCTTAACTACCTGTTGTTGCTTAAGTGGTCACCCAATTAAATAGTGAATAGGCTCATTGCTGCTTAACTTCAGTGATCGAGCAGGAAATAGAGCTGTTGGGTTGTCTTCCCTTGCCAGGAAGAGTTATCTTCCCTCTGGGTTCCCGTTTTTGACCACCAGGGTTTTTTGGTATTTAAGCGCCTATTTCGAACTCTCTGCTTCTTCTTCTTCTTCTACAGCACCTCAGCACATGGGTTAGACTTTTATGTCTACACCCTTCTTGTGTAGGGGCTTTCCCTCAATGCAACGTTAGTAAGTTTATTGAAACTATGGACTCTCCAGTCCTATATCTCTATTTTGTATGTTCTTGTAGTGAACTAATGTATACGTTTTTTTATTGTATATCATTTCTTTCTGTAGAATAATCATACTATTTCCAATTACCGTCGATTGGCAAGACAAAGACAGCAAGCAGTCGTAACCCAATACGATTCTGGTTTGCTGCTAAGACTACTGTAAAATGGCAGGATATTTATGAAGCCTCAGAGGATCATACAAACCAAGCAGCCAATCATGACTCAAGGAATGGAATCACCCAAACGCATGAGTGAACTATTCTAAATTCCCATGTCTTGACACTGGTTCAGTTGTGCTTGGCCAGTCACATTGTTCAAACCAATAGTAGACTGACTGACTGACTTACTTACTTCAATACTTTCCTTGTATGTGTATTTCATGTCATAAATATTTCTCCATGTGCGTATATTAAAGTACATGTTATGTTTAACCCCCCTGTCGGAGTTGTTGGTTTCAACCAATTATAATTGATATTTATAACTTAGTGCCTTCAGCATGACTTGACCCTCATAACTATACTACTAAAATGAATACAGAATACTCCTTACAGTACCTGCTGTTGCTTACAGTAGCCACCCTATTAAGTATAGAATGACCCTCATTATTTTTCCAACTTAAGAGAAGGAGATAAAGAAACTTAAAGTTTGCCAGACTTTTTCATTTTTCTCTATTTCATCAAGGAGTGCACCAAATTTATGATGAGTTCAAATCCTGGACAAGGCTGTTTGCATTTCACATAGTGCTAATATCCATAGGAAAGATACTAATCCAACTATTCTCCTTCCATCTATGGGTAAATAGTAGGGAAGACTGGGCTCTTTAACCTTGATATGTGTTTACCTTGATCATAAACCTTATTTATTGAATGACCCTCATATAACTATTCTAGTAAAATGAATACAGAATATTGGTAAGGGATATATTAGTAGAAGTAGTAGCATGGTACAATCGAGCAGGTAAGTAGTAATACTGGTGTGTTGTAATAGTAGGTGTAATAGTAGTAGGCAATTGTACCTCTACATTATTCGGTATTTATAGCTGACATCAGCCAATCATATTACTGTGAGGGGGGAACCCAGGTATATGCATATTAATTATATCACTTACAGTTCTCTGTTATTGCTTAAGTGGTCACCCAATTAAGTAGTAAACAGGTTCATTGCTGTTTAACTTCATTGATTGAGCAGGAAACAGTGCCTTCAGCATGACTTGACCATACACCTTATTTATTGAATGACCCTCATATAACTATGCTAGAAAAATGAATACAGAATATTGCTTATAGTACCTGTTCTGGCTTAACTGGTCACCCAATTAAATAGTGAACAGGTTCATTGCTGTTTAACTTCAGTGATTGAGCAGGAACCAGTGCCTTCAGCATGACTTGACCATACACCTTATTTATTGAATGACCCTCATATAACTATGTTAATAAAATGAAGAGAGAATGTTATTTTTTTTCAATTTAATAGGAAAAGATAAAGAAACTTACAGTTTGCCAAACTTTTTCATGTCTCTCTATTTCATCAAGGAGTGTATCAAATTTATCAGGCATAACATCTGCTAGACGGATACAATCTTCCCAGCCTTCATCTGGCAACCAAGAATAAGGCTTTTTTCGTGCACTCTTCTCAAGTGCTATGTTCCCCTGGAGAAGAAAACAAAAACAAATGTTAATAATAATAATAATAATAATAATAATAATAGATTGACAAGAAGAAGAGAACCTGTCATCTCGTGGATTTTGTCGTACTGGTCGACCACTTAGTGAAAATGAAAGAAAGCGTAAAGGTAAACAAATATTTGGATCTTGTCAGAGAACTGAGAAAACTGTGGAACATGAATGTGAAGGTTGTACCAATTGTAATTGGTGTCATTGGAACGGTCCCCAAAGCTCTGGAAAAGAATTTGGGGAATTGGAAATCAGAGGAAGAATCGAGTCCATCCAAACTACAACACTGTTAAGATCGGCTAGACCTTAGGAGACTTGCTGTCGCTCGACCTCCAGTGAACCACCAGCTACAGCAGGTGTGAAAAACTCCATAATAATAATAATAAGAAGAAGAATTCTTGGATCTTGTGAGATAACTGTAAAAGTTAAGGAACATGAAGGTGACAGTGATCGAGACCATCCAGGCAACAGCATTGTTAAGATTGGTTAAAATACTCTGGAGATCTGAGGAGACTTGCTGTCACTCAGCCTCCAGTGAACCACCGTCTAGGGCAAGTATGACAAACTCTAATGAAGTTACATAATGATAATAATAATAATATAAAACGAAAAGACCTGGACCCCCCCAAAAAAAACAAAAAAAAAAAACAAATATTATCATTATAAGAACAGTAACAATCAAATAAAAAAAAAACGTTCGTTTTATCAAAATGATATTATTCAGTATCTATCAAATTAAAGATAAGATTAGTAGCACTGTTATCGGAGAGTAGTAGGGTGTTGCAAATGTTTTGCGGTATTTTAGTACATGCTAATCTGGGGTGGTGTGACTGTAGCAGTTCAAATCATGGAATTTACCTACTATGATTGGTAGTATTATGGTAGCTGGTGTGCTGACATGTTGTGTATAGCTTTACTCTGTGTATAATTTGAAAGCCGCTCAGATGAACATACAACATTGTCTGATTCAGGAACTTGTGTTTTACGAATTAAAACTGGGCCAAAATGATGTGAAAGCAACCAAAACATATTTGTTGTGCAAAAGGTGAAGGTAGTATCAAGGTAGTTGGTGTGCTGACATGTTGTGCTGAACAGATGAATGTGCAACATGGTCTAATTCAGGAACTTATGCTTAACGATTTCAAACTGGGCCATAATGATGTCACAATAACCTCAAGGATCAGGTAAACTTAGGTAAGCCTAAAATGGACCAAGTCTCCAATTCAGACAAGATATTATAGGATAAAATGTTGTATACTCTCTTTCCTTACTTTCTTACTTCTATTATTCTGGTCATTTTTCTAGCGTCTGGACTTTGCCTTGGGGACTTCGTGTCTGGTCTTCCATTGGGGATTTCTCTTTATCAGAAGCCCTGTGTCATTGGTAGTCTTTAGATAATAACATAAGACTTCGATTTAACTTAGATCATATTTTATTCTGAAATCCCCACCAGACTACCTGCACAGATTGAGTCGGCACCGTGCATAACACGACTTACCACTGTCGTGGCTTTGGCCGATCTGACTAAAACTCTCTCTAATCTAAACCGAAGAGGGTCTTCTCCACTGATTCTCACGGTATCCACCGGAAGGATCAGGATGGAGTCAAGCCTTGTCATTCAATCCTTCAAGGCCGCCGGCTGAACTTATAACAGCCATTTTGGTTTCTACAATATTGTACATAAATATTAGGAATCTAATGATTATGTAACAAAAATCCTATATTTTATATCCAAATAAGGATAAACATGAAAATCTCACCAAACACGATTCTTTTTCCAAACTTAAGGAAAATAGATTAAAAAAATAATTATACATTTGTCAGAATTTGATTGGACAAATTGGTGCTTACACAAAAGTCTCCGTGACAATCTACTCAACCGCTCAGTCCGACTGTGTCCCCCCCCTCCAGTCCGCTGAGATTACTCCTTTTATACCAGTTCTGGCTGGCTGAAATTTGCATATGTTACAAATCTCGTCTCACCAGCGACGGGATTCGTGACTTATAAATTACACCCCAAGGACGCTCACGCTTCTATTTTTCTTTTTACTTCTGGCACTCTGCACACAAAACACGTTCGTGCTCATTTTGAACTATAAGGTAGGCCATTTCGCTCGTCACATTTCATTTCTCTTGTTCGACTGGCTCACCACCGTATTTTATCCAGCTAGGGACGGTTGCTAAATTTACGTAAGCCTCCGCTGTTCTGCCTACACATGCAGCACACCACTCGTTGTCTCTTTGAACGACGAACTGTAATTAGCTCATCAAAGGCAGCAGTCTGTGAATTCTGCCTTTCAATTTCGCTACATTATATAATGATAGGCAAAAATGATATTTGCTGAAATTAAGTAAGAGAAATTTAAAGTTACTTACTTTTAAGAAAAATTCTAATTCATCCTGACAAACTTTTGATTCATATTGTTGCAGTTTAATTGTAATTTGAAAAGCAAATAGTAATTTGTGTTTTTCAAAAATACCTAAAAATAAAAAAGGAAACACATTTTAATTGAATAAAATAAAAAAGAATATTTTCTCCAAAATCTACAAAGAGAAAGCTTTCCACCATAAATTTTGAGAAATTATTCAAATCTTAAAAAAAATCATTTCTGGTTTAAATAACCCTTTTCTAAATTCAATCTTAAAGAAATTAAAATATAATGTATAAAAAAAGTAAGTAAAGTTGGCAGAGTGACCTATTGTAAGTATCAGCTGGGCAATTCCATGTCAAATCATTCAGAAAAAAGTAAAATTGTCACCCACCCTCTTCAATTTTTCTGAAATTTTGTACTAAAGTTAGACATTCCCCAAAATTTGAGCTTCCAATTCCAAAAATTGCCAGAGTTATGTCGATTTTTAGCGCTTCAAATTTGGTGGGTTTCACAAAAAATGGCAACTTTTTGTAATTTATTTTTCTCTGTAAAATGAGTTCTAGAGCTTCCCTACTCCTAAAAATTGGTTTATAAAAACATTTTTGCCCAAGGAACCTGGTAATGGTATCGAAAACACCTGAAAGTCAAACAATTTTAAGTTTTTGATGATTTTTTATTTTTTCATAGCAAGATCAATATCCAATGTAGCACTGAATCTAAGACAACATTTTTTTTTCCTATTTTATTTCATATATATTGACCATTATTTGGACCAAAAAGATAGTTTGGTGTTTGCCCAGAACTGAAGCTACAACATCAGTTAAAATTTTGCAAATAAGAAATCATTAATGATTTAAATGTGATTATCTTTAAGACTTTTTTGATATCATTTTTGGATTCCGTGGGCAAATATGCTTTTGTAAGTCAATTTTTAGAAGTAAGGATGCTCTAGAATTATTTTACAGACAAAAATAGATTACAAAAGGTTGCCATTTTTCGCGACCACGCTCAAATCTGGAGGCTAAAAATCGACATAACTTCGCCAATTCTTGGAATTGGAAGCTCAAATTTTAGGGGATTGTCTAACTTTAACATAGTCCACACCTGTAATTTGAGAAAAATTGAAGGGCGTGGGTGCCATGGCCTGGATGATTTGACATTTGACCCAACTGGAAAATATCTTATTTTGCTAATCGATATTACATTTGGGCTCATGCCTATTGGGCATGTGTGTCTATAAATATGTTACATTCTGACGGGAGAGGATAAAGAAAAAAAAAAAATGACCTGGTCAACCGATCTGGAAGAAAGTTAGTTTGCAAAACGAATCAAATTAAAAAAAAAATTACGACCGGAGAAAAAAAGAAAAAAAAAAAAGATTAAAAGCATTTTGCTAAAATTTGCAAGTAAAAATGGATTTTTTTCAAACATAACTTAATCCCAAAACTAAGGAATATTTTGGGATGTATTTTGTGTCATTAAATATGAAAAAGCCTCTAGCAAACAAACATTGATTTACTCAGCTTTAGTATGATAATAGATTTCTGTATTATCTCCTCATTAAAAGAACACAATATGGAACCCAGATGGAGACCCCCCACCCAGGGATAGGTATAGGTAGAGGTGCCTGTATCAACAGTGTCGACTATTTATACATGACACTGTCCAATCAGATTATAGTGAGGGGGGTACCAAGGTATTTACACATTCATTATATCAATTACAAAAATAAAATAATAAACAATATTTTAAGATTCTCACCTGTACAACCATAATCATAAATATTTTGTGTAAGTGTATCCATTATACTGTTGAGCCTTTTGTTAAGGTTAGCGTCAGGCATTGATTTCTTCAGTGAATACCTGAACACATGCAAATAGGCTGATAAGGAGTATTGATACATAGAATTTATCAAAGACATTTCAGCCAGAACGAAAAACAGAATGGCGCCACGGCTTGCAGCAGGTCGGTAACCATCACGAAGTTTATCAATATCTTTTGCTGTTTTTGCACCAAGTGCCAGTTTTTCGGTAACCTGAAAGAACACAAATAACAAATGTAATTTTATTCTTTACTTCCTATTTGAACTAAATAGTTAAATTAGGAAAATTTAGCAATGAAAGACGGGATGGTAGAGAGTAACTTTCAGTTTTTCTATTTTTTATTATACCCCCCACTCTGTTTCAAATCTTTTTATCTGCATTCTTATTTAGTTTCATTAGCCTTTCTAATTTAATATAATGTTTTATTACATTAATCTGATTGTTTATTTTACAATTTATCAATTATTTTCTAGAAAAATAGGACAGAATAAATGATGTACGCATACAAATATTTGTTTAGTTTGTTTTATGGCATATCAACCTCAGTGGGTTATTTAATGTCGATAAAGGTTTGAAATAAAGTAATTCTTAATGGATACACAATTTTTTTTTATGAATACATTTTTCTACTCTCCCTCCAGCTATGGGTAAATAGTAGGGTAGACTGGGTTCTTTAACTATGGCTAGGTAACCGGTCTAAGGTATGGAAAACCTCTGAATTTAAACCTGTTAAATTCTGCTTAAGAAATTGACCTTGTGTCACATCCTGTTCGTACAGAGGGGTTGGTGTATATATATATATATACGTTTTTTAAAAGCGAATGTTATAAAATATTCCAACTGCAGTTTCTTGCCGTAGCAATTCTTCAGGGAATTATTGCTTAAAAGTAGATGGCTGGAATAAGCAATAATTTCCTGATGAATTGCTACGGCAAGAAACTGCAGTTGGAATATTTTATAACATTCTCTTTTGAAAAAGAGAATGTTTAGCTCTTTTTATTGAGCACTTTTTATATCGATTTTTATTAACCCAGAAGTAAATTTATTTGCTTCGTGGATTAGCAAAGATCCGTAATATATATATATATATATATATATCAAATACAAATAATCTTTTTCTGTTTAAAATTTGTACACCAAAAATATATCTCCGTGTTCTTGATTCACTAAGAACAATGATGAAACCCAGAAGCAGAGAGAGATAATACCTGATGAAGAAGAACCAAAAGAGAAACTGGTACAGCCTAGCAGAAGATAATAGAAGATAAGAAGTATATAACATATATATAAACCAAACACATGATGTATACATGTGTCCGTCTCACCTCTGTGGCTTTAGTTTTTGTTTCTTCCAGAGTCGACACAAGTTCCACATTGTCCAACATGTTTCCCTGAGATGAGGCCAGCTCTCGAAGCAGAGAATCTTCTAGATCTTTGAGAAGTCGTTTGTTATCACTAAGAAAAGAAAAGAAAAAAAAAAACATCTCTTGAACAAAAATTATATCACATTAATTCTTATATATATTAACTAAAATTCTAATGTTTGGGTATATATATATATATATATATATATATATATATGTAGTATATTAAGAAAATTGAAAAAACACAGGTTTAAATAAGTTGAGTGGAAAGTTTAAAGGTAAGTTTATTTAAACCTGTTTTGAGTGTGTGTATCGAAAAAAAGGCATTGTGCATTTTTAGGTGTTTTGTGTGTGTGGTTGCGCGTGTGTGTATGAATCTTGCGATAAACAACATCGAAACAAACCTCAAGGTTGTGTGTGTGTGTGTGTGTGTGTAATAGATCAAAACACTGCAGTGTTGGCCAATAAACTTACCACTCAACTTATTTAAACCTGTATTTTTTCAATTTTCTTAATATACTACATACCATCGGATTCACTTCCTTTTCTTCACATATATATATATATATATATATATATATATATATATATATATATATGGGTAAGGATTGGAGAATAAAAAGGAAGATAATATGGAAAAAGCGATTAGCATGTTTCATTATAGGAACCATTCTAATTTTCTGTATTATATATATATATATATATATATATATATATGTATGTATGTATAAAATCAAATTGACATATTTCACTATATGAATAGTGCATATACCTACTTGAAATAGTTTAGACAAATAATAAACAGCCTTCTTATTGGTTCAGAAAAGAAGTGAAAATACTTGGTTTACAAATGAAAACTCTTTTGGATGACTCATTAACATCTTTCAAGATGATAATAAAAAAAATTGTTAGAAAATTTGAAAGAAAAAAAGAAACAACTTCAAAACAATAAGGATTCCATTATGCTTAACCAAATTTTATATATTATATATATATATATATATATAAGTAAAGAAATAACAAAAGACTTAGAGATTTAGCATTATAGTCTATTTCAGGGAGCTTAGACAAAGTGTCTAACTCTCCCAACTCATCAGATGCGAATAATGAATTCTTTATTACTTTAAAGGCATCTGTTTTCAAATGCCTTTAAAGTAATAAAAAATTTCATCATTCGCATCTGATGAGTCGAGAGAGTTAGACACTTTGTCTAAGCTCCCTGAAATAGACTATAATGCTAAATCTCTAAGTCTTTTGTTATTTCTTTACTTATATATTTGCTCTGTGACTCTAACATTAAGAGCACAATTGAGCTCTCAAACTGTGACAGGATTTTTAAATAAAACTCTTGTGTCGTAAGGAAGATTTCTTCTCTGGACTTTTGGATCATATATATATATATATATATATATGAAAAAACAAAGTATTCAGAGGATGCTTATATTAACCCAAGTTTGCATTTTGTTTGTCATAAAAGTGCAATTTTAATGATAAAACTAGGGTTATTTCCTATAACTCCAACATAAACAAAGGGAACCACTCTTGACTGATAATTTATTTATTTATTTTCCCATTAAACTAACCCTAAACCCTAACCCTGTCTTCTTTTTTCCTAGTAGATCAATAAATAAATAAATAATTTATCAGTCAAGAGTGGTTCCCCTTTGTTTATGATTATTTGTTTCTCAGTTTAAACATATTTTCAGAGATTTTTTACATATTTGCTTTTGTTGCTGAAGAGCAGCCATTCATTTTAATAAATAGAAAGAAAGAGTAATAACATGAGTAACATTAATAATCTTAACTAAAAGGAAAGATTAGTATTATTTGTATTATTTGGACTATTGTCCTCATCTTCATTGTTATCTGTACAACATTTTGGCTGATGTGCCCTCCGGCCTTCTTCAGGTATTTCTTGTTGGACTCGGGGACCATCTCGGACTTGGGAACCTTTTATTCGAACCCGGGAACCTTCTTGTTGTAATCAGGATCCATCACGGAACTTTGAACCTAACCCTTTATTCAGTCTACGGTCTGAATAATCCAAATAATACTAATTATCAAGCCTCATCTAAAAAATTCAGAGAAATAGTATAACAATAAAGATGAGGACAATAGTCTGAATAATCCAAATAATACTAATTATCAAGCCTCATCTAAAAAATCAGAGAAATAGTGTAGATAACAATAAAGATGAGGATAATAGTCCGAAAATCCAAATAATACAAATTATCAAGCCTCATCTCAAAAATTCAGAGAAATAGTGTAGATAACAATAAAGATGAGGACAATAGTCTGAATAATCCAAATAATACTAATTATCAAGCCTCATCTAAAAAAATCAGAGAATAGTGTAGTTAACAATAAAGATGAGGATAATAGTCCGAATAATCCAAATAATCCAAATTATCAAGCCTCATTTAAAAATTCAGAGAAATAGTAAAAGGAAAGAGTAATAAGAAATTTCTTGTAATGATAAAAAAAAAGAATATTTACCTTGTTTCTTGGATTAAATGTTCACGTTGTTCTTCAAGTTCTTTTCTTTCAAATTTAACAATCACGCTTAGCAGTTGATCTTCCAAACCCTAAAGAATTTCAAAAAGGTTTCAATTTTGTTATATTTTGATTAAAAGAAATGAATAAGTAGAAAAATTCAAGATATACATACATACACACATTAATATAAAAATTAGAAATTAAAAATTGTCCTTGTATTGCATCTAGAGGTTTATATTTGTGTTGCTAATATTTACTGTGAGATGGGGTACCTAGGTATATGCATATTCATTAGATCAGTGTATGATCCCATAAAATATATTTAAGAGAAAACAACTTACTTTCATAGTGACTGTGTAGTTGATGACCATTGATTTACCAAAAACATCTGGGGTATATTTCGGGTTGGCAAGTTTTGTGTTTAGGTATAAACGGAAATTAGGATCATAATCCACCTCTTTGTCACCCAGCATCACAAATTCTCGACCTTGAGCACCTGTTAAAGATTAGACAGTAAATTATATTATAAACTTTTTGGTAAATAGTGGATTATTGCGTCTTGGCCTCCTGCCCTAAAAAAAACGCTAAGCGATGACTGCTCAAAATGTGACCTGTGTTAGTTATGAACTCCCTAGCTATTTGAAGGCGTTTTTCCTGAAAAGTTAATGCGATATGAAAGTGATATTTTACACCCTCCCCTAAGTCTTTTCTAGACAAGTAAATATAAATATCTTAACCCCTACCCTCTTTAAAATATTTTTTAGCAGTTTGAACATGTTTTTATCGACAAATAACATTTTTTTTAGCTACCCCAGGTTTTTTATCAACAAGTAAATGTAAATATTTTATCCCCCCACTCTTTAGAATATTTTTTTTTAGTATTTTCATTTTATTTTAATTCAAAACAATTGTCACAAATTTTTTAAATAAATATGATTGAGTTTTGAAAATAAAAACAATCAATATGTGGCGTTACTTTCGTATTTTGCCTGGAGAGTTGTCTTCCCGTTTAGTTTGCTGGTTCCTGCTAGGGGCCGGTTATATTTAAGCGGCTGGTTTGAACGTCTCTTCTGCTCTTTTCCGGTTGTTCGACCCACGAGACATGACTATGGGTTAGACTCTGGTCTACCCCCCCTCTTGTTGGGGCTTTGGCCCCCCTTACATTACTGTAAGTGATTTATACGGCATGGACTATTCTTAGTCTCATGTTTGTACTTTTATGTTTTCCCTTCTACTTTTGCATGTATGTTTATGTACACCTATGTATTATGTACCCTGTTAATCCATGTGCTGTACCATATTAAATGTTTTGTCTGTCAACCTTTGTCGGAGTTTGTATCTTCAAGTATATATCCCCTTTAAATCTTACAACTGGTGACTACCCGAAGTGATGAACACGTTTTTTGAAGGCTTTGGAACTTTTAATCTTTACAAATACATTAAAAACACTTTCAGCTAAGGAGTTCATAACTAGCACGGGTCACATTTTGAGCAGGCACCGCTTAGGGCTTTTTAGGTCAGGAGGCTAGGACACACGAATGCGATATGCATCAACTTTATTTTTTTTTAGAAGAAAGCATCACCTGTTAAGGAAAAAGAATATTAAACTGAAAGAAAGAATTGACAGGTTGGAATAAAAAAAAAATAAAAAATAAACTATAATTTGAATAAAAAGTTTATGAAAAAACATAAAAATACATAAAAAAATTGACATTTTTGAAGCTATAGCATTTCGGTTTCATTTAAACCATCAATGGGGTTAATAATCATTAATCATACTAGCAACAAAAAACATGCCCTCCAGGCAACGTAAAATTAATTTTTGAAAGATATTGTCTGAGGGATGTGGGAGGTAAAAATTCAATGTCAGAGGGTTTGAATCATAAGGAAATAAAATCATCAAATTTATTAAAGGAGTAAAAAAAAAATAAGACAATTTGAAATAAAAACTTAGTTCTGTCCCCCTCAAATAAAATGTTGTGCGCATCTATCAATTATTAATTAAATAATTATTTTACTGAAAAAAAGGGTGAGAGTAAAAATAATTTAAAAAATTGATTACAAATTTCACAAATAATTTTTTCCATTTAATGTAATATAATGTTTTAATTAATTTCATAGTTTATATAGTTTATTTTATTACAATTGAAAAGAGTCAAATGTTGAATTATAAGGAACAGCTTTTATTTTATTTTATTAATATTAATTGTTCTTCATTCTAAGTATTGGCGATTTTGGTTATCATGGCGTAAGCAGTGACATAGTTTTGGTTACAGACTGAATCTCCATCATTAATAGATAATATACCCATAAACCTGCAGTGGACACTGCCAAATATTTATACTAGGGCTGTGGAGTTAAACCTCAAACTCTGACTCCTCTATTTTTTGGCACCTCCAAATCCAACTCCTCTTCATGTAATTCAGTGATTATGGCCTATAAATAAATATAAAACCAGGATTTTTTAATAATCTATAAGGAGTGTGCACTGTATAACTTTACAGACTAAAATAGGGCCATCTAAAGTGTAAATTCAACTGGAGTCAGAATTGGTATAGTTTTAATGGGTATGTCCCAATCCTCATATACCCTACCTATAAACATTAATGGGTATATCCCAATCCTCATATACTACCCATAAACATTAATGGGTATGTTCCAATCCTCATATACCCTACTTATAAACATTAATGGGTATGTCCCAATTCTCATATACCCTACCTATGAACATTAATGGGTATGTCCCAATCCTCATAAAGATGGGAGTATTATGCAGACTGATTAGTCTTATACCACTAGCAGTGGTTTACCTTCTTCATGCTACTGGCAAATATTGTATTTTGTTAATGTTATAAAAGTTCCATTTCATTTCCAACTGTTTCTTTGTTAGGTTACAACAACTCCACATTAGGGTAGGTTGATTTTTCACTTTTTAAAAAATATTAAATTCTTCCAAACAGTGAAAGTTTTGTATTGGTATAATAAATATGGATACCAAAAATTAGATGTTGTACTTGCACCATTGTTTGAGGAAATAGCATGAAAGATCGTCTACTAAAAGGGACCAAAAATTCTCATTTTTACAAAATTTAGCCTAGATATCAGTTAGAAATATATCAATTTCAATATTTATGACAGAAAAGCTGCAATGTTCAAATACGCTGGGCCCCTGCCAGAATTAACCATGGACAATGTACGTCAATTCTATGCATTAAACGTGGCAGAGATAGAGGAACCTCCACTATTTCCTAATTTATCACCGAGCTGTAAGCCCATTGCCATCAAATCTAGGCCCTTTAACAAGAAAGATCAAACCTTCATTATTAAAGAAATTTAGAACTTGCTTTTGGAAGGCGTAATTGAGGAAAGCCCAGCTCGTAGTAGTGAAGGACCCTAATCACTGTTGTAAAAAAACAAATAAGCGTAGGATACTACAATGAATAGGATATTATAACTAGAATTCAAATTGAAATTATCCCCCCCCCCCCATCACCACCAACAATTCTGATATGCTGCTTTTTACCTACTGATTAAGCTGTAACAACGAAGGCAAAGTTTTGAAGAAAAATATTTTGTGTGGTAATTCTTTTTTTAATTTGTAACTTTCTCCACATGGGAGATGTTACAGTTCCAAAATTGACCTACCCTATTCCACAGCACTGTTTTGTACTACATCAAACAGTAGAAGATTTATCAAAAGTCTAATATGTAACATGATAGCCTCTTCTCCTTAATAAGTGCACTGGTGCATATGTGAGTATGGCCAGATGAGTAAGTGTATATATATATATATATCTTATATCAAGGTAGGCATATCTTAGAGGAGCTGTGTATGCATATGTGGCGGTGAGAATATATGTGTGAATAAGTGTGCGTCTGTGCCAAGGTATGGGTATGTGTCTAAGTGGGGTTGATCTTATCTATACGGGTGTGTATACGAACATATGTAGTGTATATGTATGCATGGATGTGCAGGTGTGTAGTGATATCAGATGGATAGATGAACCGGTCAAAATTTCAGAAAACATACATATATATTGGTTTGGAGGTTGATTTTGAAGGCTATCACAATGCAGGTGTAAAGAATAAGGTAACAATGGTGTTGTGTGTTAACCTGTATTTCATTCTTGAATTTTCAAGATAAAATCTCTTTTTCAAAAGATCACTGGAACTGAAGTCATCTTGTTATGGCATTTTCAAAAAAAAAAAATTTAATTTAACTAGAAATGCCATAACAAGACGACTTCAGTTCCAGTGATCTTCTGAAAAAGAGATTTTATCTCAAAAATTCTAAAATAAAATACAGGTTAACACACAACACCATTGTTACCTTTTATTTACACTTGCATTGTGCTAGCCTTCAAAATTAACCTCCAAACCAATATATACACAATGCTTCAAGCAAATTATGAAACTCTCTTATACATACATATATATAAAACGTGACACAAGATATTCCTATATCTCTCAAGCTTGTTATTCAAGGTACGTTCAGTCTGCTTAAGAAATAATTGTAAGGCAAATAGAACATATCATAAAATGGCAGAATGTATGGTAATCTGAACATTAGTTACATAAATGAGAGTAACCTCCCCTTGTTTGTTTCACTTTGAGGGAGCTGTATGTTTTCATTTCCCCGTAATACGAATTTGTTTGAGTTGATACAACTGCATGTTTTAACACGAAAATATCATAAAATGTGTTCCTAATTGTGCTTGTGCATTATTTGAAATGAACTTAATTGTTATTAAGAACACATTTTATGATATTTTCATGTTAAAACATGCAGTTGTGTTGATTTGAACAAATTCATATTTTCATTGTAGATTTACGGTGAAATGAAAATGGTTAACCAAAACATAAGGCTTTCTCAAAGTGAAACAAACAAGGGGAGGTTACTCTCATTTATGTAACTAATGTTCAGATTACCAAATGTATTTCAAGGAAACAAGTCATTTATTTAATGACATATACAAATACAGAAATTAAGACACATGTCTATATTAAAAAAAAAAATCAGAGTTATATATGAATATTAAACATGGAATAACACTAACAATAAAATCGGACATCCAGGTGGTGAAACAACAAAAAACCAGTGTCATAGAACTCGTGCTAGATGAGTAGATCCAAGTAAGAAGTGCCCAAGTGCAAATTACCAATGGTCATGTGACTACAATACCAACCAATCAGGTGTAGTGGATTTGCATAAATACAAAAGTTTACCCTTCTTTTTCTTCTTAGGCTTCAATGATAATTTTCTATTTGTTTTAGGAGTTGTGGCTGGCTCAACTGGGGCCACTTTTACTTCTTCAACAACCTCTTCAACTAATACCGGGTTTGGTGGCAATGGTCGAACTTGAAGAATAATTTTCAGACAAGTTTTAAACACAAGAAAACAACGTATTGTCTGAATTTTTGAGGCTTGATAATTTGTATTATTTAGATTTTTAAAACTGTTATGATGGTTGTTTGGGTTTTACGGCATGTCAACCCATTTTGGTAATTTTATGCCAAATCCAACTGTTGTGCTCATTTTTATTATTATATACCCTCAGGAATTCTGTTACATAATTCATAGGTAGCTTATGAACTATGTGTATAAGTAGTGATATCCCCCTGTGTGTTGTCTGAATGGACTGGTCTGCCCTGGGAAGAATGGGCATAAATAAAGAGCCGAGAGACGGCCATTTGCAATCGGTTGACCGACGTTCAAACAACTTACAAAGTATTACGTACTTTATACTATGTACATACTGTAGATAGATATTTTTGAATCAGAGTTCATTAGATTCAAAATAATGGGTGTTGAGTGGAAAATTACCTCAAGTGTTATTGGCAGGTAATGACCTCAGCTTGACCCCTTGAAAAGAGCACCAGTAAAGTGTGAGATAAATATAAGTGTATATTCAAGGTAAAAAAGCATTAGGTTTATAGGTTCCAAAAATTCACCTGAAGAAGGCCAGAGGGCACGCTGGACGATACGTTGTGTATGTAACAATAAAGATGAGGACAACAGTCAAAAAAATCTAAATAATACAAGAAAACAAGGTTTCTTTGAAATAGAGAAAATATTTTGATGGAGGAAATGAAAAAAAAAAAGTTTACAGGGATTCTAGAAGGTCTTTACACACAATTTTCTTATAACTGAAAAAGAGAGTAGAAAATTTTTATGTACAGTTAAAAAATACAGACATTAAAAAAAACGTTTAAAAAAACAAACATGCCACTGAATATGTCACCCTTTAGAGTGTCTGTGGTGTTACACACTCATTGGCAATTTCATTGGCAATTCAGTCTCGAAAGACTATGATAAAAGTTTTTGTGTGCCCCTGAAGTTGCAGCGCCTCCTGTGACTATGAAGTCCTATGTTTGAGAAACATTCTCGACCACAGATTTTGCATTTGTAGGTTGTCCCTGTAGATGATGATGTTCCAATGCTTTGTTGCCGTTACTTTCTTATGGACCTCTTAGCTTCATGATGTTGTATCAGGGTGACTTCTGACATGTACAGTCCTCTATGGAGATTCTGCCACCACCGAGGGCGGTCTTGAGCCAAATTTTCCTAGCTGGAAGGGACAATGCCAAAGCACCTGAGATCATTTTTGCAGGATGAAAAATAAAACCTGTGAAAGGGCGGAGGAAGCTTCCCGCTCAACGGCCATCTAGCTCATTAATGCAAGAGCACAGAAATACCTGAGCTGGTAGGTATCCAGGCGCATAATAGTCTTGTTACACACTACTTCTGTAAAAACCTTAAAACTGTAAGAGAAAGAAAAAAAGCAATGAAGCTACACAGACAATTTTCGCATCCCTCCAAAGAAAAGTTGTGTAAACTTGTGAAGAGGAGCAAGAATTTTTGTGATGCGGAATTCCTTAAGATAATTAAAAAATGCAATGATTCATGTGAAGTATGCATGAAATATAAACGTTACCTTTACATCTATTGTTAATAGATGTATTATTGTTTGATATATATATATTGTGAGGTCACCAGTTTAAAGTTGAACTTCATGAAATGTTATTCAAAACATGAAAGACACCATAAGAACATTCAATAACGTAGGCACATGGCATAAAGAACAGAACTCAATTTTAAAACAAAAAAATTGTATTGAGAAAAGGTTTACAAAAAGGTAATGCTGAATACCGAGCAAAGTTCTTTCATCAGTCTTTTGTACAAAAATGTAATTTTTGTAAAGTTCATTATAACATATAAGAAAAAGATGTTTTGAAGTGAGAAAGAAAGGGTAAGATATAATAAGTCACAAAACAGTCAGGCGTAAATAAATTGCTGATCTCGTAAATGGCTGATTATAGAAATAGAGAGAGATATATATGTTCATACCTTTTTATAAGTGAATGTGATTTTATCTTATGCTGGAATGACGTGGAGTCGTTTTGACGAATAAATTCTTTCTGATTTTATAAAAATTTAATCATGTTGTGTGTCTGGACTTAAAAGAATATATTCACAATAAAAATTGGATTTTGCATATAATTGATTCTGCCACAAGATATCATGCAGCCTTTTTAGTGTTTTCTAAACAACAAGATAAAATTTGAGTTCTTATATCACAAACTGAGTAATTCTAAGCTTCAATTATCTTAAGGAATTCAGCGTCACAAAAATTCTTGTATTCTTTACAAATTTTTCTTGACATTGTCTGCAATCTCCAGTCTTACATTTCGATCTCTTTTCAGCCCGTACATATTATTACTGTCCTTCATTTTCATTAATTGGCATGGATGATCACGATAATAAGCTCCTCCATGGCATACTAATAGAGTTTGTCCTTCTTTCCCAAGAACAACTGCAGGACCTTTCCAACCTTTAAAATCTTTTCTGCGATAATAAACTTTATCACCATCATCAAATCTTTGTCATAAATGAATCACAATAGAAGTTATCAAACATTATATGTACATTCTTCTATCATCATCAAATCATGCTGAGAGCACAGATCTCCATGACTCTTCCTTGCCACCATTCCCTATCAGCTATTGCTCCTAGCAGGTCCTCTGCACAGCATCCAGTATCTGCACATATCTGAACAAGGTAGTTTTTTAACTCTCTCTTACCATACATCCATATTACCCATTGCTTTTGATAAGTCCTCTAGATGGCATCCAGTGTTTGTACATATCTGATCAATGTAGTATTTTGCTGATACATCCATTATCATCATCAAATCATGCTGACAGCACAGATCTCCATGACTCTTCCTTGCTACCATTCCCTATCGGCTATTGCTCCTAGCAGGTCCTCTGCACAGCATCCAGTATCTGCACATATCTGAATAAGGTAGTTTTTTAACTCTCTCTTACCATACATACATATTACCCATTGCTTTTGATAAGTCCTCTAGATGGCATCCAGTGTCTGTACATATCTGATCAATGTAGTATTTTGCTGGTACATCCATTATCATCATCATCAAATCATGCTGACAGCACAGATCTCCATGGCTCTTCTTTGCCACCATTCCCTATCGGCTATTGCTCCTGGCAGGTCCTCTGCACAGCATCCAGTATCTATGCATATTTGAACAAGGTAGTTTTTTTTAACTCTCTCTTACCATCCATCCATATCACCCATTGCTTTTGATAAGTCCTCTAGATGGCATCCAGTGTCTGTACATATCTGATCGATGTAGTATTTTGCTGGTACATCCAGACTGATGATTCCATGTGTGGGTGCCTATAGGATAACACCACTTATGATCTCATTTCCACTGATCTTCAGACCCATCACAGGGACGCTCCAACTAATTTGAATCAATCCCAGTTCTGTGGATCAAAGAAACACAATGTGGACACAGACTCATCAGAAGAGCCAGAAAATCATGTGGTAGTCATGGAACTGAGTAATCTTATCAGGTACTGTGACTGGCATACGACCACAAATAGGTTCTTTTTTAAAATATCACAATTTGGCCCTCCCCTTTTTGGTATACACGTGTCGTACCTAAAATTTGACCCCACCCCACCCCTGCCTGAACTAGTATTATTGGAAGAAAAATGCTACACTTATTAGAATCCTTTGATGGTTTTATATATATATATTTACCAACCCCTCCGCACGAGCAGGATGTAACACAAGGTCAATTTCTTAAGCGGAGTTCAACAGGTTTGAATTCAGAGTTTTCCTTCTCCTAGACCGGTTGCCTTACCAAGGTTAAAGAGCCCAGTCTGCCCTACTATTTACCCATAGCTGGAGGGAGAGTAGAATTCATGCATTTCCCAAGGGTATTAGCGCTAAGTGAAATGCAATTACCACATCCAGGATTTGAACTCGGGGCGACGAGTCCATTTCTCATGACTTTAACCATTACACCACGTGCTTCGTTTGGTTTTATATATATGTTATATATTCATTTTTAAGTCTTCTTCATTTGGGTTTGGTTTGCTTTGTTTTATGACATATCAACCTCGGGGGGTCATTTAATGCCGACAATGTTTTAAAATTGATTCATTCTTAATGGACACTCAGTTTTTTTTATAAGCACGTTTTACTATCTAACCCATATATGGGACCCTAACAGGTACTACCACTCCAGGCCTGAGTGGACCTGGGAGCAATTGTGATGAAGGGGTGCTCCACATTCCCCAGACCTCGAGAATGAATCTTACCATTAGATAGAGTTTAACATCATTCCCAAAACATGAGGACCCTCAGCCACTGCCTTCTAGCACATGTATGATAAAAAGGGTTGGGGCTTGCCACAATGGCAATAAGGTTGGGGTAATCATATAGGTGCTAGGGCTTGATGTGAAGAGCCGATTGATGCGGCTTCGACTGCCCGTCTAGAATGTTATATACTTATTATTGAAGTGCGTGGTGTAATGGTTAAAGTCATGGGAAATGGACTCGTCGCCCCGAGTTCAAATCCTGGAAGTGGTAATTGCATTTCACTTAGCGCTAATATCCTTGGGAAAGGTATGAATCCTACTCTCCCTCCAGTTATGGGTAAATAGTAGGGCAGACTAGGCTCTTTAACCTTGGTTAGGCAACCGGTCTGGAAGGAAAACTCTGAATTCAAACCTGTTGAACTCCGCTTAAAAAATTGACCTTGTGTCACAACCAGCTCGTGGGGGAGGGGTTGGTAAATATATATATATACTTATTCTTAATTCTTCTGATGTTTTCTATCTGGTTACTGCTTCTCTTTAGTCAAATGTATCTGTATTCTTTGTATCAGCCAGGTATCTGCTTTCTTCTCTGGCTGGAGGGGTTGTTTCTCTGCTTTCCCCATCAATGGCCCTTCTTCAGTGATCATTCTCTTCATGGAAGAAACACGGAGACATATTTTCATGTACACTTTTATTAATCTTTACCATGGAGAGAAAAGCAGCGGTGATGCCCAAAAAGGCTGTCTGGGCTTAACTCTAACTGAATAAATTCTAGTTTTCCAAGAGTCACCTGGTCAAGTAACTCTCAAAGCCAATGAGAGCCCTGTTTCAAACGAATTTGAAGTTAAGACCTGTCAATCAAATCCCCACTGATTTTCCAATGAGTTACTGTTAATTTCAAAATGTACATTACACTACCTTACAAAAAATGATAGGCTATGCCTATTCATTATGTAACATATAGAGAGGTAAAAAGTGTTTACCTTTAATGTTTTTCTCCAACACATTATTAATAACAGGATCAATATATTCATCAACATCTTGGAATAAGAAAGGGAAGCCGTATTTTATTGCCATCTCCAATTGTTTGAGGAAGTCAGGATCATTAAATGTATACACCTAGAGAAAATGATTGGAAACAAACAATGATTTATATTGTAATGTGAATACATACAAATATGTATACAAATATGGGGGGGGGGAGTGTGTGAATGCTGTCAGGCTTATTTTGGTTTTGGTTTGGTTTGGTTTTTTGGTTTTGTTTTACGGCATATCAACCTCAGTGGGTCATTTAATGCCGACAAAGTTTTGAAATAAATCAATTCTTAATGGATAATACAATTTTTTTATAAATACATTTTTCTATTTAACCCATAGATGGGACCCTAACAGGTACTACCACTCCGGGTCAGAGTGGACCAGAGAGCAATGGTGATGAAGGGGTGCTCCACATTCCCCAAACCTGGAACCTCACCATCAGATAGAATTTAACGTCATTCCCAGGACATGTAGACCCGCAGCCACCACCTTCTAGCACCCATATGATAAAAAGTGTTGGGGCTTGCTATAAGAGCAATAGGGTTGGGGCAATCATATAGGTGCTAGGGCTTGACGTGACCAGCCAATTGATCAGAGGGGGCCTCTCCGACCGCCCGTCTAGCCTAAGTATGGTTCTCAGTGGAGTGTTGCAGGTCATGGACTGCTCATCCACCAAGACTCTGTCCTTAGGCTTCTTTTGATAAAACATACTATAACTGCTCAAGGCCATAATAAATATTGTTGACAAGAGTTGCAGTCGAGTTTGTTTTCAATCAGCAGAGGTTACCATGGATTTTAATTTAAAGGTTGTTTTCACACACAAAGAAACAAGCCCATATATAAGAACAAAAACTCACTATGTTAATCTATCTATACATATATAAAGGGCAGTTGTGTGAATCTGTATGTATGGAGGAAACTTTAAAAATAAAACAATTAACAACAAAGTAAATATATATACACATTAAATATCACCATAGCTTGGTTTTTGAGTAAAAATAATGAAGATTTGATTTATTTTCGGGAAGATAATTAAAAAATAAAATTTAAATGATAACAGCATGGATTTTTTTTTTCATTTAATATTTTAGATATTAGACATTTAATTTTCTTTTCAGAGTGGCTGGATCAATGCAAGGTCTATTTTTTTTACATAGGGATTTAAATGGGGCATCTCACGAGTATTCAATTCATGATTAAGTAATAATGGATCTGCGGGATTAATTTTAAAAAATGACCCATCTACCCAGGCAATACCGGGTAGCCGTTGCTAGTAACAAATAAAATATAGATTCTTACCTTAAGGTTTTTGCCTTCCTCTTTCTTTTTGATCCAGTTAAGAGCCTGTTGTTGTGGATCAATACACAAGGGGAAACGGCTAGCTCGAGTGGTCAGTATACCATTCTGGATGGATAGCTCATCTGGAGGAAGTCCTTCTGATGTCCACCTAAGGGATAAAACATTTTTTAAAAATCACCAGCTGGAAGTGGAGTGTTGCATGTCTATGTGTAGGTCCTTGTAGCAAACAATGTTAAATATTGCAGAGGAGTGGATGAATACTTTTTACTATGTCAAACAGTTGAAGATTTAGAAAATGCCTTACCTTGTAGTGATCTTATTATAATGGAGATTGTGTGTTTTTCTGTCTGTAACCGAAACTATATTACTACTCAAGTCACAATTCCCTTAATTATTTACGTCAAATTCTCCATGATTTCATTCTTTTAAACCTTCAGTTATTAATAAAAATTGTTTTACATTATTAATACTGTTGATCATATCTACGTACTAATAACATGCAATTGTATTTATATATACAACAAAATAGCGGTTTACAGTTTGAACGAGAAGGCTAATTTGCATATTGATATTTAAAATTTTATTTTAATAAATATGTGCTTGGTATTATTGATTTCTAATTGTTTGGTTTTATTTTAAGAAATATAAACAAAAATCTCGTGGATAAATCTTAAAAGAAATTTATTTACAAGAAGAAATAACTGTAATATTATCCTTTACTTCCTATTTTAACTAAATAGTTAAATTAGGAAAATTTACCAATGAAACAGGGGAGTAATGGAAAATGATGGAATAGTTAGTTTCAAAGTTGTTCTATTTTTCGATTATACCCCCTCTGTTGCAGATCTTTTTATCTGCATTCTTAGTCAGTTTCATTAGCCTTTCTAATTTAATATGATATTTTATTATATCAAAACTTAAATACTTGCACCTGGAGGGTGCATATATTTGCTAGTATGAATAATAAAGAAAGCTGGAAATTCACTCACCAAAAGCAAAAATAACAGGCTGACTTCTGATTTAGGTTGGAAAATTAAAACGGAAAGTTTTTTGGTGGTACCCAATGACAGTTTAACTACAGTCTATGAATTAACATTTTGCGAATTCGGTTACGGTTTTAGGGATTAAGGTTGTTTTTAATTACGTATTGCTTAAAAAAAATAAACAACAAAAAACCCAAATTACTATACATTTAATGTTGAAAAATATTTTTTTAAACTAAGTTTAATTGAAATTATACATTGCAATACAAACACAAATAACTGTCTCAATAATAGATTCAATAATTAATTTCAATGGTTAATTAAATGTATAGTAATTTGGGTTTTTTGTTGTTTATTTTTTTAAGCAATACGTAATTAAAAACAACCTTAATCCCCTAAAACCGTAACCCAATTTGCAAAATGTTAATTCATAGACTGTAGTTAAACTTCATTGGGTACCACCAAAAAACTTTCCGTTTTGATTTTCAACCTAAATCAGAAGTCAGCCAAATAAAAATGCATTTGCGCATGGGATCGATGCGAGTTAAAGTAAGAATAAGAATATTTTCGGACCAATCAGAGGCCTTTGCGCCTAAACAAAGGCCAATTTTGGAGCCTATCTGGATGTATGGTTACAAAATATTATCTTGAAGATACAAACTCCGACAAAGGTTTGATAAACAAAACATTTAATATGTATACAGCACATGGATAAAAGGGTACATAATACAAGGTGTACATAAATAAAGTTAAAGACACATTCATGAATGGTAAAAAGATAAACATAAAAGTACAGACATGAAACTAAGAATAGTTCATGCTGTATAAATCACTTACAGTAATGTAAGGGGGGGGGACGAAGCCCCAACGAGAAGGGGTAGACCAATATCTAACCCATGTGTCTCGTAGTTTGAGGAACAGGAAAAAAAGAGGAAGAAGCGTTTGAACCAGGCGCTTAAATACTATATCCCCTGGTGAGAACAAGCAACTCTTACAGGCCAAATGGGAAGATAATCCTAACAGGGATAATATAAATAAGGGCTGGTTTCATGCGAAGGAGTCCTTCTGATGTCCACCTGTAAATGACTAGCTGTAATATTCTTTTTGGTTTGGTTGGGTTGGATTTTACTGTATGCCAAACCCTGTATTATTCAATGCCAAAAACACAAGTTTTTTGTTTTATTCATTCTTATTGAGTATTCAATTTTTTTTTGAATAAAATAACCCAACAAGGGTTGAATGACACAAAATCCAATCAACAGACCAAACAGAATGTCACACTTATTTTGGTTTGTTTCCAACATCTATGCTCAAGACTGCCATTTGTTGCTTAGGTACATACTAACTTATGAATATATATATAAGCGATAGCAATATCATGGACTTGAATGGGTGCATGCACAGAGTTCACATTGCAAATGGCTGCAACATTTTTGTTTCAGATAAGTGCAAATAGTCACATTGTAGAATAATACTAAGTCCAATTACCGTCGAATTGGCAAGACAAGACAGCAAGCAGTCGTAACTGAAATACGATTCTGGTTTGCTGCGAAGACTACTGCAAAATGGCAGGATTTATGAAGCCTCTGAGGATCCTACAAATCAAGCAGCCAATCAGGACTCAGGGAATGGAATCACCCAAATGCATGAGTGGACTGTTCTGAATTCCCATAAGTACCAGTTGTCTTGACACTGGTTCAGTTGTGCTTGGCCAGTCACATTGTTCAAACCAATAGTAGACTGACTGACTTCAATACACATGATCATAATGAAACCTTTTTTTTATTGTGAAATATAAATCAATAAAAAACTTACCGACTGATTTCAACGTCACTGGTAAGAATTTCTTCCAGTTTGAATGGTAGACTGAGAGGAATTTCTTTTAGGACCAGATCTTCAAGCCACTCTTTGTAAATCATATCTGTACGATATTCCCAGCTAAAGGCCCCCACATAACTAAGAAAACCTGCAGCAAGTAAACAGTCGCCTAATAGACGTAGACGTTTTTCTTTCAATTGATCCAAGTCTTTCAGCCATCTAGATTAAAAGAAAAGAAAACACAGGCATAAAATACAATTAATATGACAAAAAAATATATTTATATATTAATTAATACTTGTAGCAGTTCCCTGGTAATATTTTCTGGTGATGTAATGATAACACGTTGACTGACTGATGTTGAATGTAGAAGATTTTATTTACTTCCAAACACCTTGAAATACTGAAATAAAATGGGGTATAAAACAATTACTAATTTACAAAAAGGGTCTTTAACAAATGCCAGCAACTTCACGGGAAAATTGGAAAGAAACATACCTGTGCGCCGTACCAGTACCGAGAACTAACTAAAAGACTAAAATTCTAATTTTAGGACAATATTTTCCACACAACCTTTTTGCTGCATCAGCCTGGCGGAAGTCCCTATTTTGCCCTAAGGATACCTGTTGATCTTCCCACAATGCCATTCAGGCCCTGTGGTTCCACTTGATTATCAGACCCTACAGAGTTGTTTCCCTTACACTGTCCATATTTAAGGGTATATTTTGAGGGTAGAAAATAAATATATCTAAAAATCAGATGACATTAGAAAGCTGGATGGAT
Organism: Doryteuthis pealeii; assembly: GCA_023376005.1. Taxonomy (NCBI): domain Eukaryota; kingdom Metazoa; phylum Mollusca; class Cephalopoda; order Myopsida; family Loliginidae; genus Doryteuthis; species Doryteuthis pealeii. The sequence continues at coordinate 26,046,955 of CM042176.1, read as the reverse complement.
ATTTAGGAAGGATTCTATACTATAAGTATAGAATCCTTCCTAAATATCCATCCACTTGCATAAATCAGTGTTTCACAAAAATGTTCTTCAAAAGATATAGAAACAAAATTTCATAAAAATTACAGGCATGAACAATGTAGATAAGAATGTTCAATTAACATAACATGTAATAACAGATATAAGATACACATGACCCACACAAGTTAAATGAACAATATGAACAAACAACAGGAATTAATCATCTGGGTCCCTAGATTAAAAAAAAAGCTTTAATAACCCTGTGTGGCCATTTTAGGGTAGTAGTTGAAGGCAGTTTTACAGTAGAGATTCTTTGTGGCATAAAGTTTGATCCTATCTTGAATTAGAAAGATGTAGTATCAGTTTTAATCCTTGTCTGTTGATCTGTCCTCAAAGTAGAAAGTTGTAGATCTAAAAAATCTACATAACATTTCAGCCGATATGCCCTCCGGCCTTCTTCAGGTGTTTTTTTGTCAAACTCGGGAACCTTCTTGTTGAACTCTGAAGTCGTCAACCTTCAACAAGAAGGTTCCTCGAGTTCGTTAGGGAGGGTTCCTGAGATTGACAAGAAATACCTGCCGGAGGACACATCAGCTAAAATGTTGTGTATATAACAAAGATGAGGACAATAGTCCAAATAATAAAAATTATCAAGCCTCATCTAAAAAATTCAGAGAAATAGTGTAGTTAACTATAAAGACGAGGACAATAGTCTGTATAATCCAAATGATATAAATTATCAAGCCTCATCTAAAAAATTCAGAGAAATAGTGTAGATAAAAATAAAGATGAAGACAATAGTCAGAATAATCCAAATAATCAAGCCTCATCTAAAAAATAACAAGAAACACCTAAAGAAGGCTGGAGGGCACATCGGCCGAAACGTTGTGCAGATAACAATAAAGATGAGGACAATAGTCTGAATAATCCAAATAATATAAATTATCAAGCCCCATCTCATAAATTCAAAGAAATAGTTTTTTTTTTCATAGAGGTTTATTATCCAGATCTAAAAAAAACTCACCTTTCATTTTCAGAGCTAAGACCTGATATGAGTTTATCTGCGGCAATAAGTCGTCGTTCCATCAAATCTGCTTCCTCCTGCAACTGTTGACGTTCATGCATTGCATTCTCATAATTCTTGGATAATTCCTGGAGATTTTGTTCCAGTGTGGCAACTTCCCGATTAATTTTGTCTAAATCTTTTTTCGCCTGTCTGAAGTTATTTTCTAATCTATTCACCTGAAGTCAAAATGAAAGGAGAAAAAATTATCTAAGTCTACAACAACAATAATATTATTATAATGGAGATTATGTAACTTTCTGTCCGTAACTGAAACTATGTCACTACTGATGTCATGATATCCTTACTTATTTAAGTTATATTCTCAACAATTATTTCTATATAAAATTCCGCCCTGTCGGTGGGGCGTTAGAATGAACCGACTGCACCTCTGCAGAGGGGTAAGACTCCCCCCAATGGGGTCGCCTGTTGGCAGAGGGTGGCGACCCGTGATGCTTAAGGATAGAACCCAGGTGGATGAGCAGTTCATGACATGCAATACTCCACTTTGGCCCTATATTGGGCTAGACGGGCGGTTGGAGAGGCCCCCTCCGATCAATCGGCTGGTCACGTCAAGCCCTAGCACCTATATGATTTTCCCAACCCTATTGCCCTTGTGGCAAGCCCCAACCCCTTTTTATCATATGGGTGCTAGAAGGCGGTGGCTGAGGGTCTACATGTTCTGGGAATGACGTTAAACTCTATCTGATGGTGAGGTTCCAGTTTTGGAGGTTTGGGGAATGTGGAGCACCCGATTCATCACCATTGCTCCCTGGTCCACTCTGACCCGGAGTGGTAATACCTGTTAGGGTCCCATCTATGGGTTAAATAGAAAAATGTATTTATGAAAAAAATTGTATTATCCATTAAGAATTGATTTATTTCAAAACTTTATCGGCATTAAATGACCCACTGAGTTTGATATGCCGTAAAACAAACAAACAAACAAATATACAAAATTATATTTAATATGTTTGAGATTAACATGATAGTATTGTAAGGTTCAAAGTTAGAATTGAAACATACAACTCCGACACACTGTGTGGACATGACATTTTATATAATAAACAGCACAGATATAAGAAACAACAATATAAAGTACATGTACATGAACATACAAGAGTAGATATAAAAGGACTGGAGAGTCCGTACATACAAAATCACTTACTAGTGGTGGTGGTGGTGGGGCGAAGCCTCCAGGAGAGTAGCATAGCACTGGGGGCAGAAGCCCCCACCGAGAAGGGTGTGACAATGGTCTAACCCATGTGGTCGTTCCAGAATATGTAGCTAAAAGAGGCAGAAAAGTTTAAACCTTGCGCTTAAATACCAGACCTCCTGGTGGTCGGCACGGAAACCCCAGCGGGAAGATAACTCTTCCAGGCAAAGGGAAGATAATCCCAACAGTATTAAAAAGGTAATGTGAACATTAGCTACATAAATGAGAGTAACCTCCCCCTGTTTCTTTCACTTTGAGGAAGCCATCTATTTTGGTCGGCCATTTTCATCTCACTGTAAATCTTCACTGAAAATACAAATTTGTTCAAATCAATACAACTGAATGTTTTAACATGAAAATATCATAAATTGTGTTCTTTATTGTGCTTATGCATTATTTGAAATGAACTTAATTGTTATTAAGAACACATTTTATGATATTTTCGTGTTAAAACATGCAGGTGTATTGATTACAGTGAAATGAAAATGGCCGAGCCAAACAGACAGCTTCCTCAAAGTGAAAGAAACAAGGGGAGGTTACTCTCATTTATGTAGCTAATGTTCAGATTACCAGTAAAAATCATGGATACACAGAAGAAAAAAGAAATACAATATCCTTTGTTATTATCGGAAAACCGATAGTAGAATTATCTTCCCTTGCCGCTAGGGGGTGAATTGCCAACATACAATGTTGGCGGCAAAATCAAACCCCATGACTTATCTGAAGGCTGTCGACCTGAGGAGTCACTTTAACAAGGGCTCCATCCACCGCCCACTTCAAAGGGCAGTTACCCAGGCGAGTCGCTCAAAAAAAGCACTCCCCAACACTTTTACTTATTGGACGAGAACCGACCAGGACGGATGCGTCTCAATAGCACTCCAAAATGACGGCGAGTAGAATTCCCTTTCTAGCGCCAATTCACCAACGAACTGTTAATTTCCCCTCTCAAGATAAGTCTTGTAGCAAATGCCACCAAATTTGCAGCATTTTGTATCTTTGTTTAATACATGTGTATAATTTCCATTTGTGTTGTTTGTCTTCTTTCATCCGAATAATTGCCGACCACCGGGAGATTTAAGAGCTCCCTACAACCCCTGTAATTCTTCTTATTATTTAAGTTATATTCTCAATGATTATAAAATAGTTAAACCTAAATCTATAAAGTGTTAATTACTTACCTTTTCTTTTTTAGGTTTAATTTCCCTGGCAACATCACAATAATCCATAACAGCATCAACAAACTTAAGCAGTCCAGCACCAGCTTTACTGATAGTCTTCATATCTTCAACTGTAATATCCATCATCTTCAAACGAGCTAGAAATAAAGATGAATACAAGTAAGTTAAGGATTTTATGGCATGGCAAATCTTGTTGGGTTATTTTATGCTGAACATGTTTTGTTTCATTCGTTCTTGATAGGTATAAAAAAATTATTTTTTTAACTCAATTTTTAAAAAAAACATTTTTTTAAAACTTTTTTTATTTTTATTTAACCCATAGATGGAACCCTAACAGGTACTACCACTCCGGGTCAGAGTGGACTTGGGTGTGATGATAATGAAGGGGTACTCTACACTCCCCAGATTCAAAATAGAAACTTCTCCATTAGATGCAGTTTAACGCCAGACCCAGGACACTAAGATCCTTAGTTACTGCCTCCTAGTACATATATCATAAAAAGGGTTGGGACTTTGCCTGAGGGTTGGGACAATCATACAGGTGCTAGGACTTAATGAGATCAACCAATTGATCGGACAAAGCCTCTCTCCCAAGTCCACTCTCTGGACATAGGTGATCAAAGTGTGTCCATTTGTAGGAGTCCACTAGGGAACATCACTTATGAATGGATTGAGATATATATATATATATATATATAAAGTTTCTTAGGAGTACAAAATTTAATGAGGCTGCGTAAAAGCATATACATCGTGAGAGAGGAAAATTTCTTAAAAGAAAATTAGGGTACCCTTATAAAAAGATATTTAATCTAAGTGATATAATTCTTTTTTCGATCAATTCTCATCGGAGAAATACATTGATAGATGTTTGAACGAATGTTGGAATTGTTGTTGAAATTTTTTTTTTTTTTCCCCTTTTCAACAGGAAGGAGGAATTAGAGAATTATGAACCGTGCGGAGGGGTTCGAAAGTTTCTGGTTCCACCACACGAAAGGTTGAGGCTTGAGGTATCAAAAAGAAGCAATTTGTGGAACAGTTTTTGTGTACAGAGGATTGGCTGGATTCTGGAGATGTACAGAGACTCAAGTACTTGGAGCCGAAGTTCACTGCTGGAACCACTAAGGATGGAAAACATGGCTGGGTGGTATGCCCGAGTGCACGTGGGGGTTACTTAATAAGTGCTTTGCAATAGCAGAGGAAGAGTTTTTATCGGCCGTGGTGGGACAGTCCAAATTACCAGAACGAATATTGGAGGGTATATGTTGTCTAATTCTGGATTCCAATCTCAGGGTGGTTCGACCAACGTTGCAAATTTCACATTTGCAGATATATATATATATATATAAACAGAATGAGATAATGAGATGAGAAAATAATCCAAGTTAATTACCTTTCACCTGTTTCTGTTGTGCTGAAGTGATAGAATCTACATCCATTTCTGTTAACTGCCGTAGAAAATTGGCTTCCGACATCATTCCTCTTGCCGACTTCCAGCTGACATCTTTAATTCCTTTAACAATCACAATACATTCACAAATATCTTGTACGGCTTTTGGTGGTTTGGCAAATGATCTGAAAAGATTAGAAAGAAAAAAATGAAACAGTGTGTAGTGGAAAAAAGGGAAATGTAGAGCGAGCTCCCTAGCACAGCTGACAATGGTACCTGCCCCTATTGATTAAAGAGACAACATGTGGTGTGTTGCATTTATGTTGTTTTTACATACAGATAAAATACAGAGCACTGAATAAAAATGCAAGACCAGATTGTTGGAAATTAACAAGGTTTTATTTAACACAGGATAGAGAATGCTTCTATCCAAATTGTGACTTTAGAGCTCAACTTGTTTAGAACCACCTATATTGTGTACAAGTCAAGGGGGAAGGCCTATTTCCGGTCCTAGTTCCCACAATGCATCTGTCATGGGAGGCAACTGTCCCGTACTGAACAAGGGTAGTAATTCTATATATTTCTCATTAGGTCTGATCCTAACAAAATCGGTAAATGATTCAGACCAATATGGAGAAAAAAGAATGAGATCAAGAATGAAATGAAAGACCAGGTTGTTGAAAATTAACAAGGTTTTATTTAACACAGGGTAGAGAAATGCTTCTACCCTAAAAGTGGATTAACTGGCTCAACTGTGCTGTGCACGTGCGTCCACTCGGTACAAAACTCCAATCCAAAAGTGTCATGGTGGAAACCCCACTTCCGGATTCCCATCAACCCCCTACTGATCAAGGGGAGTAACAAGATTTCGTTAGGTCTGAGACTTAATAATTTATAAGAAAGAAAATGGTTGTCCAGTCAGAACTGGGCCATTCTCTACATCAGGGGTTCTCAAAATTTTAAATCCGTAGTCCCCTACAAAAATTTGATTGACCTATCATAGCCCCTCTCTTTATATAACCCCAGTCCACCTTGCAGTTGTTTTGCTGCAACCAATTATGTAATTAATGAATTCTGCACAAATGTTTATGTAAAACTGTTAATTATAAAAATAACCATAAAATAAACAGTAAAGTAAGCATAACATAAAAAAGAGGTGCAAATATTTAATACTAACTTAATAACTTAACAAGGAAGCATATTTCCTAATGTGATGGGTGAAGCTGATGACTTTTGATAAGTTCATGAATATTGGGATTAAACTTTTGAAAATATATCAACATGAGCATGTTCTCCAGGATTCTTGTGGAATTAATTTCTTCTAATTTCTTTCCAATTGGACAACATGGCCTAGTGGATAAGGTGGTTAGGTTAAGACAGTTCTAAGTGACAGTTATATCTGGATTCCGATTCAATGCTGAGTGGAGGCAGTTAGAAAAATAATTAACACAACTCCTACCCTAGCTATGGTTAGCGGAATGAGAACAAGATACCCCCGTGGAATAAATAAAGGGTTAGGTTCAAAGTTCCGTGATGGCTCCCGATTACGACAAGAAAGTTCCCGAGTTCAAAAAGAAGGTTCCTGAGTCCGAGAAAGTTCCCGAGTCCGACAAGAAATACCTGAAGAAGGCCGGAGGGCATATCGGCCGAAATGTTGTACAAATAACAATGAAGATGGGGACAATAGTCCGAATAATACAGATGATACTAATTTCTTCTAATTACTAAGAAGGCTTAATAGCTTCCATAAACCCCTTGTAGACCCCCAAATACTTACAGACCCAATGAGTTGTTGTATAGACCCCAGGGGGTTTATGTAGATCCCTTTGAGAAACCCTGATTTAATACTAACTTAATAACTTACAAAGGAAGCACACTTTCCTAATGTGACGGGTGAAGCTGATGACTTTTGATAATAGAATTGATTGCATTAGTTTCCTCACCTAATTTCAGTTACATCAGATTTATCCAAGTCTTCTAGGGCAAGCCTTGCACCTTCAAGAGCAGGTAGAGCTTCATTGAGGGCATCTTGGGCCTCTTTCTGAAAAACAAGACAGGAACATTTTTAAAAAATATTTCCATCTATGACATTTCTTTTTTTGAAAATTTCTAACACTACAGAAAAAAGTGATAATGACAAAACCGATTGATCTGCAATACAAACATTTCTTAAAACAAAATTGTTGAATTATTTAGTATATAAGGTGTGTGCTAGATGCCTGCTTCTATTTATAGACTCGCTGAGACCCATGTGATCAACCTCTTGGTCAATCGCTGGCAGTACTCTGCTGCTGATATAATATTTATACCGGCTGTACTGGTCATAACTACTCATAACTGCTTTGAACCTTCGTGGACGACGGACATAGGATTGAATCACTGGACCTTTACCAATACGCTGGACAGGACTTATTCACTTACCAAAGAATTCCATAACTCAGGACTTACTTAAGCCCTTTTCAACTGGCCCAAGGATGGCATTTAAACCCTTATGCGTAGTGTGACCAGAACAACTGGTATAAATATTATATCAGCAGCAGAGTACTGCCAGCGATTGGCCAAGAGGTTGATCCATTTATGGTTTTACCTTTTAGGTGTATATGTGATATTTGGGTGAAAAGTGGTTAATTTAGTTGTAGCTTGTGTTTGTGTGTAGAAGTCACACAGCTTTTTACTTGGAGGAAATCAGGAGTGAAAAAAGGGGTCATAGTTAGGACATTTTGTCTTTTATATCTCCAGATTGCTGCTGCTGCTGCTATTAATGTATATGTAAAGACACTACAGTAACTTTAATAGAGAGAAGTGGAAAGAGAAGAAGTAATAAGTAAGTAGGAGGAGGTTGAAATTCTTGTCTTCCAGAAATATGGTAAAACCAGTTTGGTTTCAAATTTTGAGAGTATCAGCTTGTAAATCTCTGGGGGAGCAAAGCTGGTAGTGGGAAAGGAAGATTTAAAATATTCATTAATTTTTTAAATTTATGATTTTTTTTTTTGATCCAGGAATATTTAGGAAGTGTAAAAGTTTTACAATATTTTGGTATGTGATAGTTTGCAGTGCATATATTTGTATACCTAATACTCCAATAATAAATCGGGGGGAGGGGGGGCACACAAGAAAAGATTTTTTAAAATTGATTATTTCCTAGTTGAGTAACATAATATTACAGGGTGACCCAGAAAAAACAGAATCCAAATTACTCATTTATTTTCCCATTAAACTAACCCTAACCCCTACCCCCCCCCCAAGTTGAGTAACATAATATCACAGGGTGACCCAGAAAAAACAGAACCCACAAATCTTGTAATAAAACTGTTAATTTTTTTTTTTTTAAGGTTTAAGTCCAACAAGGGTTAGGTTTAGGTTGGGGTTGGGGTTGGGGGTTAGTTTAATGGGAAAATAAATAAATAATTTGGGTTCTGTTTTTTCTGGGTCACTCATGTTATTCAATATATACGGTCATAAAATGAGGGTCCAGTTTATCATTATGCCTACTTTTAAAATCAAACCCCCACTTTAGATCTAATCTTTCTGTTAAAAATTAGAATATACTATTTAAAATGAATATTAAAATACATAAGGAAAATATATTTAGTAATCTAAAATTATGGGTGTAAGAAAAAAGAATCATCACAGGAAGATGGACATAAAATGAGGGTCCAGTTTTTGATAATATTTAAATTGTAAATGAAACCCCCACTTTAGGACTAAGTTAAACAGAATCTTTCTAACAAAATGCACATTAAAATGAGTATAGATAAAAGGATATGAAAACACCACAAAATGCTGTTGAAGTGAAAACATTTTATAACATATTCATAGCTGATATTGAACAATATTTCGATTTTATGAAAATCATCTTCAGAGCTTGTTTATACCCCGTGTTGTTAAGAGCGGAGACAAACAATAAACAAGCTCTGAAGATGATTTTCATAAAATCGAAATATTGTTCAATATCAGCTAAGTTATAAAATGTTTTCACTTTAACAGCATTTTGTGGTGTTTTCATATCCTTTTATCTATACTCATACTGTTGGATTCATTTCCTTTCTTTTACATTAAAATGAATATATTTTCTATCAATCATTCACAATGGGACTAAATCAAATTTTAAACAGAATGTGGCATTACTTTCGTATTTTGCCTGGAGAGTTGTCTGCCTGTTTAGTTCACTGGTTCCCGCTAGGGGCCCGTTGATATTTAAGTGGCTGGTTTGAACGTCTCTTCCTCTCTTTCCGGTTGTTCGACCCACGAGACACGATTATGGGTTAGACTCTGGTTTACCCCCCTCTTGTTGGGGCTTTGCCCCCCCCCCCTTACATTACTGTAAGTGATTTATACAGCATGGACTATTCCTAGTCTCATGTCTGTACTTTTATGTTTTTCCCTTCTACTTTTGTATGTATGTTCATGTACACCTTATATTTTGTATACCTGTTTATCCATGTGCTGTACCATATTAAATGTTTGTCTATCAACCATTGTCGGAGTTTGTATCTTCAAGTATATATCACTTTGAAACTTACAAGAATAATAAAAATAAGTTTTTCTCAACGAATACAAATAAATACGTATTTCTATTTGTAAAGAAATTAAATGGTGATACTTATATTTCTAACAACACAAAGATGTCTACAAAAATGTTTACCGATCAAATAACCAAACAAATCTCACCTTCTCTTCAACAATAATGACACTTTGTTCTTCAATGTCTTTGCCTTTTGAAACGGCCAGTTGTTTCTTTTCATTTGCAATATCTTTCCTTTCTGAAATGTCCTTTAACAAAATCTCACAAGCATCGGTTTTCTCTTTCACGGCGCTCTTCTGAACGACCAATTTCTCATTGAGTATATCAAGCTGTTCTCGGGCTTCTTTGATTTTTAGTAGGCCACCAGTCAGACGTTCACACTAGGAAAAATAACAGATAACAAAAAAATCAAGAACAGGGTGACCTGATGTGTTTAGCCACACAAGACAAAATTTTTACCAACTTCTCCGCACGAGCAGGATGTGACACAAGGTCAATTTCTTAAGCGGAGTTTTAACAGGTTTGAATTCAGAGTTTTCCTTCTCCTAGATTGGTTACCTAACCAAGGTTAAAGAGCCCAGTCTGCCCTACTATTTACTCATAGCTGGAGGGAGAGTAGAATTTATACCTTTCCCAAGGGTATTAGCGCTAAGTGAAATGCAATTACCACTTCCAGGATTTGAGCTCGGAGTGACGAGTATATTTCCTATGACTTTAACCATTACACCATGCGCTTCCTAATTAAGTACCATATATACTCATGAAATGAGTGACTTTCTAAGACCATTTCTTTTTCATCTAAAAAAAAAAAAAAAACAAGTGGGTCATTCATTACACAAGACTTTAATAAGTTTTTAATCAAAATAAAATGAATTAAATTTCGATATGTCCCAGGAAGAGATATATTAGTAGAAGTTGCAGAGTGGTCGGGCCACAGTAACAGCGTGGTATAATCGAGCAGGTAAGTAGTAATACTGGTGCAACATCGTCGTAGTAGTAGTATTAGGCATAGTAGTAGGTATTGTACCTCTACATTCCTCAGTATTTATGGCTGACACCAGCCAATCATATTACTGTGAGGGGGAACCCAGGTATATGCATATTCATTACATCAAATTTAATAAGTTTTTAATCAAATAAAATCAAAATAAAATAAATTAATATTGTAATAAAAAATAACAGATAACAAAATCAAGAACAAATTAAGTACCATATATACTCATGTAACAAGTGATTTTCTGTTAGGATGACCTAAATAGAGTTGCTTCCCTTTGATCAGTCAAAGGTGTTTGTTTACATTGAAATGCAAGCGTCCAGATCCTGGTTAAGTTCGTGGTTAAAATTGCAAATCGTCATCAAAATTAAAACGGACAAATTTGGTTTGGGCAAAGATTTTTCTAATTATCTAACGAAATTCACCTCTACCTCAGACACCGTAACGCGTGTGAAGATCTTAAAAGAAATAAGGTTGTCGTCTTTTGCTCCTTCACCACTATTCTTTTATACTCGGTCTGGCCGAGACGTTACAACTCTCGTCTCGCCAGCTACGAGACTTGCTACTATAAATCGCCGCCTCAAGGACACTCGCAAGTTTTACCGCCATAACTAGTCGGACTCGTCACATGTTTTGTTCTTCCGCCCACACGTGCAACATGCCACCCGCTGTCTCTTCGATCGACGGACCGTTGTTGGCTCATCACAGGTTCGTGAATTTTGCCCTTCTATCTCACTACAATGAATTTATTTATTACTAAGGACACGATTTATCTTATTTTTAACTTAAATTTTAACCGTTAGTTAAAGCCAAAGAAGGCCAAAGATGGCGGAAACATGGCGGAAACATGGCGACTAGATGTAGGAAGAAGAAATCAAGAACAAGTAAGTCTCAATTCTGTATCTGTCTGTCTGTCTCTCACCTGAAATCTCTTCTCTCGATTATATACCCGATGTTTGACGTACAACGTCATGAGGGGTATACAACATAAGTTGTTTATCACTAGAGTATATAAGGTAGATATAAATGTACAATGAATACAATTCCCTAACCTCTAAACATAGAATAACCCGAGATGGGTTGACATGCCATTAAAATCAATCTATCGATTCTCTTCTGAGGACATTTTGTTTTATGGCATATCAACCCTTTTCGGTCATTTAATGCCAAATCAAGTCATTTTTATATGTGGTTACTTAAAGTACCATTGCTATTGCTTATGTAGTCACCCATCTAAGTATTGAACAGGATTATCGATGCTTACCTGGGACTGAATAAATTTGTCTTTTTCATCAAGCAATCTCAGGTAAGTGCTAATAAAGTCTAGATAATTTTTGGGTGTCACATAATTGTTCCTTCGAAGTCTCAGCTGAAACTTTCGGCTGTATATCTCTATCACTTTGTGAACCAAACAAAGTAATTAATAATGTTCATACGATGGTCTGATGGAATGAGAGGATTCTGGAAAAAATAAAAATAAAAAAAAGATATGTCAGAGTCAAAATTATTCAGCATTATAGATAAAACAAATATTTATGTACTTAACATAAAATCATTGATTTATATTAAAGAACTAGAAGAGCTACCTGGCATTGCCCAGGATTTATAAAGATAAAAATAATCTCTTATCTATATTCATATATAGATGTAACATAATAGGGAAAGAAAGAGAATGGGGAAAAGCCAGGAATGTAAGAGTTACGTGCAGTTTAACATGGAAAGTTTTTATGTACTTAGCATAAAATCATTGATTTATACTAAAGAACTAGAAGAGCTACCTGGCATTGCCTAGGATTTAAAAAGGTAAGAATAATCTCTTATCTATCTATATATATATAAGAATGTTTCTGGTATGTACGTATCGACATAACTCCGAAAAGAGATGTCATTCTGATTAGAAATCTCGCAGAAACACACAAAATTTGTTTTTTCATTTTTACTAATTAAGTGGTATAATTTAATAATTAAACAAAAATCATTTCTAGAACTCTTCACAGTAAGGAAAAATAAAGTAACGAAAAACTGGGTAAAAAACGAAATGAATTAGACTAATACATTTCACTTTAACTCAACAGGCTAGGTACTCTCTCTTTCACCCAATCTGTTCGTCTCTCTCTCTCTCTCTCTCCTGTGTTCGTCTCTCTCAAATAAAATTATGTTTTAAAACAAGTTTAGGATTACATTATTTTAAATGTAAACAAAAAAAGCACTCGACACTCTGTTACTGTAGAACAAAAATGCAGTGCACCGTTCAGGCCAAAATGGGTCGCTTTTATAGCCAAATAAAAGTTGTAGTCACCCATAATGCCTCGCAACCTCTATAAAAAGTCCATTCTGCCCCCTGCAACTTCTTGACACTTCTTACTCAGAGTGGGTACAATGATGTACCACATTCCTTCTTCCCCCAACCACATTCCTTCTTCTGCCATGGATAGTTTCGCAGGCCAGGCATCAATGACGCTTTGAGTCAGGTAAGTTCGACTCGTTACTACAATTTGTTTTATTTAAAAAAAATCATTTTAAAATTAATTATATCATTAATTTATACCCATATTATACTTTTATTTGAAAAGAAAACAATTTTATATGCTATACTTACGTCAGCTGATATAAAGACTTTAGCCACAGCAGTGAGAGCTTGTTCTGGCCAGGGAAAAAACCAATCAATACTGGCATTGTTGACCATACCTGAAAACAAGAAAAGAATTGTTTGATAAAAAATTTAAAAAAACTGCAAAACAAAAATTTACAAAAAATTCATTTACAAAAAAAAAAAAAAAAAAAAAAAAAAAAGAATAATTATAAATTATAATGATATATTATAATCATTCTATATTATCATTATTATATAATTATATATGAGAAGTAAACAGACGATGTGTTTTGATATGGCTTTTTTAGCTGACAATTTTTGGGAGAATATGTGCTTAATTGAAGTCGTACCTAATTTTTGAAAATTAATTAATTAATAATTAACGGATTAGGTGGGAATACCTATTCAAATGTAAGGCTAAAATAATTATATATAAAAAGTAAAAGTAAAGTCGTTAGGGAGGCCAATATTGGTATCAACCAGACAGTGAGGGGGTATATCCTCTTTTCACTAGTGCTAGACCAAGGAGATTGTTTTAGCATCTGAGGTGGAGCGCCATACCTACCATCAGCTCCTCACTTTACTGCACAGATCCCTGTGCTACTCATACGCTGAGTTGGCGAGGGTTGGTATTGAACCCAGAACTTTGTGATTCCTAAGCAAGTGCTCTACTAACAGAGCTAAACCACCCACTATCATATCATATTATATCATTATATTATTATTATATATCATGTATTATTAATAATATCATATATTATATTATCATTATAATGGTTAATTATAAATTATAAATGAAATTATTCATTTACAAAAAATTCATTTATAAAACATTTACAAAAAAAATTACAAAAAATGGATCATAGAACACTGAAATAAAAATACCACTGGATCTTTTAAGATAAAACCAAGAAAAGGTCAACATATACTTGGGAAATTGTGACATGAGAGACTACTCAATTTTATCTCCCACTACTACTTGTAAAAAAAAAATTGCTATTACAAAAAAATAGATCAGAGAACACTGAAATAAAAATACCACTTTTTACTGCCTACTGGTTTTCAAAGAAAGGGATAGCATGACAATTCTTTACTGATGTCATTAAGTTTATTTAATAAACACCGTGAAACTGTTCAAGGAAAAACAAATAACATTCAATAAAAGGATAACAGCAAATACTTTTAAAAAGAAATAGGAAATCATCAAAAAAATGTGAAAGCGCTTACCGTTGTCGCCTGTCCCGACCAGTGGCGTAAACTCAAAGGGGTTCATATAAATATTCCCCTTACCACTTTTCCAGTTAGAGATTCACGCAGAAATTAATGGTTGGCACAAAATGGGATTAATAAAACCCATTAAAACAACTCTAAATTGGATAATGTGGTTGTAGTTAATTTTATAAACAAAAAATAACTATATAAAAATAAGATATAATTGATTAAGAAAAACAAAAGTTAAGTAAATACCTGGGAAATTTCTACACCTGGTTCTTAATGTATCACCAACAGGAGACATGGCCATTACAATGTGTAAATTATTAGAGCATTTGTTGATGAAATAATGCCAAATACTTTCTCGAGAAGGAGATATGCCTGTTGCTGTTGCTTCAGATCGTACCTAGAAGAAATAAAAAAAAAATGATAGAATGAAAATAAATGAGAAATATCTTAATTGATCAGACGCCTCCAGTAAAAAATAACAATATCAATAATTGAAAGAATATATTGTAGTGATACAAACAATAAAGAAAGCCAGAAGTCTACTCACCAAAAGCAAAAAAAAAAAAAAAAAATATGATAGAATGAAAATATCGTAAATCCTCGAGTATAATCCGCACTTTTTCCCCAAAATTTAAAGGTCGAAATCCCTAGTGCGTACTATATACAAGGTTAAAAATGAAAAATATTTTCTAAGCAATGTCTGAGTCTCTATTTGCTATCCAGCAATGTTTATTCAGACGCATTTTTTTTCAGAGGTACAGTTCCCTAAAAATCCCCTGCGTATTATACTCAAGGGCGGACTATACTCAAGGATTTACATTATATATATTTACTTTGTCATTAATTGATTTATTTTCCTAGTTTCATCTGGACATACATACACACCAACTTCCCTTTATATATATATACTAGGTTTATGGTATACAATCTCCAAAGAAGGTTATATGTAAAAAGTGATTTGAAAAGAAAAAAAAAAAAAAAAGGTTTTATTCTGTTCATTTCTGTCTTGGTAAATACAGCTTCAAATTTAATTCTCTATTTGCTGTCCAGCAATGTTTATACACACATTTTTTTTCAGCGGTACAGCCCCCTAAAAATCCCTTGCGTATTATACTCAAGGGCGGACTATACTTGAGAATTTACAGTAAATGAGAAATATCTTAATTGATCAGATGCCTCCAGTAAAAAATAACAATATCAATATGTTGGGAATTTAATAACTTAATCCCACAGAAAAAGAGACATACCTTTTTTTGTCTTTATCAAGCGCAGTTATTCATGGAGACATATTCCAATTGAGATACCTTCCATTGTATTAATGAGGCAACACATTACGACTGCTTTTCATAACACAAGGTGTTTTATTCATTTAAAAAACAATGACTGAATTTAATAGATCAAAGGACAAGTAACTCACCCGTACAATCAATCGATTAGGGCAGATAACTTCTGACCCTTATTATTATTAGAGTCTGTTAGTGTTAATTTGTACTGACTAAAGTGAATTTCAACACAATATTTAAAAGAATATATTGTAGCGATACGAACAATAAAGAAAGCCGGAAGTTTACACACCAAAAGCAAAAATAACAATGACAAAAATAGGCATTTGCACATAGGATTGGCACAAGTTTATAGTATAAAGTAAAAATATAAATTATATTTTTGGACCAATCAGAGGCCTCCGTGCCTAAACAGGAAGTTTTAAAAAAGGCCTATCTGGATTATTTAAATTGGGCTGGGTTTTGTTAGGAAAGCAGATTCAAACATCAGCCTAACAATGTTACATAATTATTAGATCCCTAATACTTATATAAGGTAGTATAGAAACATAATGGCGATTAGTGCAGCTGATGGCCTTGAGAGGGAGTGACGGCGCTTGACCTTCCGGGGATAAATCGTGAGAACCGGAAGGCATAGAAGACCCTGTCTTCCGGTTTAAGGATAGTAAGTAAGTCTCAGTCAGTTAGCAGGTAGGAGCCGAGCCCGATAGGATGTAAGTCGATCTGCGCAGATGTCTGGGCTGGGGATTGAAAATAAAGTAACATCAAAGTAAATCAAAGTCTTGTGTTTATTACCTAAAAACTAACAATGACACAGGGCTTCTGATAAGGAGAAATCCCCAATAGAAGACCAGACCCGAAGTCCCCAAGAAAGTCCAGACCTTAGAAGATTCCAGACCAAGTTAAGATGATAGAAATACCAAAGACGATCAGAATAGCAGCCGGCCAGAATAGAAAATATGAGAAGAAGTAAGAAGTGAAGAAGAAGGGTATGCAACAACAACTCCACATCACTTGCTGCAAAGATTTTTGCCTGCTGCTATCAAACAGACCATCCATAAATGAAGCTGTCTCCTTTCTGTCTATCTAAAATCCATTTCACTGCAAAAGTTGAGGACTACACTTTTTACCTCTAAAAAGGACTATAAGTAACCCTTTCTTTCTCTACTGCTGAACATTCTTGCTGCTTGATCTTCTCGTGATCTATATATATATGAACTTTGAATGAATATCACTCTTGTAACTTTTATTGTTTTGAATAAAAGGTTTATTTATTATTTCATTGAATATTTGTCTTCCTTTTTTACTTGTTCAAACTTATGGAGGTTTGGTTATGAATATATATCAAATATATACATATACAAAACCCACCATAATATATGGATAAGGTTTTGTCAAAAAGGAACAACTTTTAAAATGGTATGCAAATAGTCTTGGTAATCAAGAACATTAGGATTATAAGTTCCAAAAATTCACTCTGAATTATCCAGTTGGACACATGGGATGCAATGGATATAAGGGTTGAGTTAATACAAGGTTTTCGGACCTTTATGATTCACAGGACATTTCATGACCACTTAATATTTGGTAGGGTATCCATTTGCAAAGGACTAATCACAAGTTAGGACAATTTATGACCACTTAATATTTGCTAGGGTATCCATTTGCAAAGGACTAATCACAAGTTAGGACAATTTATGACCACTTAATATTTGCTAGGGTATCCATTAGCAAAGGACTAATCACAAATTAGGACAGTTCTGGACCACTTAATATTTGCTAGGGTATCCATTAGCAAAGGACTAATCACAAGTTAGGACAATTAATGACCACTTAATATTTGCTAGGGTATCCATTAGCAAAGGACTAATCACAAATTAGGACAGTTCTGGACCACTTAATATTTGCTAGGGTATCCATTAGCAAAGGACTAATCACAAATTAGGACAGTTCTGGACCACTTAATATTTGCTAGGGTATCCATTAGCAAAGGACTAATCACAAGTTAGGACAATTTATGACCACTTAATGTTTGCTAGGGTATCCATTAGCACAGACTATGACAATTCATGATCACTTACTATTTGTTAGGGTGTCCATTAGCACAGACTATTGTTACATAATTATTAGAAACCTAATATTTATGACAATAGTGTAGAAATCAAAATGGCCGTTATAAGCTACAGGCCACAGCCTTGAGAGTGAGTGACGGCGCTTGATCTCACTCTCACCTTGCCTTCCGGGGATAAATCGTGAGAACCGGAAGGCATAGAAGACCCTGTCTTCCAGTTTAAAGATAGTAAGTAAGACTCAGTTAGCAAGTAGGAGCCAAGCTTGTAAGATGTAAGATGTAAGTCTCATTGCGCAGATGTCTGGGTTGGGGATTGAGAATAAAGTAACATCAAAGTAAATCGAAGTCTTGTGTTTATTACCTAAAAACTAACAATGACACAGGGCTTCTGATAAGGAGAAATCCCTAACAGAAACCAGACCCAAAGTCCCCAAGAAAGTCCAGACCTTAGAAGAGACCAGACCAAGATAGATGAAGAAATAGCAAAGTCGGCCAGAAGAAAATATGAGCAGAAGTAAGAAGTAAGAAAGGGTATACAACACTATGACAATTCATGATCACTTACTATTTGCTAGAGTATCCATTAGCAAAGGACTAATCACAAGTTAGGACAGTTCTTGACCACTTAATATTTGCTAGGGTATCCATTAGCAAAGGACTAATCACAAGTTAGGACAGTTCTTGACCACTTAATATTTGCTAGGGTATCCATTAGCAAAGGACTAATCACAAGTTAGGACAGTTCTTGACCACTTAATATTTGCTAGGGTATCCATTAGCAAAGGACTAATCACAAGTTAGGACAGTTCTTGACCACTTAATATTTGCTAGGGTATCCATTTGCAAAGGACTAATCACAAGTTAGGACAGTTCTTGACCACTTAATATTTGCTAGGGTATCCATTAGCAAAGGACTAATCACAAGTTAGGACAGTTCTTGACCACTTAATATTTGCTAGGGTATCCATTAGCAAAGGACTAATCACAAGTTAGGACAGTTCTTGACCACTTAATATTTGCTAGGGTATCCATTAGCAAAGGACTAATCACAAGTTAGGACAGTTCTTGACCACTTAATATTTGCTAGGGTATCCATTAGCACAGGCTAGGACAATTCATGATCACTTACTATTTGCTAGGGTATCCATTAGCAAAGGACTAATCACAAGTTAGGACAGTTCTTGACCACTTAATATTTGCTAGGGTATCCATTAGCACAGGCTAGGACAATTCATGATCACTTACTATTTGCTAGGGTATCCATTAGCAAAGGACTAATCACAAGTTAGGACAGTTCTTGACCACTTAATATTTGCTAGGGTATCCATTAGCACAGGCTAGGACAATTCATGATCACTTACTATTTGCTAGGGTATCCATTAGCAAAGGACTAATCACAAGTTAGGACAGTTCTTGACCACTTAATATTTGCTAGGGTATCCATTAGCACAGGCTAGGACAATTCATGACCACATAATATTTGGTAGGGTATCCATTAGCAAAGGACTAAATGCAAGTTAGGACAGTTCTTAATCACTTAATAGACAGTAGCAAGACTTTTGTACAACCCTGAAGATTAAAGTTTAAAACAAACAAACAAATTAAATATAAATAAATTTTACTTGTCCAATTATTCCTTCTTTTTCTTCATCTGTAAAAAGTGCAGGGACCATACCAGTTGTTAACATGTTGTTAATTAATTCCAAAAAGCCTTTAAATAAAGAAAAATACATTTTTATCTCAGATGACAAGTAAAACAAAGGAAAAGTTAATTCTTATTTTATATTAAAAAAAAAAAAATTGGCATTTGACACCGAATCCAAATTAAAAAAAATTAAAAATGGAGAACTCCCACTTTTGGGAATTTATTTTTTCCATAATCTATTAATAATGGAGATTCGCTTCAGGTTTTTGTCTGTAACAAAAACTGCGTCACTGCTTACGTCACACTACCTAAAATCGTCATAACATAGAATGTGTATTTACACTCAAAATTTGAGCATGCAATGTTAGACAGTCCTCATTGGTTTTTTAAAACAAGTTTTAATAAATACATGACTGGTATTATCTATCTATATATAGTTTGTTTTATTTTAATACATAGTCAAAGTTTACATTTCAAATTGTTTTATTTTTTACTCCTTTAATAAATTTTTAAAATTTTTTAACCGTTTAATAAATTTGATGATTTTACTTTACTTATGATACAAACTTTCTGATATTAAATTTTCAACTCCCATCCTCTCAGGCAATATTTATTTTACATCGCCCAGAGGGCGTTTTTTTTTTTGCTAGTATAAATAATATATCTTATAATGGAGATTGTGTATTTTTCTGTCTGTAACCGAAACTACATTACTACTCAAGTCACAATTCCCTTAGTTATTTACATCACATTCTCTATTATTTTATTTTTATTTAAACCTCAATTATTAATAAAATTGTTTTACATTATTAATACTGTTGACCATATCTACATATTAAAAACATGCAAGTGTGTTTATATATACAACAAAATAGCGGTTTACAGTGTGAATGGGAAGGCTAATTTGCATATTGATATTAAAAATTTGATTTTAATAAATATATGCTTAGTATTATGAATTTCTTATTGTTTGGTTTTATCTTAATGAATATGAGCAAAAATCTCAGGGATAAATCTTAAAAGAAATCCATTAACAAGAAGAAATAACTATAACTTTATTTTTTACTTCCTATTTTAACTCAATAGTTGAATTAGGAAAATTTTGCAATGAAAGACGGGAGTGAAGGAAGAGTAATTTTCGGTTGTTCTCCTTTTCGATTATACCCGCCTCTGTCTCAAATATTTTTATTGGCATTCTTATTTAGTTTCATTAGACTTTCTAATTTAATATAACTAGCAAAATAAAAAGACGCCCTTCTGGCGATGTAAAAATAATTTTTTGAAATATATTGCCTGAAGGGATAGGAGCTGAAAATTCAATGTCATAGAGTATGTAAAATCGTAAAATCGTCAAATTTATTAAAGGAGTAAAAAGAAAGAAAGACAATTTGAAATGGAAACAGTTCCGATAACTTTAAATATTATATTAAAATAAAACAATCTATGCATAAATATATAACGCCGGGCATCTATTTATTGAAACAATGATGATTGTCTAATGTTGCATGCTCACATTTTGAGTATATTTATTCTATGTTATGACGTTGGATTATGTGTTGGGTAATGTGACGTAAGCAGTGATGCAGTTTTTGTTACAGACAAAAACTGGAAGCGAATCTCCATCATTAATAGATATTTTATTACATTAAAACTTATATACTGGTACCTGAAGGGTACATAGATTTGCTAGTAAGATATAATAAACAATTAGCATTAAAGCAAAATTTTAGCCAGTACCTTCTTCAGCCACGTCTTGGTCTTTGAAAAGAAAAACCATCTTCTGATTTTCCATTCCGAGTTTGTTGTAGAGTACCTTGAGATCCTCTCGGAGATTATTTTCAGTGTAGTTCCGGCTCAGAGTGATTTCAAACAGATTGCAACAGGCTGCAAAACTGGCTAATCTACAAAGACTTTGTTTGCCGCTACCCCCAACACCAACCAACAGGGCGTGGCCTTGATCCATCCGAATGACACGGTGAATACGTGTTAAATGGTCAAGAGCGTCATTGAATAAAACCAGCCGCATTGGAATGTGTCTCTCATTGTATTCTTCTAAAATCTGAAATTAGAAAGAAAAAAAAAAAAGTTAAATTAACAAGAAAGAAAAATTTAAAAAAAAAATAAAAATATATAAAAAAATAAAAATAAATTCAAAAAATAAAAGAAAGGAAAATTTAAACATAAGCATCCTGTTTTACAAACTACCTCTGATAAGATAAAATGGGCATTCTTCCAAGCTGTAGCCATGTTAGTACTACTGTATAGCTGCACCATTTGGACTTTAACAAAACGTATTATTTGGAATATTGTCTTTATTGAAGTCAGTCAGTCAGTCTACTATTGGTTTGAACACTGTGACTGGCCAAGCACAACTGAACCAGTGTCAAGACAACTGGTACTTATGGGAATTCAGAACAGTCCACTCATGCATTTGGGTGATTCCATTCCCTGAGTCCTGATTGGCTGCTTGGTTTGTAGGATCCTCTGAGGCTTCATAAATATCCTGCCATTTTGCAGTCGTCTTTGCAGCAAACCAGAACCGTATTGGGTTACGACTGCTTGCTGTCTTGTCTTGCCAATTCGACGGTAATTGGACTTAGTATAATTATTCTACAGTCTTCATCTTTATTGTTATCTACACAAGGTTTTGGCCAAAGTGCCCTCTGGCTCTCTTCAGGTAAGTTAGTTCTAAGAGACAGTTATCTCTGGGCTACAGGTTCAATCCTGGCCAAGGATGATAGTAACATAAAATAATTAACTTAGCTTAACACTTGTACCCAGTCATGGTTAACGGAATGAGAACAGTCTACCGCCATGGATTGAATAAAGGGTTCGGTTTGAAGTTTTGTGAAGGCTCTTGATTACGACATGAAGGCTTCTGAGTTTGATAAGAAGGTTCCTGAGTTCCAAGTTTATAAATAAGGGCAACTTGGCCAAGAAAGTTTTTAATTGGCTCACAGAGTTTGCCTAATTCCAAAATGGTATGATATGTTGGGCTACAACCTCTAGTAGTAAAGTTGAAAAAATGTGACACACTGACATTTGCATTTATTATTAGAGATGATTTTGGGTCTGGATTTGACCTGGTATGTCTTTGATTTGCTCACGGAGTTAGCCTAATTCCAAAATGGTATGATATGTTGGGCTACAGCCTCTAGGAGTAAAGTTGAAAAAGTGTGATACACTGACATTTGCATTTATTATTAGATAAGATCATGAATCAGGGCAAAGAATTAATACAAAATATTTTATGAGGCAATCGTGGTGTAATGAGATTAGAGGACATTATTCTTGGTTGGTTGGATTTTACGGCATGCCAACGCTTGTAGGGTTATTTTATGCCGAAGACGTTTTGTTTTATTCATTCTTGTTGGGTATTCAAATTTTTGTTTTAAACTCAATTTTTTTAAACAAACTTTTTTAAACCCATTTTTTTTCCATTTAACCTAACAGGTACTTCCACTCCAGGTCAGAATGGACCTGGGAGTAATAGTGATGAAGGGGTACTCTACACACCCCCAGAGCTCCAAAATTGGAACTTCACCATTAGATGCAGTTTAACATTACTCTTGGTATGTAATATATTGCCTGATCAACGAATTGACAGCCGGAAGACCAGGGCAAATGACTCATGCGTAGGCACAGGAAATGTGTGGGTGTCAACATGGACCTGCAAACAAAAACAGGATATTGCCTTGAACTGATCGAACCTGACCTTTGACAACCGGAAGACAGGTGTAGCCCATAGCCAATAAAAACAAGCTGCATGGGCGAGGAAAACTGTGTAGGTGTCACAATCAAAGAGGCATGGCCATGTTGAGTTGGAGAGTTATATAAACTCTTAGAACTTTGGGTTGAGCAGATTGCTTGCAACCAGAATGCCCAAAGGCTTCTGTGACAACTCTCAGTCTAAACACATCGAAGGACAAAAATATGACTTTATATTTTTATATATAAATGTGTTCAGTGTTCTTTGTCGGGTCCAGTGACAGTATATAAAAGGTATCCATGTTTAACAATTCAGTTCTGAAACATTGTACAGATAACAATAAAGATGAGGACAATAGTCCAAATAATACAAATTATCAAGCCTCATCTCAAAAATTCAGAGAAATAGTGTAGATAACAATAAAGATGAGGACAATAGTCAAATTATCAAGCCTCATCTCAAAAATCAGAGAAATAGTGTAGATAACAATAATCATCTAAAAAAATCAGAGAAATAGTGTTGATAACAATAAAGATGAGGACAATAGTCTGAATAATACAAATAATACTAATCATAAAGCCTCATCTCAAAAATTCAGAGAAATAGTGTAGATAACAATAAAGATGAGGACAATAGTCTGAATAATACAAATAATACTAATCATAAAGCCTCATCTCAAAAATTCAGTGAAATAGTGTAGATAACAATAAAGATGAGGACAATAGTCTGAATAATCCAAATAATACAAATTATCAAGCCTCATCTAAAAAATTCAGAGAACTAGTGTAGATAACAATAAAGATAAGGACAATAGTCCGAATAATCCAAATAATCCAAATTATCAAGCCTCATCTAAAAAATTCAGAGAAATAGTGTAGATAACAATAAAGATAAGGACAATAGTCCGAATAATCCAAATAATCCAAATTATCAAGCCTCATCTAAAAAATTCAGAGAAATAGTTTAGATAACAATATAGATGAGGACAATAGTCTGAATAATCCAAATAATCCAATTTATCAAGCCTCATCTAAAAATTCAGAGAAATAGTGTAGATAATAATAAAGATGAGGACAATAGTTCGAATAATTCAAATAATACTAATTATCAAGCCTCATCTAAAAAATTCAGAGAAATAGTGTAGATAACAATAAAGATGAGAACAATAGTTCGAATAATCCAAATAATCCAAATTATCAAGCCTCATCTCAAAAATTCATAGAAATTTAACAATTTAGTTGCAAAAGATAAACAATATTATTACTTACCTCTTGAAATAAT
Organism: Doryteuthis pealeii; assembly: GCA_023376005.1. NCBI lineage: Eukaryota > Metazoa > Mollusca > Cephalopoda > Myopsida > Loliginidae > Doryteuthis > Doryteuthis pealeii. The sequence goes on along the minus strand of CM042176.1, from coordinate 26,022,771 downwards.
GCTTTGCTGGCTTCAAAATCTTGAATGTCCTCATAGAAACCAACTCCTTCCATTACAGTTGCATAATCCCCAAACAAAAGAGGATCACGAATTACAAATTCAACATGTTTGGGGTATTTCGATTCAACCAGTTCATGAATTTTTTTCTGAAACATACAATATTTGAACATTTAATTTGCAGTCAAGTAATATATATATATATATGAGAAGTAAACAATTAAACAATGTGTTTTGATGTGGCTTTTTTTAGCCGACAATTTTTGGGAGAATATGTGCTTAATTGAAGTCGTACCTAATTTTGAAAGTTAATCAAATAATAATTAATTAATTAGATGGCATACCTATTTAAATGTAAGGCTAAACAAATCGAGAAAAATCAATCTCTGTATGTACATTTCGGCCTATTAGGCCTCATCAGCAGAGCTATAGACAGGAAGACCGCCTTGTGCGTGATTCGAAACCCGACTGTCAAGCTGACAGGCGAGGACCGTAACCCCTACACCAACCGGACATTCTTAGATTTTTTTGTTTTGTTTAGAAGTAGGTTCCTATTCCTCTTATAGTGACTTCTTCTACACGACAGTATGAGAAGTAATTCCGAAATGTGTACATACAGAGATTGATTTTTCTCGATTTGTTTAGCCTTACATTTAAATAGGTATGCCCGCCTAATTAATTAATTATTAATTAATTAACTTTCAAAATTAGGTACAACTTCAATTAAGCACATATTCTCCCAAAATATATATAAGTAAAAAATATAACAGAAGACTTAGGTTCTTTGCATTATAGCCTATTTCAGGAAGCCTAGACCAAGTATCTAAGTATCCAAATGATCAGATTACGTCCAAACTGTTTGTATCTATGTTCTATATTTCATGTTACATGTGCTCAGACAATAAAGTCTGTATTATTGTTATATATACCTCTTTGTTGGATTTTACTACATATATATTCACCTCCTAATATATTATAAGAAGCAGCATTAGCCATGGAAGTTAAAATATTCTAAATTAATTCTTATACATACATCTACAAATTTTTTATCCTGTTCATTGATCAGTCGATCTCCAATAACTCGGACACACTCATTTCTCCACACCCTCAAAAATTGTTCTGTTGTACTGAAACGTTCAGGTGTTGTGCGGCAAAGGCCATTGTAAATCCTGGAAAGATCTCGGAGGTTGAAAATGTAGTGGAATTTTGATGGAGTTGGTGGAAGCTCTTGGATGATTATACTGGAAATGGAAATTGTAGATGAAATTAGATTTGACAAATTGAGATACAGAGTAGAAATATTCATGTATAACACGCACCGCTAACTAGAGAACGGGGTGTTCTCATTGTGGAATAATGGTTAACAAGCTAGTCTAGAACAGTGGTTCCCAACCTATGGCCACAGCAAATTTCACTTAAAATGGCACAATGGATACCCTACCAAATATTAATTGGTCATAAATTTTATGACCTTGTCATTAACTACTCCAGTTGTAAAATTAAAAGAAATTCAGTGCCAATAAAAGTTTTTGACCTTGACACCAATAAGCACCCCAGGTGAGACCTACATTCAAAAGGACATGTTTTGCTTTTCACCGTTAAAATCCGGTAGTTTGTTAACAGATGATTTTTAGACGCACATTTTTTAATTATAAAACTATAAATGAAAGACACGTTTTTATATTAAAGACACTTTTTTTTTTTTACTTATTTCATATTGTTGTTAATTCAATAGCAATTCTTTTTTTATTATAAAACTTTTAATGTTAGACACATTTAACACGGGAATAGTTAAAGCTATAAAATGTATATTATAAGGTTATAATAATAACAGCTAACCCTAACCCTAACCCTAAACCTAGCAAAATCTTTTTTTAAAATAAATACTTTTTAATATTAACTATCCTTAGGGGCACATGCAAAATAAATAAACATGTCTTTCGGTTTAAGTTTTATTTCTAAAAAAATAACAATATTAGTTTATCTTTAGTGCAAAATTAATTTTTTCACACTTCAAATATACGCTCCTACATTTGAGGCGCTGGTGGTTGTCGTCAGTGATGTAATTCGCAGGGTTCATTGGGAAGTTTCGGGTCTTCCAACACCAGACTTCCCTCGCCCTGCTGACCCTATCAGAGGTGATCAAGCTCCGGTACAACCACCAACAATCACCGCCAAAAGACGTTTGACTTATGTAGGAGCGTATATGCTAACAACAACAACATGAAATAAATAATTTTTTTTTTATTAAAATCAAAAAACTATTTTAGTATAAAAATGTGACTGGTTTTTATCGGCCGGCTGTTTTGTTTACTAACAACCGGTGAAAAGCAAAATTCAGTTCCTTTCAAAACGGATTTGGGACCATATGACCTTTTAGGCACCCTTTTTGTGATCTCGATTCATAAGACATGTTTTTCATCTTACACCATCAAAATCCGGTTGTTTGTTAACAGACGATTTTTAGAGTTTTTTTTTAATTATAAAACTAACCCCTAACCGTAACCTCTAACCCTAACCCCTAACAAACAACCGGATTTTGAAATGGTGTAAATGAAAATCATGTCCTTATGAATCAAGATTGCAAAAGGGTGCCTAAAGGTCATATGGTCCCAAATCCGTTTTGAAAGGAACTGAATTTTGCTTTTCACCGGTTGTTAGTAAACAAAACAGCTGGCCGATAAAAACCAGTAACATTTTTATACTAAAATAGTTTTTGATTTTAATAAGAAATTTAAAAAATTATTTATTTCATGTTGTTGTTGTTAGCATATGTGAAAAAATTAATTTTGCACTAAAGATAAATTTATATTGTTATTTGGGTTGGGGTGCTTATTGGTGTCAAGGTCCAAAGTTTCTCGTTGTCTCTCACCTGTATAAAGCCAAAGTCATTTGAGTGATACTATCAGCAAAATTCAGTTCCTTTCAAAACGGATTTGGGACTTTATGTGATCTCGATTCATAAGAACATGTTTTTCGTTTACATCATCAAAATTCGGTTGTTTGTTAACAGACGATTTTTAGAGTTTTTTTTAAATTATAAAACTAATCCCTAACCGTAACCTCTAACCCTAACCCCTAACAAACAACCGGATTTTGAAATGGTGTAAATGAAAATTATGTCCTCATGAATCAAGATCACAAAAGGGGTGCCTAAAGGTCATATGGTCCCGGATTTGGGCTGGGGTGCTTATTGGTGTCAAGGTCCAAAGTTTCTTGTTGTCTCTCACCTGTATAAAGCCAAAGTCATTTGAGTGATACTATCAGCAATATTATGAAGGAGATCAACGTCAAATAGATCCATGTGTCCTTTTAGAATTGAGCAATAAATACCATAAAGTGATTCATCTGATGGGAATGTCATGTTGAATGTACAGAACAACGATACAAAACGAGGATCAGTCTCATTGCGTCCTCCTCCAGCTTTTCCCATTGCTGCTATGTAACCAATATCTTTCATACGTTTCCAGTTCAAATCTTTGCCGCGGTCGTAGACTCCACCTTTTTCAAGTAACAGTTTGAGCAATGCAATTGGCTGCTGAGTTCCATATGTGTCAACCTGTAATAAAATAACATTTTTATCATCTCAAGTTCACTTGTAATATCTTATTATAATGGAAATTAGGTTAAATCCTACTTAACGGACATAAATTCCACCATTGAATGTCACCCCGCCAATTAAGGAATTAACCGAATTTAATGGAAATTTTCAGTGTTGATATATTAATAAATAAACAATATAATGCACCAGTTATTTTATTTGAAAACTCATACATTTTTTCAGGTGAGTTAACTTTGAACCACATATCTTTGAGGCGTAACACAGATTCACAAACATATGTGGTTTAAAGTTAATTGACGTGAAAAAATGTAAAAGTTTTTTAATAAAATAACTGGTGCATTATATCTTTTATTCATTAATGTATCAACACTAAAAATTTCATTAAATTTGGTTAATTCCTTGATTTTTGGTATTTTTTTTCTTTCGGCGGGGTGACATACGATGGTGAAATTTATCTTCATTAAGTAGGATTTACTGGAGATTGTGTGTTTTGTCTATCTGTAACTATATCACTACTAAAGTCACAATTCCTTTAGTTATTTACATCACATTCTCCATGATTTTATTTTTATTTAAACCTCAATTATTAATACTGTTGACCATATCTACTTACTAATAACATGCAATTTTATTTATATATAAAGCAAAATAGTGGTTTACAGGTGAAATGAGGGCAGGTGTGGGGTTGAAAGTCAGTTTTGGCTCTGCGTGACATGAGGTGTGGTGTCGGTATAGTATGGCGTGATGCAGGGTGCGGTGTGGGTATAGTATGGCGGTTCCTTTATCTCGGCCTGGTGTGTTTCGGCTCTGGCAGTCTGCCGTTAACTGATTTTTTGACTTTAAATCAGCTTGTATATATAGCAAAAATTAGGCTCGAGAAGGCCTTTGAAGGGTTTTGGGGGGAAGGTTTTTTATTGGTTGAAAAACATTAAATAGGAGATATTTTTAATTGTTTATAAATTTTGTTTTTCGACCGGAAGTTTTGCTGGAGCCTATGCGTAGAACATTTGTTTTTTTGTTCATTTCACTTTCGCTGCCATGGGGTTAACAATCCGTTTGGTGTCAGCAGCTTATGTAGAGTTTTGTTTTGTTTTCTTTTTTAAATTTGTTTTGTTGGTGAGTGGATGTATTGTGTTAGTAAGGATTGTGAATCATAAAAGATATCTTATTTCTGTTATAACACAACTAAAGTTTCTTAATAGATTGTAGGTCTTTTTTTTGGTGAATTGTGTTAGTAAGGATTGTGAATCATAAAAGATATCTATTTCTGTTATAACACAACTAAAGTTTCTTAATAGATTGTAGGTCTCTTTTTTAAATTTATGATCTGGGAAAACAACTAAAGCTGTTTAACATCTACCTTTTAACCTATTCTGTGTAATATTCAGACTGATCTTTCTGCATTTGGCTATACTGCATTTGACCCTCCTCAATTTCTTGTCTTGTTAATTGTTTTGTAACTTATTGTTCTGCGTTTTTTTTGTATGTATCCCTTAGCACCGGATACTGGTGCTGAATAAATATAATTCTGACTTATAATTTTATAATTTTTAACCTATTCTGTGTAATTCGTTTCTAAGAAAATACTGAAATGTATTTACGGTTAATTTGAAGTTGTGGGGAAGAAAAAAGAAAAATACTGGGATGCATGGATACAATTTTACTGCATCCTTTTAGATTTTTGTGCGTCAGGAACGCAGGACGTGTACCTATAAGCATCTCTGAGAATGTAATAAAAAACAAGCAACAATTCTACACAACCATTTATAGATGAAATCATGGTTTACAACATTTTAGAAAAACAAATATATAGGTATATTGAATATATCGATAAGTAAATCTTACTTGTGGCATGTTCATGTCATCGATAAAGATCAATAAGCGTTTGCCGGGTGGGGGACCATAAGTGTCCTTTGTTCGTTTTTCAACATTGGCTTCGAGATTACGTTGAACATCGAGAGATGTCGTTCGGCTGGAGAAGTTCATGTTTAGCAGAAGCTGAAATGAATTAATATGAAATCTATAATTATACACATAAAACAAATATTCTGTATGTTGTTTGTACGACGACAAAGCGTATGTCCTTTTATAAACGAAAATTGGTGGAAACCAGCAAAGAACTCAATAAAATCCACACCCTACTTTAGTCCAATAGGGGGTTAAAAAACTTTTTACTCCTCATTTTCCATTAGAAAAGCTAAATAAAAATATAATAGAAGTATAAATCTATGATATATTAAAAAATAACTAAAATGTAAAACAAATTAATAAAGGATAAAACATAATAAAAAACAAATTTTAAAAATACAGACAAGAATAATAATAAAAATAATTTAAAAACAAGAATATATAAAGAATAAAAGAGAATAAAACAATATATATAAAAAAAGAATTTTTAATAATCTATACTAGTACAAAATAAAAAACACCCTCCGGGCGATGTAAAAGTATAAATACATATTGCCTGAGGGGTGGGAGTAAAAAATTCAATGTCAGCGAGTTTGTACCCTAAGTAAGTAAAATCATCAAATTCATTAAAGGATTAAAAAATAAAACAATTTGAAATGTAAACTTTAAATATGTATTAAAATAAAACAAACTATATATAGATATATAATACCAGTCATGTATTTATTAAAACTTGTTTTAAAAAACAATGAGGACTGTCTAATGTTGCATATTCAAATTTTGAGTGTATTTATTCTATGTTATGATGATTTTGGGTAATATGACGTAAGCAGTAATGTAATTTTTGTTACAGACAAAAACCGGAAGCGAATCTCCATTATTAATAGAAGATATATAGATATACATAAATATAGATAAGAGATTTATCTTTAACTTTTTAAATCATGATTGTGCGGAGGGGTTGGGTAAATACATATATGAAGCTTGCATATATGGAAGTGCATGGTGTAATGGTTAGAGTCATGGGAATTGGACTTGTCGACCAGAGTTCAAATCCTTGACAAGGCTATTTGCATTTCACATAGTGCTAATACCCTTGGGAAAGGTATGAATCCATATATTCTCCCTCCAGCTATGGGGGTAAATAGTAGGGCAGACTGAGCTCTTTAACCTTGGTTAAGTGACCAGTCTAGGAGAAGAAAAACTCTGAATTTGGAAAACCTGTGGTCAGTCGTTGATTGTGTTTATGGCATTCGTTGTGCATTACTTCTTTCCTATCAATAATGCCAAAAAGTGCAGATGATCCAACACAAGCGTTCACCACTATAAACAGAACACTATGTGGGTTGTTCATTGGATGAACCCTCATGCGTCTAAATTGATGAAAGTTCATTTTTTATCTATTTATATATAACTAGCAGCAGCCCAACGGGTGGGGGTCCAGTGGCTTCGGCCCTGGATCTTTATGAGTTAATAGCGTCGATCCCAGGGGGCCATCCCCCCAGGCAACACCTGCCCCCTTGATTTAAAGGGGCAGGGCTGGGTTTATTGCCCAGTGCCTGAGGCGCCCCCTTGAGGGGGAATGCCGACAGGATCGACGCAATTTTTCACCCGCCACCCCATGAGTCTCGGCTTGTGGGTGGTCCCACATAAATAGGGCCTTGTGCCTGACCCGTACAAGTGGGGTACGTGGAAAATATCATATATAACTAGCAGCAGCTACCCGGCGTCGCCTGGGTAGAGGGGGATTTTTTTTAAAGTTAGTCCCTCAGATCCATTATTATTGAATCGTGAGTTGAATCCTCGCAGGATGCCCATTTAAATCCCTATGTAAAAAAAAAGAAGACCTTTCATTGATCCAGCTACTCTGAAAAGAAATGTTAATGTCTACTATCTAAAATATTAAATGAAAAAAAAAATCCATGCTGTTATCATTTAAATTTTATTTTTGAATTATCTTCACGAATATAAATCAAATTCTAATTAGCTAACGAAATGTACTTCTGCTTCTACCAAAGACAACGTAACACTTGTGAAGATCTTAAACAAACTAAGTTCGTCCTCCTTTGACCCCCCACCCCCCCCCTCGCCACTGTCCTTTTATACTCAGTCTGGCCGAGACACGTCAAAACTCTCGTCTCGCCAGCTATGAGGCTTGCCACTATAAATCGCCGCCTCAAGGACACTCACGATTTTTACCACCACAACTAGTCGGACTCATCACATTTCTGCTTCCGCCCACGCGTGCAACATGCCATCCGCTGTCTCTTCGATCGACGGACCATTGTTGGCTCATCACAGGTTCGTGAGTTTTGCCATTCGATCTCGCTACACAAATCTAAATTATTTTTGCTCAAAAACCAATCCCCTGGTGATATTTAATGTGTATATATATTTACTTTGTCGTTAATTGTTTTATTTTTGATGTTTCCTCTGGGCATACAGATACACACAACTGCCCTTTATATATATATATATATATATAGATGAACATGTAATACAAACAAACAAGCAATTTTACAATGTAATGAAAAGGGGTCAAAGTTCAAAGTTCTCAAATGACCATTACAAGGTAAAAAAAGTAAGGCAGAGATTTGGAGTAGAGATTTGGAGTTACATGTGTTTGCTTCGGTGTTGTGGAAAAGAATTGACAAGTTGTCAAAAAGTGTGGGAAAAGGTCCAAGCGCCCATGTGATCTTTGTCCTGTATGCGGTGTGGGGAAGGTGTGTGAATGAATCTGATCATGTATCTGACTGATATCATGCAGGTTGCACAGAGTTCAAAAGGAAAGCCCTTTATATATGTATAGAAGGCACAATTGATCATATTCTTGTAGTATTGCATTGTACACTTGTTACATAATTTGTAGGTTGCCTACAAATTATGTACTGTAATTTCAATTCAAACCTGTTAAATTCCGCTTAAGAAATTGAACTTGTGTTGGATCCTGACCGTGCGAACGGGTTTGGTAAATATATATATGAAGCTTGAAAGAATGGGAAGAGAAAATGGGAGAATGAACAAGAAAAGAAAGAAAATAAAAGAATGAAAAAAAGGGGGGAGGAGAAAATGAGAGAAGGAACAAAAAGGAGGGGGAAGAAAAACTGAAAGAACGAACAAAAATGTTGGAGGGGAGTATTTATTTTAATGTGGGCCCACCCACAAGCTGAAGCTCATGAATGGGAAAGAACAAAAATCGCGTCAATCCCCTCAAGGGGGGCGCCTCAGGCGCTGGGCAATAAACCCAGCCCTGCCCCTTTAAATCAAGGGGGCAGGTATTGCTTGGGGGGATAGCCCCCTGGGATCGACGCTATTATTTGTACTTTACCCTGATCCAGTGGCTGAAGCACACTGGACCCCCGCCCCGAAGGACGGTATGCAAGGCCAGGAGACCCTACACAAAAATGTTGGGGGTAGCGAGAAAAAAGGTGAGGAGCAGTAAAGTTTAAGCTGGGATGTATAATAACTGTCACTTACGTGTTTTTCCGTATCGAGGGATCTCAGGAAGTTGGATGTGGTTGCTGTCTTGGATGTTCCTGTTTCACCCACAAGAACCACCGGTTGTTTAATTCCAACCATTAATTCTAAAAGCCAAGTACATCGAACCGTATCAATTGTTGGTACAAGAATCTCATTGAATTTCATCATTGGGTTGTGTTTGTATTTTGGCACTTTCTTAGACCAAGGAATCCATTTCTTTTGGTCAAGGTCAAAGAAGAATTCAAACAATGTTCCGCCAGTTGCAGGAAGTTCTCCTGGAATTCGGTAAATATAAAAAGAAAGAATCAAATTAAAAGATTTTTGGCATTGACTATTCAGAAGTTATAGATATTTTTATTCTAAACTAACAGCAGCTACCCGGCATTGCCAGGATAGAAGGGGATTCTTTAAAAGTTAGTCCCACAGATCCATTATTACTGAATCATGAGTTGAATCATCATTGGATGCCCCATTTAAATCCCTAAGTAAAAAAAAAACCTTACATTGATCCAGTTATTCTGAAAAGAAATGTTAATGTCACCTATCTAAAATATTAAATGAAAAAAAAGATCCATGCTGTTATCATTTAAATTTTATTTTTTAATCATCTTCGTGAATATAAATCAAATCTCTATTATTTTTGCTCAAAAACTAAGCCCTGGTGTGTATATATATTTACTTTGTCGTTAATTGTTTTATTTTCGAAGTTTCCTCTGGACATACATATACATACAACTGCCCTTTATATATGTAGAATTACGTTTGCCTAGCTCATTAGATACATTTGTTTGTTTTTGTTTTACGGCATATCAACCACAGTGGGTCATTTAATGCCGGCAAAGTTTTCAAAGATTCATGGTGATAGTTTGGAAGAAAATTTTTTAAACTCAATTTTTCTATTTAACCCACAGATACGACCCTAACAGGTAGGTACTACCACTTCAGGTCAGAGTGGACCTGGGAGCAATGGTGATGAAGGGGTGCTCCACATTACTCAGACCTGGAGCCTCACCATCAGTTAGAATTTAACGTCATACCCAGGACATGAAAACCCTCAGCCACTGCCTTCTAGCACCCATGTGATAAAAAGGGTCGGACTTGCCATAAGAGCCATAGGGTCGGGATAATCATATAGGTGCTACAGCTTGACATGACCAGCCGATTGATTGGAGGAGACCTCTCCAACTACCCGTCTAGCTTAAGCAAGGGCCAAAGTGGGGTGTTGCATGTTATGGGCTGCTCATCCACAAAGATTATGTCCTTAAGTATCTCGGGTCACCACACATGGCCAACAGGTTTGTGGATTTGAAAAATACATCGCCAGTGTTATATTTGACGGCTCCGCGAGCTGGCGCATTGCATGCGACTTGGAACATCAGCTCGTTTTTCCAACTGAAATAACATTAACGGCCCAGCGTCCTGATATTGTCATTTGGTCTTTTAATCAAAAGAAAGTTTTTATCGTTGAGTTGACAGTTCCATTTGAAGAAAATCTGGATTGGGCCCATCAGCGGAAGTTGGAAAAATATGAAGACCTACGTGAACAATGTGTCAGAAACGGATGGATAACGGATGTATTTCCCATTGAGGTTGGATGTCGGGGGTTTATTGCCAACTCAACCTCGGCATTCTTGTCTAAACTTGGACTTTCTCTACCAGACAAGAGGAAATACTTAAAAAAGATTCAGGAGAAAGCTCTAACCGCATCAGCGTGGATATGGCAGTCCTAGTCTGGTGGTATCGTGAGATATTGCTGGGGCGCTCTAAGTTAGTGGTAATGATGCTTCGGCCCCAAAACCATGCCTGAACCCAGAGTCATCATCTGATGAAGGCTTTGTTGGTTGCAATGCTACTGTGTAAATAGCAGTCATTGTATGAAGATTATTTAGCGTTACCTTAATGACAAAAAATTTTAAAAAACATGAGTTAAACCAGCGTTTCTCAACTGGGGTTCCCCAGAATCCTTGACTAAATACCCTGCACCAACGATACCAATAATAAAAAGCACGACTACAATACCTGCAACTGCAAGTTGTTTTTCATCAGATGGAGCTGGTAAACTTGCAATGCCTTTCACAAACTCATCAAATCTCACACGGCTCTCCTCTATCAAACTGGCACCCAACGACCAATAAAGACTCATGAGGAAACACGCTTCTATTACGTCTGGACTGAGGATTTCAGTTGCAACAAGTGCATCAAGCATATGAGTCAGTTGGGTCAGCTGGTAGGAGAAATAAGAACAATAGAAATAGATTAAATGAAGTACCTATTGATAAAAAAAGTAAGATGACAATACTTGTATCACAGATGGTTATAATGATAGTGTTTTTTTTTTATTACATCTTATTATAATGGAGATAGTGTTTTTCTGTCTGTAACCGAAACTATATTACTACTCAAGTCACAGTTCCCTTAGTTATTTACGTCACATTCACCGTGATTTTATTTTTATTCAAACCTCAATTATCAATAAAATTGTTTTGCATTATTATTATTGTTGGTCATATCTACATACGAATAACATGCAATTGTATTTATATATATACAACAAAATAGCGGTTTACAGTGTGAATGGGTAGGCTAATTTGCCTATTGATATTAAAATTTTGATTTTAATAAATATGTGTTTAGTATTATTGATTTCAAATTATTTGGTTTTATCTTAATGAATACAAGCAAAAGTCTTGTGGATACATCTTAAAAGAAATCCATTAACAAGAAGACATAATTGTAATTTTATTCTTTACTTCCTATTTTAACTGAATAGTTAAATTAGGAAAATTTAGCAATGAAAGATGAGATGAAAGAGTAAGCTTCAGTTCTATATTTCGATTATACCCCCCCTCGTCTAAAATATTTTTTTCTGCATTCTTTAGATTCATTAGCCTTTCTAATTTAATATAACATTTTATTACATTAAAACTTAAATACTTGCACCCTACGGAGGGTGCATATATTTGCTAGTACAGATAAAATACAGAAGACTAAAAAGATAATGCAAGACCAGATTGTTGGAAAATTAACAAGCTTTTATTTAACACAGGGTAGAGAATGCTTCTATCCTAAAAATAACTTAACTAGCTCAACCGTGATGTGCACATATTAAGCTGCATCCACGCAGTCCCCCAGTCCAAAAGTAACATGGTGGTAACCTCATTTCCGGGTTTTCCATCAGTCCCCTACTGATCAAAGGGGAGCAACTCTATTTTCGTTAGGTCTTCCTACCAGATAGTAAAATGATTGATTAGTCAACTTGTAGGTGTTGTTTATATTTACAAGATTAACTTGGATAATTTTAGTGTTTTTAATCAATTATTTTAATAGTTGTATATTATGATTTAGGTTTTAAATTGTGCAGGAATGTGAGTTTGTAAGTGTCAATATATATATATATATATATATATAAGTTAAAAGAAAGGAAATGAATCCGACAATATGAGTAAGAAAAGGTGGAATGAAAACATCACACAATGCTGTTAAAGAAGAAAACAATTTATAATATAATCATAGCTGATACTGATCAATATTTCGATTTTACAAAAATCATCATCAGAGCTCATTCACTCCCGTAGTTGTTTGGGTCGGAGAGGAAAGTCAAAATGAGTTTACAAAACAAAAAAACCTTAATACTGCAAAAAAACGAAAGATGAATGGTGAATATTGTAACGTCTTTCGTTTTTTTGCAGTATTAAGGTTTTTTTGTTTTGTAAACTCATTCTGACTTTCCTCTCCGACCCAAACAACTACGGGAGTGAATGAGCTCTGATGATGATTTTTGTAAAATCAAAATATTGATCAGTATCAGCTATGATTATATTATAAATTGTTTTCTTCTTTAACAGCATTGTGTGATGTTTTCATTCCACCTTTTCTTATACATATATATATATATATATATATATATATATGGATTTGAGCTCTCTAGTGACTGTAACATATATATCTATATATCTAAATTTTAAAAATTTATGGCGTTTGTAGGGGAAATAACACCTAGATCACTAGCAACTTTTAAAAGGCCATAAGTTTTTTAAATTTAGATGCACGTGATCTAGGAGTTATTTCCCCTGCACTGGCCATACATTTTTTAAATTTAAATATATACCTATGTATGTATTTATCAGTTAAAATTCTGCTTCTTACTGGTAGCTGCTGATGGCCGAAAGGTTAAGGAATATGACAAATTAGTGGGGTTTCGGTTTGGGCCAGAAGTAGTTGCTAAGTCTAGCCACACTGAAGAGACGGGAAACGTCGAAACATGGTGTCTTTGGATGACTAATATATGCTCCCAAAACCTCGTTGAGTTCTGTGAAAGGGAATTTAACTGACGTTCACCAATAGTGTAAAGCAAGGCCCGTCTGTTATTTACGGACTTGAGCTCTCTAGTGACCGTAACATATATACTAGTGATACCCAAAATGAGACTAAATTGCATTTTTGACAAAATGACTTTTACCTAGGGAAAATAATTTACCAAAACTCAGGTAATTATCGGATTTTAATGAAATTTTCAGTGTTTATTTATCAATGAATGATCTTTATAATGCATTATTTATTTTATTTCAAAACTTTCTCATTTTTTTCAGGTCACTTAATTTTGACCCCCACCCCTTCTGTTGGGGGCGTAACATTTTTGCGAGTTGGTCATTTTCGATACTAATTACAGTATAAGTAATGAGATAAAAGACCGAAGTTATGAATAGAAACAAAAAAAAATTTTTTACAGTGGCTTTTCTAAGAGAAAATAAGTACCGAAAATCGAAAAATAAAATGTAAAAAAATAATAAATAATTAATTTTTTGGAGATTTATTTTTACTCATTTCGATAATTATTTAATTGGCTATTATTTTATAAAAGAAAAAATTATACATCGATATTTTTTCTGCTTAAGGGAGGGGGTACATTTTCAATAGAGTTTTTCTTCAAAACGTATACTTTTTTCGAAAAAAATAAGGTTTGCATTAAGTAGATATTTATTTCTAGAATCTAAAAATATAACATTTTAAACTGAACATCAGGATTTTCACATTTTAAATGAATTTTATATATCAATTTTTCATAGCAAAAATACTACATTAAGGTTTTGAAATAAAATAACTCATGCATTATAAAATTCATTAATTGATAAATCAATACTGAAAATTTCATTAAAATCGGATAATTACCTGATTTTAGGAAATTTTTTTTTTCCATCCCAAATATTACGTTAAAATTGTAAACAAGCGTCTAAAACCATTGAAAAACAGCCAAAATGGCGGATCGTATCGAAATTGACCAAAACAAATCATTTTAAATCTTTTAAAAATAAACTGCATATGTAATGATATTTTTCTTTTTGTAATGATGGTCATTATGTTACTACTTATCATTTTAGACAAAAGTTTGACCTTAAATAATAGATTTAATTAATTTTAATTTGTTTTTAAAAAGCTAGCAGCCGACAAATTTGGGTATGACTAATATACACCTATGTATGTATTTATCAGTTAAAATTCTGCTTCTCACTGTAACTCCTACTACTAGATATTTCTGAATGCTGACAGTCGAAGTAAACAGATTGAAGATAAAGTTAGCTCATGAACAACCAAATGTAGATAGGAATTTCCCCTGCAATGTGTGTGATCACATCTGCAAGTCCAGAATTGTGTTGCATAGGCTGGCGATCGGGGGGTGAACGGGGTGGGCGAGCATCACTGCCCGCTCGACCGTGTGCTTTCTTCGCCGTCTCCTCTGGGGTCTCCCTTGGGCTGGCCTGATAACCGATTAAGTACCGACGACCGCCCACACATCCTTTTGTTCCTTGACTGGAAGTCCTTTCTCTTTGTTCAAATTCGCGTTTGTCCAGATGAGTCCTTTGTCACACCAGACCCTCTGTCTACCTTTAGACATTGTCTTCTCAGTTCAATTTTCCTTTGTCTTTTCGACTTCCCGCGCAAAACAAACTGAACAGTCAATCCGCAACAATTGGACTAATGAGCCACCAAAGGGTCTACAAATGAAAACGGACTTCCAAAAGAATGAAAGAAAGACTATATACACTTACTATATTTTTTGCAAAACTTTTGACTCACACTAGTAAAAAAAACAACAAAAAACAAATCACTTTCAGAAAAAAGAGACTTACCATGTTGAGGTTGGTCAGTGGCAAAATAGTACGCATCTTTTCAATTGGTCGTCCAGCAATCATTCCTTCAATAACCATTTCCATACAAGGACCAATGTATTTATTATACAATTGTTTCAATTCTCCTCTTTCAAATTTGCTTGTACGGCCACTAAGCCATTTTTGCCAGAATGGATCATAGCCAAGATTCTTCGGGTCAACATAAACCATCCCACAACGTGATACGGTGGCCGGTGAAGCATATTGTAAATCATATACCTGATAGATATGAAAAAAAAAAAAGACATCATTGCAGACATTGTATGGAATGAGGCAGAATTAATAGGGCACACAGTGACAACTGTAACTGCCGCTAAACTGACCAGTTAATTATGTCTTATTTTTATATAGTTTTTTTTTTTTGTTTATAAAATTAACTACAACCACAGCATCCAATTTTTTATAGTGTCATTTTTTTTAATTGATTTTTTCCAGTCTTTTTAATTGATTTTTTTCGTGTGATTTTTTTGTCCATTTATTTTTACAGTTTTTTTAAATTGATTTTTTTATGGTGTCATTTTTTTAATTCATTTCTTTTGCCATATTTTTTAATTCATTTTTTATAGTTTGATTTTTTAAATTCATTTTTTATAGTTTGATTTTTTAAATTCATTTTTTATAGTTTGATTTTTTAAATTCATTTTTTACAGTGTTTTTTAATTGAGTTTTATAGTGTGATTTTTTTTTAAAATTGATTTTTTTAGTGTGATTTCTTTAAATTAATTTTTTACAATGTTTTTTTAATTGATTTTTTATAGTGTCTTTTTTAAAATTCATTTACCTAGTGTTTTTAATTGATTCTTATAGTGTAATTTTTACAGTTTTTTATTGATTTTTCATAGTGTCATTTTTATTAAATTAATATTCTACAGATTTTTAATTGATTTTTTTATAGCGTCAGTTTTTTTTATTGATTTTTTTATAGTGTCATTTTTTTAAATTGATTTTCTACAGTTTTTTAATTGATTTTTTTTATAGTGTCATTTTTTAAAATTGATTTTCTACAGTTTCTTAATTGATTTTTTTATAGTGTCATTTTTTTAAATTGATTTTCTACAGTTTTTTTAATTGATTTTTTTATAGTGTCATTTTTTTAAATTGATTTTTTTTATAGTGTCATTTATTTTAGATTGATTTTCTACAATGGGCAAATGAAAATATATTCCTACCTCAAATAGAAGAGCACAATGTTTCTGCAATCTAATTCGCTCTCCATTGGCCAAAGTGAGAAGACGGTTGTCATCCATGACAGAATTCATATTCTCTACCCATAATGCATCAACGTCTCCATCAAAAAGGATGTATTTGCGTTCATTTTTGTCAGTTGGTTTGTTGATATCACGAAAGATGTTGGACAGTAGACCATCCGTCCAATCCCGACTGGCTGGATCGAGGATTCCGTACAATTCAATTACACTACGATCCTTTGGATTGATAGTAAACACCTTTGTACTGATACCTAGCCTGAGGGAATTAAAAAGAAAACAATTCATGCAAGAATACTTTTCAGGTTATTAGGAGAAAAATATCAATGATTAAATTGAGAGTCCAATTGAAACACATGGCACAACGGGTTACAGGTGTTAAGTTAATACAGTTCTGAGTGACAGTTATCTCTGTGCTGCAGGTTCAATCCTGGCCAAGGGCAATAGTAACATAGAATAATTAACACAGTTTAAAATTTGTACCCAATCATGGTTGATGGATTGAGAACAGTCTACCTCTGTGGATTGAATAAATAGTTCAGTTTGAAGTTCCGTGAAGGTTCCGGGTTCAATGTTCATTCAAATGAGAAGTTTCCCGATAGGAAGGGTTTCAAAGAGAAAAGTCGGCTGTCGAGAGGTTCATACAAGCGGAAGGTTAAGAGTTCAAAAGAGGAAGAAGGTTCCACAGAAGTTTAAAGAGAAGGTTTCCAGAGTTGCTGAGAGAGGGTTCTCAGAGAGTTCATGAATGGGTTAGTTCATTAGAGGAAGTCGTTAGCAGAGGTTCAATAGAGAAGGTTTCCTAGGAAGGTAGAGTTTCAAAGAAGGTTTTCCAGAGTTCAGAGTAGAACGAGGTGTTCAAAGAGAAGGTTTCCAGATTTCAAAGAGAAGTTCTAGTTGTTATAGCGAAGGTTCCAGAGTTCAAAGAGAAGGTTCCAGAGTTCAAGAGAAGGTTTCCAAGATTTCAAAGAGGGTTCCAGAGTTCAAAGAGAGGTTTCCAGATTTCAAAGAGAAGGTTCTAGAGTTCATAAGCAAAGGTTCAGAGTTCATAGAGAAGGTTCCAGAGTTCAAAGAGAAGGTTTCCAGAGTATTGAAGTCAGTCAGTTAGACAGCCAACAATTGGTTTGACTGGCCAAGCCTAACATGAAGTTACTAGTTCATTAATGAGCCCACTATAACAGCTTAAATAATTCCTGCCACTGCTGCCAGGAGAGTCCATTAAGCTGAGGGGGTGTTTGACTGTTTCTACTGTCCAATAGTTAAAATCTGTAACAGTCATTTCCAGACTGCAGGTTCAATCCTGGCTAAGGGTGAAAGTAACACAGAATGACAATTATCAGTATTCTACATCTCCCCTTTCCCCCCTCTCCCATTGCGCAGGCGTATTGGCCTTTGAGGAGAAATTAGTTCCTTTCGGCCAGGCTGATTAGAGGGGAGCAATCTTGACAATGCTCGGGGTATTTTTGTCGGCCTTGGTTTTGGGGGCGGGGTGTCATTGGTGAGGCCTGGTCCCTAAATGTTGAGGTGTGGGGTGTTAGAGTTGGAGCCAATGGGATCAAGCATAGCACTAGGCAATGGTGTGGGTTTGGGTTTTGTGGTCAGCTTTTTCAGGAAGCGTCGTTTTCTGAGTGTGATCCTACTGATCCGTCCACTCGGAGCCGGTATTGCCGATGTGGGAGAACCTCAATGACGGTGCCTGTAGTGTCCACCGGCGGTTTGATGGTTTTTGAGTATGGCTACTTTGTCACCATTCTGTTAGTGCTAGTATCAAGACTGTTGTGTGTACCTATTGTATCTTCCGACAACTGAGACATTCAAGTTGACGAAAAACTCCTCCTCACGAATTGTGGCTTGCGGCTATCGCATTCAGGAATTGTGGTTTGTAGAGGATAGGTCTCAATGGGATCTGAATCCCGGAGTCGTGCGAGTGGGAGCAGCACACTGCGCTGGGGATGAGAGATGCTTGAGTGCCGAGTTTGAATGGAAGCTTGTTGCGATTTGTCGTATTGGAGGATGTTGTGGGCAACTGTCGTGGTCTATTTTGACCTGAGGGGCCTGTGTTGCATGATGTAATCGTCCTCGATTTGGAGTTTGACCGAGTTCCACGCTCGTGATGGCCATTATGTGGGATGAGGGTATGCTCTAATTGATTTTTTCTTATTTTTACCACACCATCGACTGTAGAAATCTGTCAATGCTCAGAATTAAAGGGAGGGCCTCACTACTCAGCTCTTCAGGAGTAGATAAGTGTGGAAGAGTTTCCTACAAATAGATATTAATCTTTTAGTGGTGGCATGACCAGGTTTTAGGTGATTAAGATGATCCAGCCCGTGAGTCGGTCTGCGCAACAAGGTATGCAATATGCCCAACGTAAAATATATCCATTACTATTTGTTGGAAGGGCCAATCTGGAGTTGCTGTTAAAGTGATTGGCTCGAGGGTTGGGATGGGGCGATACTGGTGCATACCCGACAATTATTCCTGAAATTGCGTATGGATGCGTTCATACCAGGCCAATACACTGAATCGTTTGCACGAGCTTTCATGCCTTCTACACCCTGATGAGCTGAATGTAGGCAATGTAGCACTTTCCCCTTGTAGGGTCCTAGGTACGATAATTCTTTCGTCCATCAGTGCTAAGCCTCTGTCCGTGGTGAGTCGTGACGTACCTCCCAGAAATGGCGGATTTCTGGTTCGACCTGAGAACGTATAGAAGGAAATCCTTGTTCAATCACCTTTAAAGTGATGTGTAATGCTGATCATTCTGGCCAGATGCACGAATATGGTCAAGTGATATGATATTGTTGCTATCCCTACAATTCGTCATTGCCTGATGGGTCACTGATTCCATTAATCATCTATGTCGTCAGAGAGGTGTGTGTCATGGTTAGAAGGTTGTGTTGAGAATAAAGTAGTAAGGGCTTCTACTATGGCAACTGGTTGCGGGATATGGCATCAGAACCCTTGTGCCACTTGCCGGGGCAGTGCTGAATGGTAAAGAAATATCTTAGGGACCTCTCTTCAGTTTAAATAGGCGTGGGTTGTGAATCTTACTAAGGTCCCTATCACCAAATACCCCTGTTAAAGGCTGGTGGTCTGTGACCACTATTACATTAGGGCATCCCATGATAAACATGCGGCATTTGTCTAATGACCAGGCGATTGCAGCTGCTTCGCCCTCAATGGGTGCATATCGGCGCTCTGCGTCAGTGCAGAATCTGCTACCTGCAAATATGATGCGCCAGCCCTCTGTGCAACAAACTGGAGCCTTGTCTGTGGGGCATGTGCAGTGTTTTTGGAGCAATAAAAAACCCATACCTTCCTTGCTCCAGTCTGGGGCAAGGCAGGTTGCGCGATTGATGTCAAAGCTTGTAACTCCCTTCTTTACCAAGCCAACGATAACCTCCTTAGATTGCGGAACGCGTTCTCGAGATCTTGGTTCCACGTAAAGTGTGAATTTTGTTTGACCAGGTCTCGAAAAAGGAGCCATTATGGGGCTTAGGGAGTATGCCCATGCCACTTGATTAACCAACCCAAACCATGACCTTGCGTCGGTTATGTTCTTTGGGATAGGGAAGTTTTTTATTGCATTGAGTAGTTCTTTGGAAGGGGCAACTCCTGTTGGTGTTATTTGGAGACCACCAAATTGAACCACATCCTGACAAAATTGGAATTTTTCCTTGTTGAGCGTGATCCCATTTTCTGCACACAGTGACAAATAATCAAAGGTATGATAAAAAGCACCTTCTATATTTTTCGTCATAGAGTAGGGTATCATCAACTACCTTAACTTTGCGGGGAACATCTCTGATTATTTCATCATATCTGCGTGTATAGGCATCTCCGGAGGCTAAATATCCCTGGGGCATTCGCAGATACATAAAACGACCCCACTCAGTGATGAAGGTAGTGAGTGGTTGTGATTCCTCATCTAGAGGGATTGAATGATAGCCATCCATAGCATCTAAGACAGTTTTCTTAGTGTTGGAAGGTACCTGTAATGCCAATTGGAATGGCGAGCTGGTGTGGTGTGTCTCTCGCTTGCATTGGGAGTTCAAATATTGGTAGTCTACCGTTCTTCTAGGCCTCCCGTCTTTCTTTGCAGTTATTACCATTGTGCTGCACCAGTTAGTGGGGGTGCCAATGGGTACTGGGGCGAGGATACCCCTTTTGACATCATCCCAAAGGGCCTGTCGTACCTTCTCTTT
The DNA here is from genome assembly GCA_023376005.1 of Doryteuthis pealeii. Lineage (NCBI taxonomy): Eukaryota > Metazoa > Mollusca > Cephalopoda > Myopsida > Loliginidae > Doryteuthis > Doryteuthis pealeii. Next base: position 26,002,247 of record CM042176.1, on the reverse strand, counting down.
AAAATGATATGGTACTGGGATAGGGTTATGTCTTGCTTTGGGGGTTGATCCTTCCTTGAGGTGTATGTGGGCTGGGGCCCAGCCATAGCAGGAAATTTTCCGTTTTTTGTTGAAAACTGTCGTAGCGAATTGGTCTAACAACCATTGCTTAATTTTTTCTACGTTTTCATTGGTTGGTGGAAATGGAGGGGTTTTAGGATATTGGATTTTATGGGCTGGAGCTTTTGGTGTGTTATGCTGGGAATCCGTGAATACCGCATTGCATGTTATTGAATTACTTGCAGGGGCGGGAGGCCCTGCCATAGGTTTAGGAAAGAATGGAGGTAATATACCCACATCAATGCAGGCTGCCTTACTAAAGTATATCACCTGTATATTTTTACATATATATAGTGCCTGTTTTGTAGTCCTCTCCCCAATTGTAAACATGATGGGTAGCCAACCTTGACACACCAATGAGAACCCTCCTACTGCACGTACTTTTTTTTTAGAGGGACTAAATTTTTCTCCGAGAGTCCATGTACTGTAGATGTTTCAACCCACCGAGGCATATGGTTGCACCACTGTCAGGGTAGATTTTGAGATTGGTAGGACAAGCGGCAGGGATATCTCTGGCTTGTCTTGGGTCAGGGCAGGGGGAAAATGGGGTTAATGTGGCTTCCACCTCCTCGCGGCCGTTGTGGCTATCTGGTTTGTAACTGTCAGTTACTGGATCGAATATTAGGTGCGCAATCAGGGCATCCATACTGGCTTCTTCATCTTCCAGACACTTAATAGCACCTTCTACATTCTTTGATTGGCAGACATTTGCAAAGTGGTTCCGTTTTCCACAAGCTTTGCACGTTTGACCCATGCCGCACACATCCGTGGCCGGTTGCCTATTCCAGCCCCACCATGCCGGTAACTACCACAACCTCTGCATGCATTACGTTGGGGTTTTTTTTTCACCATGTCTCCACGGTTGAAGGTAGTGCCTGAACGGGCTGAATTTTGGGCCCATTTCTGTCGGCGATATGCAGATGTTCGAATCCTTGCAACATCTGAGGTACCAGATATCTTATCTTGGTCTCGCATGGCCATCTCGAATGCTTTTGCATGAGTTATATTTTGTTCCAAGGTCATCAGTGAACCGCCTTAGCCAATATATCCGCCTGTAGTGTGTCATTAGCAATGCCCCGAATGAACTGATCCTTTATATATATGTTGGACAAGTCATGATCACAGTTGGGGCATATATAGTTGCAATCTTGTGCTCCTGACTGTAGACGAATCAAGTAATCCTGGATGGACTCATGGTCACTCTGTATGATGGATGAAAAGGAGATTCTGTGCACCATGGGATTCGATTTCTGTGTAACCAACACCTCTAGCATATCAAGCAGTTTGCTAGGGTTGGTGTTGAAGAAGTCAGGGTAAGTATTGATGATAGAATTCTGGACGGTTTCATCAGCACAATTGTACAGTTGAATGTTAGTCTGTATGGGGGGAAGATTGGTCATCTTTGTAAATACGTCCCAGTCTATCCTGAACTTCCTGAATTGTTGTGGGGTCATTTCCGAACGGATTTGAGGAAGTTTTGCAGTTGGTGTTCTTGCATAATTAGCTGATAATGGGAGTGTCACTGGGGGATCCTTGGCTAGCTTTAGTATAGTGAGCATGTCACCCATAGTCTTGATACCCAGTTCCTTAAGCATTGCACGGTCTAGCATATGCAAGCTGGACCTTGCAATCTCTTCACTAGAAAATGTCTGGGCATAAGTTTTGGCAGAGGCAACAGATATGCCTGCCTCAATAAACAGCTTTTCCCATCCAGCTAGGTCGAATCCTGTTCGCAGCGCCATATTGAAGTCAGTCAGTTAGACAGCCAACAATTGGTTTGACTGGCCAAGCCTAACATGAAGTTACTAGTTCATTAATGAGCCCACTATAACAGCTTAAATAATTCCTGCCACTGCTGCCAGGAAGAGTCCATTAAGCTGAGGGGGTGTTTGACTGTTCTACTGTCCAATAGTTAACAATCTGTAACAGTCATTTCCAGACTGCAGGTTCAATCCTGGCTAAGGGTGAAAGTAACACAGAAATGACAATTAATCAGTATTTTCTACACGAGTTCAAAGAGAAGGTTTCCAGATTTTCAAAGAGAAGGTTCCAGAGTTCATAGAGAAGGTCTAGAATTCATAGCGAAGGTTCCAGAGTTCAAAGAAGAAGGTTTCCAGATTTCAAAGAGAAGGTTCTAGAGTTCATAGCGAAGGTTCAGAGTTCAAAGAGAAGGTTTCCAGATTCAAAGAGAAGGTTCTAGAATTCATAGCGAAGGTTCAGAGTTCAAAAGAAGAAGGTTTCCAGATTTCAAAGAGAAGGTTCTAGAATTCATAGCGAAGGTTCCAGAGTTCAAGAGAAGGTTTCCAGATTTCAAAGAGAAGGTTTAGAGTTCATAGCGAAGTTCCAGAGTTCAAAGAGAAGGTTCCAGAGTTCAAAGAGAAGGTTTCCAGATTTCAAAGAGAAGGTTCCAGAGTTCATAGAGAAGGTTCTAGAGTTCATAGCGAAGGTTCCAGAGTTCATAGAGAAGGTTTCCAGAGTTCAAAAGAGAAGGTTTCCAGATTTTCAAAGGAAGGTTCTAGAGTTCATAGCGAAGGTTCCAGAGTTCAAAGAGAAGGTTCAGAGTTCAAAGAGAAGGTTTCCAGAGTTCATAGAGAAGGTTCCAGAAAGTTCAAAGAGAAGGTTCAGAGTCAAAGAAAAGGTTTCCAATTTCAAAGAGAAGGTTCCAGATTTCAAAGAGAAGGTTCCAGAGTTCAAAGAGAAGGTTTTCCAGATTTCATAGTGAAGGTTCCAGAGTTCAAAGAGAAGGTTCCAGGGTTCAAAGAGAAGGTTCCAGAGTGAGAAGGTTCCAGAGTCTGACAAGAAATACCTGAAGAAGGCTGGGGGGGGGGGGGCACATCAGATGAAACATTGTGTAGATAACAATAACGATGAGGACAATAGTCTGAATAATCCAAATAATATAAAATTGAGAGAAGTCCTTTACTAAGCTTTGTTTGGCATAAGGCCAAAAGTATCAAGCACCCAGTGAAAATTGAACACATGAGCATCAGTTTGCTAACCCTTACATGATAAACCAGGAGATGGAGTCCTTAAAGGCAGATCAACATTGTCTTCAAATTTTTTGGCGTATACTTCTTCCTCTAACAATTTTTGGTTAAATTGAACTTAACGGACCTAAATTCCATCATCGTATGTCACCCCGCCGAAAGAAAAAAATACCAAAAATCAGGGAAATAACCGAATTTAATGAAATTTTCATTGTTGATATATTAATAAATAAAGGGTATAATACATCAGTTATTTTATTTAAAATCTTTTACATTTTTTCAGGCCAGTTAACTTTGAACCATGTATCTTTAAGAATCTGTGTAACACCTCAAAGATACATGGTTCAAAGTTAACTGACCTGAAAAAATTGTAAAAGTTTTTAAATAAAATAACTAGTGCATTATATCTTTTATTCATTATAATATCAACACTGAAAATGTCATTAAATTCGGTTAACTCCTTGATTTTTAGTATTTTTTTTTTCTTTTGGCAGGGTGACATATGATAGTGGAATTTAGGTCTGTTAAGTTCGATTTAACCCAATTTTTTGTATACCTCTCACTATGGTATAATGGTTAGAAAATTCAGAGTTTTCCTTCTCCTAGACTGGTTGCCATACTTAGGTTAAACAGCTCAGTCTGCCCTACTATTTATCAATAGCTGGAGAGAGAACAGTTGGATGCATACTTTTTCCAAGGGTATTAGTGCTATGAAATACAAAGCCTCATCTTAGGTCACTGAGTCTATTTCCTATGATGATAACCATTACACCATGCACCTCAAAATGTAAAGTCATTGTATAGGAGAGAAATCTTGAGGCTGGTTTCGCTCAAGTGGTAGAGCACCCACCTAGGAATCACAAGGTTCCAGGTTCAATACCAGTCTCAGCGCATGAGTAGCACAGATAATGGGTAATCTGATCTGTGCAGTAAAGTGGGGAGCTGACAACCTCAGAAAAAAAAAAACTTCCTGGTCTAGCACAAGCGAAAAGGGAATAGACTCCCTCACTGTCTGGCTGATACCGATAATAGGCCACTCTCCCAACTTTACTTTTTTATAGGAGAGAAATAAAGAAACATTATGCTTACTATATATATTTACCCAACCCCTCCACACGAGCAGGATGTGGCACAAGGTCAATTTCTTAAGCAGAGTTTAACAGGTTTGAATTCAGAGTTTTCCTTCTCCAAGACTGGTTACCTACCGATGGTTAAAGAGCTCAATCTGCCTTGCTATTTACCCATAACTGGAGGGAGAATTGGATTCATACCTTTCCCAAGGTTATTAGCACCATGTGAAATACTAACAGCTTCATCCAGGATTTGAACTCAGTTCGACAAGTCCATTTCCTACAACTCTAACCATTACAGCACGCACCTCCATTATGTTTACTATAAGCTTGTAGGTAAGTAGATTGGTATAAATGAAGATATTAATAAAAATAGCATTAAAAAAAGAAGTAATAGACACATACAAGATTTGTCAAAGTTTTAATAACCACAGATTTTCCTCCTCCTGTTGGTCCTACAACCATTGTTGTATGACGCGTCATCATTGTTTCATAAAGTTACACTACTTAACACTAACACCCAAACTCTTATAATGCATTAGGTTATCCGAAAGAGGGTAACCTAACACAGAACATTTGGTAGGGAAAAGACAATTCAGTTCATACAATATAACATTTAATTATACAACATACAAAGAGGAAACATAGTTCCTGTAGCTAACACTCATACTCTTATAATGTACTAAGTTATCTCAAAAGATGGTAACCTAACACAGAATATTTGGTAGGAAAAAAGACAAGTACAATATAACATTTCATCTTGGATGATTTGAATGGTCTCATTTTTAACCAGAGGGTGTTGTAAAATGATAACGGACAAAAGGTTAAGGAACACCAGTATTATTATATAGATTTGGACAGTCTCATTTTTAACCAGAGGGTGTTGTAAGATGATAACGGACAAAAGGTTAAGGAACACCAGTATTATTATATAGATTTGGACAGTCTCATTTTTAACCAGAGGGTGTTGCAAAATGATAAACCATACTTTTACGGAACAAGGGTATTAATATATAGATTTATATTGAAATGATGTATTTCAGAAAGTAACATGAAAATATTTGTTAAAGATTTTTTGCAATCCCTAATTTGACATCATAAATCAGAAAAGGACCTATTAGAATTAATGGTGTGTTAATTCATAGCTAACACCCGTATTCTTATAATGTATTAAGTTATCCAAAACAGGGTAACCTAACACATAATATTTGGTAGGAAAAAAGACAAGTCAATTAATACAATACAACATTTAATTATACAAGATACAAAGAGGAAACATAGTTCCTGTAGTTAACACTTTTATTTTAATGAAATTTTCACATGCAGATGCCGACACAAAATGATTTGCATTTGATAGGACCATGTGCAAAAAAAGCACTAACACAAAAAATATTGCTATGAACATACAATGAACATGATTCCCTAACCTTTAGACATAGAATAACCCTGAATCATTCAATCAATCAATACACTATTTGAAACACTTAATTCTCTAATCAGCACAAATTGTGTCTTAACCCACTGACAAAGGAAATATTATATAAGAATTTGTGGGGTGTTAATTCATAGCTAACATCCGTACTCTTATAATGCATTAGGTTATCCAAAAGAGGGTAACCTAACACAGAATAATCGGTAGGAAAAAAGACAAGTCAATTAATACAATATAACATTTCATCTTGGATGATTTGGACGGTCTCATTTAACCAGAGGGTATTGCAAGATGATAATGGACAAAAGATTAAGGAACACAAGTATCAATATATAAAAAAAAAGCAATATACACATACGTGATTTGTGCATTTGTCAAAGTTTTAATAACCACAGATTTTCCTCCTCCTGTTGGTCCGACAACCATTGTTGTATGACGCGTCATCATTGTTTCATAAAGTTGCACAACTTTATCCACCTAGAAAGAAAAAAAAAAAAACAAATAATATGTAACCTTTTTCATTTATGTGTAATCTGCCTTCTCTTGGCTGGGAAGGTCCAACAGACAGCTTACCCAAGGGACTTATGGACCGTATGAACTTTAGGCACCCCTTTTTTGATCTCGTTTCATCAGGACATTTTTTGTCATTTACACTATCAAAATCCAGTTGTTTAACAGATGATTTTTAGAGTTCTTTTTTTAAATTATAAAACTACCCCTAACCCTAACCCCTAACCGGATTTTGACGGTGTAAATGTAAAAAATGTCCTGATGAAACGAGATCGAAAAAGGGGTGCCTAAAGATGATATGGTCCGGACTTATGAATTTATGAGAGCAATAAACAATCGAAGGAGAACAATAAAAAAAAAGGAAGACAATATTCAACAGGAACGATATATATAATGACTAGAAGTGGCTACCCAGCGTCGCCTAGGTAGAGGGGGGTGAAAAGAAGGTCTCACAGATGTTTGTTCAAAAACCAAGCGCTGGTGATATTTAATGTGTATATATATATATATATATATATATATATATATATATACTTTGTTGTTAGTTTTTTATTTTCAAAGTTTCCTCCGGACATACACATACACACAACTGCCCTTTATATATGTATAGAAGTTTCCTGCAGACATACATATACACACAACTGCCCTTTGTATATGTATAGATGAATATGTTATATAAACAAGCAATTTTACAATGTGATGAAAAGAGTTCAAAGTTCTCCACAGACCATTACAAGGTAAAAAAAAGTATTGCGTCCAGTAGAGATTTGGAGTTACATGTGTTTGCTTTGGTGTTGTGGAAAGAATTGACGAGTTGTCAAAAAGTGTGGGAAAAGTATTGAAGTCAGTCAGTTAGACAGTCAACAATTGGTTTGACTGACCAAGCCTAACATGAAGTTACTAGTTCCTTAATGAGCCCACTATAACAGCTTAAATAATTCCTGCCACTGCTGCCAGGAAGAGTCCATTAAGCTGAGGAGGTGTTTGACTGTTCTACTGTCCAATAGTTAACAATCTGTAACAGTCATTTCCAGACTGCAGGTTCAATCCTGGCTAAGGGTGAAAGTAACACAGAATAACAATTATCAGTATTCTACAAAAAGGTCCCATGGGGAAGGTGTTTGCATGGATCTGATCACATATCCGACAGATATCATGCAGGTCGCACAGAGTTCAAAAGGAAAGAAAGAAAGAGGTCAGCTATGGAAAGGGGTCAATGTATGTATGTGAATAAATAAGAATTTAAGTAAGTGGTATTGTTACATAATTGTGTGATGGTGTGGGTTGTTGATGGACCCTGTAGCAAGAATTCAAGGGGGCCAAACTGCCTTTTATATATGTATAGATTAATACAGACCTAATAATCATCATCATCATGTCGCGCTGTCAGCACGGATATCCATGACAGTCTCTCTCCATCCATCCCTATCATTCATCATTCTCGGGAGGTCCTCTATGCAGCATCCTGCATCCGCACTGAGCTGATCAACGTACGTTTTTGCTGGTCGGCCCACACTGGCTTGTCTATGTGCTGGCTTCCACAGGAGGATGTCGCTTATGAGTTCGTCCTTGCTTCTCCAGCAGTGTCCCGCGTGTCTTGTCTGTCTTACTTGGATGGTTTGGGTGATATGTGGCAAGTGGCCGTACAGCTGCTTTCTCATGGGGTGCTGTTTCCATGTCTTGTTCAGGATCACCCGCAGCATTCTTGTGCAGCTTCCATCTTGTTTATTCTCTAGTCGCTTCGTTAGGGTCCAGGTGGTGCAGTCATACAGCAGCACTGATACGACAACGGCCTGGAAGAACTGTCTCTTTAACTTGTCTGTGAGATTGGATTTCCATATGACCGATAATTTATTTATAGCGGCCCATGCCTTTCCTATGCGTGCATTAACGTCATTTTCTGTGGAGGAGATGTTACTGCCTAAGTATCTAAAAGAAAAGTGTTATTTCTTTCAAAACATAAAAATATGGAAAACAGTAAATTTATTTCTTACTTGTGTTGGAAGGAGGATGTAGTTTTTGTCAGTCAAAGCTTGTTCTACTGCATCGTTGAAGTCAGGATATCGTACTCGAGGACAATCCAATTCTGGGAAAAGATCTGTGATTAGACCCAAGAATAAGGGGACATCCTCAAAAACAAATTTTGGTAAGTTCATATCCCTCAATGCTCTCATTAATACAACATCCTGAAAAAAAAGAAAAAGAAAAAAGAAACATTTGAAATTACAGAAAATTATTATGAACTTACTTAAATGCCACCTTCAATGGCTTTTAAGTTCAATGTTGGGTTATATCCTATTTATAGAAAATATATTAGTAGCAGGACCTGTGGATATATCACAGTATGATAAATATGTTTACTTAAGAGCTATTGCTAAATAGTTCAATATGTAAAAAGTATAATAATCTTGACAGGCAAGAACTGTGAATATACCACAGTATGATAATTTGATTATTACAACATTTGATATGTTTACTTAAGAGCTATTGCTAAATAATTCAATATGTAAAAAGTATAATAATCTTGACTAGCAGGACCTGTGGATATACCACAGTATGATAATTTGATTATTACAAGATTTGATATGTTTACTTAAGAGCTATTGCTAAATAGTTCAATATGTAAAAAGTATAATAATCTTGACTAGTAGGACCTGTGGATATACCACAGTATGATAATTTGATTATTACAAGATTTGATATGATTACTTAAGAGCTATTGCTAAATAGTTCAATATGTAAAAAGTATAATAATCTTGACTAGTAGGACCTGTGGATATACCACAGTATGATAATTTGATTATTACAAGATTTGATATGTTTACTTAAGAGCTATTGCTAAATAGTTCAATATGTAAAAAGTATAATAATCTTGACAGGCAAGAACTGTTAATATACCACAGTATGATAATTTGATTATTACAAGATTTGATATGTTTACTTAAGAGCTATTGCTAAATAATTCAATATGTAAAAAGTATAATAATCTTGACTAGCAGGACCTGTGGATATACCACAGTATGATAATTTGATTATTACAAGATTTGATATGATTACTTAAGAGCTATTGCTAAATAGTTCAATATGTAAAAAGTATAATAATCTTGACTAGTAGGACCTGTGGATATACCACAGTATGATAATTTGATTATTACAAGATTTGATATGATTACTTAAGAGCTATTGCTAAATAGTTCAATATGTAAAAAGTATAATAATCTTGACAGGCAAGAACTGTGAATATACCACAGTATGATAATTTGATTATTACAACATTTGATATGTTTACTTAAGAGCTATTGCTAAATAGTTCAATATGTAAAAAGTATAATAATCTTGACTAGCAGGACCTGTGGATATACCACAGTATGATAATTTGATTATTACAAGATTTGATATGATTACTTAAGAGCTATTGCTAAATAGTTCAATATGTAAAAAGTATAATAATCTTGACTAGTAGGACCTGTGGATATACCACAGTATGATAATTTGATTATTACAAGATTTGATATGATTACTTAAGAGCTATTGCTAAATAGTTCAATATGTAAAAAGTATAATAATCTTGACTAGTAGGACCTGTGGATATACCACAGTATGATAATTTGATTATTACAAGATTTGATATGTTTACTTAAGAGCTATTGCTAAATAGTTCAATATGTAAAAAGTATAATAATCTTGATTTAACTCCATCTTACTCTTTTGTTTCTTTCTTTCCTTCTTTTCATGTTCGATTGAAACAGATTAGCATTACCACTTCCACGCACTCACCCCCTCTACTTCCTCTACTCTCTTTCTTTCTTTCTTATATTTTTTCTTTATTGCATGCCTTTTCCTTCTGTTTCTTTCTTTATAATAAAAACGGAAGGGTCCATTATTTAGCTGAAGTGACAACACTTATAAGAAATAAGAATTTGGCAGATAAGCGACATCAGATAATCAGGATTTACATTTTTGCATTTCATCATTTTTAACCAGAGGATGTTGCAGGATGATAACGGTAGGGGAGTACTATCAGTGTATTTTAACTCCCACCATCAGGGTGTAGCGATTGTCTGCCCCTGTTTGGTCTGGAAAATTTATGTTCCCTTGCGGTGGGTTTTCTACCGCTATGGGGTCAGAGTATTTAGGCAGCAAGGCATGAATATTGAGTTCTCTTTTCTCCGGGATGGCAAACAAGACACATGGGTTAGACATTTGCATCTATACCTTTGTATGTGGGGGGCTTCACCCCTCCCCCCAGCCTAAGTAAGTGACATTCCTTCTGGACTCTCCATCACTTCTGCAGGACAAAGCCCTACTTTCTGTATACATGTCTATTATTGAGTTCTTGGGCCATATGACCTTTAGGCACCCCTTTTACTTTGCTGATTCATAAGTAAATTTTTTTCATTTACATCATCAACATCCGATTGTTTGTTAGGGGTTAGGGTTAGGGGTTAGGGTTAGTTTTATAATTAAAAAAAAAAATCTAAAAATCGTCTGTTAACAAACAACTGGATGTTGACAGTGTAAATGAAAAAATGTACTTATGAATCAGTAAAGCAAAAGGGGTGCCTAAAGGTCATATGGTCAAAGTTCTTTATGTATCTGCTTTGTATATCTATCTATCTAGTACCTTGTAATTTGTATATGTATTCCCGTCTTAAATGTATTTCCGTCATTCACCAGAATAAACCAATGTCTGTTATTGTTCTACAACTTCTTTGTCGGAATATTTCTTGTATTTATATGAAGCCATGTTGGAAGGTCACTGTAAGCCTTCCAACTAATTATAATACCTGTAATTCCAACAGGGGGATCCGGATGAAGAAGTCACTGATGAAAGGTCACTGTAAGCCTTCCAACTAATTGATAATACCTTTAATTCCAACAGGGGGATCCGGATGAAGAAGTCACCGATGAAAGGTCACTGTAAGCCTTCCAATTAATTGATAATACCTTTAATTCCAACAGGGGGATCCGGATGAAGAAGTCACTGATGAAAGGTCACTGTAAGCCTTCCAACTAATTGATAATTCCTTTAATTCCAACAGGGGGATCCGGATGAAAAAGTCACTGATGAAAGGTCACTGTAAACCTTCCAACTAATTGATAATACCTTTAATTCCAACAGGGGGCCGGATGAAGAAGTCACCGATGAAAGGTCACTGTAAGCCTTCCAACTAATTGATAATACCTTTAATTCCAACAGGGGGATCCGGATGAAGAAGTCACCGATGAAAGGTCACTGTAAGCCTTCCAACTAATTGATAATACCTTTAATTCCAACAGGGGGATCCGGATGAAGAAGTCACCGATGAAAGGTCACTGTAAGCCTTCCAACTAATTGATAATACCTTTAATTCCAACAGGGGGATCCGGATGAAGAAGTCACTGATGAAAGGTCACTGTAAGCCTTCCAACTAATTGATAATACCTTTAATTCCAACAGGGGGATCCGGATGAAGAAGTCACCGATGAAAGGTCACTGTAAGCCTTCCAACTAATTGATAATACCTTTAATTCCAACAGGGGGATCCGGATGAAGAAGTCACTGATGAAAGGTCACTGTAAGCCTTCCAACTAATTGATAATTCCTTTAATTCCAACAGGGGGATCCGGATGAAGAAGTCACCGATGAAAGGTCACTGTAAGCCTTCCAACTAATTGATAATACCTTTAATTCCAACAGGGGGATCCGGATGAAGAAGTCACCGATGAAAGGTCACTGTAAGCCTTCCAACTAATTGATAATTCCTTTAATTCCAACAGGGGGATCCGGATGAAGAAGTCACCGATGAAAGGTCACTGTAAGCCTTCCAACTAATTGATAATTCCTTTAATTCCAACAGGGGGATCCGGATGAAGAAGTCACCGATGAAAGGTCACTGTAAGCCTTCCAACTAATTGATAATTCCTTTAATTCCAACAGGGGGATCCGGATGAAAAAGTCACTGATGAAAGGTCACTGTAAGCCTTCCAACTAATTGATAATTCCTTTAATTCCAACAGGGGATCCGGATGAAGAAGTCACTGATGAAAGGTCACTGTAAGCCTTCCAACTAATTGATAATTCCTTTAATTCCAACAGGGGATCCGGATGAAAAAGTCACTGATGAAAGGTCACTGTAAGCCTTCCAACTAATTGATAATTCCTTTAATTCCAACAGGGGGATCCGGATGAAAAAGTCACTGATGAAAGGTCACTGTAAGCCTTCCAACTAATTGATAATACCTTTAATTCCAACAGGGGATCCGGATGAAAAAGTCACTGATGAAAGGTCACTGTAAGCCTTCCAACTAATTGATAATTCCTTTAATTCCAACAGGGGGATCCGGATGAAGAAGTCACCGATGAAAGGTCACTGTAAGCCTTCCAACTAATTGATAATACCTTTAATTCCAACAGGGGGATCCGGATGAAGAAGTCACCGATGAAAGGTCACTGTAAGCCTTCCAACTAATTGATAATACCTTTAATTCCAACAGGGGGATCCGGATGAAGAAGTCACCGATGAAAGGTCACTGTAAGCCTTCCAACTAATTGATAATACCTTTAATTCCAACAGGGGGATCCGGATGAAGAAGTCACTGATGAAAGGTCACTGTAAGCCTTCCAACTAATTGATAATACCTTTAATTCCAACAGGGGGATCCGGATGAAGAAGTCACCGATGAAAGGTCACTGTAAGCCTTCCAACTAATTGATAATACCTTTAATTCCAACAAGGGGATCCGGATGAAGAAGTCACCGATGAAAGGTCACTGTAAGCCTTCCAACTAATTGATAATACCTTTAATTCCAACAGAGGGGTTCCGGATGAAGAAGTCACCGATGAAAGGTCACTGTAAGCCTTCCAACTAATTGATAATACCTTTAATTCCAACAGGGGGATCCGGATGAAGAAGTCACTGATGAAAGGTCACTGTAAGCCTTCCAACTAATTGATAATACCTTTAATTCCAACAGGGGGATCCGGATGAAGAAGTCACCGATGAAGGTCACTGTAAGCCTTCCAACTAATTGATAATTCCTTTAATTCCAACAGGGGGATCCGGATGAAGAAGTCACCGATGAAAGGTCACTGTAAGCCTTCCAACTAATTGATAATTCCTTTAATTCCAACAGGGGGATCCGGATGAAGAAGTCACCGATGAAAGGTCACTGTAAGCCTTCCAACTAATTGATAATTCCTTTAATTCCAACAGGGGGATCCGGATGAAGAAGTCACTGATGAAAGGTCACTGTAAGCCTTCCAACTAATTGATAATTCCTTTAATTCCAACAGGGGGATCCGGATGAAAAAGTCACTGATGAAAGGTCACTGTAAGCCTTCCAACTAATTGATAATACCTTTAATTCCAACAGGGGGATCCGGATGAAGAAGTCACTGATGAAAGGTCACTGTAAGCCTACCAACTAATTGATAATACCTTTAATTCCAACAGGGGGATCCGGATGAAGAAGTCACCGATGAAAGGTCACTGTAAGCCTTCCAACTAATTGATAATTCCTTTAATTCCAACAGGGGATCCGGATGAAGAAGTCACCGATGAAGGTCACTGTAAGCCTTCCAACTAATTGATAATTCCTTTAATTCCAACAGGGGGATCCGGATGAAGAAGTCACTGATGAAAGGTCACTGTAAGCCTTCCAACTAATTGATAATACCTTTAATTCCAACAGGGGGATCCGGATGAAGAAGTATGTCTACCGCTGAAAAAGAAATTCATTAAAAAATACCTCATCAAATTTTATGAGATAAATGAGAGAAAATTCTAAATCCTTACCTCAGGCAACTCAGCTGAACTTCTTTTTAATTCACCAGCCATTACCAAAACAGATTTTAATGCCCTCAAACCAAAATCATAATGATATTGTTTGGACAATTGTTCTTTAGACAATTTATACAAAACTGTCATTTTTTTGGCCAAAACCTACAATAACAAAAACATTATATAAGAATAATTCCAATGTCAAATCATTCAAGCCATGAACAAAAGTATATATATATATATATATATATATATATATAGAGAGAGTGAGAGAGAGAGAGAGAGAGAGAGAGAGAGAGAGAGATGAACCTAATTTTATTAAAAGTGAATTGTAATATTGTAATAGATATCTTTTTGGTAAAAATAATGTTCAATATATTTGAAATAATAATTGAAAAAAATCTTTGTCATAGATGCATGCCACAACGGAATATTAATCTTGCTATGAAAAAAAAAAAAATCATCAATAACTTAAAATAGTAGACTTTAAGACTTTTTTGATAGCATTTTTGGATTCCTTTGGGCGAAAATGCTTTTATAAACCAATTTTTAAGAGTAGGGAAGCTGTAGAACTCATTTTACAGACAAAAATACATTACAAAAAGTCACCATTTTTCGCACACCCCACCAAATTTAGAGAGCTAAAAATCGACATAATTTTTAAGAGTAGGGAAGCTCTAGAACTCATTTTACAGACAAAAATAGATTACAAAAAGTCACCATTTTTTCGCGCACCCCACCAAATTTGGAGAGCTAAAAATCGACATAACTCAGACAATTTTGGGAATTGGAGGCTTAAATTTTGTGGATTGTCTTACTTTAACTATATCCACACCTGCAGAATTTTACTTTTTCTCTGGATGACTTGACATGGAATTCCCCATAAGACAGGTCATATTTTCAGAATCTTTGCCAAACACAACAAAAATAAACACAAAATTTCAGTACAACAGCACATCCCCTTTTCTTTAAACTTTTATGAAAAATCTAAAATTGTAAATTGTCATTTATTTTAATTTTCTTTCTTAAGAATGGAGCCTAAACTTACATAGAAAAATTTTTTTTCTATGAATTTCTAAATTCAATGAAATTAATTACATTAAAAAGAGCTCATTTACAAGAGAGAAAAAAAAACGTCAAAAATGCGCCATTTTGACAGATACAGATTTTAATTTACAAAATTCTCCCAATTTTAAAGACTATAAAACATAATTTTTACATGTAATTTTAAAAAATCCTTCCTTTATTTTATACAGCAAAAATTACGTTAAGTTTCATTGATTATTTCCAAGTTTTGTTGAATTTTAAATCTAGTCAGGAGTGGGGAGAGGAATAAAAACGTGAAATTTTGGCCATACCTAATATATATATATATTTCAAATCACGCACAGGGCGGTCTTCCGATCTATAGCTCTGCTGATGAGGCCTAATAGGCCGAAATGTACATACAGAGATTGATTTTTCTCGATTTGTTTAGCCATACATTTAATAGGTATTCCCACCTAATTCATTATTAATTAATTAATTTTCAAAATTAGGTACGACTCCAATTAAACACTTATTCTCCCAAAAATTATCGGCAAAAAGCCATTCTAAACAAACCTTGTTTACAACTTATCATATCGTCGTGTAATAAAAGTCACTAGAAGAGGAATATTAACCTACTCTAAACAAATCATAAAATCTAAGAAGTTCGTTTAGTGTAGGGGTTATGAGATCGGCCTGTCAGCTTGGCAGTCCGGTTTCAAATCACGCACAGGGCGGTCTTCCGATCTATAGCTCTGCTGATGAGGCCTAATAGGCCGAAATGTACATACAGAGATTGATTTTTCTCGATTTGTTTAGCCATACATTTAATAGGTATTCCCGCCTAATTCATTATTAATTAATTAATTTTCAAAATTAGGTACGACTCCAATTAAACACTTATTCTCCCAAAAAAATATATATATATATATATATATATATATATATATATGTTCTGCCACTATCATTCACATCCATACATTAACACATATTCGGCCAGGAGTTTATACATGTACATATGCATGTAATAACAATAATAACAATAATAGAAAACTATAAAATTTTGGCCATACCTAATATATATATATATATATATATATAATATATATATATATGTTCTGCCACTATCATTCACATCCATACATTAACACATATTCAGCCAGGAGTTTATACATGTACATATGCATTCCATCTATTTATATTTTAAATACAAAATAAAATAACAATAATAGAAACTATAAAATTTTTTAGTATACAAGGAATAACGACCTTTGTCAGAGTAAATTCTTTGGTGTTTTTTCAATATATATATATATATATATATATGATTTAATATACCAAACTTGTTGGTAAATCCTTGCGGTGAGAAAAAAAACGGCAAATAGTTTGATTGTAAAAATATACTACCAAACATCACCCGGGGAGAAAAAGACTTTTGGAAAAAAGAAAAGACCAAGATAATCGCACCAACCAAAAATAATCTATTGATACAATACTTGGCCAAAAGAAAAAACAATTTATATGTATATATATATATGATATATATACCTAAGTAGAGCATATAATAAAGATAAACCTAATGAGTCAGATAAACCTACTAAAAGTTTTGCTTAGTGCCCTTCAGTGCTAAGATCCGACTCTAGCTATGCTATAGCTTTCGAAAAATTGTTTGATTTTTGTTTAATTAATTAATTATATCCCTTAATCAGTAAAAATCAATAACCAAATTTGGAGTGTTTCTTAGTTAGAACGATATCAATGTGTATGCAAGATTTTGAATCTGAGTGACCTCCCATTTTGGAGTTATATGTCGACACGTACATACCAAAATCTCTCCATTATATATATATATATATATATATATATATATATATATATATATATGAAAGTACACAAACAGTTAGTTTGATATGGCTATGCCGACAATTTTTGGGAGAATATGTGCTTAATTGAAGTCATACCTAATTTGAAAATTAATTAGTTGATAATTAATGAATTAGGCAGATATATCTGTTTAAATGGGAAGCGTACAGAGAATGACTTTTTCTCAATTTGTTTACGCTTCACATTTAAACAGATATATCTGCCTAATTCATTAATTATCAACTAATTAATTTTCAAATTAGGTATGACTTCAATTAAGCACATATTCTCCCCAAAATACATATATATATATATATATATATATTATATATATATATATATATGTCTGGACACCCTAGAAATCAACCTTGAGATGTATCTCTTTTTTTCATTCACTTCCTGTTTCTATGGTTACAATCCTACACTGTTAAAAATATATATATTTTTTATTATTTTTTGTTTTTGTTTAAATTTATATATATTCAGCTCTTTGGGGTTTTTTGTGATATGCTTGTCCATAAGTGAATTGAGACCCATCTGATGAGACGAAAATTTGGGGAGCCGGTTTAAATCAACTTAGATTTATATAGGCCCCAATTTTCGTCGAAATAAATTTATTATGGGATTACTGTATTGAGTTCTTCCTTCCTTTATTGATAAATATTGCTCTGTATATAATCTAAAAGGTTATTTTACATTGAGCTCTCTTCAGTGATTTAAAGATTCTCTGTATTTATACATACTGGATCATCAATATTAGTACAGTGGATCTTAGAAATCACATATAGAATCATCCCTTACTACCAAGTTTTGGATAAATCTCATATATATATATATATATATATATATATATATATGTGTGTAAATGTTTTGCTTACCTTAGCCATAAGAAATCCTTCAGAAAAAAGCATAATTTCACAAATCTGTTGAAGGTCAGGTACAATGACAACAACTGGACGGAATAAAGCCTTTACCGATTCAGGTAACTCAGTTCGTCCTGCATAACCCGGGTTCATTGTTATAAAAATACCAACTCTAGGGTCCAGGCTGATTTCTTGCCCTTCAAACTAAAAAAGAACAAAAAAAAAAAAAAAAAAAAGAAAAGATTATTTCATGGTAGTTTTGAGTTTCAGTTTTGTTTAATGGCATATCAACCACTGTGGGTTATTTAATTTTGTCTTCCATATGGGTTTCAGGCTTTAGGGTATGGTTGTTTTATGATCATCATCATGTCACGCAAGTAGCACGAATATCCATGACAATCTCTCACCAACCTTCCCTATCATTCATTGCCCCTGGGAGCAACCTGCGCAGCAACCAACTTGCATAGTTGGTCAATGTAGGTCCTTGGTGGGCGGCTACATTAGCATGTCCATGTGTTGGCTTCCACAGGAGAATATCACTTATGAGCTTGTCCTTGCTTCTCTAACAGTATCCTGCATGCCTAGTCTGTCTCACTTGGATGTTTTGTGAGATGGGGCAGGTGGCTATACAGCTGCTTCCTTGTGGGGTGCTGTTTCCACGACTTGATCAAGACTGCACGCAGCATTCTTGTGCAGCTCCCATCTAGCTTATTCTCAAATATAAAACTTGTTTTATGATAGTATATATGCAAGTTAGTGGAAACTTATTTAAGATATTCTTTAAACATTAAAATTTTGAAATTATATAGGCTTAACGAATAATATCAAATTATTCACATCAAGCCTCATCTCAAGAATACAGACAAATAATTATAGAATAGTTGTATTAAATATTTAAAAAAAGAAAAATTTCTTACATGAAACTTTTTAAGTTTCATTGCCAATGCATTTTGAATTGTCTTCATTTGAGTTGAAATGACTGAGAGTACAGATGCCTCGATCCGGTTAAATTCATCAAAACATCCCCAGGCACCACATTGCGATAGACCAGAAAGAATCTTTCCAACTGCCTGCAAATCAGAAAGAAAAAAAGCAAGAAATAATGAAAGTGTCAAATATTGATTTACTGTCATCTAGAATAATGATTAAAGATTATATATATATATATATATATATATATATATAAAAACCTAATGAGTCATATATACCTACTAACAGTTTCACTTAGTACCTCATTAGGGCAGGAATCTAACTCAGAGTCAGATTCTTGCTCTGATGAGCTACTAAGCGAAACTGTTAGTAGGTATATTTAACTCATTAGGTTCAACTTTATTATTTGCTCTACATAGGTATTGAGCACTTTTTACTTTTTAGCTTTAGATAATCCTAGCGGTTTATATATATATTTAAAAAAAAAAATGATATATATATATAATTTTTTTTCTTTTGGCCAAGTGTTATAGTATTAACCGATTATTTTCGATTGGTATAACCAATGAATGTGACTTCTGGACGGGCGGATTGAGGTGGTATAGGATGTTAAGCTCTGTTGACTGGACAGGTTTTTTAAAATTTAAAGCTTCAAAGGGTTAATATATGTTATTTTTTACTTATTTTTACTTGTTTTATTTTATTTCATGGGTCACCTAGTTCAGGGGTTCCCAACCTTTTTCAGCTCATGGCCCACTTTGAAACCAGAATTTTTTGTGGCCCATGAAATTATTAAAATAGAAAAAATATTTCTATTTTACATAAGATATTTATTCTATCAAGATACAACCATATAGAATTATAATATTTCCTTGGCCCACCAGAAATTTGCTGTGGTCCATTCTGGGAACCACTGCTTTACATTATTAATACTTACTTTAAATACATATATTTATCAACTCCCCCGCGCGAGCAGGATATGACACAAGGTCAATTTCTTAAGCGGAGTTCAACAGATTTGAATTCAGAGTTTTCTTTCTCTTAGACCGGTTGCCTAACCAAGGTTAAAGAGCCCAGTTGGTCCTACTATTTACCCATAGCTGGAGGGAGAGTAGAATTCATACTTTTCCCAAGGGTATTAGCACTAAGTGAAATCCAATTACCACATCCAGGATTTTAACTCGGGGTGATGAGTCCATTTCCCATGACTTTTAACCATTACACCACGCGCTTCCTCTTACTTACTTTAAATATATGTTTGGTACTTTACATCAGGGGTTCCCAACTTTTTTCAGCTTATGGCCCACTTTGAAACCAGATTTTTTGTGGCCCATGAAATTATTATAATAGAAAAAATATTTCCATTTTACATAAGATATTTATTCAATCAAGATACAACCATTATATTTCCTTAGCCCACCTGAAATTTGCTGTGGGCCACATGGCCATAGGTTGGGAACCACTGATATAGTTAACATCACCTACTCTTAATCCACATACAACATCCTCTTAAATGTAATCCACTAACTGATATGGTTTAAATGTATATAATGTATTACCTTGAAGTCCATTCCTTCTCCACAGTTGGTGACCACACAAAGCAGTCCAAGCGCTTTAGCCAAGTCTTTGGTTGTTTCTGTTTTTCCAGTTCCAGCTGGACCTGCAGGAGCTCCTCCAAGGTTCATAGATAATGCCTAGAGAAAATAGACAATAAAAAATATATGATTGGGAAAGAACATCAAAGTACTAGGAACTGTGCAAGAATAGCACAGGAGTCATTTTCCAGCCCTTTAAACAAAGATTTGTCATAATTATTACCAAAGCAAAAATAACAAAAAAAAAAAAAAAAAAAAAAATAGAAAAAATTATTTATTGCTATTGTTGAAGGTAGTATAACATGAGAGGAAGTTATATTAATGTTGGAAGGCTTAAAGTAACCTCCCAACGTGGGTACAAGTGTGTACATAAAAACATTCTGACAAAGGTGTAAAAAGATAACAATATTTTTGACTTATGTCCACCCAGACTTAATTTCAATGCACAAAGTCGCCATTCAAGTTGTCTCAATCACAAATTTGCAATTTAAGTAGTCTCATTTGCAAAGTTGAACTGACTTCTGTTCAAGTATCTTGTTTTTTTTATCGAGCTACTTGCTCACATATACAAATGACTGATGGTCATAAAACAGCGTGTACCGCCCATGCGCAGCAAAGAAATTGCAAATGGTGGCTGCTACGGCACAAATCAAGCATTTCACTTGCAAAGTTGAACTGACTTCGGTTCAAGTATCTTGTTTTTTTTATCGAGCTACTTGCTCACATAGACTGATGGTCATAAAACAGCGTGTACCGCCCATGCGCAGCAATAGAACTGCAAATGGTGGCCGCTACGGGACAAACAAGCATCTCACTTGCAAAGTTGAACTGACTTCTGTTCAAGTATCTGGTTTTTTTATCAAGCTACTTGTTCACATATACAAATGACTGATGGTCATAAAACAGCGTGTACCGCCCATGCGCAGCAATAGAACTGCAAATGGTGGCCGCTACGGGACAAACCAAGCATCTCACTTGCAAAGTTGAACTGACTTCTGTTCAAGTATCTTGGTTTTTTATCAAGCTACTTGTTCACATATACAAATGACTGATGGTCATAAAACAGCGTGTACGCCCATGCGCAGCAATAGAACTGCAAATGGCAGCTGTGATGGCCCAAATCAAGCATCAACGATGCTTGGAGTCAGGTAAGTTCGGACCCTTTGGTCTCCCTTCACTGCAGCTATACCATTTATAACAGGTGAAATAATCATTTTTCAACAACTGTTGGTTCTGCTGATAGGATAGCAATTGTGTTTGTATTTACCCAACCCCTCCACCACAAAGACTATAAAACATAATTTTGCAATTTTTTAAATCCTCCTTTTCATTATACAGAAAAAATTACAATATTTTCATTCATTTTTTTTTTTTCTTCAAAATTTTGTTAAATTTGTTGAAGGCTATACAAATACATCTTCCTACAAAAATATATATAAGTAGAAGTGGCAACCCAGCAAAGCTTGGGTAGGGAGAGGGTAAAAAAATATCTGGTGTATTGATTTGTTTACTTTTGAGATTTACAAATGCTGGATATTTTTAATTTTGGTTTGGTTTGGTTTTATGGCATATCAACCTCAGTGGGTCGTTTAATGCAGATAAAGTTCTGAAATAAATCAATTCTTAATGGATAATACAATTTTGTTTATCAACTCATGTTTTTGTATTTAACTCATAGATGGGACCCTAACAGGTACTACCACTCCGGGTCAGAGTGGACCAGGGAGCAATGGTGATGAAGGGGTGCTCCACATTCCCTAAACCTCCAAAACTGGAACCTCACCATCAGATAGAGTTTAACGTCATTCCCAGGACATGTAGACCTTCAGCCACCGCCTTCTAGCACCCATATGATAAAAAGGGTTAGGGCTTGCCATAAGGGCAATAGGATTGGGGCAATCATATAGGTGCTAGGGCTTGACATAACTAGTCGATTGATCAGAGGGGGCCTCTCCGACCACCCGTCTAGCCTAAGTAAGAGCCCAAGTGGAGTATTGCAAGTCAATGACTACTCAACCAACTGAGTTCTATCCTTAAACATCACTACCAATTTCCGGAATTGGAAGCTCAAATTTAGTAGATTTGTTGGTAGGATTTGAACCCAGGATGACAAGTCCATTTTGCATGACTTTAACCATTACACTACGTGCTTCCAAACAATAGATCAAATATCTTATTATAATGGAGATTGTGTGTTTTTCTGTCTGTAACCGAAACTATATCATACAAGTCACAATCCCCTTTGTTATTTACATCATATTCTTCATGATTTTATTTTTATTTAAACCTCAATTATTAATAAAATTGTTTTTATTACTTACACTGTTGACCATATCTACATACTAATAACATGCAATTGTATTTATATATACAACAAAATAGCAGTTTACAGTATGAATGGGAAGGCTAATTTGCATATTGATCTTAAAAAATTGATTTTAATAAATATATGCTTAGTATTATTGATTTCTAACTGTTTGGTTTTATTTCAATGAATATAAGCAAAAATCTCTTAAATGAATCTTAAATGAAATCCATTAACAAGATAAAATAACTGTCATTTTATTCTTTACTTCCTATTTTAACTAAATACTTAAATTAGAAAAAAGAACAATGAAAGACGAGAGTGATGGAAGAGTAAGTTTCGGTTGTTCTATTTTTTGATTATACCCCCTCTGTTCAAATCTTTTTATCTGCATTCTTATTTAGTTTCATTAGCCTTCCTAATTTAATATGATATTTTATTACATTAAAACTTAAATACTTGCACCCGACGGAGGGTGCATATATTTGCTAGTAGATATAAAAAAGATATGAAAATGTACCTGAGTAAGAGTAAGATAAATTCTGTCAGTGAGTGGAGTTATAACGAGTCGGCCATTAAGTCCCATATATTCATAACCATAGCCAAATTCACCTGTGCATTGTCGTACAAGAAGTTCATCTGGTTCTCTTGCCCAATAAAATCGTAATTGGCTTTCCCATTCAAATTCACGAGCATCCATTATACTGAAAGAGAATTTATTAATTAATTATTAGGACATTTGTTGATCATAATTATATAATTGTAATGGATAAGAATGAAAGTAAACTCGGGGGGGGGGCACAATTAAGTCCCATGCGTTTGCTCTCCCAACTGACCAAGTGTTCAGTCTGGAACAATCTCTCCCAACAATGCTGCACTCTTCTCACCAACACTATCCAAATATCTTTTTCTCTTCCACTCGTTGCGACAGCCAAAATGCTACTGCAGGC
Organism: Doryteuthis pealeii; assembly: GCA_023376005.1. Taxonomy (NCBI): domain Eukaryota; kingdom Metazoa; phylum Mollusca; class Cephalopoda; order Myopsida; family Loliginidae; genus Doryteuthis; species Doryteuthis pealeii. The sequence continues at coordinate 25,978,853 of CM042176.1, read as the reverse complement.
TTTCTTACCGGTCTGGGAGAGCAGGTCCTTAAATACACAATTACTGTGTTCATCTGGGCTCCTTACTCTGAATTGCCCATGCAGCACGTGCGACATTTATCAGCACGCGTCAATCCTCTCGACGATACTTCACATCCGGGTTACTCTGCACAGTTTAGTAATTCACATGCGTTACGACTCACAATCAGGAGGATGTGAGTTCAATCTCCCCACTCGCCCGATCTCATTCTGCATGCTAAACAGTCGTGCACGCTTCGAACCACTACATGCATGGTTTCTCTCGCCACAATAACTATATATAGATTTAAGGTGTATATAGAAATAACCTACTCAAGTTTCACCATAAAGGATCTTCTGGGTTAATTATAATGGATTAATCAAGATATTGATTAATTACAGGCAATTGCGGAAGTGAATAATGCAATAATTATTATAACTGCATTATACACTTCCACAATTGACTATTATTAATCAATATAGCCTGAAGATCCTCTATGGTGAAACCTGAGTTGGCTATTTCTATATACACCTTAATAGGAAATCCGGTCTACTAACATATTGAGCACTTTATATTCTTTATAACTCTGACTTATTCGGTTAATATTTGTATCAACCATGAATATTGCGATTAACTTGATATTATATTCCCCGGTAAGTCATCTTTATCATATATATATATATATATATATATATATATATATATATATATATATATACTATATATATATATATATATATATATATACTTGAACAAAAAATGTGAGCCATTGGGTCACCTATTGAGCTCTGGGTAGATAATTGTGATTAGGAAAAAACTTAGTTTGCAAAACAAATTAAATTAAAAAATAAATATGACCGGAGAACGAATAGAAAAAAAAGAAAACATTAAAATCATTTTGCTAAAATTTGTAATTAAGTCAAAAACAGAGCTGTCTTATATATAAGCCAGTTGTTAGCAGCTGAAAATTAACATACAAATAAAATGGGAAGTTCAATCTACTGCTCACACTCTCCAATCTCTCTCTTTACAATCACAGAAAAGATATATAAGGAGTAGTTAATCAAGATATATATAGAGAGAGGGAAAGTGACAGGCAGAATGGGTATTTGCCTCATACCCCACTTGTATGGGCTGGGCACAAGGCCTCGTTTTAACGTGGGCCCACCCACAAGCCGAAGCTCATGGGTGGGAAAGAACAAAAATTGTGTCGTTGCCTGGGGGGATAGCCCCCTGGGATCGACGCTATTATTAAACTATCGATAAGTCCAGCGGCCAAAGCTCACTGAACCTCCGGCATTAACCGGAAAATGAATGTGCAATGAGTTCATAAAAAAAAAAGATACAGAAAGTGACAGGCAGAATGTGAAGTAAGAGACAGGTGAGTTTTTCTCCTTATATATGTTAGTCTTCTCTGTGAGTGTAAAGAGAGAGATTGGAGAGAGTGAGGTGTAGATTTACCTTCCCACTATTTGTATGTTATACATAAGCCAGCCATTAGCTGTTGAAAATTAACATACAAATAAAGTGGGAAGGTAAATCGCTCTCTCTCTCTCTCTCCAATTCTCTCTTTTCACTCACAAGGAAAACTAACATATATAAAGAGTAGTTAATCAAGATATATAGAAAGAGAGGGAAAGTGACAGGCAGAATTTGAAATAAGAGACGGGTGAGTTTTTGACTTAATTGCAAATTACAACTAATTAGAACCAAATTTGATTTGTTCTTTCAAACATAACTTAATTCCAAAACTTATCCTCTTTTCCAAAGAGTATTATTCTGAAAGTGAACATAACTGCACAACTGCAATTCAAACTGACACTGACAGTATGCCACAGGGAGTCCCTCCTCCCCTTCCTAGTAAATGACACATAGTTTTAAATAATCAGATATTAATCTAAATAGGTAATATATTTACTTACCTGTCTTGAACAAATCCATCAATAATATCTCGAGCATGCACATCGATAATTAAGACAGTGTTGAACTTTGCACGTTCATTCTTTGACAATGGAGACCGAATCTAAAAATAAAGAAAAAAATGATTTGGTTTCTTCTGCCACAAATGACATTAACATTAATAATTAACATTAATAGATAGCTTAACAAAATGGTGACTGGTGAGTTTTATCAATTGCTTGTCTGTGTAAAGGGGTTTTGGTTCAGTTTGGTTTGGTTTAATGGCATATCAACCCTGTAGGGGTTATTTAATGCCAACTCTTTATAATATATATATATATATATATATATATATAATTATACTATAATAATAATAATATATAACATATCCTTAAGCATCACGGGTTGCCAACAAAGCCAACAGGTGGCCATATTGGGGGAGTCTTACCCCTCTGCAGAGGTGCAGTTGATGTATTCTAACGCCCCTGCCGACAGGGTGGAGCTACTGGAGAAAAAAGGGTTACTTCCTAGTTGAGTAACATGATATCACAGGGTGACCCAGAAAAAACAGAACCCAAATCATTTATTTTCCCATTAAACTAACCCTAAACCCCAGTCCTAAACCCTAGCCCTAACCCTAACCCCCCCTAGTTGAGTAACATAATATTACAGGGTGACCCAGAAAACAGAACCCAAATTATTATTTCCCATTAAACTAACCCTAAACCCCCCCCCTAGTTGAGTAACATGATATTACAGGATGACCCAGAAAAAACAGAACCCAAATTATTTATTTTCCCATTAACTAACCCTAAACCCAACCCTAACCCTGACCCCCCTAGTTGAGTAACATGATATTACAGGATGACCCAGAAAAAACAGAACCCAAATTATTTATTTTCCCATTAAACTAACACTAACCCCCCTAGTTGAGTAACATGATATTACAGGGTCACCCAGAAAAAACAGAACCCACAAATTTTGTAATAAAACTGTTAATTTAAATTTTTTTTTTTAAGTTTAAGTCCAACAGGGGTTATGGTTAGGTTTAGGGTTTAGGGTTAGTTTAATGGGAAAATAAATAAATAATTTGGGTTCTGTTTTTTTTTCTGGGTCATATCATGTTACTCAACTGGGGAAATAACCAAAAAAAAAAAAAAAAGAAAAAAAAAAAAGAAGCCTCACCTGAACAACCAGATCATCAATTTGGTTATGTTGTTTCTTAGCAAAATCTTTCATTGCCGTTTTCCCGCCTTTTTTCAAATGATCAAACACGTCTTCTACTTCCCATGTCCACCAGACTTGGTTGCCAGCCAAACAGACCATGCCAAGATAATCAAACATCCACTCAACTCTACAAAACAAAAGTTAAATGAAGAATAATTAAAGTTTCAATTACCGTTGAACTGGGAAGACAAGGCAACAAACAATTGTAACTTAAATACAAACCCAAAATGTCACAAAGTCTACTGCAGAATGACAGGATATATATAAGACTCCACAATGTCATTCAAATCAAGCAGTCAAGCAGCCAATCAGAACTCAAGGAATGAAATGACCCAAATCACCCAAATTCATGAATGGGTCATTCTTGATTTCTATATATACCAACTGTCTTGGACACTGTTTAAGTTGTACTTGGTTAGCTGCTGTTATTCAAAGCAAAAGTAGACCTACTGACTTCAACAAAAATCTCTTTTCTTTTGTTACATTCGCCTATCGTTTTCAAACGTTTACACGCTGTTCCATCAGAGACCAAAGAAAAGTGAAAGGTGCATATGCAACAGTTGGCAAAGAACAATAAGACATAATGTATATTTTTAAGACATTTTATTCAGCAAAATGTCTTAGAAATATATATTATGTCTTATTGTTATGGGAGGAGAGAAAAAGGTGGGAGAGTTCATGAGCATAATTATCTGTATACATCCGCAATAGGAATATTTATTGGGATAATTTGAATCAACATATACACATGTAAATTGAAGCAAAGTATGGGGTGGTAATCTCTATAAGAATTCATGACAGAATGGGACACATCTTAATTTGGTAGATTCATCCATGGACTTGCGTTTGGTAAGCTTCGCTTATTTAGTGGTTCTATTCCTGGCTGGGTGGATGTCTATTCTGGGTCTAATTACTTCTGTCAGAGTTTCAAGAATGTTCTGGGGTGTTCCCTTTTAACTTTCGAGTTTCGCACAATAACAAAAGATAGCTTCTTTGGTGATTTTAATTAATTAATTAGGCCCGATTCTAAATGGTATGATATGTTGGGCTATGGAAAATGTACCACACATATATCATTAGAGATTTATCTTACCTTGTTTTGTTATTTGCACAATAATAAAATATAGCTTCTTTGGTGATTTTAATTAATTAATTAGGCCGATTGCAAAATGGTATGATATGTTGGGCTATGGAAAATGTACCACACATATATCATTAGAGATTTATCTTACCTTGTTTTGTTATTTGCACAATAATAAAATATAGCTTCTTTGGTGATTTTAATTAATTAATTAGGCCCGATTGCAAAATGGTATGATATGTTGGGCTATGGCCTCTAGTAGTATATATAAAAAAATGTACCACACATATATCATTAGAGATTTATCTTACCTTGTTTTGTTATTTGCACAATAATAAAATATAGCTTCTTTGGTGATGATCTGTTGGTCTTCCATTTCATCCAGTACACAAGTCATCCATTCTTCAACACGCCCTTCAGCTGTAATAGCCTCACGAAATTCCATCATTTCACCTTCACTTGAAACCATTGCTGTAGCCAAAACCTCATTGTTAGGACCAGTCTCAAAGCGAAGAGATGAAATATTGTCATACATCTGAAAATTCAAAAAATCAATAAATTGTTTGTTTGTTTGTTTTAACTATCAACCTCAGGGTCATTTAATGCCGATTTTAAATAAATCAATTCTTAAATGGATAATACAATTTTGTTATATAACTCATGTTTTTCTATTTATAGATGGGATAACAGGTATACATATATGACCATGTGTGTGAATGTGGTGCTCCATTCCCCAAACCTCCAAATCACCATCTGATAAGTTTAACGTCATTCCCAGGACATGTCCCGCAGCCACCGCCTATGGCACCCTATGATAAAAAGGGGGGGGCTCTAAGGGAAAATCAATAGGTGCTAGGGCTTGAAATATTGTCATACATCTGAATATTCAAAAAATCAATAAATTAAACTATGTAAAATTAATAAGTCTGTCACTAAATGAGGAAAAAGGATTTTATATATGTATATGTATATGCAGATGTGCTGTTTGTCTATATATATATATATATATATATAGTTCAATGAAGTAACAAATAAAAGTTTTAGCTTTTATTTATTCATTTCGGAACGATATTACAACCAATGGTTTCCCGCTGAAAGCATTCATCAGGTAAACAAAACAGTTCCTTTGAAAATGACAGAAATGGTGTAAATGGTCTAATGTGTGCGTTTTTTTTAACTGTGTTTACATGATGTGGAATGTTTTTTTTGCTTGTACGTGCGTATTTTTGTTTGTGCATATGTGTATGATGTCATGCGCGTGAAGGCTGTGATGATATGACTGTGTCCACGCGTGTGTGTGTGTATTTTTGTTTGTGTATATATATATATATATATATATATATATATATGTGTGTTTGCATTTCACATAGCGCTAATACCCTTGGGAAAGTTATGAATCCATATATTCTCCCTCCAGCTATGGGTAAAATAGTAGGGCAGACTGGGCTCTTTAACCTTGGGAGGTAACCAGTCTAGGAGAGGGAAAACTCTGATTCAAAATTCCTGAGGTCAGTCGTTGATTGGGTTTATGGCATTCGTGCACCAATTCTTTCCTATCGACTGTGCCAAAAAGTGCGGATGGTCCAACACAAGCCTTCACCACTATAAACAAATCACTGTGTGGATGTTCATTGTATGAACCCTCATGCGTCAAAATCGACGAGAGTCCATATGTATGTTAATATTTTATCAATTAACATTTTTCTCATTTCTACACATTAATATTCATATGAAATACGTCATAACCTTTTTTAACATTTACTCGTGGACAATTCACGCCAACATTCGCGGTTTCTGATCATTAAGTTTCGCTTTCACATGCAATGATTGCGTCATCGGCTTTCATCTATAAATGCCAAGTAAATAACGATAAATAACCTTTTATCACACATTCAACATACACTGAAATCTTTCATCTTTTACTTATCCACATTTTCAATGTCCTGAAGAAAGTTTTAATTTTTAAAAAAAAAAAAAATACTTAAGTATCACATAAAGAGTTTTCCATCGTTCATAACATCCTGTGTTTGTTTTCTTTAAAAATTTTCTCCACATATTAATAATATATAAATCTTATTATATTATTAATATATATAAATATATATATATATAAATATTATGGACCAATTAACCAATAGGCACCCTAGCCAAGATCAGTTTTGAAAGGAACTGAATTTTGCTTTTCACCAGTTTTGCTCGTCACAAGACTCAAAACACAATTGCCCCGTGCGTTTAAAACATGCCTTAAATAGTGACACTAACATCTGACATCTGGGTCCATCGCATAGTCTAGTGATTTTACATGATGCCAACGAGGCAGTCTGATGTCAAGCCATGATTCACGATCAGGAGGATGTGAAATCAATCTCCCCAATCGCCATTACCCCCCCCCCCGATCTCATTCTACATGCCAACGTGCACGCTTTGAACCACTACGTGCGTGATCTCTCACCACATATACCTACTTTTGTAGGAAGTGCGTGGTGTGATGGTTAAAGTCATGGGAAATGGACTCGTCACCCCGAGTTCAAATCCTGGATGTGGTAATTGCATTTAACTTTGCGCTAATACCCTTGGGAAAGTATGAATCCTACTCTCCCTCCAGCTATGGATAAATAGTAGGGAAGACTGGGCTCTTTAACCTTGGTTAGGCAACCAGTCTAGGAGAAGGAAAACTCTGAATTCAAACCTGTTGAACTCCGCCTAAGAAATTGACCTTGTGTCACATCCTGCTCGTGCGGAGGGGTTGGTAAATATATATACCTACTTTTGCACCCCCCCTGTATATATCAATAAAAACATAAATAAATAAAAGACAAAAGGAACACAGTAAGTATGGGGAAGTGGTTTTGTGTTACCTTGATGATGTGTTCCTGGACACAAGTTGCTTCACTGCTGCCAAGAATACTAAGCAGTTCATCATCGGAAATGAAGAAAAATCGAGGGAAGGCATTTCTCTTGGAGTCTAAATAATCATTGAGGGATTTTTGGCATTTTTCCAATCCGAGGCTGAGCAACTCTAAATCTTGAAGTCGATTTGGTGCATGGCAAGCTTGTTTGATTGTAGGAGTTTTGTGCGTTTCATTCATTATCTGTTAAATACAAAAATACACATTTAGATTTATAACAAAAATTACAAAACAGAGAAATAAACATTTCTCTGAATTTTTGAGATGAGGCTTGATGATTAGTATTATTTGGATTATTCGGACTATTGTCCTCATCTTTATTGTTATCTACACTATTTCTCTGAATCTTTTAGATGAGGTTTGAAAATTAGTATTATTTGGATTATTCGGACTATTGTCCTCATCTTTATTGTTATCTACACTATTTCTCTGAATTTTTGAGATGAGGCTTGATGATTAGTATTATTTGGATTATTCGGACTATTGTCCTCATCTTTATTGTTATCTACACTATTTCTCTGAATGTTTGAGATGAGGTTTGAAAATTAGTATTATTTGGATTATTCAGACTATTGTCCTCATCTTTATTGTTATCTACACTATTTCTCTGAATTTTTGAAATGAGGCTTGATGATTAGTATTATTGGATTATTCGGACTATTGTCCTCATCTTTATTGTTATCTACACTATTTCTCTGAATTTTTGAGATGAGGCTTGATGATTAGTATTATTTGGATTATTCAGACTATTGTCCTCATCTTCATTGTTATCTACACTATTTCCTTGAATGTTTGAGATGAGGCTTGATGATTAGTATTATCTGCATTATTCGGACTATTGTCCTCATCTTTATTGTTATCTACACTATTTCTCTGAATTTTTGAGATGAGGCTTGATGATTAGTATTATTTGGATTATTCGGACTATTGTCCTCATCTTTATTGTTATCTACACTATTTCTCTGAATCTTTTAGATGAGGTTTGAAAATTAGTATTATTTGGATTATTCGGACTATTGTCCTCATCTTCATTGTTATCTACACTATTTCTCTGAATTTTTTAAATGAGGCTTGATGATTAGTATTATTTGGATTATTCAGACTATTGTCCTCATCTTTATTGTTATCTACACTATTTCTCTGAATTTTTGAGATGAGGCTTGATGATTAGTATTATTTGGATTATTCAGACTATTGTCCTCATCTTCATTGTTATCTACACTATTTCTTGAATGTTTGAGATGAGGCTTGATGATTAGTATTATCTGCATTATTCGGACTATTGTCCTCATCTTTATTGTTATCTACACTATTTCTCTGAATGTTTGAGATGAGGCTTGATGATTAGTATTATCTGCATTATTCGGACTATTGTCCTCATCTTTATTGTTATCTACACTATTTCTCTGAATGTTTGAGATGAGGCTTATGATTAGTATTATCTGCATTATTCGGACTATTGTCTCATCTTTATTGTTATCTACACTATTTCTCTGAATGTTTGAGATGAGGCTTATGATTAGTATTATCTGCTTATTCGAACTATTGTCCTCATCTTCATTGCTATCTGTACAATGTTTGGCCCGATTGGACACATGGCTTAGTGGATAAAGGAGTTAGGTTAAGACAGTTCTAAGTGACAGTTATCTCTGGACTACAGGTTCAATCCTGGCCAAGGGCAACAGTAACATAGAATAATAATTAACACAGCTTAACGCCTCTACCCCAGCTATGGTTAGTGAAATGAGAACAGGATACCCACGTGGACTGAATAAAGGGTTAGGTTCAAAGTTCCGTGATGGCTCCCGATTACGACAAGAAGGTTCCAAAGTTCAAAAAGAAGGTTCCCGTGTTCGAAAAGAAGGTTCCTGAGTTCGAGAAGTTTCCCAAGTCCAACAAGAAATACCTGAAGAACGCCGCAGGGCACATCAGCCGAAACGTTGTACAGATAACAATGAAGATGAGGACAATAGTCGAATAATGCAGATAATACTAAGAGAAATAAAAAGAATGAATTTACCTTAGATATAAGTAACTTCTTTTTGTTTTGGTTTGGTTTATGGCTTATCAAACCACAATGGGTCATTTAATGCCAGCAAAGTTTTAAAGGATTTGTAGCAATAGTTTGGAAGAAAATTTTTTAAACTCAATTTTTTTTTTGTAAACAAATTTCCTATTTAACCCATAGATGGGACCCTAACAGGTACTACCATTCTGAGTCAGAGTGGACCATGGAGCAATGGTGATGAAGGGGTGCTCCACATTCCCCAGACCTGGAACCTCAGCATCAGAAAGAATTTAATGTCATTCCCAGGACATGAAGACCCTCAGCCACCGCCTTCTAGCACATATATGGTGATAAGGGTAATAGCAATTATATAGGTACTTGGGCTTAATGTGACCAGCCGATTGGTTGGAGGAGCTCTCTCTGACCAGCCGTCTAGCCTAAGTAAGGGACAACTTCTTTTTGTTACATAATGGATAGGTATAGTTTAGTAAGTAGTGAAGGGTAGTTGGAAAATAATGATAAACAGTGTAAAATCAGTAATCTGAACATTAGCTGCATAAATGAGAGAAACTTCCCCTTGTTTCTTTCACTTTGAGGAAGCCATCTGTTTTGGTCGGCCATTTTTATTTCACTGTAAATCTACTGAAAATACAAATTTGTTTAAATCAATACAACTGCATGTTTTAACACGAAAATATCATAAAATGTATTCTTAATTGTGCTTGCACACTATTTGAAAGGAACTTAATTGTTATTAAGAACACATTTTATGATATTTTCGTGTTAAAACATGCAGTTGTATTGATTCAACAAATTCATATTTTCAGTGTAGATTTATAGTGAAATGAAAATGGCCGACCAAAACATATGGCTTCCTTAAAGTGAAACAAACAAGGGGAGGTTTCTCTCATTTATGCAGCTAATGTTCAGATTACCGTAAAATCACTGATAGTTTGATTGATAGAGCTTAAACTCAGGTTTATCAGATAAGGCTGGAAAAATAGAATTATAATTTAGTTGAATTGACACCAGGCAGCCCTTGTTAAATGTATTTTTAACTCAACAATATTTGTTTTTATTCTTACTGACCATTAGGGTAGGTTGATTTTTAACTTCTTTTAAAATATCAAATTCTCTCAAACAGTTGTGTGTTGGTATAATGAATACTGATACCAAAAACTAGATCTCTTACTTGAACCATTGTTTGCAAAAATAGCATCAAAGATTGTCTAGTAAAATGCACCAAAATTCCTTGTTTTCCAACATTTTGCCTAGAAATTGTTTAGAAAATTTAGCAATTTCAATATCTAAATCAGAAAAGATTGTCATTTCAAACAAAGTGAATAAAATATAACTAGAATTCAAATTGAAAATATGTCTCCATCACCACTAACACATCCAATATGCTGCTTTTTACCTAATAATTAAGCTGTAACAGTGATAACATTTTAAATTTCCTCAAACGAAGGCAAAGTTTTGAAGAAAAATATTTTGTATGTTAATTCTTTATGTTAATTTGCAACATGGGAGATGTTGCAGTTCCAAAATCGATCTACATGACTGACCATGGTACAGGAGGATTGATGTTGGTTTGTACTGTTCTTTTATTAAAGAACTAGAAGTGGCTACCCGGCGACGCCTGGGTAGAGTGGATGCAAAAAGGTTAATCCCACAAATCCATTATTATTGAATCGCGAGTTGGATCCTGGTAGTATGCCTGTTGAGATTTTTGCTATATAAGGTGTGTGATAGACACCTGCTTTTACTTATAGACTCGGCAAGAATCATGTGATCTCTCTTGGCCAATCACTGGCAGAGTACTTCTGCTGCTGAGACAATATTTATACCGGCAGTACTGGCCATAACTACTCATACTACTGCAACTTTCGTGGATGACGGACATAGGATTAGATCACTGGACCTTTAACAATACGCAGGATAGGACTTATTCACTTACCAAAGGATTCCATAACTCAGGACTTACTTACTTTAAGCCCTTTTCAACTGGCCAAGGATGGCATTTAAAAATTTAACAATGCCCCATTAAAATCCCTATGTAAAAAAAGACCTTGCCTTGATCCAGCCACTCTGGAAATATGACATTGTTCGTTATGGAAGAGTTATCTCCCCTAGCATTAAAAAATATTCAGTCTAGAGTTAGAGTTAGAGATTAAAGTGATTTAACCCTTTTCAGGAATGACTTACCTTTTTGAATGTTTTATCAATCTGATCAAATTTCTTGGCTTCTTCTGGCAATTGAGAACGAATATCTCCACCAATAAAAATTCCTTCTAGATACATCCATTTACGTTGGACAATCAACCATAACTAAAAAAAATATAGTTGATAAAAAAAAAACATTAATGTGGACTAGAAAAATGCACATAGTATTCAAGATGCTTTTTTTTTAAAATTAGTTTCATCTTTTTTCTTTAGTACCCTTTGCAGTCCACACACTTCTTTCATCAGTGTTGCAGTGCTTGGATCTCATTGGTAAAAAAAAGTCATCAACAGTTAAAAATTTGGATTGCAGTTTTGTTGTCATTTAAGTATCCAATAAGCACCCCAAATCATCAACTTAATAAAAGGTTCATATCTTAACTCATCACCGGTAAGTTTTGCTTTCAAATATTTGAAAATAAATGAACAGATGATTTTTGCAATTATATTGTATCGGACAAAAACAAATTTTACAAATTGTGTGATACTATTTCTGAACAACATCCTTTTATTTAGATAAGCATAAAAATATTTTGTAAATAAAAACTGTATTTTTATTTAAATAAACATAATTGCATTTCTCTTCCTATTAAGTAAAAACTATTTTAGTATAAAAACATCTTTCGTCTTTTTTTAAATCATCGTAAATGTTGAAAAATATTAATAAATTTCTGATTAAAAAGTATTTATTTAAAAAAGATTTTGCTATTGAATTTTAATTTGATTATGTGTACCAACCATCTATTTATTTAATTTATTGTGAGTTCAACATCTCCATAAACTTCTGATTAAAATCATTTGTTTACAAAAATTTGGAAGTGAAAGTTACCAGTGATGAGTTAAGATATGAACCTTTCATTAAGTTGATGATTTGGAGTGCTCATTGGTTACTTGGTCCAAAAATTTATACCAAATACTTACAAACAGTAATTAGTAAAAACTAAATAAAAATCCACAAAAATTTATCTTTATAGAATCTTATGAAGTTATTGTTTTGTGAACCTTTTTGGGGATTAAAAAAAAATTAATTGATAAAAGTGAGTGATACTTACAACCCTTGACAACCCTACCACCCAGAAAAGACAACCCTACCCCAAAAAAGACCCCCCCCTGTGGCTGCCACTGTTTAGGCAGATTAGTAGTAATTTTTTGTGCTAATTTGTAATTTCTCTAAATGAAAATTGTCCTTTTCCCCAGTTAAAATACTGTTTGTGCCTTTTGTGGCAAATAAGTTGAAATACCCCAAACCCCTTTGCATGTTTAATTTGTAATTCATATTTAAGCTTTGAATGTTTTTTATAGTTAGAATTTTCGGTAAAATTATGAGGCGTAAACCTTTCCTGGTAACTTTGTTTTTTATCCTTTTTGTGTAAAATTTGTTTGTTTTTATTGTTTTGTATATGTATTGTATTTTGTGTGATATTGTGACTTACACAAATTCTTTTCGTTTAATTCACAGTTTCCACGGCATACACTGTATGAAAATAAAGAATTGTTTTGAAATACGGTGTGGTCTGTACGGTCCTTTGTGTACACGGTGCTGCATAACCTCTGTGAAAAGTATTCGGGAAAGCCAAACTGGTTGTTTAACACTTCTGTGGGACAGACATTTACTCCCCCCCAAAAAAACCCAGCTACAATTAAAATGATTTTAAAAAGGAGAAAAGAAAAAAGACATTCCTACCCCCCCCCAAAAAAAAGACAACACTACCCCCCCCAAAAAAAAAAAAAAAAAAAAAAAACAGCTACAATTAAAATGATTTTAAAAAGTAGAAAAGAAAAAGATATACTTACATCCATCACTTCTGAAATGTGAGACAGACTTTTCTCCCAATTTTGTACTGTCATTAAAAATGGTCCAATAAAACGAGAAGCTGACATACTTTGTAGATTCATGGATGTATCATCAAGAGCTTGAAGGATATCATCCACACTTCCAAGAACATAACCTCGGTTTGAGGTTCCTTTCATGTAAGGTACAACAACAAATTGGATTTTATTCCACATCTCATCAATTTCTTTGACACCCTTAAAAACAACAAAAAGAAAAAAAATGATATTCGTAACTGTTCAAACAAAAAGGAAATTTTTTTTATTTTTAGAATCTAAAAGAGTGTTTTGGCTTTGCCATTTCTGGTTTTATAATGCTGTTTGCTATGCTACCTAGTGCCTACTGGCAGACACGGGAGATAATTGTCCTCAAATCAATTGCTTATTGAAGTTTCTGCGAGGAAGAACTCTCAGATTTACTAACTAGATTCTAATAACAACTGAACCCTAACTCAATACAAGACTTGGACTTATAGATATCACAGAAGGAAACCTTCATATGAGGATTACAAGAAACACTACAGATTGGGACTGATACTGGAAACCTACAGACTGGAGTCAACTGAAACCCTACCATGATAAAAAGAATTCTAAGTCTAGTCCAACGACAAAAGTCCACCACAGTTATCTGCAACAATAGTATAGCGGTCTCTCATGAAGTAGGCAAAATACCTACTTCCAAAAATACCTATCTGCTTAGACACTTGATTTCTTTTATTGTGTAGCTGATCTCGGGGAAATTTGCATAAAACAAAAATCTAGTTTTGCCAGTTCTTTTGGCTCCGAGATCATGCCTCTTAAATTATTGCAGTGAGGCAGCCATGTTCCTCTTTCTGAGTTTTTAACTCATCCTGCACACCAGGCAGATACAAATGTGCTTTGTTCATGGAGATAAGCCATCTATAAAAAAATATATGTAAGGAAAGTGGGTTGTCTTCCTTGGTTGACACACCTCCTTTTCAAACCAACCAATCAAAGGCCGACAAATTTCAGCAGCAAAAACTGAAGATAAGAAATCTTCCTCTGTTGCATCAAACATCTCTTGAAGTCAGACGTAAAAAAAAACGTCCCTTCACATATAATTCAGCAGAGAGTAGCAGGGATAGGAAAAGGGCCATTGTAAGTACAATATTTACCATAAACTTTACAAGGACTCAGTTAAGTGGAATTGTATTCATTATATTTACTAGCAAATATATGCACCCTCCGGGTGCAAGTATTAATGTCATAAAATATTATATTAAATTAGAAAGTCTAAAGAAACTAAATAAGAATGCAGATAAAAGGATTTGAAACAGAGAGGGGCATAATCGAAAAATATAACAGCTGTAGCTCCCTCTTCCATCACCTCTGTCTTTCCTTGCTAAATTTTTCTAATTTAACTATTTAGTTAAATCAGGAAGTAAAGAATAAATTTAACTATTTAGTTAAATCAGGAAGTAAAGAATAAAATTACAGTTATTTCTTTTTGTTAATTGATTTCTTTTAAGATTTATTGAAGAGATTTTTGCTCATATTCATTAAGATGAAATCAATAATACTAAGCACATATTTATTAAAATCAAATTTTAAATATCAATATGCAAATTAGGCTTGCCGTTCACACTGTAAACTGCTATTTTGTTGTATATATAAATACAATTGCATGTTATTAGTACGTAGATATGGCCAGCAGTATCAATAATGAAAAACAATTTTATTAATAATTGAGGCTTGAATAAAAATGTTTCATGGAGAATGTGATGTATAATAACAAAATGGATAGTGACATGAGCAGTGATATAGTTTCGGTTATAGACAAACAAACACATAATCTCCATTATAATAAGATATAATTGACATTTCCTGCAGACAATACTATCGTTTGCAACAACAAGTTTATTTTCTTGTATGAATAAATGTGTTATTTGAAATTCCATGTTGTGTTCATTTATTCCCTGTTTCTAACTCTTGTTAATTCCACATTTGTGGCTTAAATCAGCACACATCTTCTTTTCTACAGCAGCTGCATCATGGTATCCTTTGTTGTATTCACAAATTTCCAGTGAATGAGTTCAGCAACAAAGAGCTAATTCAAAGAGGAATCTCTTGGATGTAAATAAAAAAAGAAAATATATGAGGGTTGTCTCGGCTTGTAAGTCGATTCTTCCATAAGAGTTATGCCCTTTAGACCCATTCCCGTATTTTTCGTAATTAGTATACATTTTTGCTATTACACCGGTCATTTCCGGGTTGTGAGTCAGCGGGAATTTTCAAGTCTCTTTTCCACCCTTGCTCGCCATAGGCAGACGCGTTCAAACCCTCTCTATTTGCCATTTTGTTTTGTTTGATTTTTATCTACATTTGTCTACATTATGAATTACTTACTACTTTGTTATTTTGAGGATAGAATAATTCTTGAAGAAGATAAAATGACTTACTTTTTCAATTGCCATTTCTTTACTGGCACTAGTAACAATTTGTTGGATACAATCTTGGAATCGATGTAGTTCCATGGAAAAGATCTTGGCAAGTGTAAATGTATCAGGGTCCATGTCAAATACAGTTCCAGTGTTTTGCATTAATTCCTTCCAATGTCTAAAGAATGGTAAAGAAAGAAACAAAAATAAATAATCTAAAAAAAGAAATGTTGGAATTCCATCCATAAATATAATAGAAAAGAGAATACACATGATCGATATAATCAATAGATTAAAAAAAGATAAAAAATTAAAAATGTAATAAAATCATAATAATGATAATAATAAAAACTAGCAGGACCTGTAGAGATATCACAGTATGATAATTTAATTATTATAACATCTGATATTTTTACTTAAGAGCTATTGCAAAATATTTCAATATCTAAAAGTATAATAATCTGTGCATCTGAATTGGAGTGCCACACATACCATCAGCTCCCAACTTTACTGCACAGATCCAAGCTGTGCTACACATGTGGGGTGCTGACAGTAGATGTGGCAATCCACCTCAGCAAAAACAATCTCCCTGGTGTATCGCTAGCAAAAAGGGGTTAGACTCCCTTGCTGTTCGGCTGATATCGACAATAGGTCACTCCACCAACTTAACTTTTTTTTATTTGGCATAGAAAGTAGGCAGGTAAGATTAACAGATCATCCAGGGTCTGTGCATCTGAATTGGAGTGCCACACCTACCATCAGCTCCCAACTTTACTGCACAGATCCAAGCTGCAGAGTGAGAGAGAAAAGATAGAATGGGAAAAGAGAGTTTTTGTTGCTATTGAAGAAGAAGAAGAAATCAACTCTGGTCATACACTTTTTAAATTTCTAAATACTTACGAGGATTGCTGAAAAAAGTGTCCAGCTGGGAATGTGAGGAGTTGATGGTAGGTGTAGCGCTCCATCTCAGACACTAAAAAAACAATCTCCTTGGTCTAGCGCTAGTGAAAAGAGGATAAATTCACTCGCTGTATGTCTAATACCGACATTAGGCCACCCCAACGGCTTTACTTATAAATTTATTTATACATAAATTAGATACATTTATACATGCAAATTAGATTAAAAAATAATCTTCCTAGTTAGTGCTAGTGAAAAGGGGTAGACTCCTTGCTGTTCGGCTGGTCCCGACAATAAGCTATTCATACAACATTAGGCCACCCGACGGCTTTACTTATAAATTTATTTATACATAAATAAGATACATTTATACATGCAAATTAGATTAAAAAATAATCTTCCTAGTTTAGTGCTAGTGAAAAGGGGATAGACTCCCTTGCTGTTCGGCTGGTCCCGACAATAAGCTACTCATACAATGACAATTTTTTACCTTTCTCGAAGGGCTTCGTGTTTCAGATCGACAAATAGGGGCAAAGAGTCACGGAATTCTTTCATCTTTTCCTCAAGTGATTTTCCAATTGATAAATTCTTGGTCTCTTTGGGAAGTTTTCGCAATTCTTTTAGAAAGTTTTCAATTCCTTCTTGAAGTAGTTGAACGTTAAGATTGGCCCATAATGTATCTGACCATTCTTCACGAGCTGCCTGGAAGATAAAAGTGAAAACAACATTAAGCATCTTGGAGATTCTATGTGCATATATATGTGGTGAGATTCATTTCACATGTAAATGTGTGTGTTACATAATTATTAGACTCCTAACATTTGTGTACCATTAGTGTAGAAACCAAAATGGCTGTTATATTTTGCAGCCGGTGGCCTTCAAGGATTGAGTGACTCGGCTTGACCTAAGTCTGATCCTCCTTCTGGAGGATACCGTGAGAATCGGTGGAGAAGACCCTCTTCCGGTTTAGATTAGAAAGAGAGTTTTTAGTTCAGTATCGGCCAAACCACGAAAGTGGTAAGTCGTGTTAAGTGCACTGCCGACTCAATCTGCGCAGGTAGTCTGGTGGGGATTTCGGAATAAAATATGATCTAAAAGCAAATCAAAGTCTTCGGTTATTATCTAAAAACTACCAATGACACAGGGCTTCTGATAAAGAGAAATCCCCAATGGAAGACCAGACACAAAGTCCCCAAGACAAAGTCCAGACGCTAGAAGAAGAACGTAAGATACCAAAAATGAGCAGAAGAATAATAGAAAAAAAGAGAGTATACAACATGTATGTGTGTGTGTGTGTGTGTGTGTGTATATGTAGTGATATTCACACCATGCATAAGTGTGTGTGTATATGTGTATGTATACATGTGCTTATGTAGAGATTTGTGACACAAGAACACATCTTAACTAACAATGACGATGAAAATCCCAAGGAAAAAGAACAGAGAAGCCAGCTATTCAGATCTATACAGAGAGACAGGTTCAACAATCAACAGATACAGAGATAAACAACAACCCAGAGAGCAGCCCAAGACCAGAATAACAGCCACCCAGAGTTAGATGGTAGATCCAACAGAATTGGCTGATCCAGATAGCAGATACATAGAGAATAGCAGATATCTGCGTGTAAAACAATTTACGATATTGGATAAGTGGACATGTCTATTTAAAAGGCAGTATGTGTTGAAATTCACTTTAGTCAGTGCTCGTGCAATACTAAGAGACTCTAATAATAGTGGGGTCAGAAGTTACCTGCTCGAATCCATTTTTTGTATGGGTGAGTTACTTGCCCTTTGACCTTTTGTTTTCAGTTATTGTTTTAAAATAAATTATACACTTTGTGTTATGAAAAGCAGTCGTAATGTGTTGACTCATTAATTCATTGGAAGGTATCTCAATTGGAATATATCTCAATGAGTAACTGTGCTTGCCAGAGAGAAAAAGGTATGTCTCTTTTTCTGTGGGATTAAGTTATTAAATTCCCAACAGTATGTTATATACTCTTTTATAAACTTGAGGTCTTAATTGGTTCTAAGGGTCGTTTTCTTCTATTTCACTGACTGGCCATCTTCTTTTAGGTTGATTTCCCTGGTCTCTTCCTCTGGTTGATGGTATAATACCGAAATACTTAAATATTGACACATAAAATTGTTTCCCCTTATCATAACATCCTGTATTTGTTATATTTTTAAATATTTTCTTCTCATATTGTCAGATTAATTTCCTCACTGTATTTCCATATATATATATATATATATATATATATATATATATATATATATATATATATATATAATACTTCACCTAAAACAACTACCATAAATTGACAACCACTATAAGTATATCAATGTACAATAATGGACAGGAAATTATTTCATTCACTAAAATACATGCCCACTTATGTTAAATAACTATGCAATATAAACCTATACAAAATTATCTATTATCTGCGTTATTCGGACTATTGTCCCCATCTTCATTGTTATTTGTACAACGTTTCGGCCAATATGCTCTCTGGCCTTCTTCAGGTATTTCTTGTTGGACTCGGGAACCTTCTTGGACTCAGGAACCTTCTTTTCGAACTCGGGAACTTTCTTGTTGTAATCGGGAGCCATCACGGAACTTTGAACCTAACCCTTTATTTAATCCACGGGGATATCCTGTTCTCATTCCGCTAACCATAGCTGGGGTAGGAGTTGTGTTAATTATTTTTCTAACTGCCTCTCCTCAGGATTGAACTAGGGATCCAGAGATAACTGTCACTTAGAACTGTCTTAACCTAACTACCTTATCCACTAGGCCATATATTCAGAGAAACAAAATTATCTGTAATTTTGTGGTTTCATTTTTGTGAACTTTTATGATAAAATCAATAAATATGGAACTAAATAAATGTTTCTGCCTGTGAAGACAAACATTAAATGTATTTATCAACAGATCTATTTAATTACTTCAGGTGGGAAATCCCACCTGCCTGTCGCTTTTACTATTACACCAGTATAATGCATAATCAGGCCAGTTTAGCTCAGTCGGTAGAGCATTCGACTAGGAACCACAAGGCTCCTGAATTGATACCAGCCCTCACCAACTCAGCATATGAGTAGCACAGGGATCTGTGCAGTAAAGTGAGTAGCTGATGGAAGGTGTGGTGCTCCACCTTAAACGCTAAAATAATCTCCTTAGTCTAGCACTAGTGAAAAGGGTATAAACTCCCTTGCTGTCTGGCTGATACCAACATTAGGCCGCCATGACTACTTTACTTTTTTACTTTATCCTCTTACTCAAATCTAACATATGATATATTACTTTCTTGTATTTTATAAGTATACAATACACTTATCATCTGGATATTATATTTAGCTAAGTTGGTAGAGCAACCGCCTGGGAACCACAAGGGTCCAGGTTTAATACTAGCCCTCGCCAACTCAGCATATGAGTAGCACAGAGATCTGTGCAGTAAAGTGAGGAGCAGATCGAAGGAGTGGTGCTCCACCTCAGATGCTAAAATAATCTCCTTGGTCTAGCGCTAGTGAAAAGGGATAGACTCCCTCGCTGTCTGGCTGATACAGACCGACGACTTTACTTACTTTTTTTTTATAATGCATAATGGGTAAACGAAAATTTTAGCAGTATGTTGAAAATATCAAAGAGAGGTATTATCCAGAATTTTCCCCGATCACAAATGATTAGAAATCTGCATTTATCCAGTCCCTCCACAAGGGACAGGATGACACAACGGATATTTTAAGTGGAGTACAGCTGGTTTCAATTCAGTATTCCTTCTCTGTGAATTGCTTTAGAATAAATCTTGATATGATTTTGTAATTTTTTATGAGCTACGGTAATATACATTTAAAACTCAAAATGTGATATAGCACGGCCTACTAATATATACAGCCCCATATATCACCTAAGCAGGCAGAATTCTAACAGGTCTATTCATTTTATAGTCAATTTATGACTGTTTCAAATAAAATGTTAAAAATATACAAACTTGTTGTCTTTTTTCTTCAGAAATGTAATAATAAAAGATTACAAACAAATAAACAAAAAAAAATAGTTTAAAAAAATTATGAAGTTATACAAAACAAACACACCAACAATTTATCTATGATTTCAGGTTATATCAGAAAAAAATTAAACCTTTTTAATGTGAAATGTATTCCCTGGTCATGGTCGGCAATGATAGTGATGATACTACAGAGAAACAGTATTTCTTGAGGAGAACTTATGGTTCCATCTAGCCAAATGTTTGTGCTTTAAGATTTTTTGAAACAGACATAAATTGACTATAAAATGAATAGGCCTGTTAGAATTCTGGCGGCTTAGGTGACATATGGGGCCGTATATATTAGTAGGCTGTGTCTGGTCTTGGTAAGCAATGATAGTAATGATACTACAGAGAAACAGTATTTCTCAAGGAGAACTTACGGTTCCATCTAGCCAAATGTTTGTGCTTTAAGATTTTTTGAAACAGACATAAATTGACTATAAAATGAATAGGCCTGTTAGAATTCTGCCTGCTTAGGTGACATATGGGTCCGTATATATTAGTAGGCCGTGGGTAACCTAATATCCTCCATCCTAGTAAGGTTCCAAGAAAAAGAACCTCCAACCCAAAAAGATAATCTGATACAGCGTGATAGGCCGTGGATATAGATAATAGACTCTTGAGAAGATTAAATCCAATAAAACAAAAAATTGCCAAATTTCTAATTAAGTAAACTTACCTTTTGCCTAGTATAAAGCTTGAAAAGAATATCCAAGCCAGCGACCTCTTTTTGAACCTGGATCAAATCAGTGTACATTGTTATGGAAAGGTCAAATAATTTTTCAGCATTTGCCAAATCTTGTCTTTCAGCTTCAAACTTACTCATTTCTTTTGTGTACACCTTGAGCAGTTCAACACCTGAAGATAAAAAATAAATTACAACATTTTAAAAATCATTGCTTTATTTCCAAATGACACTTTTCTAGTTTCCCGTGGCAACCTGCGTTAGAAGGAATCAAACACCAACCACTTTGTTCACTTGTCAAAATCAACTTTATTTTCAATCATCTAGTAAACTCAAATGCAGAATGAAAGAGAAATATGTTGTTTATGCAAATTGTTAACAAGTTAGAAAGAAAGAAAGTGAGACAGGAAACTGGACGAAATCTGACTAACCTTACAATTACAACATTTTAAAATCATTGCATTATTTCCAAATGACACTTTTCTAGTTTCCAGTGGCAACCTGCATTAGAAGGAATCTGATATATCCAGGTTAAGGGATATATTATGAAGTTGGTATTTGGTATATTATCGCAGTAGTAGCTGGTACGTCTTCCGAGCAGTCATGGTGTAGTCTGGTGAGTAAGTTTAGGCTGGTAGGCTTAGGCGCTTGTACTACCAGTGTCAAATATTTATACATGACACTGTCCAATCAGATTATAGTGAGGGGGCACCAAGGTATTTACATATTCATTACATCAGAATCAAACACCAACCGCTTTGTTCGCTTATCAAAATCAACTTTATTTTCACCATGGCAATCATCTAGTAAACTCAAATGCAGAATGAGAGAGAGAAATTGTTGTTTATGCAAATTGTTGACAAGTTAGAAAGAAAGAAAGTGAAACAGGAAATCGGACGAAATCTGGCTAACCAGTTCATCAGATATGTTTGTTTAATGTTCGGTGAACAGTCTCTCTTCTCTCTTCCAAAATTCTGTCTTTTTTAAAAATCTTAAAAATGTTCAATTATATATTAATTTTCTCTAATCAGTCTGATACATGTCAGCATTTAACCAAAAATATCAGCTGATTATTTTATTTGCTGATTCCTGACCTTAGTAAGATGTAAACAATCTCTAATAAGAATGTTCTCTGGGGGGCACAGTTAAGTCCGACGCTTTTACTCTCCCAACTTACCAAGTGTTCAGTCTGAAAAATTCTCTCCCAGCAATGCTGCACTCTTCTCACCAACACTATCAAAATATCTTTTCTTTCGTCCACTCGTCGCAACAGCCAAAATGCTACTGCAAGCTTTTCTCGCAGGTTTGTGAGGGCTGGTCATTATATACATAATTACAGTGTTCCTCCGGGCTCCTTACTCTGACTTGTCCATGCAGCACGTGCGACATTAATCAGCACGCGTCAATCCTTCACATCCGGGCCACTCTGGACAGTTTAGTAATTCACCTGCGTCAGGCTACGACTCACGATCAGGTGGCTGTGAGTTCAATCTCCCCACTCGCCTCTGATCTCATTCTGCATGCCAAACACAGTCATGCACGCTTTGAACCACTACTTTTGTGGTTTCTCTCACCACACAATCATTATTTTCAGATGCTTGCATTCTTTAGTATCTTTCATTTGTAAACAACATGTCAACACTCAGATTGTTTTCATTCCAACAAAATATTTCTCTAATTCTCTCTTTTTCTTTTTTAATTCTTTTCTTTCTTTTCAAATCCAAAACCCAAATTATAAATTACAAATTACAAAAATGATTTCTGTAAATCCCAAATTATTTTACAAAATAATAAATCTAATTTACCAACCACCATGTTTGCTGATAAATATTTGGTAAACAATTTTAATGGGTTTTGTAAATATTTCAAAGATTACAAGGGTGGGCTGAAAAGTTCATAGGCTCACCAAGAAGGGATGATGCTAGAGCTGTAAAAACCTGTTCTTAGTTGCTGAAGAATAATTAAAGTTCCAATTACCGTTGAACTGGGAAGACAAGACAACAAACGATTGTAACTTAAATACAAACCCGAATAGTCACAAAGTCTACTCCAGAATGACAGGATATATATGACTCCACAATGTCATTCAAATCAAGTAGTCAAGCAGCCAATCAGAACTCAAGGAATGGAATGACCCAAATCACCCAAATTCATGAATGGGTCATTCTTTATTTCTATGTATACCAACTGTCTTGGACACTGCTTAAGTTGTACTTAGTTAGTTGCTGTTATCAAACCAATAGTAGACTTACTGGCTTCAATAGTTGCGTGTTTGTATTACGTCGAGGTCACCAGTTATAAAATATGAAATTCTTATGTGTTGGAAGGCTCAGAGTAATCTTCCAACGCAGGTACATATGTGTTCATGAGTTACTCCGACAAAGAAGTTATAGGATCATAACAAGCAGATTTTAATTCTTGAGCACATAGATAAATACATTCAAGACATTACAAGGTACTAGATAGATATAGAGAACAGATACATAAACACATTCTAAAGGAAGTAGAACTAAGTCCTAATGAAGTGATACAGTGTTTCTGCAGGAATGTTACTTACTGATAGCTGGTTGGGGGGCATACAAACATTTTCGCTGTCTGATGACAAAATTGTTCCAAAGTAAATAAAGATAAACTTTTATATATATATATATATATATATTTGTATATGTATAAGTATTAACTTACCGGTGGGTATAAGAACGATCGTTGGAAGCGCACAATATCCAGAGGTTAAGGTTGAGAAAAAACAAATACAAAGTGCTCAATACAATGTAGAGCATAAATTTATTTTAAGAATGGAAATGAGTAACCTACTCGAGTTTCATATATATATATATATATATATATATATATAAAATAAAGTAAGCCTAACGAGTCAGAATTATCCATTATATAACAGATAATGATGATGCTATATGGGTATTTGCTTCATACCCCACTTGTATTGGCTGGGCACAAGGCCTCGTTTTAATGTTGGCACAAGCCGAAGCTCATGGGTGGGAAAGAACAAAAATTGCATCGATCCCTTCGGCGTTCCCCCTCAAGAGGGGCACCTCAGGCACTGAGCAATAAACCCAGCCCTGCCCCTTTAAGTCAAGGGGGCAGGTATTGCCTGGGGGGATAGACCCCTGGGATCGACGCTATTAATTCAACACACCGATCCAGTGGCCGAAGCACACCGGACCCCCGTCCCAAAGGACAGGTTGGAAATAATGATGATGCTATATGAGTCAACTCCAGATGACTGAAACCATGGATGGTGAAGTCCAAATACAAAATTAAAACTTAAGTTTTCTCTGCAACAGAATTTACAGCCCAACAAATAAGAAAAATGATATTAGAATAATGATAACCAAAATGGCTAATATCTGTGCAACAAATTAAATAACAAGGTTTACCTTCATCCAAATTTGTTCCAACAGTTCCAGGTCCTTCTGTCTTAAATCTTTGATAGAATTCTTTCAGATCTTTACTGTAATTCTTTATTTCTTTTTGGGTAATCTTGGAAGAAGAAGAAGAAGAAGAAAAAAGAAGGAATTAACAGAGGAGTCATATTTAGTTAGAAACAAAATGAGTATTTCATCTCTTTTCTCTTTTCTTTAAAATAGACTTCTTATCTTTACTATTTCTCTGGATTTTGAGATGAGGCTTGATTATTTGGATTATTTGGACTATTGTCCTCATCTTTATTGTTATCTACACTATTTCTCTGATTTTTTGAGATGAGACTTGATAATTAGTATTATCTGGATTATTCGGACTATTGTTCTCATCTTTATTGTTATCTGTACAACATTTTGGATGATGTACCTTCCAGTCTTCTTCAAGTATCTTTTGTTGGACTCAGGAGCTATCTCGAACTCGGGAACCTTCTTGTCATAATCTGGAACCACCACGGAATTTGAACCCAACCCTTTATTCAATCCACGGGGGTATCATGTTCTCATTCCACTAACCATAGCTGGGGTACAGGTGTTAAGCTGTGTTAATCATTATTCTATGTTACTGTCACCCTTGACCAGGATTGTACCTGCAGTCTAGAGATAATTGTCACTTAGAACTGTCTTAAACCAACGCCTTTATCCACTATACTATGTGTCCAATTGGACGGTTCCCGATTATGACAAGAAGGTTCCCGAGTTCAAAAAGAAGGTACCCAAGTTCGAAAAGAAGGTTCTCAAGTTCGAAAAGAAGGTTCCCGAGTTCGAAAAGAAGGTTCCACGAGTTCGAAAAGAAGGTTCCACGAGTTCAAAAAGAAGGTTCCCGAGTTCAAAAAGAAATACCTGAAGAAGGCAGGAGGTCACATCGGCCGAAACGTTGTACAGATAACATTAAAGATGAGGACAATAGTTCCAAATAGGCTCATTCAAAATTTCAAGGACTCTTTTTTTCTTTAGGACTTTGGTCCTAACGTGTTTGATTTTTATAATGGTATCCAAGTGGATATTTGGAGTTAGCAAACAATAATATTTAGATTTGTCTATTTGGAACTTTACCCTTTCTGGACTTAACGCTGAACTGGATTGTGTAATCCTTATTGACTCAGGACTTTTACATTAACCTATGTAAATAATGTAATGCAATGTTTCCTGCATGGAAAAGGACATCATGCCAATGTTGGATGTGCTTATTTGGAACTTTACCCCTTCTGGATTTAATGCTGAACTGGATTATATAATCTTCATTGACTCTCAGGACTTGATAATAATCATTTTCACAAGTTTATTTTTTGCCATCAGCTCCTCACTTTACCGCACAGATCCCTGTGCTACTCATACACTGAATTGGCAAGGGCTGTTATGAAACGTTACCCTTTCTGGATTTAATGCTGAACTGGATTATATAATCTTTTTTGACTCAGGTCTTGATAACAATCATCTGTGAGTTAACTGGAACTAAACCCTTTTCACAAGTTTATTTTCTGTATTTTGTATTACCATCTAATATGTTGCATCTTCCAGTGTTAGATTTAATATTTGGATTTGTCTATTTGGAACTTTACCTTTTCTGGATTTAATGCTGAACTGGATTGTCTAATCTTTATTGACTCATGACTTGATAATAGTGTAATTCCATCTCACCCACTCCCTATTTTGTACAGTTGTGGACTAGGTTTAACTTAGACAATCCCTCAAATTTGAGCTTCCAATTCCAATAATTGGCAGAGTTATGTCAATTTTAAACTTGAAAATTTTGAGGGGGGGGGCGAGAAAAATGGCAACATTTTGTCATCTATTTTTGTCTATAAAATGAGTTCTAGAGCTTCCCTACTCCTAAAAATTGGTTTATAGAAGCTTTTTGGCTTGAAGAATCCAAAAATGTTATCAAAATAAATTAACCCTTTTTAAGTTATTAATGATTTCTGATTTTCTCATAGCAAGATAAATAAGTGGAAAAATCTCAATGTGGCACTGCATATAAAAAACATTTTTCTTTGAATTATTATTATTCTACATATATTGAACATTATTTGTACCAAAAATGGAGTTTGGTTTTTGCTCACAAGCGATGTTACAACATCAGTTAAAACTTTGCACTGTTATGTTTTGAGTGTTTCCATTCAGCCATTGAATGACTATATGGAGCAAAATAACTGTTCGATAGAAATTATCAGGATTAAAATCAACATAACTGCCAATTTTTGGAATTGGAAGCTCAAATTTGGGGGATTGTCTAACTTTAACCAAGTTCACACCTGTACAAAATTTCAGAAAAATTGAAGTGGGTGGGTGACAATTTTACTTTTTTCTGGATGGTTTGACATGGAATTACCCAATAATTATTTGTGAGTTAACTGAACCCTTTTCATAAATTTATTTACTGCGTTACCATTTAGTATGTTACAACTCCCAACACACTTTGATCACCATGAAATGATATAAATGTAACTAATAAAATATAGTTGATATTTCAAATATATATCAATGAATAATGAATATAAATATATATGAATTTGTTAAAAGCATTTCATATATATATATATTTATGATAAGATATATACAAGATTAAGATAATCTGTTTAAATATAAATGTGTTGGGATTATCTTCACATTGGCCTGGAAGAGTTATCTTCCCGCTGGGTTGCTACTTGTTCTCACCAGAGGCTATAGTATTTAAGCAGCTGATTCAAACGCTTCACTCTCTTTGCTACCTCTTCTCGTAGGTACCCATATGGGTTAGACACATTGTCACACCCTTCTCAGTGGGGGGCTTCTGCCCCCAATGCTATGTAACTCTCCTGGGGGCTTTGGCCCCCCATCACTAGTAAGTGATTTTGTATGTACGGACTCTCCAGTCCTTTTATCTCTACTCTTGTATGTTTATGTACATTTAGTTTATTGTTTCTGTATCTTGTCTCATTTCGGTGCTGTTTTGATATATAAAATGTTTTGTCCCACAAGCGTGTCAGAATTGTATGTTCATATATTAACCTTGAATATTTTCAAATGTAAACAAACTGTGAATCCATGGCATCCAAGTGGATATTTTGAATTAGCAAACAATATTTGAACATGTTACCTCAGTGAATTTCTTTTTCACAACAGTCAGACTGGCATCGATATTTTTGGATTTTAAAACCAATTCTTCCCAAAGATCAAAAATACTAGTCGCTTGTTGTGTCTCTTCTTCAAGAACCTAAAAAAATAACAAAAAATAAAAAATAAGAGTAATTATCACAGCAGACCACAGAGAGAAGAATGAACACAAAATTTTTTTAAATAATCATATTATCTAATTTATTGGAAACACACAAGAAAAAGCTTGCAAAAGCATAGGAGTAATTATCCCAGCAGACCACAGAGAGAAGAGATATGAACACAAAAATTTAAAATAATTTTTAAAAATTAAAAGATAATCAGATTATCGAATTTATTGGAAACACACAAAAGATTTGAGTTGTTCTTGTTTTACTGCATATCAACCTCAATGGGTCATTTAATGCCGACTATGTTTTTTGAAATGAATTGGTGATAATGTTTAATTTTCTAAAGGTTTTTTTTTTGACATATTTTCTTTTGTGAATGAAACTTTTAGATGATTTTGTTAACATATTTTTGTGTTTTCATTTTTTTGGAAGATTTTTAGATTTTGTTGTAGATGTGTGCTTCTTTTATGTATCCGAGTAGTTTTTCTGGGTTTATTTGGTAGAATATCTGTTTTAGATTTGTTGTTTGGTAGTATTTTTTTCGTATTTGTTTTAGGTTGCTACATTCTGTTAGTATGGGAAACACACAAAAGAAAACCTGAAAAAGCATCTATATATTAATAAGCATGTTCCTAAATCTTCTGTCTTATCATCCTGCAACACCTTCTGGTTAACAATGAGACCGTCCAAATCATCCAAGATGCAATGCAAAAATGTGAATTGCTCAGGCAATAAAATATCCTTGTTATTGTAGCAAGTTGTGAGTTATATATATTTTATATATAGGTTGTACACATCTTACTAACTTAAAACAAGACTCAACAACAATGGAAAATGACAAAGTCATATTAAAATAAACAATCTGTATCAAACAAAGTTACAGAAATGTAGAACAGCATACCGGGTAAAGTCCTTTGTTTTATATTTTGGAATTTCATATTTTATCTTCTTTCATTTTCTGATAATGGAGCTGACTTGTTGCGTGACGACTACTTGCTTGTCATCCTCAAAACTGCTGAAATTCCCGCTTCTTCTTTTTGGTGCTCGAATTTTGAATTCAGCTGGTTTCCGTTACTGCATTTTTGGAATTCTTACTCCCCCTCCTTTTTAAAACAATCGGCAACTGCCATTTTATTAACCATTACATTATCTCTTTTGTTGCAAATTGTTCTTATTTTTATACTGTATAAGGAAATGATAAACACAACCAACTATTGTTCTTCAACAATTCTAATATTAACAGCAAAAACTTAAACCCATTAACATGAAGATTCCAACTTCATTTCATATATACTTACTATGGTTATTCAGACCACGAGTGTTAACAGACAAGAGTTAAAGAGGTAAAACATAGACACAACTTAGAATTTGAATAAAGACATGTATTACGGACATACATAACATAAATTGTTGTAAACTAAACTTGTCTGCGGGAATGTTATATAAAATAATAGTCCACTTAGCTGAAATCCTGAAGTAGGGTGGGTTATCAGAGCCCCTTAGCTATGGCTATCTGCTCACTCAGAAGAATATAAGAGAAGCTTTTTCGTACGTCTGTCTTCGGGGAGTCTTAAACAGAAAAGGAAGAATTTGCCTCTTTGGTTTTGCCTCTAAAGAATGCCGGCCTGTGATTGGTTGTTTGATAGCGAGGCTCACAGAACAAGGACGATATCTCCTACCTCAGATATTTTTATATTACATAAATGTTATGCATATCCAGTGTCTTTGCCCCCATCCGGGCATTTCGTGTGCATGACACACGAGAACATGACCAAATGAGTGTTATACTTTACTCCATTCTGAGCAACTCTCAAGACTTTTATTTACGAAAAGACTATTTTCCTATTAGGATATTTCTCTTATACAACTATGTATAAGCTCCTTTTTGTATCCTCTGTCATGTTTATATTCTCTTCTATTAAGTTTGCTCTGACAATAAATATTCATTAGTATTATCTGTGTTATTCGGACTATTGTCCTCATCTTTATTGTTATCTGTACGTTTTGGCTGATATGGACAATAGTCCGAATAACGCAGATAATACTAATCATCAAGCCTCATCTCAAACATTCAGAGAAATAAAATATTCATGTCATCACTTCTTAAACTAGCAAGTGTTATAATTTACTCTTTTTAGCCAGCAGTCTTTAAAGTCTTTAACTATAAAGGACTATTTGTCCATTAGGACATTTCTCTTATACAACTATATATAAGCTTCTTTGTATCTTGTCATTTCTGTATGTCTTCTATTAAGTTTGCTCAGGCAATAAAATATCCTTGTTATCACTTTTATACTGTATAAAGAAATGATAAACACAACCAACTATTGTTCTTCAACAATTCAAATATTAACATCAAAAACTTAAACCTGATGACATGAAGATTCAAACTTCATATCTACTTACATAAATGTTATGCATATCCAGTGTACGATAACGTTCTTGTATGTCATTAGCTCGAGATTCCACAGTAATGGACATCAAGCGGATCGTATTGATGGTCATAAGAACAAATTTCAAGTCGTCTAGGGTTTTGGGAACATGATCCAAATCTTTGTTCTTATTCTGAAGAAAAAAAAATTTTTTTAATTATTAGATAAAACTATATACATATAGATATATATATATATATACACACACACACACACACACATATATATATATATATACATACTAGCAGGATCTGTGGATATACCATGGTATGATAATTAAATTATTACGACATTTGATATGTTTACTTAAGAGCTATTGCTAAATAGTTCAATATGTAAAAAGTATAATAATTCTCTTACTTTTTTTCCTAAATTTGAATATTACACTTCATTACAAAATGAATAGGCTAGACCATTCATTATGACATTTAAATTTAAATATTACACTACATTACAAAATGAATAGGCTACACCATTCATTATGACTTTTAAATTTAAATATTACACTTCATTACAAAATGAATAGGCTACACAATTCATTATGACATTTAAATTTAAATATTACACTACATTACAAATGAATAGGCTACACCATTCATTATGACTTTTAAATTTAAATATTACACTTCATTACAAAATGAATAGGCTACACAATTCATTATGACATTTAAATTTAAATATTACACTACATTACAAAATAAATAGGCTACACCATTCATTATGACTTTTAAATTTAAATATTACACTACATTACAAAATGAATAGGCTACACCATTCATTATGACTTTTAAATTTAAAATATTACACTACATTACAAAATAAATAGGCTAGACCATTCATTATGACTTTTAAATTTAAATATTACACTACATTACAAAATGAATAGGCTACCACAATTCATTATGACTTTTAAATCTAAATATTACACTTCATTACAAAATGAATAGGCTACAGCATTCATTATGACTTTTAAATTCAAATATTACACTATATCACAAAATGAATAGGCTACACCATTCATTATGACTTTTAAATTTAAATATTACACTACATTACAAAATGAATAGGCTACACCATTCATTATGACTTTTAAATTCAAATATTACACTTCAGTAATTGCAGTAGTAGGCCACCGCCTTATGGTCACATGACATGTAATTCTCTGCCTACCAATCCCAACTAGGCTAGTAGGCATTCCATTATCAAACACCCGAGATAGTCAATAAATGGTTGCTACACCTCACCTTAGGAATAGGAAAGCTTTTGGCTATTTGCTACAATTACCTTTGGATAAAGCTCCCAAATGAACCTTGATACACAAAGAATAGTCCCAAATATTATTCTTCAAGCAGGATTAAACTCTTGCAAACTAACTCCCTAAAACTACCACGGTTTCTAAACAACCCCTAAAACTACCAATTTACCAGTGGCTATTTCCAACCTAAATGAACATTGAACTGAACATTCAGTAAACACTTTCTTGCAACTAATGTATTTGTATATATGTATTGTGTACATTTAATGTTTATTAAACCCTTTTTTTGAATTGTTCTACTGGCTTTAGAGGCTTACCGTTGAGTGTAGAGATTCCTCCTTTCTTTTTGAAATATATGAACTCGGTTTTATCTGAGTTCACATAGAGGCCAATATTCTTTGCTGCCTTCTCCAGGCTATGCAGTTGTGACTTGGCCTGTGCCAGTGTATCTGCAAGAAGTGCAAGGTCATCAGCGTAGACTGCATCTGTGATAGTGCGGGATATCGCCTGCTTCTTGCCTTTTTTAGTGTGAAACCTTTTTCTTTTATGGTATCTAGTGATGTTCGGAGTACATAGTCTAGGCATATTATAAATATATATGGTGCTAATGTATCTCCTTGTAGGACTCCTGCGGCGATGTCAAAGAAATCTGTGTCACCATCAGGTGAGCGTACGATTGCTTTAGTGTCTTTGTAGAGCATCATTATAGTGGCTACTGAGGTAGTAATATCTCATCTACAGAAAGTGATGTTAATACACGAATAGGAAAGGCCTGGTCGGCCACAAACAAATTATCAGTCATATGGAAATCCGATCTCACTGACAAGTTAAAGTGACAATTCTTCCAGGCTGTGGTTGTATCAGTACTGCTGTATGGCTGCACCACTTGGACCCTAACAAGGTGCCTTGAGAATAAGCTAGATGGGAGCTGCACAAGAATGTTGCGTGTGGTCTTGAACAAATCATGGAAACAACACCCCACAAGGAAACAGCTGTATGGCCACTTGCCCCCCATCTCACAAGCCATCCGAGTGAGACGGACTAGGCATGCTGGATACTGCCGAAGAATGAAGGATGAGCTCATAAGCGATGTTCTCCTGTGTAAGCCAACACATGGGCATGCTAGTGTGGGCAGCCCACCAAGGACCTACATTGACCAACTCTGCGAGGATGCTGGATGCTGCGTGAAGGACCTTCCTGGGTCAATGAATGATAGGGAGGGTTGGTGAGAGATTGTCATGGATATCCGTGCTGATTGCGCGATATGATGATGATAATGAAACCCTTTTTGTAGTAAATATTGCTGTTGTATTCTTGTCCTTTGAACCACCGCCTATCTTTCTCTATGCTACATTGTTCCCATAAATTATCTCCCCTACAGCATAAGGGCCATTTAATTTACTCTAATTTCTTTATGTAACATTTGTATATATAACTCCAGGCATTAGAATGTAGTTCAATTTTGTTTTTGTTTTTTTTAACTAAAGAGAAAATAAATGAATAGTCTTGCAAGGATATGTCAGAGGGTAGCCTATTCTTTTTATAATGTAGTGTATTTATAGTAGGAAGAGTTAGAAGAAAGAAAAAGAACTGACCTTGATGAGATCCATAAGGGACAAAAGGTTTTCCCAGGCTGAATCATGCAGGAGTTTTCCAATGATTCCCACCCATTGCAAAGCATGTTCTTCTATGGAAGTCGCCAGGGGACGGACTTTTAACTCTATGCAGCCCTGCACTTGGGTGAGGGGCATTGTTTTAACATCTTCACTTGCTTTATGATAGAAATGTAATTTGTCATCAAACGCAACCACACTTGGCTTTGTGTTGTACCATCTATCGGCTTGGATTTGCTGAAAAAGATAAATTTGGAATAATTTGAGTATATAAGGAGTGCTGGAGGTCACAACTTAAATCTATAGACTCTTCAAGGCCACATGGACTGAATCGACCAATCAACACACTCGAATATGTGGTTGGTTAACTATTTAAAGGCCTTGATGGAAAAGCGTTCAGTTGCTCGTGCTTAACACGGACGAATGGACCAAAAAACAAGGGTTCTGCTTAACACTGAAGAACACAAGGGTCATAGAATTCAAGATACACGGACCAACAGAAAAGCATTACAGGATACTACACAACACGGATCAAACTTGATGACACAAAAGATCTCCACTGTAAAGTGCTCTCACCTGCAGCCTAAAAAGGGCCACAAGAATCTTAACATCTTAATTGTTATATACACAATGTTTCAGCCGATGTGCCCTCCGACCTTCTTCAGGTGTTTCTTGTCAAACTCTGGAACATTCTCGTGCCTTTATTCTATGTATTTATAAAAAAATTTAAAAAAAAGATTTTTGGTGACCTCCATGGGAGAACAGTCTTGCCTTCATCCTTCATATTTATAGCAAAAAAGATTTTGACTCCATGGGAGATCACATTCTCGCCTTTATCCTACATCAGCCAAAACATTGTGTATATAACAATAAAGATGTGGACAATAGTAAAAAAAAATCAGAAATACTAGTTGATCTTTGAATGGAATTCATTTTATTTTACATTTTATTTTTTTTAAATTTCTAACCAGTTCCCATTTCATTCTGAACAATGGGATCCCCTGAGATAAAAGATAGGAATAAGGAAAAAGAAAGAAATGAAAAGAAAGAAAGAAAGAATATAGAACAAGAACGGTTGGAATTGGTTCTTTTTCCCTGCACGTGCTCAGAGTTAAGCAACAAGGAACTGGTTCAGGTTTGAAATGGGGGATCATCTAGTTTTAATAAAGGACTGTCAACAACCTCTGGTCTGATTCAGAGTGAAAAACGAAAAGAAAAAAAACAAAAAAAAACAAACAAAGTGCCTTTCGCAGAATTGTTTTTTTTAACTGTATCTTTATAAGTTTATTTATTTATTTATTTTTAGAATCCATTTTTTGTAAATACTGGAAAAGTTATGATCTTCCAGTAAAATATCTTGTGAGTCATTCGGGTGAATTGTAGTTTACCTTCCTTAAAATTCCTTGGAATTGGTTCTGTTTACCTGCACATGCTCAAAGGGTTCTTCCTGTCTGAAGGATCATGGGAGTTTGTTATTTTTTTAATTCTTTATTTTAGTTCTATTTTTCAAAAGTTGATCTTTGTGACGGAGAACGAGTACCGTACTCATTTGGAAAAAGAGCAAGACATTGTCTTGCCTGCCGGAGTCGAACTCACGCCCTCCGGAATGCAAAGAAATGCGATTCGGGCACTGGATGGATGCGAGGTATAATTCAGGTGCCCGGATGGTGGGGGAATGTGTCCATAAATAACAAGTAAGTGGAGCGCTGACGAGAAGCAGTTGGCTGACACGAGACGGCAGTCAGCGACGAAGTGCTTTGTGAACGACCCAACAAAGAAATTGATTTTAATCCAACAAAGAAACAAAACTAAATGGGAGTTGCGATTTTTCAGCTGCTAAAATATTTTGACGATGGCTTTTCAGCTGCTGGTCGAAGACGAAGACTGTCTTGACCAAAAGGAAGTTTTGCCTGAGAGAAGACAGTGGACTCGCTTCTTTTGGTCCCCCTCAGCAGGAACTCGTTGACTCAAATATTTATTTTCCCTCCTCTATTTTTTTTCCTTCTATATCTTACCATCACACGAATATAAAAAACTAAAAACAATTTTTTTTTTAAATTAAAAAACCCAAAAAAACAGACAAATAAGGAAAAACAAATTAATTTAAAACAGTTTAAACAGTTATCATGTTTCATAATTTCATTTTGGATGAATTTTATGTTTTTATCAGTATGACACAAGGCAATTCTTCAACACCTGTGGGGATTAAAATAAAAATTAAATTAAAATTTAAAAAAAAACAACAAACTCCCATGAGCCCTAACTGGAAGAACCCTCCATGCATGTGCGAGAAAAAGGACCGACTTCTGACCCCCAAGTTAATATCTCGGTCATTCAAGTTTAGGCCTTGACTGGGTCTAGTTGTCGCTGCTAGCCAAAGAGATATTCCCTTGCCACAGGTAACTATGACCGGGAATAAAGCCTAAGTCATAAAACCACCTTCTGCCTTTGTCTCTTTCTTTTTGTTCGTCATCAATGCAACGAGCAGGTATAGTAATTGATTTAAACAAAAACTTAGTGAATGTACTCAAATCTTGGTGAAAAGTGAATCCAGTATGGATGCTGAAGCATTATGTTCATCTTCTCTATCAATTTTGAAGCCACAAGATACCAGGGATTTACACCATCCAAACAGCTGATAGACTAGTTCACTCAAACCAATCTACTTCTGTGTCAACCAAAAATTCACTTTTGTATGCAGACAACTTGGAGCCCACTCTCCTATTTGAAATTACTACAATTTTACCAACACATATGCAAGGACATACACTAGTTCACCCAAGCCAATCCTCTTTTGTGCCAACCAAAAATTCACTTTTGTATGCAGACAACTTGGAGCCCACTCTCCCATTTGAAATTACAGCTATTTTACCAACACATATGCAAGGATATACACTAGTTCACCCAAGCCAATCTTCTTTTGTGCCCACCAAAAATTCACTTTTGTAAGCAGACAACTTGGAGCCAACTCTTCCATTTGAAATTACTATAATTTTACCAACACATATACAAGGACATACACTAGTTAACCCAAGCCAATTCTCTTTTATGCCAACCAAAACTTCACTTTTGTAAGCAGACAACTTGGAGCCAACTCTCCCATTTGAAATTACAACAATTTTACCAACACATATACAAGGACATTTTCATTCATAAAAAAACTTGCCAATACACATACAAGAACTTTACCACTCCCTTGTATTTTCTGATATAGATTATTGTTATTTCCTTCATTTGTTGTTGTCAAATAAAATCAATGATTTTTAACCTAATTACTTTAAATTCACAATCCAAACAGCTGACACACCAGCTCAACTAAGCCAATTGATTTTTCTGCATCTACTGAAAACTCACATTTGTAAGCAGACAACTTGGAGCCAACTCTCCCATTTGAAATTACAACTATTTACAAACATATATACAAGGACATTTTAATCTACACAAGAACCTGCCAATACACATATACATATTCAAAAACTTTACCATTCATTCTCTTGTATTTTCTGACATTGTTATTTGTTTCATCGGCTGAAATTTTGTGTAGATAACAATAAAGATGTGGACAATAGTCTGAAAAATCCGAATAATCCAAATTATCAAGCCTTATCTCAAAAATTCAGAGAAATAGTGTAGATAACAATAAAGATGAGGACAATAGTCTGAATAATTCAAATAATGCAAATTAAGCCTCATCTAAAAAACTGACAAGAAATACGTGAAGAAGGCCAGAGATCACATCAGCCAAAACGTTGTATAGATAACAAAGATGAAGACAATAGTCTGAATAATCCAAATAATCAAGCCTCATCTTAAAAAGTGACAAGAAATACGTGAAGAAGGCCTGAGAGCACATTGGCCAAAACGTTGTGTAGATAACAATAAAGATTAGGACAATAGTCTGAATAATCCGAATAATCCAAATTATCAAGCCTCATTTTAAAAAATTCACTGAAATAGTGCAGATAACAATAAAGATGAGGACAATAGTCCGAATAATCCAAATAATACTAATTATCAAGCCTCATCTCAAAAATTCAGATAAATAGTGCAGATAACAATAAGATGAGGACAATAGTCCGAATAATCCAAATGATACTAATCATCAAGCCTTATCTAAAAATTCAGAGAAATAGTTCAGATAACAATAAAGATGAGGACAATAGTCCAAATAATCCAAATTATCAAGCCTCATCTCAAAAATTCAGATAAATAGTGCAGATAACAATAAAGATGAGGACAATAGTCCGAATAATCCAAATGATACAAATTATCAAGCCTCATCTCATAAATTCAGAGAAATAGTGTAGATAACAATAAAGATGAGGACAATAGTCCAAATAATCCAAATAATCAAGCCTCATTTCAAAAATTCAAATAAATAATCTTACCTTGTCCGCACTTAGGATAGTTCTAAATTTCCTCCATCTCATGAGATTGCGCTGTGTCAAAGTCAGGACCGTTTTGATGTTACTATTTATTTGTTTCTCTAATTCAATCACTTCATTGTGATTAGCAACATCAGAAAAGAAAGAGAAAATATAAGGTTCATTTTCTCCTTCAACATAAAGGGGATCGCACATCACCACAGTGCCATTCATCCAGCGGACAAATTTTTTCATCCTGAATAAAAAATTTTTTTTAAATAAAATAAAAATAAAAATAAACAAAATAAACAAACATATTTGTAAAAGTTAAGTGAAAATTACAAGTGAAATTACAAGTAAAAATTACAAGTGAAAATGAAAATTACAAGTGAAAATTACAAGTGAAAATTACAAGTAAAAATTACAAGTTACAAGTAAAATTACAAGTACAAGTGAAAATTACAAGTGAAAATTACAAGTAAAACAAGTAAAAATTACAAGTGAAAATTACAAGTAAAAATTACAAGTGAAAATTACAAGTGAAAATACAAG
Source organism: Doryteuthis pealeii (assembly GCA_023376005.1). Classification (NCBI taxonomy): domain Eukaryota; kingdom Metazoa; phylum Mollusca; class Cephalopoda; order Myopsida; family Loliginidae; genus Doryteuthis; species Doryteuthis pealeii. Next base: position 25,940,787 of record CM042176.1, on the reverse strand, counting down.
TGAAAATTACAAGTGAAAATTACAAGTAAAAATTACAAGTGAAAATTACAAGTAAAAATTACAAGTGAAAATTACAAGTGAAAATTACAAGTTAAAATTACAAGTGAAAACTACAAGTGAAAATTACAGTAAAAATTACAAGTAAAAATTACAAGTGAAAAATCAGTAATTGCCAATTTACCCATCGATGCAATCTTTGATGCATTGAATAAACAGTTTATAAACATCATTTGGTGTTGGATTCAGTATTACATCAGGAGCAGCAAGTCGAGCTTCGAGATAGAACAGGGGTTGAGTAGAAATCTGTTTTTTGAAATTTTTTAAATTCCCAGTCACCAACTAGAAGAGATCAACACAAAAAACACAAAAAAATTAGTATAAGAATTCTGACAAAGTCCAGTTTTTATAAAAAATATCAGGACCATATGACCTTTAGGCACCCCTTTTGCGATCTCAATTAGTGGGGACATTTTTTCCATTTACACCGTCAAAATCTGGTTAATTGTTAACAGACGATTTTTAAAGTTTTTTTTTTTAATTATAAAACTAACCCCTAACCCTAACTCCAACCCTAACCCTAACCCCTAACAAACAACTGGATTTTGACGGTGTAAATGTCAGTTAATACTAGCAGGACCTGTGGATATACCACAGTATGATGATTTAATTATAACAACGTTTGATATGTTTACTTAAAGAGCTATTGCCAAATAGTTCAATATGTAAAAAGTATAATAATCTTGATTTAACTCTCACTCTTTTTCTTTCTTTTCATCTTTTCATTATGTTTAAAATAAATTAGCGCTATCACTTCTGTGCACTCATCCCCTTTCTCTCTTTCTTTCTTATATTTTTTTCTGTGTAGCATGTCCTTTTTCTTCACTTTCTTTCTTTATAATAAAAACTGAATGGTCTATTGTTTAGCTAAGGTGTCAACATTCATAAGAAATAAGAAATATATTCTGCGAGAGAATACAAAATAAAAAGCAGTCTGGCATTCAAGTAGATATGCTAGAATTATATCTTTGAGAATTCTTGTTGCGGGAGAACAACAAAGAAAGTAACACAGTAATCTGAACATTAGCTACATAAATGAGAGTAACCTCCCCCAGTATGTTTCACTTTGAGGAAGCCGTTTGTTTTGGTCGTCCGTTTTCGTTTCACTGTAAATCTACACTGAAAATACGAATTTGTTCGAATCAATACGACTGCATGATTTAACACGAAAATATCATAAAACGCGTTCTTAATTGTGCTTGCTCATTATTTGAAATGGACTTAATTGTTATTAAGAACCCATTTTATAATATTTTCGTATTAAAAAATGCAGTTGTATTGATTTGAACAAATTCGTACTTTCAGTGTAGATTTACAGTGAAAGGAAAATGGCCAACCAAAACAAACGGATTCCTCAAAGTGAATCATAAGAGGTTATTCTTATTTATGTAGCTAAACTTCCAAATTTTCCATGCAAATGTAGAAACTCCAGAAGAACCAGATATGTTCCTTCTCCTCGACATCACAGGTGGAAGTAAGGGAGCAATTCATTCTTAGGTAATTGAATTCTAGCAGCCAAGAAGTGAGGAAGTGTGGCATCCCACTAAGGTCTGAGGATGAGTGGTCAGGTATTTAAGAAGAGGATAGTTAGAATGAAGGGGAGTCCATGCATATTAAAGACGGACTTACTCAGTTTTATCAGAGTTCACATAGAGGCTGATGTTCCATGCTGCCTTCTCCAGACTATGTAGCAGGGATTCGGTTAGTGCAGGCATATTTGCAAGAAGTGCCATATCATACCTCGTACCTTATAGTAATTGTTATAGGTGATATACCCTATAGACTAATGAATGCACCGACAGTTACTATAAGTAACAGAGACAATTATGGCTTGAAGAGTAAGCCAATGCGAGTCAGCTCGCTATAGTTGGATGTATTTCCCACTTCTCTGTACTGTAATTGTCTACTCTTTTATTAATACATTTTCCTACATTTGTTACCTGTCGAAAAGAAAAAAAAAAGAAATAGTAGTTATTCACCCATAACTAGCTGACCTAATATAAATGCTCTGAACTGATTGACTGAGCTCATGCAAATTAAAGAGGGACTTACTTTGATGAGAGTATCATAGATTTTCCTCTCCCAATATTGGTAATATTGATAAAGTTTTGGTGAACTTCCAGTGTTTGTATGAACGACAATGCCTTCCATCTTTGTAATTAAAGGTCCAATGGCCTTGTACTGACGCGCTAAGATTTCAATGTCTTTGCTTCGTTCTTTTTCAATATGTTCAAAATATTCCTGGATAAAAATAAAAGAGAGGTCACATGTAAAAAGAAGTGAAACATTTTAATGTTCAAGAGAATATATCTACCTATCCGAGTCTGTTCAAGTGTAGTCTTGTGAGACCACAAATCTGGATCTGGGTGATTTTATGGAAGACGAACAGCTGCTCGGCTTTTAATGTTCAAGAGAATATGTTCATATCTGTCTATATATCTAATCGAGTCTGTTCATATCTATATATCTATTGTTCAAGTGTAGTCTTGTGAGACTCTACCTATCCGAGTCTGTTCAAGTGTAGTCTTGTGAGAGACTCTACCTACCCGAGTCTGTTCAAGTGTAGTCTTGTGAGACTCTACCTACCGAGTCTGTTCAAGTGTAGTCTTGTGAGACTCTACCTACCGAGTCTGTTCAAGTGTAGTCTTGTGAGACTCTACCTATCCGAGTCTGTTCAAGTGTAGTCTTGTGAGACTCTACCTATCCGAGTCTGTTCAAGTGTAGTCTTGTGAGACTCTACCTACCCGAGTCTGTTCAAGTGTAGTCTTGTGAGACTCTACCTACCCGAGTCTGTTCAAGTGTAGTCTTGTGAGACTCTCAAGTGTAGTCTTGTGAGACTCGATTAGATATATAGCAATAGATTATGCTATTGCTATATATCTAATCGAGTCTGTTCATATCTATATATCTACCTATCCGAGTCTGTTCAAGTGTAGTCTTGTGAGACCACAAATCTGGATCTGGGTGATTTTATGGAAGACGAACAGCTGCCCATGCAGCAATTCTCCTCTTTCCATGTCGCTGATATTGTCCAAGGTAAGGGTAAGAGACGACATAGCTTGACATCAGTTCCATCTTGAGAGTTGTCAGAATAAGGTTAAAGTCGGCTTTAGAGACACCAGATGATAATCAGTAATAAATACTTGTAAAATATTTTCAATTCAATACAATCTGTCTGTATATCTATTTGAGTCTGTTCATAGCTATTTATCTATATATCTATCTCAGACGGTTTCTATCTGTCTAGCTACATGCCTACCCAAGTCGGTCCATATCTGTCTAAATACCTATCTGAATCGATTCCTATCAGTCTCTCTATATACTTATCCAAGACAGTTAATATCTATCTATTAATATATATATCTATCCAAGACAGTTAATATCTATCTATCAATATATATATCTATCTGAGACAGTTAATATCTATCTATCAATATATATCTATCTGAGACAGTTGATATCAATATATATATATCTATCCGAGACAGTTGATATCAATATATATCTATCTATCCGAGACAGTTGATATCAATATATATCTATCTATCCGAGACAGTTGATATCAATATATATATCTATCTATCCGAGACAGTTAATAATATATATATCTATCTATCCGAGACAGTTAATATCAATATATATATCTATCTATCCGAGACAGTTAATATCAATATATATATCTATCCGAGACAGTTGATATCAAGATATATATATATCTATCCGAGACAGTTGATATCAAGATATATATATATCTATCCGAGACAGTTGATATCAAGATATATATATATCTATCCGAGACAGTTGATATCAAGATATATATCTATCCGAGACAGTTGATATCGAGATATATATCTATCCGAGACAGTTGATATCAATATATCTACTTATCCAAGACAGTTAATATCAATATATACATCTATTCATATCTATCTATATATCTATCCGACTATCTATTCATATATAACTCTGTTCATATCTATCTATATATCTATACGACTCTGTTCATATCTATCTCTCTATCTATCAGAGCACGTTCATATCTATCTATATATATATATACAAGTTTGTTCATATCTATCCATATATCTATCTCTCTGAGTATGTTCACATCTATCTATAAATCTATCAATTGTGCCAGCAAATATGATAACATGAGAAACAAATACTTACAATGAATATAAATCATTTAATGGATGCGTTAATAATACTCACTTTACAGGTGGGTAACATGTTAAATTTTGATTGGGGTGGCCCTTTAAAAAGGTTACAATTCTCGATTGTCAACAGTCGTTGTGTAATATCTTGAGCATTTTTCTGGATTTGGTTCACCAAAGATTCAAATTTGCTGAGACTCTGAGAATACAAGAGAAAAAAATCAAAAGTTAGACAATCATGAATTCTGAAATAAAAGTGCTAAAAAAAATGTCCTAATATTATTATTTGAAAACTTTTTTTTTTTCCTTTTGTAATCGATATGTACTATATTAAATTGCTTGACAATTTTTTTTAAAGAAATTAAATTTTAAGAGATTTTAAATCTTTTGTGTGCTTAAATAATTTGTCATTTTTTTATGTTTAAAAATCTTTTTTTTGTGTTTACAAATCGAATTTTTCACTAATATTTAAATATAATATAACACTAAATTTTAGAATTCAGGTGAACTAAAAATTTGTCCGATTCACGATAAATTAATATTTTTCCAACAATGACAACAATGATAATTTTGACTTATATTTTCTTTCATCTTCATTTTTTGTTTGTTTAGTTTTATGGCATATCAACCTCAGTGGGTCATTTAATGCCGGCAAAGTTTTGAAAGAGTCATAGTGACAGTTTGTAAGAAATTTTTTTAACTCATTTTTTTTTTTTTTCATGAACAAATTTTCTATTTAACCTATAGATGGGACCCTAACAGGTACTACCACTTTTAAATTGAACTACTATGATACTACTAACACCAGTGGGTACCTACAACAGCTTGAACTGCTTCAGTCACATGATATATGTGCCATAAACTAGCATGTACCAAAATATTGCAAAACTTTTGATTCATCCTAGTATATAAATTTTCCATCAACTTGTTTGAAATTTCGGACCAGGTATCAAATAAGCACCTTAGCTGAAATCAGTTTTGAAAAGGTCAGCTGTTGTTCAGACATGGCCTACTAATATATACGGTCACCTAAGTCGGCAGAATTCTAACAGGCCTATTCATTTTCTAGTCAATTTATGTCTGTTTCAAAAAATCTTAAAGTACAAACATTTGGCTAGATGGAACCATAAGTTCTCCTCAAGAAATACTGTTTCTCTGTTGTATCATTACTATCATTGCCTACCATGACCAGGGAATACATTTCACATTGAAAAGGTTTCATTTTTTTCTGATATAACCTGAAATCATAGATAAATTGTTGGTGTGTTTTTCTATAACTGCATCATTTTTTAAACTTTTTTTTGTTTGTTTGTTTACAATCTTTTATTATCATATTTCTGAAGAAAAAAGACAAGTTTGTATATTTTTAACATTTTTTCGAAACAGTCATAAACTGACTATAAAATGAATAGGCCTGTTAGAATTCTACCTGTTAAAGTGACATATGGGGCTGTATATATTAGTAGGCCGTGGTTCAGAAATGGTATCACACAATTTATAAAATCTATTTTCCATGTGCCTCTTGTGCCACATGAATTCTTTCAAATTGGAATTCAACTGAGATCTCTGGCACTTGAGCATTACCGTAAATCCTTGCGTATAATCCGCACTTTTCCCAAAAAATTTAAAGGTCAAAATCCCTGGTGCGTACTATATACGAGGTTAAAAATGAAAAATATTTTCTAAGCAATGTCCAAGTCTCTATTTGCTGTCCGGCAATGTTTATTCAGACACATTTTTTTCAGAGGTATAGTCCCCTAAAAATCCTCTGCATATTATACTCAAGGGCGGACTATACTTGAGGATTTACGGTACTTTAATAAATTGTTCGTGTTTTTAGTTTGTAAATAAACTTGAAGTAACTTTTAAAAAATCTCACAGTGATATTCTGATGTAAAAAAATTGTCAATTGTTTGTTTACAAACAACCGGAAGTTTACGATGAAAAGCAAAAGCAGACCTTTTCAAAACTGATTTCAGATGGGGTGCTTATTTGATACCTGGTCCAAAATTTCTGGTAAACCATACTCAAGATAAGAAAAATAATATACTTACTGTTTCACATCGTACGATGAAGTCTCGAATACAAAGTGAATTCCAATTGAGTCGTTTAGATCCAGCTTGAATTGTGTGCCGTAAATCAGTCAGGTAGTCTTCCAAGATGCTTACCTGAAAGAAAAAAAGAAAAAAAAAATTTAGATAGACTGACTCACTGGACATTGAAAAAGACAGAGGGCATAATTTGTCTTGTTTGTCTTATTTTGTTTTATGGCATATCAACCTCAGTGGGTTATTTAATGCCGACAAAATTTTGAAAATAAAATTCATTCTTGATGAATACTCAATTTTTTTTTATAAACTCATGTTTTTCTATTTAACCCATAGATGGGACCCTAACAGGTACTACCACTCCGGTCCAGAGTGGACCAGGGAGCAATGGTGATGATGGGGTGATCCACTTTCCCCAGACCTCTAGAACTAGAAACTCACCATCAGATAGAGTTTAACGTCATTCCCAGGACATTAAGACCCTCAGCCACCGCCTTTTAACTTGCCATAAGGACAATAGGGTTCGGGCAGCCGATTGATCGGAGAGGGCCTCTCTGATCGCCCATCTACCATTACTAAGTGGAGTGTTGCATGTCATGGACTGCTCATCTCTGAGGATTCCATTCTTAAGCATTACGGGTTGCCACTCACGGCTAACAGGTAGCCCCATTGGGGGGAGTCTTATCTCTCTGCAGAAGTGCAGTTGGTGTATTCTAACGCCCCAACCGTCAGGGCGGGCATAATTTGAGATATGAAGATTGTTCTAATAGAATGCAATAAAACACAGCATCAGATATTACTATATATCATATTAATACTATATATAATTAACATTATATATAATAATATATATAATATTATATATATATATATATATATAAAGGGACAGTTTAGCTCAGTCGGTAGAGTGTTCAGCTGGGAACTTCTAGGTTCCTAGTTTGATACCGGCCCTTACCACCTCAGCATATGAGTAGCACAGGGATTTGTGCGGTAAAGTGAGGAGCTGATGGTAGGTGTGGCACTCCATCTCAAACGCTAAAAAACACTAGTGCTTGTAAAAAGAGGATAGACTCCCTCACTGTCAGGGTGATACTGACTTTAGGCCTCCCCGATGACTTTACTTATATATATATATATATATATATATATATATATTATTGTTGGTATAATATCTTCTTTGGAATTATTATATTATACAGACAATTACAAAATGCTAAGCATTCTGTTGGATGTCCACTCTTATGCTATGAAGACAAATTGAAGGACAATTTGAAACACCTCAATATTAATCTGAGTGCTTGAGAAAATCTAGCATCAGATCAGAAAGAATGGTGTAAGACATGTTTCACTAGATTAAAGAGCTTTGAAGAAAATAGACTGAAACTAGGAGTATTTATGGGATTCGAAGGAGCTCTTATATCTCCGTAGTTGTAGGCAAATTGTTGGACAAAGAAGACAAACACACAATGGAAATTTAATACATGTATTGACAATAATACAAGAACTTGTTGCAAATTTTATTGGTATTTGCTACCAGACTTATCTGAGTTAAGTAATATTCTTGGAGTAGTGGCGATAACAGGGGTATTCTGTTGCTTGTTGGAAAGTTGATAGGACGTTTCTTCGGACATTTCTCGTTCTTCCTCATAACCAGTTCAGTGATAAGTGATGGGTGGGTGCTATTTTAGAAGCTTCTCGCCCCGGGTAACAGTTCCTTTAACTGATGGTGAGTGGGCCCTTTTCAAGTAGACTATTTGGTCTTCAGCCTTCTAAGTGTGCCTTTGTGCCTTCGAAAGAGTGCTGTGAAAAAATGCCTCCGTCTAGGTCAACGGTCCGTAGATAAGTAAGCCCTGTTTTAGGGCTAAGTGATGAGTGAAGTTTATTTACGCGACTACCCTCAGTGAGTACTCCGTGATAAGTGGGCCCTGTTTTGGGCTTGGTGATGAGAGCTTTTAGTTTTTACGTCTCTCCTCCAGTAACTGCTATGCGATAAGTGAAGTTTTTGGTTTTGGCGCCAACATACAATCTAGGCGATTCGCCCCCTAGCAGCAGGGGGAGATATTTAACTATGGAATTTCCAATAAAACATTGAGATTAGCTCCGTCTAACTTTAAAACAAAAACATCCGACTCCCGCTTTAGGAAATTCCATCTGTCAGTGTGGATTCATAGCTCGCACCAAGGCTATCACACTTAAGGAAACACAAAATGTCTTCTTGATAGCATGCACAACATGGGAGGAAACAAATCATTCAATGCTGACCCTCATCTATCGTTCACGATAGGAGAATCCACCATATATATATATATATATATATATATATATATATATATATATCACTTGTATGCATGTGTATATAAACATATTTTTATTGTTTTCCCAAGAATTCTGTGATAATCACCTTAGATGAATCCTCAAACTTAAGAATAATTAAAGTTCCAATTACCGTCGAACTGGGAAGACAAGGCAACAAATGGTTGTAACTTAAATACAAACCCGAATAGTCACAAAGTCTACTGCAGAATGACAGGATATTTATAAGACTCCACAATGTCATTCAAATCTAGCAGTCAAGCAGCCAATCAGAACTCAAGGAATGGAATCACCCAAATCACCCAAATTCATGAATGGGTCATTCTTGATTTCTATATATACCAACTGTCTTGGACACTGCTTAAGTTATACTTAGTTAGCTGCTGTTATTCAAACCAACAGTAGACTTACTGACTTCAATAAGGGACAATATAAACTCAAGAATCAAATGTTAATATTATCTGTTTCTGATTCATTTTATTTGTATTTAAAAGATTAAAAGTTATATCATATAAAAAAAAAATACAGACCTCAGCAGGATTCAAAAGAGCCAGCAAACTGTAGTAATGTTTCAACATATTTTTCAGACTTTCTGTATAACGAATGTATTTTTCTTCCTAAAAATAAAAATAAAAAACAAACATTGATTTCAATTAAATTTTTACAAATTTGTATATCATAAGAAAATTAATATGAAGGTCATTCAAAAAGTTCTAATAAAACTAGATATACTAATTCAGATTTCTGTCTTGATTTCTTGTGCAGGTGAAACCCATACAAAGGTGAGAGATGTGTGACAAGGCTAAAAATAGGCAAAGCAGAGGCTCAAGCTAAGGGTAAATAGTAGGACAGACTAGACTCTATAAAGTATGTGAATAAGGCTTATAACTTTTTGAATGATCCTTATATATTTAAAACATTCCATAAAATAAGCACAAATTTATTAAATGCTGAATTTTTATGGTTTTTGAGAAAAATGGAGGGTATTAATGTCTTATTATTTTCCAACATTTGTAAACTTTTAAAACATTCCATAAAATAAGCACAAATTTATTAAATTTAATAAATTTGTGCTTATTTTATGGAATGTTTTAAAAGTTTACAAATATGTTATAAAATGTTTTTACTTTAACAGCATTTTGTGCTGTTTTCATATCCTTTTATCTATACTCATTCAAATGTAAACAAAACAAAAGGGGAGTAACTCGATTTCGTTAGGCGTACCTAACAAATGCACATTAAAAAAAATGTTTTTAAAATCATGTTTATAAATTTATATTTTGCTTACCTGCAAGGCAACATTTCTGGCTAATTCTGGGACTGAGAAAGCAAGTTTTTCCATATATTTGGTTTCAGAAATAATCTCAAACAGCTGATAATCAAAGTTAACCTGGAACACCGTTTCAGCCACAACAACTGCAACAAGAAAAATTCAAATTAAGTTATATACCTAAAAGTGGCACATGGTGTAATGGTTAGAGTCGTCCAGTGTTCAAATCCTGGAAAAGGCTGATTTGTATTTCACATAGTGTTAATACCCTTGGGAAAGGTATGAATCCATATATTCTCCCTCCAGCTATGAATAAATAGTAGGGCAGACTAGACTCTTCAATCTTGGTTAGACAACCAGTCTAGGAGAAAGGTGTCGGGGTGGCCTAAAGTTGGTATCAGCCAATTAGCCAGGGAGTCTATCCCCTTTTCACTAATGTTAGACCAAGGAGATTGTTTTTTGCATCTGAGGTGGAGCGCCACACCTTCCATCTGCTCCTTACTTTACTGCACAGATCTCTGTGCTACTCATACACTGAGTTGGTGAGGGCTAGTATTAAACCTGGAACCTTGTGGTCCCCAGGCGGTTGCTCTACCAACTGAGCTAAATATAATATTCAGATGATAAGTGTATTGTATACTTATAAAATACAAGAAAGTAATATATTATATGTTAGATTTGAGTAAGAGGATAAAGTAAAAAAGTAAAGTCGTCAGGGCGGCCTAATGTTGGTATCAGCCAGACAGCAAGGGAGTTTATCCCCAGGGGCAGCACACCTACTATCAGCTCTTTACTTTAGCGCACAGATCCCTGTGCTATTCATACACTGAGTTGGCGAGGGCCGGTATCAAACTAGGAACCTTGTGGTTTCTAGCCAAACGCTGGATGAGGCTGGTTGCATTTCACATTGCACTAATAATACCTTTGGGAAAGGTATGAATCCAACTATTCTCCCTCCAACTATGGATAAATAGTAGGGCAGACTAGACTCTTCAACCTTGGTACGGCAATTGGTCTAGGAGAAGGAAAACTCTGAATTTAAACCTGGTAAACTCCACATAAAAATTGACCTTGTGTCACATCCTGCTCGTGTGCAGGAGTTGATAAATACATACCTAAAAGTAAATGAATGAATCTATTTACCAAACCCTCAGAACAATAAGGATGTGACACAAGATCAGTTTCTTAATCAGAGTTTAGCAGGTTTGAATTCAGAGTTTTCCTTCTCCTAGTCTGGTTCCCTCACTAAGGTTAAAGAGCCCAGTCTACCCTACTATTTACCCATAGGTGGGGGGAGATTAGTTGAATTCATACATTTCCCAATGTGTATGCATTATTATTAATGATTGTGAATATATATATATATATATTTAACAACTCATCGCCATGAGTAGGATGTGACACATGGTCAATTTCTTAAATGGAGTTTAGCAGGTTTGAATTCAGAGTTTTCCTTCTCCTAGATTGGTTGGCAAACCTTTCGTATCAGTTAGTGCAAAGTGTAGAAAGAAAGTAAGAAGGAAATAGAGTGTAAAAAGTAAAAGGAAAGAAAGAAAAAGGAAGATGAGAGAGTATAGAAGTAGGGAAAAAAGAAAAAAGAAAAAAAAAAAAAAAAAAAAAAAAGTGTATGAAGAAAGAAAGAAAGAAATAGTGTAGGAAGTAGAAGGAAAGAAATAAGAAGAAAGGGAAGACAGTAAAGAATTAGGAAAGAAAGAAAGAGAAGAAAAAAGAAAGAAAGAAAGAAAGAAAGAAAGAAGAATATAGAGTGTAGAAAGTAAAGAAAGAAAGAAATGAAGAAGGAAAAACGGAAAGAAAGAAAAAAAGAAAAAAAAAAAAAAAAGAAAAAAAAGAAGAAAAAAAAAGAAATGAAAAAGAAAGTGATTTTGTAGATTTGTAGCCCCCCCCTCCAAATATTTCCTAAGTAACTATTATGCCACAACTTATTCAGGAATTTTGGGGAATGTGGAGTACTCCTTTATCACAATTACTCCCATGTCCACCCTGACCCAGAGTGGTAGTACCTGTTAGTGTCCTATCTATGGGTTAAATAGATCAAGAAATGAGTATTAAAGGTTGATACGCCATTGTAGCGTAATTATTATGGTTTACGGGGAATTTGGGGATTGAAAAGAAAACGATATTCAGATTTCTGGAGAAAGAGAAGAAAAAGAAAGAAATAAGAACAAAAAGAAGATAAAGTTTGGAATTCTACACACTAAACGTGTGTCAGCCAGTGACCGGTCAATGGCCCCTGAACTAGACTTAAAGATAAAAACGGAAGTCCTAGGTTTTCTGCGGAGGAGTGGAGGTGGATATGCCCCTTCCCCCACCCCCTGGGCCCACAAATGAAAGAAAAGGAAATTTAGTCTTTTTTTACTGGGCCTTTGTAAGGGGCAGATGTGGCTTTTCGGATTCCTCCGTGATATGTTTCACATAGTAGTAGCAAAGATGATATACGATAAGACAGCTTGACCCCCACCCCACCCCACTTTCTCCGTCTCTCTAAAAAAGAACTGAGCCTAGAAAGAAATAAACAACACTTTTTGGGGTTATTTCCTATAAGTCTAACATGATCAAAGGGGAACCACTCTTGACTGATAAATTATTTATTTATTTATTTTCCCATTAAACTAACCCTAAACCCTAACCCCGTCTTCTTTTTTCCTAGTAGATCAATAAATAAATAAATAATTTATCAGTCAAGAGTGGTTCCCCTTTGTTTATGTTAGACTAATAGGAAATAACCCCTTTTTGACTCTACAACTTTCGTATGTTGTTTCTTCGAACTATCAACTACTACTACTACATAAAATCCAACCAATCTAACTTAATCTGGATAAAAAAAGAAAAAGAAAAGATACTTATTCTTTGAGAAAGTCAAAAAGATTGTGAAAAATCCACAGACCTGTTTTCTGTTCCGTGGCCTGTGGGGTGGCTTTTGTTGTGTCTGGAACAGCTTTACAAAGAAGATTATGTTTTAGCAAACCAGGCAGTTTATTTTCAACATCAGATTTCCAATTCGCATAGATTATGTCCTCAAAACTCTTCATCTGTCTTGCTACTGTCAAATATTTTTCTCGAGCCTAAATTCAGAAACAATTGAAAAATAAAAAATAAAAAAATTTAGATTAGATCATCTTGGAAGTATAATAAAGTTTATCTCAAAAATTTGGGAAGCAATACAATTTTTATGATATAACAAATATAAAAATATCTGAGGTAGGGGTTGTAGAATAATCATACTAAGTCCAATTACTATCAAATTTTTTTTTAAACACTGGTACCCAGTTATGGTTAGTGGAATGAGAACAGTATAGCCCCATGGATTGAATAAAGGGTTGGATTCAAAGTTCCATAAAGTCTACTGATTATGACAAAAAGCTTCCCGAGTTCGAGAAGGTTCCAGAGTCTGACAAGAAATACCTGATTGTGGAGGTAACATTGCTCAGGTAACAAATATAAAGACAATCCAGGGGGGGGGGGTATACTGTTCTCATTCCACGTTAAGTTCAAAGCTCCTTGAAGGCTCCTGATTACAACAAGAAGCTTCCAGAGTTCAAAAAAGAGAAGGTTCTCAAGTTCAAGAAGGTCTTAAGTCCGACAAGAAATACCTGAAGAAGACCAGAGGACACATTGGACAAAACGTTGTACAGATAACAATAAAGATGAGGACAATAGTCTGAATAATCCAAATAATACTAATTATCAAGCCTCATCTCATAAATTCAGAGAAATAGTGTAGATAACAATAAAGATGAGGACAATAGTCCGAATAATCCAAATAATACTAATTATCAAGCCTCATCTCATAAATTCAGAGAAATAGTGTAGATAACAATAAAGATGAGGACAATAGTCCGAATAATACAAATAATACTAATTATCAAGCCTCATCTCATAAATTCAGAGAAATAGTGTAGATAACAATAAAGATGAGGACAATAGTCTGAATAATCCAAATAATACTAATTATCAAGCCTCATCTCAAAAATTCAGAGAAATAGTGTAGATAACAATAAAGATGAGGACAATAGTCCGAATAATACAAATAATACTAATTATCAAGCCTCATCTCAAAAATTCAGAGAAATAGTGTAGATAGCAATAAAGATGAGAACAATAGTCCGAATAATCCAAATAATACTAATTATCAAGCCTCATCTCAAAAATTCAGAGAAATAGTGTAGATAGCAATAAAGATGAGAACAATAGTCCGAATAATCCAAATAATACTAATTATCAAGCCGAATCTCAAAAATTCAGAGAAATAGTGTCGATAACAATAAAGATGACGACAATAGTCTGAATAATCCAAATAATACTAATTATCAAGCCTCATCTCAAAAATTCAGAGAACTAGTGTAGATAACAATAAAGATGAGAACAATAGTCCGAATAATCCAAATAATACTAATTATCAAGCCTCATCTCAAAAATTCAGAGAAATAGTGTAGATAACAATAAAGATGAGGACAATAGTCCGAATAATACAAATAATGCAAATTATCAAGCCGAATCTCAAAAATTCAGAGAAATAGTGTCGATAACAATAAAGATGAGAACAATAGTCCGAATAATACAAATAATACAAATTATCAAGCCTCATCTCAAAAATTCAGAGAAATAGTGTAGATAACAATAAAGATGAGAACAATAGTCCGAATAATCCAAATAATACTAATTATCAAGCCTCATCTCAAAAATTCAGAGAAATAGTGTAGATAACAATAAAGATGAGAACAATAGTCTGAATAATCCAAATAATACTAATTATCAAGGCTCATCTAAAAAATTCATAGAAAAAGTGTAGATAACAATAAAGATGAGGACAATAGTCCGAATAATCCAAATAATGCAAATTATCAAGCCTCATCTAAAAAATTCAGAGAAAAAAGCAATAAACATTTCTGTGATTTCTAAATATTTTTGAGACTTTGCCTTTGGGATTACCGTCATAGATCTTTTGTGAATGTTACCTTTTTTCCATCTTCACTAATCATCAATTCTTCAAGTGATTGGAAGCGAATAATGGTCCGTTTGATTTTATTGAATAAGGCTCGTTCCCAGTAAATTCGACCAGCATTGGGAGGGAGGTATTTGTAGATGACAGGATTATCTTTATTTTTAAAGAATTCTTCTTCAACAAACATAACCTGAAAAAGAAAAAAAAATAGAATTAGATATTTAATAAAGTAAAGTATCCAGTGGCCAGGTTAGCTCAGTCGGTAGAGCGTTCGGCTAGAAACCACAAGGTTCCTAGTTCGATTCCGGTCCCCGCCATGAGTATGAGTAGCACAGGGATTTGTGCGGTAAAGTAAGGATCTGATGGTAGGTGTTGCGCTCCACCTCAGATGCTAAAAACAATCTCCTTGGTCTAGCGCTATTGAAAAGGGGATAGACTCCCTCGCTGACTGGCTGATACCGACTTTAGCCCGCCACGACGACACGATGCAGTGGCCTATTGTCATATCAGCCAAACAGCGAGGGAGTCTATCCCCTTTTCATTAGTGCTAGACCAGAGAGATTGTTTTTTCATCTGAGGTGAAGCACTATACCTACCATCAGCTCTCCACTTTACTGCACAGGTCCAAGGTGTGCTACTCAGAGAAATGCCAAGATTGAATATTTTCAGGAGAATCAAAATATGGAAAAGGATTGTTTGGTTAAAATTCCAATGTACTTATATAATACAATTGTGGCGAGAGAAACCACGCACGTAGTGGTTCGAAGCATGCATGACTGTTTGGCGTGCAGAATAAGATCAGAGGTGAGTGGGGAGATTGAACTCACATCCCCCTGATCGTGAGTCGTGGCCTGACGCATGTGAATTAATAAACTGTGCAGAGTGGCCCGGATGTGAAGCCTTGTCGTGAGGATTGATGCGTGCTGATCAATGTCGCACGTGCTGCACGGACAAGTCAGAGTAAGGAGCCCGGATGAACACTGTAATTGTGTATTTAATGACCTGCCCTCACAAACCTGGCAGAAAGCCTGCAGTAGCATTTTGGCTGTCAGAGATCAGAGGCGAGTGGGGAGATTGAACTCACATCCCCCTGATCGTTAGTCGTGGCCTGACGCATGTGAATTACTAAACTGTGCAGAGTGGCCCGGATGTGAAGCCTTGTCGTGAGGATTGATGCGTGCTGATCAATGTCGCACGTGCTGCACGGACAAGTCAGAGTAAGGAGCCCGGATGAACACTGTAATTGTGTATTTAATGACCTGCCCTCACAAACCTGGCAGAAAGCCTGCAGTAGCATTTTGGCTGTCGTGACAAGTGGAAGAGAGAAAAAAAACAAGATATTTTGATAGTGTTGGTGAGAAGAGTGCAGCATTGTTGGGAGAGATTGTTTCAGACTGAACACTTGGTCAGTTGGGAGGGTAAAAGCGTCGGACTTAACTGTGCCCCCCCCCCCCGAGAATATTCTTATTAGAACAATATAACAATATACAATGGAATTAAAATAATGAAGTAAGAAAATAATCAGCTAAAGGGGCGAATAGTTGAAGGCGTGAAGAGTGAGTGAAGGCAGACCAGAGTGTATGGAGATGAAACGTGATGAAGGCCTAGTTAGCCTATCCAAGAAAAGCAGCCTTTCTTTCTTTCTGTCTTTCCTCTCCCAAAGTTTGACAGCTGACAGGCGAGAGAGTCATAAGTTTACTAAATCTGATTCTGTTATTATAAATATTCTTTCTATCTCTCTTTACATTAATGACTACTATAGATTGCCACAGCCAAAATAGATATTGTTGGTAAGAGTTGCACGAATTTATTTTTAATCAGCACAGGTTGCATAGATTCCACTATCCAAGTGTCAACTGCCCTGGTCTCCCAAACACTAAGCTTAAGTAGGCAGCTCTCTCTAACTGCCTTCCTCAAGGTGGCTGTTGATTGCTCAATGCAAATTATCAACTAGCACCACAGTTGATCTTCTTCAAACAGGCAATTTACCGAGAGTAGATAACTCTGTTATCCTAACACAGGTTACCAGGGATCTTAATTTAAGGGTCGTTTTCACACACAAAGAAACAAGTCCATATATAAGACCCACTATGTTACAAACAAGTCATCACTCCATTCTGACATGAGAGCTATAACATTACAATATTAAGTGATGTAATAACTTAAAAATAAGAATAACAAAGTTGAAACAGTGAATATGAACTTACTGTGGATTCCGTTACCAAGGATCTTAATTTAAGGGTCGTTTTCACACACAAAAAAAACGAGTCCATATATAAGACCCACTATGTTACAAACAAGTCATCACTCCATTCTGCTATAACATTACAATATTAAGTGATGTAATAACTTAAAAATAAGAATAAGAAAGTTGAAACAGTGAATTTGACCTTACCTCAACCATATATTGTTCCAAAATCTCTGAGAATTTCATCATCATTTGTCTATTAATGGCTTCTCTTGATCGAATATGTTGAAAATTGAGCAAGAGGTCAAAAGCAGCTTCAGCCGATCGAAGATTCTTGAAGGATTTGTCAATGAAACCCTTTGCTTCTTTCTCAATTGTATCGACTTCACGATTAAAATTCTCAATCAGAACTTTCCAACAAAATTTGTTTTCAAGTGAGAACGGATCAAAACTAATCTGGAATTGGTAAAAAGATAAAAAGTTGAAGAAATAAGTTTACTAATAAGGCCGTATTTGTGGTGTAATATCACAAATAGGCGTACGGTAGTAAAAGAAAAATGGACAAGAAGATTTGGTTAATTTTGTTTATTTAAGAAATAAACAAAACTGGAATCATTGAAATGATACTTCTTTATTCGCTTGGTGAAATGAGGGCAGGTGTAGGGTTGATTTGGTTTGTTTTACGGCATATCAACCTCAGTGGGTCATTTAATGCCGATAAAGTTTTGAAATAAATCAATTCTTAAAGGATAATACAATTTTTTTATAAATACATTTTTCTATTTAACCCATAGATGGGACCCTAACAGGTACTACCACTCCGGGTCTGGAGTGGACCAGGGAGCAATGGTGATGAAGGGGTGCTCCACATTCCCCAAACCTCCAGAACTGGAACCTCACCATCAGATAGAGTTTAACGTCATTCCCAGGACATGTAGACCTGCAGCCACCACCTTCTAGCATCCATATGATAAAAAGGGGTTGGAGATTGCCATAAGGGCAATAGGGTTGGGAAAATCATATAGGTGCTAGGGCTTGACGTGACCAGCCGATTGATCAGAGGGGGCCTCTCCAACCGCCCGTCTAGCCCAAGATAGGGCCAAAGTGGCTTAGGGTTGAAAGTCTGTTCTGACTGATGACTGGGTTCTGTGTGACGCAGGGTGTGGTGTGGCTCGGAGGTATGGCGGTTCCTTGATCTTGAACTGGTGAAGCAACGTTCTGTGTGATGGCTTGCAGTCAACTGCCTTCAACTTTAAGTGAGCTGTTTTTATAATTGTCAAGTAGGATCGAAAAAGGCCTTGAAAGGTTTTTGGGGGGAAATTTTGTGATTGGTTAAAAAAATGTTAAATAGAGAATATTTTGAATTGTTTATAAATTTTGTTTTTCAACCAGAAGTTTGATTGGAGCCTATGTGTAGAACGTTTGTTTTTTGTTCATTTCATTTAAGCTACTATTGGGTTAACATCCGGTTGATGTCAGTAACTTATGTTCTGTTTCGAAGTGTTTTGTTTTATTTTTTTAATTTGTTTTGTTGGTGAGTGGATGTATTGTGTTAGTAAAAAATGTGAATCAAGAGAGATATCTATTTCTGTTATAACAGTGGCGTAATGGTTATTGTTATAGGAAGTGGATTCAGCTACCAGAGTTCAAATCCTGAATAAGGTAGTTTGCATTTCTCATTATAATGGAGATTATGTAATTGTCTGTCTGTAACCGAAACTACATCACCACTGACATCACAATTTCCTTAGTTATTTAAGTTATATTCTCAATGATTATGAAATAGTCATTATTCAATCTTAATTAGTATCTTATTTATTAACAATGTCTCTATTAAAGTCTGACTGATTTAGATTTGCTGCAAAACTACCCATATTATTAATGCATTTAAAAGCTTGAAATATGTGTTAGATATCTCTAAGAAATAAAGATTTACATGGTAATAATTTGCATATTGATTTTAACAAAACTGGGATTAATAAATAATTATATATGATTTTTGGATGTTTGTTTTTTAGAAGCATTGTTGATAAAGTATATATTATATTTTTGCTTGAAGGCAATTACAATGCATGTATCGCATAAAATTCAATACTTTTTTTAATAGAAAATGAACTTGACAAGTGTAATCCCGGCAAAGGATCGCTCGGTGTGTAGAACATCGTACAGACTGTTTCGACTTTATACATCGCTGATGAGACTTAACGATATGGTCTTTGACTATGCCTGCAGAGGTCCCGGTTTTGATTTCTGTCAGAGGGAAGTCGTTAGTATACATCGCTCATGAGACTTAATAAAGTCGAAACAGTCTGTACGATGTTCTACACACTGAGCGATCCTTTGCCGGGATTACACTTCGGGTCAGAGTGAACCTGGGAGAAATGACAATGAAGGAGTGCTCCAAACTTCCCAAAATGGTAATCTGAACATTAGCTACATGAGAGTAACCTCCCCTTGTTTATTTCACTTTGAGGAAACCATATGTTTTGGTCGGCCATTTCTATTTCACCGTAATCAATACAACTGCATGTTTTAACATGAAAATATCATAAAATGTGTTCTTAATAACAATTAAGTTTATTTCAAATAATGCGCAAGCACAATTAAGAACACATTTTATGATATTTTCGTGTTAAAACATGTAGTTGTATTGATTCAAACAAATTCGTATTTTCAGTGTAGATTTACAGTGTAGAAAATGGCTGACCAAAATTTAACAGCTTCCTCAAAGTGAAATAAACAAGGGGAGGTCATTCTTATTTATGTAGATAATGTTCAGATTACCCCCAAAATTCTAGAATTGAAACCTCACCACTAGATCCAGTTTAGCATTATACTCAGGATGCACACACACACACAAAAAGAAAAGAGTTTACAAACATAAATAGCTGAAATACTTACCACACTTAAAGGTTTTACTAAACCATCCACTTTTAGAATAACATTCTCAATCTTCTTTGCGTCTCCTGTGACGGCTTTAAGCTCAGAACCAAAGATATTATAGAATTCATCCAAAACCTGAAATTTCAATAGAGTTTTCTAAAAGTCATGTCTTCAAAAGTCAATAAATAAGTGTAAATCTCCTCTCACATAATCTATATATATATAAAAGAAAGTTTGGTATGAACGTGTTGACTTATAACTCTAAAACTAGATGTTATTCAGATTCGAAATCTTGCATACACCTTGACATCCTTATAACTAAGAAAACACCAAAAGTCAATAAGAAGTAAATGGAAAATTTATTTTATTTTTAACACAGAACACGCATTTTTTTTTAAAAACATTCCAACATCGAAAACCAGCGTTAATATGTACCTCCTTCTAACGGTTATTTATTCCGTCTTTCCTTCATAGGTTGCTCTTGATGAAGACTGCTCTATTAAAATGGTTGAAACAGATTCTGTCAGCAAACTATTAACATCATTTGTTTTTTCTAAAAGTCATGTCTTCAAAAGTCAATAAATAAGTGTAAATCTCCTCTCACATAATCTATATATATATAAAAGAAAGTTTGGTATGTACATGTTGACTTATAACTCAAAAACTAGATGTTATTCAGATTTGAAATCTTGCATACACCTTGACATCCTTATAACTAAGAAACACACCAAATTTGGCTATTAATTTTTACTGATTAAGGGATATAATTAATTAATTAAACAAAAATCAAACGATTTGCGATAATCGTTGCATAGCTGCTGCTGCTAATATAAAAAAATTTGCTGGCTGCTGCCTATATCAGCCGTGATTTAAAATGGCACCGCTGCTGGTAATTTGAAGTTGACAAATTTGTGCCCTAATCATTTAAGCTTTGAATTTCTCGCGTATCACCAGTCTAATCTAGAAATATTTATTTGGTTAGAAAGAAAATAAAATAATCTTTCTAAATATGTAATTTGTATGCGGTTTTATCGATTAAATTATTTTTTTTACAGCGAAGTAAGTAACAATAATAAATGAAAACATTTAATTAAACGATTAATAATAACTCAACTTTGTTTTTATTATTAATACTTTCATTTTAGAATAAAATATATCCATTTTTAATTAGTATCAATTTTTTCGTATGTACAAAAGTGTTTTAGAAAAAAAAGAAAAAAGAAAAGAAAAAAAGAAATTGTAATACGAATAATTTTAAGTATTTAATTCTTCACATTTTATCGTTACATTTTAATACGGTAAAAAAGAAGGAATTAAATGGATACATTTCATTTCTACCATATGAAATCAACAGGCAAAGAAGCTCGCTTAAGAAACTATTCTTAAAATAAATGAATATTAAAATACACTAATTCCTAGCTTTGTTTATTGTTAAATCTTTAATAAAGTTTAGGAATGCATTTTAAAAAATAATATCTTAAATGTAAACAAAAAGAAAAAAAAATCCTAAAATAAACAAACATTCTACTATACAAATTCTTGGCGATTTTTTATTTTATTTGATAAATCATTTTCCTAATATTTTCTCCCTTACTCCTGATTTCTCCTCACTCACTCTCTTGTGTTCCTAATTTTTTTTAGTCCAATCATGGACCAGGTACTTTTGCTAGTTATCTATATATTAATACTCTTGTTCCTTAAATATATTTTCCTTCCCACCCGGGGGGTCGAGTGTGCTTCGAGTGTTCCTTTTCCCCAGGCAGCACCTGCCCCTTGACTTAAAGTGGCAGTGCTGGGTTTATTGCACAGCACATGAGGCGTCCCACTCGAGGGGGAATGCCGATGGGATCGACGCAATTTTTGTTAGCCCACATAAAAATGAGACCTTTGTGTCCAGCCCATACAAGTGGGGTATGAGGCAAATACCTACTCTTGTTCCTTAATCTTCCAACCGTTATCAACTTGCAACACCCTCTGGGTTTGAGTTTGAGTTTTGTTTAATGGCATATCAATCTCTGTGGGTCATTTAATGCCAGAAAAGTTTATTATGGATTTCAGTCTTTAAAGTAGTGGTTTTATGGAGGTATTCGGTTATGTTTTGTTATATCTTGTTGAAAAGGTTGCTTTTTTTTAGAAAATTTAAAATGTTTTCACGGTAACATTCTCTGGTTAAAAATAAGACTGTCCAAATCAACCAACATGAAATGCAAAAATGTAAATCCTGATTATCTAGTGTTGCTTATCCGCCAAATTCATATTTCTTATGAGCTGAATAATGAATCATTCTGTTTTTATTATAAAGAAAGAAATTGTTAAATACAAATAGAAATCTACAATTTATCTCAAAGAGCAAAGGCGTAAGATGGCGGATAATATTTATTATCAACTACCATGGAATTTTCACATGGATCAAGCTAGTTATTCTATAAATACATTAAAAACTCTTCTGCCCTTTCATTTTAACATGGTCAATGATTTTATTCTGATAAACAAAGCCACTTACCTGTGTGATATCAAAAAGATCTTGACATATTGTGGACATATAGTCAGTACGCTCAAATAACTTTTTCCGATCAAACTCCCAACGTTGATCCCGGCCAGACGCTTCAATTTTGGCTCGAATGTCAAAATACGAATCTTTCCAAATGTTAAGCATATCCTTGGCATCCATTGTTATTTTCTTTACATCTTCTCGGCTCAATCTGTTCGGAAAACAAGAACTATTAGAATCCAAGGAGGGATAAACTCCGCTACTTATAAAGCATTTAATACAAACTACAGTGTAGTAGTAAGCAAACAAACACGGTCGGACTTGCAGAAGTTTTATTCTACATAGAATACAG
The DNA here is from genome assembly GCA_023376005.1 of Doryteuthis pealeii. Lineage (NCBI taxonomy): Eukaryota > Metazoa > Mollusca > Cephalopoda > Myopsida > Loliginidae > Doryteuthis > Doryteuthis pealeii. The sequence goes on along the minus strand of CM042176.1, from coordinate 25,918,068 downwards.
TGGTAGATTTTTGACCAGTTTATATAGTTACTAGCAAATGTACCCGTCAATGACCGGACTATATATAAAGATTGGACCATAAATAGGCGAAAGACTCCGAGCTGAAAGACTTAGACTGCGATTTTGTTCACTTAAATTAAACTGCTTGTATAACTATAATAGAAAGCAGGCAGCACAAATCGGTTGATTTTGGTTTAATTAATTAATTATATTCCTTAATCAGTAAAAATCAATAACCAAATTTTGTGTGTTTTTTAGAAGGATATTAAGGTGTATGCAATATTTCAAATCTGGGTGATGCCCCGTTTCGGAGTTATACATCGACACGTACATACCAAACTTCTTTTTATATATAGATTAGAAGGGTAGGGGAGGTAACTCAGTTACCTATTACATACAGTTACTAGAAATTGACTTTATTTTATTATAAATGTGGTGTGTGTGTGTGTGTGTGTGTGTGCGTGTGCATGCGTGCGTGCGTGTGTGTGTCACAGAATTTACATCATCACAATTCCCATAGTTATATTTTTATATGCATTCTTATTTAGTTTCCTTAATCTTTCAGATTTAATAAATCTCATTACATTAAAATTTAAATATATTGAAGTAAGTCAGACAGTCAACAATTGGTTTGAGCAATGTGACTGGCCAAGCATAACTGCACCAGTGTCAAGACAACTGGTATTTATGGGAATTCAAAACAGTCCACCCATGCATTTGGGTGAGTCCATTCCCTGAGTCCTGATTGGCTGCTTGGTTTGTAGGGCCCTCTGAGGCTCCATAAATCCTGCCACTTTTCAGTGGTCTTTACGGCATCTCAGAATCGTATTCAGTTACGACTGTTTGCCGTCTTGTCTTGCCAATTCGATGGTAATTGGACTTAGTATTCTATAAAATACTTGTACTTGGTGGAGGGTACATTTTTGCTAGTGTGCGTGTAGACACACACAAATATATAACAACAGTTTGCTATATGTATATAAAGTAAAGGCTAGTGAAGACAAAGTCAACGGCGCTCGTTAAGTTAATTATTCGTCTATGCAATTTTAAAACCAAGACTGGATTTGAAAATTGCATAAGTGAGAAACTGACAGTAACCAAGTGATGTTGACTTCATGTCTTACATACATATATAATCAGCCAACCAGGTGCTCGGTAGAGGGTTTTACACTCGTCCATAATCAATAAAAGCCATTTATTAGAACTATTAGAATTCAAGGAGGGATAAACTCCGCTACTTATAAAACATTGGGTTACTTAAAGGAAAGTAATACAATGTAGAACATTCGGTAGGAAAATAACAGACAAGTCAATTGGTAACATATAACATATCATCATAGGAAATGGACTTGGTCATTGAAGTTAAGCAGTGAGGAGCCTGTTCAATACTTAATTGGGTGACCACTTTAGCAACCACAGATACTGTAAACAACCCAAGTCCTTTGTTTATCAAAAATGACTTGATTCAGCATTAAATGACCCAAAAAGGGTTGATATGCCCTAAAACAAAACAACCAACCAACCTGAGTCCTTTGTTTATCAAAATGACTTGATTTGGCATTAAATGACCCAAAAAGGGTTGATATGCCATAAAACAAAACAACCAACCAACCTGAGTCCTTTGTTTATCAAAATGACTTGATTTGGCATTAAATGACCCAAAAGGGTTGATATGCCATAAACAACGAAACCTATCTATCAATCTATCTAACTATATTATGGCTAAGTCACAATGAAAGTTCCGGTTTCTGCCAGATCTCTGAAGTTAAGCAGCGCTGAGTCTGTTTAATACTTAATTGGGTAATCACTTAAGCAACCACAGGTTCTGTAAACCATCTGAGTCCTTTGTTTATCAAAAGTGAGTTGATTCAGCATTAAATGACCCAAAAAGGTTTGATATGCCGTAAAACAAAACAATCAACCAACCTAAGTGTACATGCAACAAATGAATCAGTAAAGCAAAATTTTTTAATATCAAATACACAAATGAAAAAAAAAATTCAGACCAAGTAACCAATAAGCACCCCAGCTGGGAGCTGTTTTGAAAGGAACACCTTTTGCTCTTCACCGTAAACTCCCGGTCACTTGTTTACAAACAACAGACTTTTTTTTTTGCATTGCTGTAAGATTTTTTAAAAGTTTGTTTATGTATATTTACAACCCAAAGGCACGTTTTTATACTAAAATAGTTTTTGATGTTAATAAAAAAATTAGTTATTTCATGTTGTTGTTAATTCAATAGGAATTTTTTTAAATTTAAAAAACTTTAAATGAAAGACGTTTTTATATTAAAGACTCATTTTTATATTAAAATAGGTTTTATTTAATCAGAAGAGAAATGCAGATATGTTTATTTAAATGAAAATAGTTTTTATTTACAAAATATTTTTTATGTTTATTTAAATAAAAGAATGTTGGGACCAAGTAACCAATAAATAACTATTTTTTTAAAAATTAAAATCGAAAACTATTTTAGTATAAAAACGTGTCTTTGGGTTGTAAATATACATGAACAAACTTTAAAAAAAATCTTACAGTGAAATTCTAATGCAAAAAAACATCATCTGTTGTTTGTAAATAATAGGGTGCTTATTGGTTACTTGGTCCAAAAATTCTATTTGCAAAGCAGATAAATAAATAAAGTCTTACTCAAACAATTTGCGGATATTGATAACTCTGACAACCCTCTCTGCAAGTTCCCATGCGATCCTCTCCATCAGCGGCACCATTCTTTCATCTTTGTTGTAGTGACGAGAGATGATCCAGACCATTCTCAGAGCATTCATCATAGATGGAATTGTATCGGAAACTATTCGGAACGAGGCGCCATGGGCAATGTTCTTGAAGTGCCGCTCGAGTGTCGAGAGAAAACGGACATTATCTTTAGCCTCCACATAGAACTTATGCAAATCAGCCAACATGTCTTCATGAACGTTCTCGATCGTTTGGTACAGATCCAACAATTGCTTCACCTGGGGAAGATGGAGTTGTTCGACAAGTGCACTTAAAGCAGCGTTTCTCTCCCTCCAGAAATCAATCTCGGCTAGCGGACCTTTCCCCTGGGGTTCCTTCTTTATTTGATTATTCATCGCCTCTTTGACTTTGACCATCCATTCTCCGCATGTGTTGGTCAACAGCTCTGCAAAATCTTTGTCGTTGAGAAGCTCAGCTGGATCAGAATTGAGGTTGTATTTTTCAAAACCCTTGCTCATCTCAAGCCGAACTTCGCCTTCTATCTGGTATATTGTGCGGGAGATGCTGGAAGTAAACTTCTTCATAGCCACCAGAAATTCATCTTTCATGATTCCAAGAGCAACAGCATCCATTTCTGTTTGATCATCTTCTGTGACTAGTTGGCTGCCCCTTCTCGCTTCAGTGCTCAGCTGTAAGCTGGTGGAAAATGACAATCGAGGTAGGTACACCTGATAGGTAAAAGATAAAGATATCATTTAAAATGGTGAAATCAAGATTTTTTTTTTTTACAGAAAATGCAATAATTCAATATCTAATAATGTGAAATCTATACAAGACAATCGAGGTAGGTATACCAGATAGGTAGAAGATAAAGACATAACGGTAATTCCATGTCAAATCATCCAGAAAAAATACATTTGTTACCCACATCATTCAATTTTTCTGAAATTTTGTCCAAGTGTAAAAAGTAAAGTAAAGTCGTCGGGGCAGCCTAAAGTCGGTATCAGCCAATCAGCGAGGGAGTCTATTCCCTTTTCACTAGCGCTAGAAGTGACAAGGAGATTGTTTTTGCATCTGAGGTGGAGCGCCATACCTACCATCAGCTCCTTACTTTACCGCACAGATCCCTGTGCTCCTCATAACGCTGAGTTGGCAAGGGCCAGGAACCTTGTGGTTTCTAGCCGCACGCTCTACCGACTGAGCTAACCCGGCCCTTAGTGTAGACTATGTTAAATTTAGACAATCCCCAAAATTTGAGGTTCCAATTCAAAAAATTGGTGGAGTTATGTTGATTAATAGCTCTCCAAATTTGGGGGGTGGGGGTTCGCGAAAAATTGCAATTTTTTGCAATCAATTTTTGTCTGTAAAACGAGTTCTATCTTTTTGGTACAAATAATGTTCAATATAGGTAAAATGATAATAGAAAAAAAATTGTCATAGATGCAGTGCCACATCGGGATATTGATCTTGCTATGAAAAATCAGAAATCATCAATAAGTTAAAATTGGTTAAATTTAAGACTTTTTTGATAGAACGTTTGGATTTCTTATGCCAAGATGCTTTTATAAACTAATTTTTAGGAGTAGGGAAGCTCTAGAACTCAATTTAAAAAATTAATTAATAAAAAAAAATAAGACAAATTAATAAAGAATAAAACATAAAAAGACAAATAAAGGAAAAATACAAACAAGAAGAATAAAAAGAAACAATTCAAAAAAATAATATATAAAGAATAAAAGATAATAAAACAAATATATAGAAAAATAATTTTTATTACTCTCTACGGAAGATAGGCTGCCAGCCCAGACTTCTTGGTATCATTAGCTCCTTCCCCGAAAACATGCACAGCACAGTTTGCTTTAATGGTGCAACATCCGAGGCATTCCCAGGATTAAAGCAGGGCTGTGTCCTTGAACCTATGCTGTTCGGGATATTTTTCTCCATGCTTTTCCAGTATGCCTTCAAGGATTGCAGTGAGGGAGTCTACATACACACCAGAGCTGATGGCAAGTTGCTCAACATCGCTCATATTAGAGCTAAGACCAAAGTAACGAAGGTCTTCATATGGGAAATGTTATTCGCCAATGATGCAGACTTAACATCACACACTGAGCACTGCCTGCAACAGCTTGTCAGTCGACTCACGCATGCTTGCAAAGAATTCGGACTAACCATAAGTCTAAATAAGACAAAAGTCATGGCACAAAGTGCAGACACCCTCCCGAACATTTTCATCAACGGGTGCAGCCTGGAAGCAGTGGAGAGCTTCAAGTATCTTGGGTCCACCATTGCCAACTCAGTCTCCACTGACAGTGAAGTCAACTGTAGAATCGCGGCAGTTATGGCCAAACTGAGCCAGAGAGTCTTGGACAATTCCAGCCTTACCAAGAGAACCAAACTGCATGTCTACAAAGCATGCATTATCAGCACTCTCCTCTACAGTAGCGAAACCTGGATCACATACACATGCGATGAGAGGAAACTGGAAAATTTCCACCTCAGATGCCTACGCCACATACTATGCATACGTTGGCAGGACAATGTGCCAAACACAGAAGTGTTGGAACAAGCAAACATGAACAGCATGCCCACCATCATCTGCATGAGATTCCTGCATTGGCTTGGCCATGTCAGGAAGATGGACAAAGGCCGCATCCCCAAAGACCTACTGAACGGCGAATTAGCAGAGGGCACCCGACCAGTAGGGAGACCACGCCTGCGCTTTAAAGATGTCTGTAAGAAAAACATGAAGACATGCCACATTAACACTAGCACATGGGAGGCGTATGCTAAAGACCATGCGACCTGGTGATTCCTCGTTAGTCAAGGAACGAAAAGGAGTGAAAAAGAGAGGAAAGAAGCCGCCTCAGAAAAGAGAGCCAAAAGGAAGGAGTGACAACAGCAACTCCAACAAGCATCACTGTTTGTTTGCAGTCACTGCTCCAGAGACTGCCATTCTAAAATTGGTCTGTTCAGCCACTCACGCGGTTTCAGATAAAAAAAATGTTTTTTAAATGGACACTACTCCATAGTCTTTAGTAGACGGACAGATGCCAACAACAATATAAATAATTTTTTTTAAATCCCAGGCAATTCCAGGTAGCTCTGCTTGTATATAATAAAACAATGACGTCTATTATCAATAAAAATCGTCAGGGTGGCCTAAAGTCGGTATCTGCCAATCAGTGAGGGAGTCTATCCCCTTTTCACTAGCGCTAGACGAATGAGATTGTTTTTGCGTCTGAGGTGGAACGCCACACCTACCATCAGCTCCTTACTTTACCGCACAGATCCCTGTACTACTCATATGCTAAGTTGGCAAGGGCCAGTATCGAACTAGGAACCTTGTGGTTTCTAGCCGAACGCTCTACCGACTGAGCTAGATATAATGTTGAGAAATAACCTGTAGAAGTTATCCTCCAGATATAGAAACAATATGATACTCACCATAGCAGTGGGGTTCTAACTACCGTCGAGTTAGCAGATGAGAACAACAGGCAAGCTGTAACTTAAATACAGTCCTTGCATGCTGCTGGCATAATGCAAAGTGATGGCTGAAGAGTGGGTACTTATCCATGTTCTTACTCACCCTGAAATCCAACAGCCAATCAGAACTCAGGAAATGAACTTGCCTGAGTTCATAATGGAACAATCCAAAGCTCCATATAAGCCACCTACCAAACTCTAGTTTTAGTTTTGCATTCATCTTGTAACAGAGTTGAACACTTTACACAAAATCCAACATAACCAAAGCTAGGTAACCAGTCTAGGAGAAGGAAAAACTCTGATTTGACTCACATTATTGATGATTTGATCCAGCATAACAAGTGTGTGCCCATTGAGCAATCCATATTCAAAATGCTCTGGAAGAATTTCCATTTCCTCATAACTCTGGGGCATGGGCACCACCCCTTGTTGGGTACGGAGAAAATATATACAACTGTAAGAAGCATATTTACTAGGCAGGTGCTCATAGTGCATAAATAAATATTCCTGTTCCACTTTCTGGATAATGATCTTCTGCAATTAGAAAAGGAAAACATTATAAAATATTATCAAAAATACTAAAATGATATACTATATATATATATATATATACACGCAAACAAAACAAACCCCACAAATAACACACACACACACACACACATATTAATGTACATGTACAAAGCACACACACTATAAATAACACACACATACATTAATGTACATGAAATAGGCATACACGCAAACAAAACATACCCCACAAATAATACACACACACACATATATTAATGTACATGTACAAAGCACACACACTATAAATAACACACACATACATTAATGTACATGAAATAGGCATACACGCAAACAAAACATACCCCACAAATAACTCACACACACACACTCATGGTGTTAAGACTGACCAAATACACCGCACACACACACAACAGGTTACAGGCCACCTGATAGATAGTAAATTCACACACCCGCACCCATAAACAATCAAGCAATATCTGGAATGTTAGTCTCAGACACATATCAATAAAAAAGAGATCAGATGATCCTGTTAATAAACAAACAAAAAAAAAATAAATAAAATAAAATAAAATAAAAATAAAACCTTGCTTAGAGGCGAATCAAATCTGGAATAATAATTAAAATAAAATAAAAAGAAATGATCAGACACACAGACATAAGCACCACACACACACACATACGCGTACATTTACACAAACAAGCATGCACACTTACACACACAAACACACACATAAGCAAGCACCCCAACCATACACATACACACACAGAATTTGGAAGATCCAAGACAGAATGAATCTAGCAGCCGCTAAGACAACTTCAGTTCCAGTATTCTTCTGATGATGGGAATTTTCATCCCAAAATATTAAGGAATAAAATGACAGGTTAACAAAAAACATCATAGTTACCTTCTTTTTTCTTTACACCCGCATTGTGACAGCCTTCAAAACCAACCAACAAACCATATATACATATATATATATATATATATATATATTATTAAAAATGGATACAAAAGAAACCTACTCGAGTTTCACCATAAGGATCTTCAGGGTTAAATCCACTGAATTAATCGAGGTACCGATTAATTGCAGCCGATCACACGTGTGTTCACTGTATAAGTGTGATCGGCTGCCATTAAGCGGTACCTCAATTAATTCAGTGGATTTAACCCTGAAGATCCTTATGGTGAAACTCGAGTAGGTTTTTTTTTGTATCCATTTTTAATAAATTTGCTCTACTTCATATTGAGCACTTTGTATTTGTTATATCGCTGACTTAACCCCTGAAGTTTGCACCTCCAACAATCGTGCCCATTTTCACCGGTAAGCCACCTTTTATCTTTATAAATAAATATATATATATATATATATATCATATATGGCTTGGCTTTGTAAACAAAGATTAAGGGGATGGTCCACATTGTATGTAGGCATGTTATCTTATACAACTATGAGGAGTGAAAGATTGAATAAATCTGACAAAATATGGTTGAGAGTAGAGGAAAATGTGGATATAACAACACAAAACGACTATGTTCAATTGATATTTTGCCTCATAATTGGTTGAGGCTTCCTCAGAAATTTATTGATTTAAGTGCTTGTACATTCTGTTTTTATAGTGAAAGGGTAAATGGAGAGAAAAAGGGCGATGGATTATTGGTGGGTAGTCTAGGAGAATGAGAAGAAATTCAGGAGAGCTTGGCATGTGTGTGTGGTCTTGTATCTCCTGGACGAGTAAAATTTAAAACAAATTGTGTAATCTCAGTAGATGACGGGAGACTATTTTCAGTTGAAGCTTCAGCAAGGCTCTGTTGAGATCAAAATTTGGACATCCATGCAACTTCACATTGTCACACCTCTTCCAGCACAACACCTAACATAAGTTCTTATGGTCAATGACCATAAGGACGATTGGTCATGTCTCTTCTCCGATTAAGAAATTGACTTTGTGTTGCATCCTGCTTGTGCGGGGGTGTTGTAAATATATATAATCATTAAAGATCTAGTCAAATATTTTATTCGATTAGAATTCTTTTTATGAAATTATTCTTAAGTCTAAGATTATAATTTCTAAAGTTCAACCGTTCCTCATTTTGTCAGGGTTGTGTAAACTTGGTAGTGTCAGAGCGATGCCTTCACTTCCTGGTAAACAGGTCTGGCACCCAGGGGCACAACCCAGGTAAAAAGGCTCTGGCAAAAATCCAAAGGGCGTTTCATTCATCATCAGGAGTCAATGGATTTTGGTGTACTTGTCACTGCGTCTGAAACTACTTCCGACCAGAGAAATCAGGTCACTTCCTTGGTACATACTGCTAGTAGAGTGACTAAGTTTACACTGTAAATATAGCAAGCAAAACGGTGCAATCAGGCTCAAACTTCTACCACTTGACCACAATAGTGCCAACTATAAGCATAAGCAGAACAAAGATGAAAATGTTATGGCATAAGTGTGGATAATTTTTTACTGTTCTCTCTCTCTCTCTCTCTATATATATATATATATATATATATTTTCAGGTTGAGCACTCTGTTTAGAAGGGACTAATTGCGAAAATTCACCGCTTCGGCACAAAGCTAGTCCCACTTGTTTACAAGTTAGAGACCTCTGGTGAGTTTATTTCCGGTTTAGGAAATATAGCGATTATTCTGCCTTCTATACTTGGCAGCTGTTTGTGGACCCATCGGTAAGAGACTTGACGAGCGAAAGTTCGTTCGGGTCTCGAACCCGACCAGAGGTAGCTGCTGAAAAATAAGTATAGCTGCACTGATGAGGGGTAAACCCCGAAACGCGCGTCTGTAGATTGCTTTATATATATATATATTGGCAAACAAAGGCATCTGCTTTCCCTGACCAGATCATAACACAAACTTAAGAAACATCTTTGATATGTTATTTTTAAAATAGTTGTAGTGAACAGTGAATAATTTATTTCTCTATGGACTAATTAAATATGCATTTAATAATTATGTGTTATTATGTAAATTAGCAGCTTTAAACAAATTGTCAGTGATATGGAAATCCGATCTCGCTGACAAATTAAAGCAAAAATTCTTCCAAGCTGTAGTTGTATCAGTGTTACTGTACGGCTGCACTACCTGGACTCTAACAAAGCGCCTGCAGAATAAGCTAGATGGGACAGTATCCAATTTTGAGTAGTTTAATGGGTTCATTACTCCCATTTCATGCTGACCATTAGTTTCTGCGGGCTATGAATCACTAACTGGAAAAGTGGTAAGGGTAAGACTTATACAAGGCACCTTTTAGTTTATGCCACTGGCCAAGACGGATGACACGGTAAGCGCTCCGACATTCTTCAAGTCTTTTAATTCTTTGTTATCCTGTTGTTAAATGTTATTTGTTTTTCCTTGTACAGTTTCACGATGTTTATTAAATAAACTTAATGACATCAGTAAAGAAGCATTCTGTCATCCCTTTCTTTGGGACCAGTAGGCTTAAGAAATTGTAAATGCCGCTAAACAGACCAGTTAATTATGTCTTATTTTTATATAGTCATTTTTGTTTATAAAAATTAACTACAACCACAGTATTCAATTCAGAGTAGTTTAATGGTTTTAATACCATTTGGTGCCGACCACTGGTTTCTGAGGTTTATCAGAAAAGGGTAAGGGGCCAAGCCCAGAGTCTTTATGCCACTGGTCGGATAGGCGACAACGGTAAGAGCTTTCACATTTCTTTGAGGATTTTCTATTTCTTTGAAAAGTACTTTCTGTTATCCTTTTATTGAATGTTATTTGTTTTTCCTTGTACAATTTCACAGTGTATATTAAATAAACTTAATGACATTAGTACAGAAGCATCCATTTTTTCAAAAAACATTTTACTTTTTTCTATTTCTTCTTTGGCATTGAGGACTTTTCCTTTGGCATCAGTCTTCATAAAGGAAATTGCTGAAAATCTAACCAGTTATATCAATAATGCTTTCTGCATTACCTCTCATTAACTCATTTTGGTCAGTTTGATGTACAGCCATGATCAGGTCAGTCAGCTTGTAACTCTTTACTAGTGAGTAGCAAGTAGAAAGGCCAAATAAACATGGAGAGATGGATAGCCAGTGGTCACCCAATCAATAACAAACTTTAGGAGTCCAATTGACCTTAGTAAACAAACAAATGGTTAGTTTCTGGCACTAGAATCACTTGGATGGCTGCATTAGTCAGATGTACAGGAAAGAACTGCCACCATATCTCTCCAATGCCAGAGGCTTCTTCTTCTTCTTCATATGGCATCAACCTCTGTGAAGTCTTCAAAATCTGTGAAATTGAAAGCAATTCAGTTATTTCCATTGCCAGTAGATGAAATGAACTGGGCAGTAAAATTTGCACCCAATGGAAATAACCTGACCTCAAACCTAGTTGGATTAAAACCATTTCATTACTCTCTCACAAAAGGTTCGTTCTTTGGATACCAATCAAATGTCACTCTACTCTGGTTCGCTTCCAACATGTGTCGCCTCAAGTCTGCCATCTGTCACTTATGTTCACACTAACTTATGAAGCAACAGCAATATTATGGTTAGGTTTGGTTTGTTTTACAGCACATCAACCTCAGTGGGTCATTTAATGCCGATAAAGTTTTGAAATAAAGTCATTCTTATAGGAAGAAAAATAGACAGGGAAAATAAAGATTTAACTCAACTAGTTTTTGTTGAGGGTGGGCCAAAAAGAAGCCAATGCAACACCTTTTCACAGGCTAAACTTTCTCTTTGCAAACACTGACTTCTTCTTCTTCCTTTCCTTCATCGTCGTTGAATCCTCTAGCAACTACCGTTTCTGCACTCCCTGCTTCTGGGTGTTTCCTTCTATTTATACACAGGTCTGCTTCTATCATCCCGGCGTCTGTGCTTCACACATGGGACTGTCAACTCAATCCCAGTTGCCGGAATGCCCGCAGCTATCATCCAGGCATCTGGTGTTCACATATGGGACAGTGGCATCTCGATTCCGGTGCCCGCGCCAAAGTGTCGCCTTTTCGCATTCTGAAGGACACGGGTTCGATCCTAGGTCAGTCCTACACGCCAGGCAAAGCCTAGCCCGCTTCCTTCGAGAATACAGCAAGTTTTAATGCCCGCCACTCAACTCGTGTTCTCTGTCACAATTCTTGATGGATACTCAATTTGTTTTATAAATATATTTTTATATTTAATCCATAGATTGGACCCTAACAGGTACTACAACTCTGGATCAGAGTGGACCAGGGAACAATGGTGATGAAGGGGTGCTCCACATTCCCCAAACCTCCAGAACTGGAACCTCACCATCAGATAGAGTTTAACGTCATTCCCAGAACATGTAGACCCTCAGCCACTACCTTCTAGTACTCATATGATAAAAAGGGTTGGGGCTTGCCATAACGGCAATAGGGTGGGGCAATCATATAGTTGCTAGGGTTTGACATGACCAGCCGATTGATCAGAGAAGGCCTCTCTGACCGCCTGTCTAACCTAAGAAAGAGCCAAAGTGGAGTATTGCAAGTCATGGACTGCTCTCAACCACCTGGGTTCTATCCTTAAGCATCACGGATCGTCACCCACGGCCAACAGGTGGCCCCATTGGGGGAGTCTTACCCCTCTGCAGAGGAGCAGTCGGTGCATTATAAGCCGAAAGGGTGGAGCAATATTATGGACTTAAACATGTGCAGGCACAAAGATCACATTGCAAATGGTTGCTAACACAACCAGCACATGAAATAGTTTAACTGTTATGTATCAGGTATGTGTAAAGTATCACAGATATCAAAGATCTTTTTCAAAGTCTGTAATTACATTTTTGTCTAAAACAGAATAAATTTACTTTATCTCTGAATGTTTGAGATGAGGCTTGATGATTAGTATTATCTGCGTTATTCAGACTATTATCCCCATCTTCATTGTTATTTGTACAATGTTTCAGCCGATATGCCCTCCAGCCTTCTTCAGGGGACTAAATAAAGGGTTAGGTTCAAAGTTCCGTGATGGCTCCCGATTACAACAAGAAAGTTCCCGAGGTCGAAAAGAAGGTTCCCAAGTCCGAGAAGGTTCCTGAGTCCGATAAGAAATACCTAAAGAAGGCCGGAGGGCATATCGGCCGAAACATTGTACAAATAACAATGAAGATGGGGACAATAGTCCGAATAACACAGATAATACTAAATTTGCTTTAATTATAGAAGAGAATTGGACTGTTTTATAATAAAAAATTACTTTTAACACTTTTATATTATTACCCAATATTTGATGAAAGTTTAATTGGCATTAATATTGTGTATACATTCTTTTCTTTCAATATCTCTATCAGGTCGTATCAGGGTTTTTCTTAGTATTAGGCTGGGTATCTGCTTTCTTCATTTAGGGGGTGTCTCTCTCTGGGTTCGCTTTTTGTGTTCTTTAATTAGGAAACAATACAGAGACACTTGTGCATACACCTTTTTATTTCCCGGATTCATTCTTAACCCACATGTGTGTGGGAAGAAACAGCAGAGACAGAAATTCATGTCTTGTCCAAATGGGCAACTGGCCTCAACTCTACTAAATTATAATTCTACTTTTCCACCATCACCTGGTCATGTGATCCTCTTGTTGTATACCTCTTTTACTTTTCTTCTTATCATACTTATCTTCTTCAATGCTGTCTCTTCTAGGATGGACTAATCCACTCTTTCTCTGAATTTTTTTAGAAGAGGCTTGATAATTTGTATGATTTGGATTATTCAGACTATTGTCCTCATCTTTATTGTTATCTCCACTATTTCTCTGAATTTTTGAGATGAGGCTTGATAATTTGGATTATTTGGATTATTCGGACAATTTTCCCCATCTTTATTGTTATCTACCCTATTTCTCTGAATTTTTGAGATGAGGCTTGATAATTTGTATGATTTGGATTATTCAGACTATTGTCCTCATCTTTATTGTTATCTACACTATTTCTCTGAATTTTTGAGATGAGGCTTGATAATTTATATTATTTGGATTATTCGGACTATTGTCCTCATCTTTATTGTTATCTACACTATTTCTCTGAATTTTTGAGATGAGGCTTGATAATTTGGATTATTTGGATTATTCAGACTATTGTCCTCATCTTTATTGTTATCTACAAAATTTCTCTGAATTTTTGAGATGAGGCTTGATAATTTGTATTATTTGTATTATTCAGGCTATTGTCCCCCTTCTTTATTGTTATCTACACAATGTTTCGGCTAATGTGCCCTTCGGCCTTCTTCGGGTGTTTCTTGTCAAATTCTGGAACACCTGTTGAACTCAGGAGCCTTCATGTTGTAATCGGGAGCCTTCACAGAATTTCGAACCAAACCCTTTATTTAATACAGGGGGGGTAGACTGTTCTTCATTTCGTTAAACATATCAAGGTACAAGTGTTAAGCTGTGTTAAGTATTCTATGTTAACATCGCTCTTGGCCAGGATTGAACCTGCAGCCCAGGAGTTGAGTTAATAGTTCTATGTGACAATCATCTCTGGGCTGCAAGTTCAATCCTGGCCAAGGGAAATAGTAACAAAATTCTGAATCTATCATCATAGTTCGCAGGTGTATAATTGTGAGTGGTGGGTAAATGAAGTGATCAATAAGTAATGGGGGGGGGGTATAAGAAATTTCTACTTACTGTCTGTGTCTTGACCTCTTCAACAGACTCCTCTGCTACCACTTCCTCTCCATCAACTAATAAATCTTTCTTTTTTTCATCAGCTTTTTGGCCTTTGAATAAGAAGGAAAAACAAAAGATTAGTGAATACTGTTGGTTCCAGTTTTTGTAAAATGACCTTTTATTTTAATTATTGTCCTAATGATATTAATTCCATTCAGATCATGCCCTGCTAGCAGGGCTTAGAATACACTGACTATATCCCATGCAGAAGGGTAAGACCCCTCATTTTTTGGTAATCAGAACATTAGCTACATAAATGAGAGTAACCTCCCCTTGTTTCTTTCGCTTTGAGGAAGCTGTCTGTTTTGATCGGCCATTTTCATTTCACCGTAATCAATACAACTGCATGTTTTAACATGAAAAATATCATAAAAATGTGTTCTTAATAACAATTAAGTTCATTTCAAATAATGCACACTTTGTGTTATTTTTCGCGTAAAAACATATAGTTGTATTGATTCAAACAAATTTGTATTTTCAGTGTAGATTTATGATGAAATGAAAAATGGCCGACCAAAATAGACGGCTTCTCAAAGTGAAAGAAACAAGGGAGGTTACTCTCATTTATGTAGCTTATGTTCAGATTACCCATTTTTTTTCTCTCTCCCTGCCAGGAAAGGAACTGTTGGATTTAATCTTGGGTATAGTTATTTTCTCAGCTTAACTTTGATGTGGCACAAGGCCAGATGTAGGGGGGCACCCAGTGAGAATCAAACTCACTATCAATGGTCTGTGAATTTAGCCTGCTGACCATTACACCATGAGAAGGCCCTTTAATCTTGGGTATATATATATATTTACCACACCCTCTGCACGAGCAGGATGTGACACAAGGTCAATTTCTTAAGCGGAGTTAAACAGGTTTGAACTCAGAGTTTTCTTTCTCCTAGACCAGTTGCCTAACCAAGGTTAAAGAGCCTAGTCTGCCCTACTTTTTACCCATAGCTGGAGGGAGAGTAGGATTCATACCTTTCCCAAGGGTATTAGCGCTAAGTGAAATGCAATTACCACGTCCAGGATTTGAACTCGGGGCGACGAGTCCATTTCCCATGACTTTAACCATTACACCACACTCTTCTTTGGTATAAGACATAAACAGAATCGTCACTTCTATTTATAGACTTTACCAGCAGTGAGAGAAGCAGCAGCAGCAGCAAGCAGCTTTCTGTTGAAAGTAGCCAATGGGCTGGCAGGACAAAAGGCATTTTAGAAATGCACTGGGTGGATATTCATGCACTGGACTATCAATGCCAAGTAAAGACAAGAGACCTATCTCTTGACTGGATTTTGAGTTTTATCTAATGGCATATCAACCATTGTGGGTTATTTAATGCCAAAAAGGGTTAAATAGGTTTTGTATTCCATATGGGTTTCAGGTTTTAGGGTAAGGGTTTTTATGGTAGTATTTGGTGATGTTTGGTCAGTTTTTGGTGAAAAGGTTGATTTGGTCAAATCTTGACTAAAAGCTAGCCCACCCCCACCCCTTTTGTCCTGGTTTAATGTTTTTGAAAAGATCCTTAAGTTGCTTGTCTGGTTAGAATTTGAAATGAGTTTATCTGAGACTGTCACAGTTTAAGAGGGGAAGGCTTAGAGTAACCTCCCAACGTGGGTATAAGTGTGTACATAAATCACCCCAACAAAGTTGTAAAATGATAAAAGATTTTTTATTTCAAAGCAGAAAATGCATTCAAGGCAAACATATAAACAAAACAGATACATACATGTGTAGCGTTTGTTTGTATTTGCCTGGTGGAGTTGTCTGCCCCTTTTAGTTTGATGATGCCCGCTAGGGCACCAGTATTTAAGCGCCGGTTTCAAATCCTTTCGGCCTCTCTTGATAGTTTCAGCAACTACGAGCCACATGGGGTAGATTCTATCTAAACCCTCTCGTGGGGCTCCGCCCCCCCCTTACATTACTGTAAGTTCTTTACAGCATGGACTATCGCTAGTCTCATGTCTGTACTCTTTTATGTTATACTTTGTATCTTTCATGAATGTGTATCTTTATTTGTGTAACTCTGTTTACCTTTTTATGAACGTTGTATTCTACTGTTATCCATGTGCCGTTGTATTAAATGTTTGTCTATTAACCTTTGTCGGAGTTATTTGCATTTAAAGCATGTTGAACTTTAAACCATCCTTACACATGTATTATATAGGAAATAGGTGTAGGACTTGTGTCGTAGGGAATGTCACTTACTGGTAGCTGGGGCAGAGGCGTCAGGCACTTAACCCATGTGTCCTCATTGCCGGCCTGAGAGAAAAGAGGCAGGAATTCAGAATTCACGCTTTGTGGCTAAATACGAATGCCACCTATCAGCGAACACTGCAGCAAGGTAAGATAACCCTATTTGAACTTATGTCCACCCAAAATTACAGTTTTTACTGACCCAACAATGGGTTTGAAAGTGAAGGGTACTTTGCATATTGTACATAATGGATCATCTTCCATTTTTAGTTGGTGTGAAGCACCATATGACCTTAAGGCACCCCTTTTTAATATTGATTAAGAAAGGACATATTTTTCATTTACACCGTTATATCCAGTTGTTTTAACAGACGATCTTTAGATTTTTTTTTTAATTATAAAACTAACCCCTAACCCTAACCCCTAACAAACAACCGTATATTGATGGTGTAAATGAAAAACATGTCCTTTCTTAATTGAGATTAAAAGGGCCGGATTAGCTGTCGATACCAGCCCTCGCCAACTCAGCGTATGAGTAGCACAGGGATCTGTGCGGTAAAGTAACAAGCTGATAGTAGGTGTGGTGCTCCACCTCAGATGCCAAAACAATCTCCTTGGTCTAGCACTATTGAAAAGGGGATAGACTCCCTCGCTGATTGGCTGATACCGACTTTAGGCTGCCCCGACGACTTCACTTTACTTACTTACGGTCATATGGTCCGGTGTGAATAGGTGATGTGTGTGTGTGTACCCAGTCTGGAGCGTATAATTTCTCTCTTGACTGGAGACTTACAGCAGACTTGGGTTAACCGTTATTCAACCACAACGCCTTCTAGAATTTCAGCAGCAACTATTATCCAATAACGAACAATTTAATTGATGTTTTCTGTTTCCTAAATTAAACAGTAAATATCAATTTTGAAATATCAGTCAACAGTTCTTGAGCAAAATGTCAAGTGTTCATTTATTTTTTTCAATTTCTAAGCAACAATAAATCCATATTGATTTAATTATTCCTATTTATTTGCAATGAACTGAGTAATGGGCAATAATAGATAATGATAAAATACAAGGCTAAGTCAAAAGTCAAATACACCTGCACAAGATAAATCACTGCTGCATAGACTAAATAAGACAGAAAAAGATATTGAACTCTACGGGGAAATAAGGCTGTGGAGACGGAACACAAAAATCTCCAACTCAGACTCTTCTTTTTGGGGGCACTTCCAACTCAGACTCTTCTTTTTGGGATACCTCCAGCTCACACTCTTCTTTTTGGGGCACCTCCGGCCCACACTATCATTTTGGGGCACCTCCGGCTCACACTATCATTTTGGGGCACCTCCAACTCAGACTCTTCTTTTTGGGGGAACCTCCAGCTCAGACTCTTCTTTTTGGGGGCCACCTCCAGCTCAGACTCTTCTTTATGGGAGAACCTCCAGCTCAGACTCTTCTTTTTGGGGGAACCTCCAGCTCACACTCTTCTTTTTGGGGGAAACCTCCAGCTCACACTCTTTTTTATGGGAGAACCTCCAGCTCACACTCTCTTTTGGGGGAACCTCCAGCTCACACTCTCTTTTTTGGGGAACCTCCAGCTCAACTATTCTTTTGGGGGAACCTCCAGCTCACACTATTCTTTTTGGGGGCACCTCCAGCTCACACTATTCTTTTTGGGGCACCTCCAGCTCAGACTCTTCTTTTTGGGGGGCACCTCCAACTCACACTCTTCTTTTTGGGTCCTCCAGCTCAGACTCTTCTTTTTGGGGCACCTCCAACTCACACTCTTCTTTGGGGAACTCCAGCTCACTCTTCTTTGGGGCACCTCCAAATCCGACTCTTTATGTAATTGATTCTGACCAATAAGTCTCATAAAACCTATGCATACACTCCTATCTTGAATAGGTCTATATCATTATAACTGGTTTATATCAAAGGGTAAAGAATATTATGGCCTTTGGTATTATAAGAGTTAAAATGTGGTTTTAACTTCAGTAACTGATTCTACCAAGACAACGTAACACTTGAGAAGAATTTTGACAAACTAAGTCCGTCGTGTTTTCCACCTCACCACTGTCCAACCGTCTCCTTTTATACTCAGTCTGGCCGAGACACGTCACAACTCTCGTCTCGCCAGCCATGAGACTTGCCACTACAAATCGCAGCCTCAAGGACATTTATGGTTTGGTTTGGTTTATTAATTTTAACGGCATATCAACCCGTCCAGGGTTATATCATGCCTAGCGGTTGGGTTGTTATACATATTGTGTATTCATATATATACATTTAGTAATTGGTTTTAACAATGTGTTAGCATTATTGGGAATCATACTCTATGACATTGATTTGTTTCATGTCTATATTCTATGGTATAATTTTATTTCCCTTAAAAAAGAGAAAATATCCCAATGTTAACATTTTCAAAATAGATCCTTCATATTGTTTGCTTTAAAAATAATGTTTTCTGATGTGAGCAAAAAATCTGCATTCCATCAATAAGTGTTTGACTGTCAGGGGTGTTTGACATGTTTCACATTGTGGTTGTTGTTCTTGTTTGAGTATATAAGAGTGTCACCTCCTTTACAACTAGCCGGACTCGTCACATTTCTGCTTCCGCCCACATGCACAACATGCCACTCTCTGTCTCTTTGACCGACGGACCTTTATTGGCTCATCACATTCTGACCAATAAGTCTTATAAAGTCTATACATACACTCTTAACTTGAATAGGCCTATATCATTATAACTGGTTTATATCAAAGGTTAAAAGATATTGTGGCCTTTGGTATTATAAGAGTTAAATGTGGTTTTAAGTTCAGTTGCTAATGCCACTTCTTTTAAAAATAAAATGGTAATTTATGAGGAAGTGCGTCCCGGTCTCCTGCCTCAAAAATTGCTACCCGGTGACTATTAAAATAACGACCCAGCTCAGTCTATTCAAAACTATCCATCTTCATATCTATCTATCTCAATTTGTTCATATTTATCTATATTACTTTAAATACTAAGATTTTTTTTATCATGTTTGTTTAATGTTTTGTTTTTAGTTTAAATAAACAAGAATTACGACAAAAAAAGAAGCGACCCCCCCCCCAAATACATTTACTTGTCGAAAATATCTATCTATCTCAATTTGTTCATATCTATATTATTTTGTTTGTTTCTATCTATCTCAGTCTATTCAAAACTATATATCCATCTTCATATCTAAACAAGAATTACGACAAATTACGATAAATAAACAAGAATTACGACGAGCTGGGGTTGTTATTTTGATAGTCACCGGGTAGCAATTTTTGAGGCAGGAGACCGGGACGCACTTCCTCATAAATTACCAATAAAAGAACCTAAGAATTTGCATATTATAATAATTGTTTATTTTAGGAATTGTTTTTTTTTTGTTTACTTACTCATATAAAGAATAATTACTTGATGTTATAATTGTTTAAAAATTTACAAATAATTGTTTGTCGTGGAGATATATTTCGCTAGAGCATTGAGCTCGGCATCATCAGTCGTTTTATTAAAACGACCGATGATGCTCAGCGCTCTAGCGAAATATATCCTACACACTTTTGTCTGAGTTTTGTTCTTTTATTCCACACATCTCCACCACATTCTGTCGGATTCATTCCAATCCTCTTTCCACAAATAATTGTTTATATGGAGGCATGCGGTGTATTGAAGTCAGTCAGTCAACAATTGGTTTGAGCAATGTGACTGGCCAAGCACAACTGCACCAGTGTCAAGACAACTGGTATTTATGGGAATTCAGAACAGTCCACCCATGCATTTGGGTGAGTCCATTCCCTGAGTCCTGATTGGCTGCTTGGCTTGTAGGGCCAAGCATCCTGCCACTTTTCAGTGGTCTTTACGGCATCTCGTATTCAGTTACGACTGTTTGCCGTCTCGTCTTGCCAATTCGACAGTAATTGGACTTAGTATTCTATACGGTGTAAGAAATACATTTGTCGACCTGAGTTCAAATCCTGGATGAGGCTGTTTGTATTTCATATAGCGCTAATACCCTTGGGAAAGGTATGCATCCAACTAGTCTCTCTCCAGCTATGGATAAATAATTGGGCAGAATGGGTTCTTTAACCTTGTTTAAAATATCATTATAAAAATGTAACCCGGTGAGTGGTTTTAAATATAATTTTATTTTTTTAAAGGTTAGTTCCTAATCGCCTGTTGAGTCATATGGATAAAAAAATGTATTTGTTTAATTTATTTTCTTTATTACCCTATAAAAATCTGACAATAAAAACACCAAGCACCTCCACTTTTTTTTTAAAGTTAAAATAAAATATTTCTGTTACCATTTTTGTCATGATCTCCGTCCCCATTTAGAACTCCATTGGTCAGGGTCACAGGAAGGGTTTGTCCTTCAGGGTCACTGTTACCACTTTCAGCTTCGGAACCTCCTTCTTCATTTGTTAAATCAGCAATTTCAACCTCTGAAATAAATATACACATTTGTTTTTAAGTTTTCATTTTTTCATAGAAGAGTAAAATCTAAACTAAGTACATTTCAGTATATAAAGTACTTATGTAAATTTGGTAAAAGGTTAAATATTGAAGTTCAGACACAGCAAGACGAATAGACAAATGTAAAAAAATCCCTTCAATTTATTTCAGTTTTGGACCGTATGACCTTTAGGCACCCCTTTTTTGATCTCGATTAATGAGGACATGTTTTTCATTTACACCGTCAAAATCCGGTTGTTTTTTTTTAAATTATAAAACTAACCCTAACCCCTAACAAAAACCGGATTTTGACGGTGTAAATGAAAATCATGTCCTTATGAATCAAGATCGGAAAAGGGGTGCCTAAAGGTCATATGGTCCCATTTTTCTAAGCAATGTCTATTTTACAAACTTTACATTAAAAGTTATTATAAAAGATAAATCCACAAAATAAAAAAGTTTTAGCAAGGGTCATTTAATAAATAAGGAGAATTTGCCAAGGGTTATTCAATAGATACGGGGAATTTGCCAAGGGTTATTCAATAGATACGGGAATTTGCCAAGGGTTATTCAATAGATACGGGGAATTTGCCAAGGGTTATTCAATAGATACGGGGAATTTGCCAAGGGTTATTCAATAGATACGGGGAATTTGCCAAGGGTTATTCAATAGATACGGGGAATTTTGCCAAGGGTTATTCAATAGATACGGGGAATTTGCCAAGGTTTATTCAATAGATACGGGGAATTTGCCAAGGGTTATTCAATAGATACGGGGAATTTGCCAAGGGTTATTCAATAGATATGGGGAATTTGCCAAGGGTTATTCAATAGATACGGGGAATTTACCAAGGTTTATTCAATAGATACGGGTTATTTACGGGGAATTTGGGTTATTCAATAGATACGGGGAATTTGCCAAGGGTTATTCAAGGGTTTTACCAAGGGTCATTCAATAAAGAAGGGGAATTTACGGTAATTTTCACCTTTAGTTGTTAAAATTCCTAGCAAATAAGGCCATTAGAGTAACCTCCCTTGACTTTCACTTTGAAATAAACCGGTAGTTATTTTGAAAGTCTCTGTGTGAAATAAACAAATCTTGGAAACTTTTTCGAAAAACAATACAACTGCATGCTTTAACACAAAAATATCATAAAATGTGTTTAAAAATAACAATTAAGTTCATTTCAGATAATTTTATGCTAGGAATTTAGCCAACTGACTTTCACTTTGAAACAAGACGGTAGCCATTTTGAAAGTCTTTGTGCAAAATACACAAAACTTTGAAACTTTTTCGAAAACAATACAACTGCATGCTTTAACACAAAAATGTCGTCTTAATAACAATTTTATTAAGTTCATTTCAGATAATGCGCATAATTTTATGCTAGGAATTTTAATAACTAAAGGTGAAAATTACCAAATTTACTAAGATTTACTAATTCTTAGGGCTTAATAATTTGTATAATTTAGATTTTTGGGGCTGTTGTCCTCATCTTTATTGTCGTATATATGTTGGGTTTAAAAGTATTATGATTAGCTGGAAGGCTTAGGGACCTTCCACGTGGGTACCTATAAGTACAATATTCCGACAAAGAAGTTGTTAAACAAACAGACTTTAATACATGAGCACATAGAATTACATTTAACAGGAATGCATATATAAAATACAAGGTATACAAAGTAGATATATAATGAATACATATACGTATAGAAGGTATATAAAGATGTATAAAACAGATACATAAATGTATTATAAAGAAAGTATGACGTCCTAAAGAAATGGTACAGAGTACATGAAGTAATGTCATTTACTTAGGCTGGGGTGTGAAGCCCCACATAAAAGGTATAGACGCATAATGCCTAACCCATGTTTCTTGCTTGCTTCTCGGAGAAAAGGGAGTTCAAACTTGGCGCTTCCCTGATTAAATATTTGTTTTTGTTTTGTTTTGTTTTACGGCATATCAACCTCAGTGGGTCATTTAATGCCGATAAAGTTTTGAAATAAATCAATTCTTAATGGATAATACAATTTTTTTATAAATACATTTTTCTATTTAACCCATAGATGGGACCCTAATAGGTACTACCACTCCGGGTCAGAGTAGACCAGGGAGCAATGGTGATGAAGGGGTGCTCCACATTCCCCAAACCTCCAAAACTGGAACCTCACCATCAGATAGAGTTTAACTTGCAGCCACCGCCTTCTAGCACCCATAAGATAAAAAGGGGTTGGGGCTTGCCATAAGGGCAATAGGGTTGGGAAAATCATATAGGTGCTAGGGCTTGATGTGACCAGCCGATTGATCGGAGGGGGCCTCTCCGACCGCCCGTCTAGCCCAAGGTAGGGCTAAAGTGGAGTATTTCATGTCATGAACTGCTCATCCACCTGGGCTCTATCCTTAAGCATCACGGATCGCCACCCACAGCCAACAGGTGGCCCCATTGGGGGAGTCTTACCCCTCTACAGAGGTGCAGTCGGTGCATTCTAACGCCTCACCGACAGGGCGGCCTGATTAAATAGTCAGCAACCCTTAGTGGTCAAAACCTGAAAACAAGGGAAGATAACTCTTCCAGACCAAACAGGGGCAAACAATTGCTACATACACAACCATTTCAGCCAATGTGCCCTCTTGTCAAACTTGGGAACCTTCTTGTTGAACTCAGTAGCCTTAAGTAAACCAAGTATAGAGATGAATACAATATGAGAACCAGTAATTAAAAAGGTTAGGTTAGATTATCATTAAAAAAAATTCCCAATGAGTAAAAATGAAAATAAATCATACATAATAAATATGAATTTAAAAATTCTCAGTAAAAAGATCATTAGTTTTATAGTTTCTAAGATTCACTCTGAATTGTCCAGTTGGACACATGATGAAATGGATATAAGGGTTGAGTTAATACAGTTCTATGTGATAATTATCTGCATGTTGCAGGTTCAATCCTGACTATGGGTGAAAATAATAATACTTAATTATGATGGAGAATGAAAAAGAGCAAGACATTGTCTTGCCTGCCGGGATCGAGCCTGCGTCCTCCCGCATGCGAAGGCAGACACGATTTAGGCACTGGACGGACGCGAAGTGCCAGGATGTTTTGGTAAATACGTACATAAATAACATGTGAGTCAAACGCTGGGCAGTGAGGAGTCAGCAGTTGCAGGTTGACTGACGCGAACGACCGAGTAAAGAAATGTGATTTTGAACTGCTAGAGATTATTTTCGACTACGGTGACGGATTTTGCAGTTGCTAGGCGAGGACGTGGAACGTGTTGACCAGGGGAAGGTGTGGCTTGCTGGAAGACTGTGGATTTGTTTGTTTTTGGCCCCCCTCTCGGCGGGAGCTTGTTGATACGAACATCTATTTCCCCCCATATATTTCCCCCCCTTCGATATAATATAGCTTAAAACTTGTACCACATCATGGTTAATAGAATAAGAACAATCAGACCAGGTTACCTTTAAGCACCCCAGGGTCGACTTGGATTCAGAGGGACATGTTTTACTTTACACCATCAGCATCTGGTTGTTTGTTACCAGACGATTTTTAGACGCATTTTTTTTTTAATTATAAAACTAACTGCTAACCCTAACCCCATAACCCTAACAAACAACCGGATGTTGACTGCGCAAAGCGAAACATGTCCTTCTGAATCCAGGTCATCCCTGGAGTGCTTAAAGGTAACTTGGTCCGAACAATCTACCCAAATTGATTAAATAAAGGGTTTGATTCAAAGTTCCATGAAGGCTTCCAAGTTCAACAAGAAAGTTCCCAAGTTTGAAAAGAAGGCTAGAGGGTATATTGGCTGAAATGTTGTGTATAAGAAGATGAGGACAACAGTCTGAAAAATCTAAATAATTCAACAGAGTTTTTACAATTATTCTGCCTTCTCACTTGTAATTCAAAATCCATGAAGGCTTTCAAGTTCACCAAGAAGGTTCCTGAGTGTGACAGGAAACCCCTAAAGAAGGCTGGAGGGCACATCAGCCAAAACAGTGTGCAGTGATACTGATAGCTTTTTGATTTAGTGCATCCTGGGAAGCACATATTTGCTTTGAATGAGTCCTCAGGAAAATTTATGTGTCCCAACTAAAGTTTCTTGATGGATTGTAGTGTTTTTCTAGGGAAACAACTAAAGCCATCTAACCCCTACCTTGTAACCTATCCTGTGTAATTCATTTCTAAGAAACTATTGAAATGTATTTACAGTTAACTTGAAATGATGAGGGAAGACAAAAGAAAGGCACTGGGACACATGGATATGATTTTACTGCATCCTTTTAGATTTTTGTGTGTCAAGGACACATACCTATCAGCATCTCTGGTTGTGTATATAACAATAAAGATGAGGACAACAGTCTGAAAATATTTAAATGTTATCTACTTTTACGTCTCCAGCTTTAAGAACAATCTTAAATAAAACTACTTTAATGTTTAATCAAACATAATATATATATATTTACTAACCCCTCCGCACGAGCAGGATGTGACACAAGGTCAATTTCTTAAGCGGAGTCCAACAGGTTTGAATTCAGAGTTTTCCTTCTCCTAGACCGGTTGCCTAACCAAGGTTAAAGAGCCCAGTCTGCTCTACTATTTACCCACAGCTGGAGGGAGAGTAGGATTCATACCTTTCCCAAGGGTATTGGCGCTAAGTGAAATGCAATTACCACGTCCAGGATTTGAACTCGGGGTGACGAGTCTATTTTCCATGACTTTTAACCATTACACCACACGCTTAATATATATTTGATGATTAAAACAGAGTAAGAAAAAAAAAAACTTTCCAAACAATTAAGCAACGAGAAAAGTGAGACAAAGAAATTAAACTCATTAAAATTATTTCGTCAAATAATCAAGACACATATGTTAAAATATTTAAGTCGTCATCATCATCAAAGCATGCCAGCCACACAGATTCCTTTGACACACACACACTCTCTCTCTCTCTCTCTCTCTCTCTCTCTCGGCCATCACTCTTGGTAAGTCTTCTATACTGCACCCAGCAGATGCACATAGCAGATGAATCTAAGTTTTTGTGTAGGCGTCTATAGAAGAAAGATACTTATAAGTTCATTCTTACTTATCCAGAAGTGACCAGAATTATGAAATGAACATTAAAGAATGTTTTATTAGATTAGACGAAATGTCTACTTAAAATGTTTGAGCATGGACGATAAAATAAACCAATAAACAAAGAAAGAAATTTATGCATAAATTTAGAAATAACTATCTATACGTTAATATTCATGTCCCATTTAAAAGTAGAAAATTATGGCTGTTCACTATAACTAAGAGAATTTTGATAACTATAATCAAAGAAAATAATCACTTCCTATGTGTGTTAATAAGGGCCGGTTTAGCTCAGTCGGTAAAGTGTTCGGCTAGGAATCACATGGTTCTTGGTTCGACACCAGCCCTAACCAACTCAGCGAACAAGTAGCACAGGGATCTGTGTGGTAAAGTGAGGAGCTGATGGTAGGTGTGGTGCTCCACCTCAGATGCTAAAATAATCTCCTTGGTCTAGCGTTAGTGAAAATGGGATAGACTCCCTCGCTGTCTGGCTGATACCGACCATTAAGCTGCCCCGACGACTTTACTTTTTTTTTGTGTGTGTCTAAGCTATTGAAGTTTCATTAAAATTTGTGGCAATAATAAAAAATGGTTCAGTTTTTTCACTGACTGTTTTTTTTGTTTTTTTCTTGTCAAATATTGTAGAGTATTCTCATTAGAGTAGGAAAGCTATAACTAAAGGAACTTTGACAACAATAATCAAGGAAAATAATCACTTCCTATGTGTGTCTAAGCCATTGAAGTTTTATTAAAATTTGTAGCAATAATAAAAAATGATCCAGTCTTTTTAGTGTCCACTTTTTTTTCCAATACCGTATTATATATGATGTTAGAATTTTATTCTCAAATCAGTGAAGTTTTTTTTCTTTAATCTATATATTAATCTGCTTATTTCTTAATCCTCCAACTGTTATCATCTTGCAACACCCTCTGGTTAAAAATGAGACTGTCCAAGATGAAATGCAAAAATGTAAATCCTGATTATCAGGTGTTGCTTATCTGCTGAATTCTTATTAGTGTTGTGACCTCAGCTAAATAATGGACCATTCTGTTTTTATTATAAAGTAAGGGAAGAAAAAGGACATGATACACAGGAGGAGAAGATAGAGAGAGGGGGTGAGCGTGTGGGAGCGATGACACTAATCTGTTTCAATTGAACATAATGAAAAGATGAAAAGAAGGAAAGGAAAGAAAAAAAAAAGAGTGAGAGTTAAACAGCAAAAATCTTTTATTTTAACCTTACGAATCGAACTGTTCTCTTCCACTAGATGTTTTTATTTATGAACCTTTACTCAATCAAAATACCGCCCTGTTGGTGGGGCGTTAGAATGCACCGACTGCACCTCTACAGAGGGGTAAGACTCCCCCAATGGGGCCACCTGTTGGCCATGGGTAGCGACCCGTGATGCTTAAGGATGGAGTCTTGGTGAATGAGCAGTTCATGACATGCAACACTCCACTTAGAACCTTAATTAGGCTAGACGGGCAGTTGGAGAGCCCCCCCCCGATCAATTGGCTAGCCACGTCAAGCCCTAGCACCTATATGATTGCCCCAACCCTATTGCCCTTATGGCAAACCCCAATCCCTTTTTATCATATGGGTGCTAGAAGGCGGTGGCTGAGGGTCTACATGTCCTAGGAATGACATTAAACTCTATCTGATGGTGAGGTTCCAGTTTTGGAGGTTTGGGGAATGTGGAGCACCCCTTCATCACCATTGCTCCCTGGTCCACTCTGACCCGGAGTGGTAGTACCTGTTAGGGTCCCATCTATGGGTTAAATAGAAAACATGAGTCTATAAACGAAATAGTATTATCCATTAAAAATGAATTTATTTCAAAAGTTTGTTGGCATTAAACATTTTTGAATACCAAATTACCAATAGAAGTATTCGGCATAAAATAACCCAAGGGGTTGACATGCCGTAAAACCCAACAAACCAAACCAAACGATCAAAATAAAGTATTTTTTCTTTCTTTTTTTCGTATGGTGGACTGTCCGTCCAATCTGATGTGTAGAATTTACCCTCCCCCTATATTTAACACAATGAAATAATCATTCAAACTCATCTTTATTGAAAAAATTTTTAAATCATTTTTTATCGCTTCATTTCTTCAAATTTCATAAAATGAAATATGGGGGTAGACCCCGTAAAAAATATTTCCCCTAATATATTTTAGAAAAAACGATTTTAAACATAATTTCATCAGCAGGTGAATAAGTACCGAAATTTTCACGAAAATTTCGACTCTTAATTGATCTTTCATAGATTTTTTTTTTTTAAAGCCTCTAGTCATAACTTGTTTTTTGGCTACATTAAATTTCAATTGATTTAATTGTGCGAAAATTTTTAATAATATGAATTTTTTTTTTAATCAGTTTTTTTTTATGTTTCTTCTTTTGAATGGTCCAAAAATTTTGAAGATAATATTAACCTCTATTCAAGTTGCATTATGTTAAAGATAGGGGGGGGGTAAATTTTACGTCAGATTGGACGTCCTTAGTGATGACATACAATTTGTAATTCACCAAAACCCCTAATTAATTGGTTAATTTAAATATAATTGATTAACTAATACGTGTGCAGTTTAATCAAGGTGTTAGTATTAATGTATTTTTGTCGTATTACTACCCACCACACAAAAAAAAACTCCACTTTCAGGAGATTGTCCCATCTCTTGAAAAAAATTCAAAATGGCCGCTTTTAAATGTTTTTTGGGTTTTTTATAAAAAAAAAGAAAAAACAAGTGTATTTTTTTTTAATACAAAAAAAAAAAAAATTCATAAATAAAAAGAAGACAACGACAACCTTTTTTTCTTATCTGGATTCTGGAGGCAGGAAATGGAATGAAGGACCCAAGTTCGAGTTCTGGACGAAGACGTTTGCGTTTCACTTTCGCGTTAATTTCTAAGAAATGCATAAATCCATTTCGTCTCCCCCCTCAGCCATTGATACAGCAACCAGTCAAGAAAAAAAACGAAAAAAAAAAAAAAAAAAAACACCGAATTTAAGCCAGTTGTTCTCCGCTTAAAAACTGACCTTGCGTCACATCCTGTCCGTTGCAGAGGAGTTGGGTAACTACATTATTCTTACCTGGATTGGGGGATAGTATCATATTGATATTTGAAAATTATGGGAGCCATTTTTTTTTCTTTGGAGGGTTATTCCAAGTAAGTAACTGTTAATCTCAAAGGGGTAGACTGACTCATAGCGTTAGTAAGGAATAAGAGCTCAAGACGTAATTTGGGCGATAAAATATATGCACAAGCATTTACTGCTGGTACTGAATGTATAAAAAATTACAAACGAATTGGGCGCCAAATTTAGTCACGTGACACACTGTTGCGTAGTAGATGCAAAGTAGTTCGGTGGCTCAGAGTTATTTAACCAAAGGACTATTTTAGTTGATATATTTAACAGTAGCAAAACACCAAAAACTTTTTATTTTATTCAACCTCCTCTCTTTAGGTGCAATACGCGATGCTTTGTTAGTTTACCGGGAGTTTTCATTCACTTCTGCCCAAAATAGTCCGGCCTGCACAACCATTGTAGCACAGGTCTCGGATTCATCCGCCCTTCCTACCTTGGTACAATAGGTCATATAATTGACCCTACTCACCGTCGGGACTAATTTTCTAAAAATATATTTTATTTCATCATTAGTTTTTATTTACCAACAATAATTCATAGGTATGTACAACCACGCCCTCAATCAGCTAATTATCCGATTTTAACAATATTTTCGGTATTTAAAGCATTAAAAGTGTTGTTTTGTTTTTTTAGACATTTTTCCCAGAAAATTCTGAAGACGTTATGTTTTCTTATTGTTTTATTGTCATAATATTCTGACCTCGCCATACCCTCAATGATTTTATTAATTAATAAAAGAGTCGAATTAATAATTAATTTGACTCTTTTCATGAAATTGCAGGTGAGTGATTTTGGTAAAGAAGAACAGTTTTGTCGTTTATTCCTACCATAAAATAAACTGAACCCTCATTTTATGTCCGTATTTTTGCAATAAATGTTTTATTTTTCTTGCACCCGTTATTTTACAATACTAAATATATTTTCTTTATTCATTTTAATATTAACTTCAATGTGTATATTCTAAAAGTTTTTATTTTGTGAGAATGGTTAGTTTTAAAGTGGGGGTTCGTTTTTACACTAAAACCTTTTACTCGTAAATTCCTACCATAAAATGCCCAAGCCTAATTTTATGGCAGGAATTTACGAGTAAAAAGTTGAATATTACTTTTTGTTGTTGTTATTTCTTTTCTTTTTGACTTTGGTACTCTAAAATAAAAACGTCAGATTTTAATCATCGTTGACGAAAAAACAAAATTACGGTCATAAAAGGAGGATCCAATTTATGCCTAAATTGTAAAACGAGCCCCCCACTTTAAAACTAACCATTCTCACAAAATAAAAACTTTTAGAATATATACACATTGAAGTGAATATTAGAATAAATAAAAAAAATATATTAAGTATTGTAAAATAACGGGTGCAAGAAAAAAAACATTTATTGCAAAAACACGGACATAAAATGAGGATTCAGTTTATTTTATGCTAGGAATAAAGGAGGAAATTGTTCTTCTTTACTCTTTTATAATGGTTTGTCTATTTTGTTCTTACGGATGCCTTATTTTTGAAGTTCTAAAAAAACGGTAAAATAAGGCACAATATTAGTCATCTATTCATTTCTTTATTTTACTTTCTTTTTTTACTTTTTTTTTTTTTTTGTAGCTTAATATTCTAAGAATGGAGTTAAAAGAGAAAAAAATTCAGGTTAAACTTTTAATAAATTTCTGAAGTTTTAAAATTGACATCCGTACATTAAACTCTTTTTCTCACTGCCTGTGACTGGTATTTTGATAATTTATTTTAAAATACTAAATAAATTCGACTAAAATTTGAAAATCCTTTTTTTGGTCTGGTTTTTTCATTGGAGGATTTTTTCTACGGAGACCCGTAAGAGAACCAATATAAAAGCGAGAATTTATAAACATAAAAACATAGTTTTCGACCAAAAAAATATGGGTGATCGATACTAAAGGAAAGTTATTAAGAAATATTTTTTTAGAATCTAATAATATGACATTTCAAACTTAAAGTTTTGCTGCTCATATTTTAAATGAATTTTATATATTATCATAGCAGAAATACTTAAAGATTTGAAATAAAATAAGTGATGCATTATAAAATTCATTAATTGATAAATCATAGGTACCACCAATTTTACCCTGTGAAATTTACCCCCCCCCCTATATTTAACACAATGAAACTTACAGAAAAATTAATATTTTCTTAAATTTTTTTCCATTCGAAAGAAAATACATTAGACAAACTCCTGATGATTTTTTAAATTTTTTATCAGCTTACGAAAATAATGAAAATTATGATTGAAAAACAATGTTTTCATTTTTACACTGTTAAATCAACTGAAATTTAACGTAGCTAAAAACAAGTTACGATAAGAGTTTTTTTTTTTTTTTAAATTCTATGAAAAATCAATTAATGGTCCGATTTTCACGAAAATTTCCATAAATGTTTACCATTGGATGTAAATACATCTGAAATAGATTTTTTCTAAAATATATCAGGGGAACTATTTTTTTACGAGGTCTATCACCCCCCCCCCCATTTTATTTTACGAGATAAAAAAAATGACGCGGTAGAAAATTTTGTACTTTTTTTTTCTATAAAGATAAGAGGCTGAATAACTATATCAATGAAATTGTATAACGTACCGAGCTATAATTTCTTTTAGGAAAAATTAATGAAATCGGAAATAAAAAGTGCAAAAAAATGTCATAATATTAATATTTGAAAACTTTTTTTTGCTTATGTAATTGGTATGTACTATATTCTGTTAAATTGTCAACAAATTTTTTTTTTTTCTCTAAGAAATTAATTTTTAAGAGATTTTCAATCTTGTGTGATTAAATATTTTCATTTTCTGCGTGAAATAAATTAATTTTATTTTCCTGCGGAAAAAAATCGAATTTTTCACGGATATTTAAAAATATGATTTTTAGAATTCAGATGAACTAAAAGTTGGTCCGATCCGAGCTCGATTAATATTTTTAAAAGGATTTGTAATTTTTATTGTTGAATAGTAATGTATGGTCCTTAGAATATACGGATGAGCAAAACTGACATATTTGTTTTAGACCAGACGAGACGCTTCTGAGTAACCGAAGTTTGTTTTTCTTTTGTCAAAAAAGTTAAATAAAATAATTTTTACGCTATTAGAATAAAAAGTAAGTATATATGATTATTTTATCAGTTTTTCTCTTAGAAAAAATATTCACATTTTCATATCATTTCATTTTCGATTTTAAAAATTAATACTAAAACCGAAGACATTTTTTTAAATTCAATTTCACTGTTAAATTTTAATATTAAATTTTTTCAAGTTTTTATTCATTTTAATACTAAATTTTGATATTAAAGTTTTTAAAGATTTTATTCATTTTAATAGTAAATTTTGGCTAAAAAAAAAAGTACAGTGTACGGACGTACCTTTTTTTTTAGGTGTACAGTCAGCCATATGTAGGTAAATAATCATAAGAGGGTAATAATATGTAATTCTTTCTTGTCTAAATTGTGGCCTGAAAATTACCCTTTCACATGTAATACGGATAGGTTTATTTATTTTTTAAGATAACAATGTAATTTTTCCCAATCGGATAATTTGATCTTTGAATTAACTGTTTTTATTTGTAACAATCCTGTATGATGTTTGATTGTTTTTTACGAGATTTTTGATAAACAAAGTTTGGAAATATTTATTTCCGTTTTATTCAAGATGGCCTAAACTGATCAATTGGTGGTCCCTAATAAATCAATACTGAAAATTTCATTAAAATCGGATAATTCCCTGATTTTTGGTAAATTTTTTGCAATCGCGAATGTTACGATTTATTTTGTAAACACGGATTTTAAGCAAAAAAAAAAAAAAAAAAAAAAAAAAAGAAGAGAAAAGGTGGCCATCTTGATTGAAATTAACTTAAAAGATCGTTTTAAATGTATTAAAAATAAATTACATGTGTGATATTATTTTGCTTTTTTTATGATGCACATTATGTTACTACTTTTCGACTGAGACAAAAATTTGACCTTAAATAATAAATTTAATAAATTTTAATTCGTTTTTAAAATTCGTAGCAGCCAAATTTTTTGGTATACCTTAGGCACTGGCAAAAAAATCGGCTGCTACGAGTTTTAAAAGCGAATTAAAAATAATTAAATCTATTATTTAAGGTCAAAATTTGTCTAAAACAATATGTAGTAACAAAATGACCATCATTAAAAAAAGAAAATATTACATTAGCAATTTATTTTTAATAGATTTAAAACGATTTGTTTTGGTCAATTTTGTTCGCCGACGCCATTTTTGGTTCTTTTTAAGTGGTTTTATTGGCTTGTTTACAATTTTAATGTAACATTCGATATTGCAAACATTTTTACCAAAAATCAGGTAATTATCCGATTTTAATGAAATTTTCAGTATTGATTTATCAATTAATGAATTTTATAATGCATCAGTTATTTTATTTCAAAACTTTAATTTAGTTATTTTGCTATGAAAAATTAATATATAAAATTCATTTAAAATATGAAAAGCCTGATGTTAAGTTTAAAATATTATATTTTTAGATTCTAGAAATAAATATCTATTTAATGCAAACCTTATTTTAGGTGCAAAAAGTAATAAGTTTTGAAGAAAAACTCTATTGAAAATGTACCCCCCCCCTTTTTAAGCATAAAAGATATCGATGTATATTTTTTTTCTTTAATAAGATAATAGCCAATTAAATAATTATCGAAATGAGTAAAAAAAAGAAATCTCCAAAAATGAATTATTTATTATTTTTGTACATTTTATTTTTCAATTTTCGGTACTTATTTTCTCATAGAAAAGCCACCGTAATTTTTTTGTTGTTGTTTCTATTCATAACTTCGGTCTTTTATCTCATTATTTATACTGTAATTAGTATGGAAAATGACAAACTCGCAAAAATGTTACGCCCCCAACATAAAGGGGGGGGGGGTGTCAAAATTAAGTGACGTGAAAAAAATGAGAAAGTTTTGAAATAAAATAAATAATGCATTATAAAGATCATTCATTGATACATAAACACTGAAAATTTCCTGATCTTTGGTAAATTATCTGTAGGAGGGCTAAAGTCATTTTGTCAAAAATTATAGGCTCAGATTGCCAGTACCTGGATTACGTATAAAAAGCATTACATTTCACGGAATTACCAGAGACCTTTGAGACGTTAGGGTAAGGTTTAGTGTTAGGGTCAATGTTAGGGTTAGACTACTTCGGAAGTTACGGTAATCTAATGCTATTTATATGTAAAATGCGATTCTAAAGATATTATCTCTTATGCGCTATTCTGCATTTGTACTCAGAAAAAGAAAGTAAATAAACGGAACAAACAAACAAACCTGTACAACAAAGGTTTACAACTTTGAACCAATAACAAAACCTGCTTAACAACAACAAATTGCCTTACACCCGTCCTTCGGGGCGGGGGTCCAGTGAGCTTCGGCCACTGGACCGGTAAAGTAAATTAATAGCGTCGATCCCAGGGGGCTTCTCCCCCAGGCAATACCTACCCCCTTGGGGGCAGGGCTGGGTTTATTGCTCAGCGCCTGAGAGGGAATGACGACAGGATCGATGCAATTTTTGTTCTTTCCCACCCATGAGCTTCGGCTTGTGGGTGGGCCCACGTTAAAACGAGGCCTTGTGCCCAGCCCATACAAGTGGGGTATGAGGCAAAAATACCCTGCTTAACAACAACAAAATATTTACAATTAAAGTGGGTGGGTGGGGGCTCACAACTTACCGACTTCGATTTCTACCTCCCTGTCTTCTTCCACAATAACCTTATAGAATATAAGCGAGGTTTTGCCTTCGTGAGGGTTTTCATTTAAATACTGAGCCAACTGACTTTCGGCTGCCTGTTCATCTCTTTCCAAGAATTCATTAAAAACATCCACTTTGTTAATATCGAGGGCTTCGTAAACACGATCCCTGATCCATTCGATTCTCAAGTCGTCCATTTCGTCAGGCGTGGAAATTAGAATTTAAAAAAAAAAGTCTGGGTTTATATTGATAAATAAAATATAAGATAAGCGTTACTTATATATAATTCGATACATTTTTGTAATAAAAAGAAAACGGTATTTGTTACTTGTGTTTCCCATGTTGGAAAATCAAGTAACTAGGAGATAAGAATGACGCTTTACGGTTGTTATGGGTAACAGGGGCAATAACTCTAGATTGACTTTTTTTGTTTTTATTTATTGTAAATTTTTATAAATGAAAACAAAAAAAAGTTGAGGTATATAAACAAAACTTTTTAAGATCGTTTTTCAACGAATTTTTAAAATTTGATCACAAATTGTAGCATTATTTTAAATTTTAGTTTTTAATTTGAGGTTACGAAAGAAAGAAGCGAATATTCAAAATAATAGTTATAGTAAGACACCTTTCGTGGTGTAAGTAATGGTTAATTTATTATTAACTTAAAATAAACCCAGCTTAAAATGGTGACAATGAAAAAAAGCTGAACTTGCACAACGGTCGGAAAATTAAAACGGAAAGGTTTTTCGAAGTCCCCCATGACAATTTAACTACAGTCTATGAATGAACTTTTTGCGAATCTGGTTACGGTTTAGGGGTTTGGGGATTAAGGTTGTGTTTTTTTATTACGTATTGCTTAAAAAAAACAATAAAACCCAAATTACTATACATTTTTATTGCAATGTATAATTTCAATTAAACTTTGTTTAAAAAAAAATATTTTTCAAAACAAAATGTCATTTTGTTTTTGAAAAATATTTTTTTTAAACCAAGTTTAATTGAAATTATACATTGCAATACTGAATACTAACACAAACAACTGAAACTAATGTCTCTACCGTTGGGTTCAATAATTAATTTCAATGGTTAATTAAATGTATAGTAATTTTGGTTTTTTAAGCAATACGTAATTAAAAACAACCTTAATCCCCAAACCCCTAAACCGTAACTCGATTCGCAAAAAGTTCATTCATAGACTAGTTAAACTGTTTTAATTTTTGAAAATTAAAACGGAAAATATTTTGGAGATCCCCCATGACAGTTTAACTAGTCGAAAAAAATCTATTAAATAATCAAGCTACATTATCAGACCATTTAGTGAGTTCGATTATCACTGTGTGCTCAAGTTTTGTTTCTTTTTATGTGTGTGTGTCGTGTAAGTTTTATATTTATTTATCCATTTTGCTAAAGAATTTTTAGCAACAAAGTTTAAATTGGGTATATGTTTTTTTGGTTTTTTTAATTTAAAATCCAAACAAAGTTTTAAGTAGGTATGATCAAACTAACATGTTTTTTTTAACCCCACCCCCATGAATTAAAATTGAACAAAACTCGGAAAAAATAAATGAAACTCAATGTAATTTTTGTTGTTTGTTTTTTTTTTTAATCACATGTAAAAATTATTTGTTTTACAGTCTTTTAAACGGGAGAATTTTATAAATCAAAATTTCAATCTGTCAAAATGACGCATTTTTGCCATTTTTTCTTTCTTAAAGATGTACACTTTTAACGTGATATATTTCATGGTAAAATTGTTGAATCACGGGAAAAAATGGCCGGAGGAAAACTTTAATAGTACCTTGACACCAGGGTTTTTTTTTTATAGAACCGAACATTTAAATTAGATATCTACAAAGATGACGCCATAGACGTATCTTACAAAATCAATCCCCCCCCCCACTGATTGAAAAAAATTTACCAAAAAAAAAAAAAAATCAGGGAATTATCCGATTTTAATGAAATTTTCAGTGATGATTTATCAATGAATAGATTTTATAATGCATCAGTTAATTTTATTTAAAAACTTTCTGAATTTTTTTCAGGTCACTTAACTTTGACCCCCCCTTTATTTTTTTTTGGAGCAAAATATCGATGGGGTTATGTAAAAGTGAAATAATTACAGTATAAATAAAAACACAAAAGACCGAAGGTGTGAATAGAAAAAAAAAAATAATTAAAGGAGTGATTTTGGTAGAAAATAAGTACCAAAAATTTGAAAATTAAGTGTAAAAAATGTGATTTTTTTATTTTAGATTATTAGTGAAAAAATTATACATCAATATTTGTTCTGTTTAAAAGTGTGGGGGCTTAACTTTTCAATTGAGTTTTCTCCCAAAATTATTAGATAACCATACTAAAGTAGGCTTGTCATTACATAAATATTTATTTTAGAATCTCAAAATATGAAATTTTAAACTTAAATTTAAGTTTATTATTAAAATTGATAAGTCAACACTGAAAATGTTATTAAAATCAGATAATTCCCTGATTTTTGGTTATGTTTTGTATATTATTATATCAATCTGGACACTTATTGGCCACTGTATTTTTTAATTTTTTTTTCTTGCTGACTTTTGTATACAAAAACACAAGATTTTTTTTTTTTTTTTTTTTTTTTGCATTTTTAGTTTTTCAGCATGTTTGGAATAAAAAAAATATTTTATTTAAATAAAATTTTTATTTTAATTAAAAGTATTAATCCCAGCTGAGAAATTAAAAATATATAAATTGGACTTCATTTCATATTCCACTAACATCTATCCAGTAGACCATCATAAAAATTTACGCCCCTGAATTCAGTCTACCATTTACTTACTTGAGTAGCTTAGCTAGTTGGCTGGCACCTTATTTCTGTTTCTTGTGTAGCTCGGACATTCTTCTAACTGGTCTGGTCTGTTTTCAAGATACTGGTCTGACTTTATTTCTTTTAATTATTATTTTTTAGTTCTGTAGAAGCTGGATTGCAAAAGCTGCTATTAGCAGAGACAACATGAGGCTTATATTTTATTGTTACATAATCTATGCGGTTGCATAAGATTATTGTCAATCCCCTGTATTTCTAAAGGCATGGCCCTTTTCATATTACAGGAAGCCCGTGAAATACGTGAAGTCACGTGGGACCTGGTTGGGTCTTCAGTTTCAGTTTGGACGTCGGGCAGAGAAGATGTCCTGCCTTAACTGGAACTCACTGCATATGCGCGCTATGTTTAGTTACATTAAATGTTTAGTTAAGTAAATAAAAGCTTAAGAAAATAACACGGTTTTGTGGTTGGTGAATGTCTTGGTAACAAGACTGATGAAGAAGAAGAAATGAGTTAAGTGCGACTGACCACCAAGACGAAGTCCAGATGCTAGAAGAGACGCTAGAAGAAGAAAAGAAGTAATAAAAGAGGTATGCAACATTATGTGATCACTTTTCTTTATTTAGAACCAGACTTCTCAACTGTGGCTGGAGTGTATGGGGTTAAGTTAGGTTCGTTTGTACTGGTATCTTGTCCCCAATAAAATCTGGTTCTTTCTTCTTGTGGGCTGGTAAGCTGAAATGGAACTTAAGGAACGAGACAAAGGCAAAAGGTAGTTTTATGACTCAGGCTTTATTGAATGGGGCATAGTCGTCTGTAGCGAAGGGACATGCCACACTCAGTTGTGGACCCAGTTCGAATGGCCGAGGTATCCTTTTGTGGGTAGGGAGTCAGTCCTTTTTGTCAGACATGCACAGAGGGGGTCTTCCGGTCAAGGCCCCATGGAAGTTTGTTGTTCTTTTTATTTTTTATTTTTTTTGTTTTTTTTATTTTTATTTTTTTTATTTTTAATCCCCACAAGTGAAGCAGAGACAATCTTTACATCATGGTGTCTTTCACTTAACTGCTAACTGACTAACTCTGGGTCTTCCATTCCTTGACCAGTCTATGTGACTTGAAGGAAGGTTACTTAAAGGTTATTACCTATCAATCATCTAACCCTACGAATTTTGAACTTCAATGACTTTTTGATTCAAAATTGAGTTACACTAACCGTCCAAAAAAACAATGGTTTATCAATATAAAATAACATGACGGTTATTTCCTATTTGAGTAACATGATATTACAGGGTGACCCAGAAAAAACAGAACCCACAAATTTTGTAATAAAACTGTTAATTTTAATTTTTTTTAAAGTTTAAACGGGGTTTAAAAGCTGACCAAAGAAAACCTCCAAATGATGGATCGGGCCATGCTAAAAGAGTTGGGAATCATAGCAATGGGAGAAGCCGTGTCTATCCTTAAACAAGCTAAGCTTGATTTCTATATATACCAACTGTCTAGGACACTGCTTAAGTTGTACTTAGTTAGCTGCTGTTATTCAAACCAACAGTAGACTTACTGACTTCAATATTATTATTGTATCAGGTAAATAAACAGCAAGAGAGAGACAGAGTATGAGAGAGGATGAGGGGTTCTTACTTGTTTTATCTCTTTTGCTTGCTAACTTGTCAGCCGCCATATTCTTTAGGGTTGATTCCGTGGGTTGCTTTCTTCTTTCTTGTTTGGGCTGGTCATCTCTTGTTTTAATAAATTAACAAGACTTTGTTGTTTTTCTTTTAGTTTTTTATTGAACAACCCCAGCCCCGCCCCCGCCCCCCTCCCCCACAAAAAAACGAGGATTGAGAAGTGACATCTCTGTGAGACAGACTTTCTGGTCGCAATTAAATTAAAACTAAAACTTCTGTCTCACGCCTATACTGGTGCATTTCCAGATGGGGTTAAGCAAAGGTCTACCTGTCAACCATAACGATTAAGGTATTTTTTATTTTTTTATATGTTTAATTTGAACATACCCTCTATTTTATAAATTTTCTAAAAATAATCCTACAAGGATTTAAAAAATTATCTGGTTAGATATTGTTATGACCTGTTTAAGGATCAATAAATAATAACTCAACACGGGTATAAAATGTAGGGAACAGATTGTATTCAGCAATATATATCAACGTACAAAGGAAAGGTTTCCCTGTTTCAGCTTACACGAAGAACTGTATCTGGTAC
This sequence comes from Doryteuthis pealeii, assembly GCA_023376005.1. Lineage (NCBI taxonomy): Eukaryota > Metazoa > Mollusca > Cephalopoda > Myopsida > Loliginidae > Doryteuthis > Doryteuthis pealeii. The sequence goes on along the minus strand of CM042176.1, from coordinate 25,878,059 downwards.
TACTCCTATTTACATGTGTCCCACTTTCACACGATATGGCACAAGGCCATTTTATGTGGGGACCACCCACAATTCGGGTGGTAGGTAGAAAACTTGCGTCGATCCCTTCGGCATTCCCCCTCAAGGGGGGGCGTCTCAGGCACTGGGCAATAAACCCTGCCCTGCCCCTTTAAGTGCAATGAAGCAGGTATTGCCTGGAGGGACGGCCCTCTGGGATCGACGCTATTAATTTAGCATCCCACCGGTCCAGAGGCCGAAGCTCACTGGACCCCCGTCCCGAAGGACGGGTGGGTGGCAGCTGTAGTAGTTGGGACTACTCTTTTGAGTAGCTTTATTCTGTTAAATATATACCCTTTGGGTAAGTCCATGTTCGTGTCATAGGTGAGTCACCTACAACAGATATGAAATTGATTTTTGACAAATGGTGTAAAATTAATTTTTGAAAGATATTGTTTGGGGTGGATAGGAAAAAATTAAATAATTAAAATAAGATAAAAAAAATATTACTTACTTTAAAAGCATCATATTCACTCCACACCACTCCAGGTATTTGCCTCTCATCCCACTTATGAGGGCGTGACACAAGGACATTTTTATGTGGGCCCACCCACAAGCCGAAGCTCATGGGTGGTAGGCACAAAAAATGCATTGATTCTGTCAGCATTTCCCCTGGAGGAGGGCGCCTCAGGCGCTGGGCAATAAACCCAGCCCTGCCCCTTTAAATCAATATAATTTCATAGAATTCTATAGAATTTTATTAAAATTGAACGAATATTTCAGTTTTAGTGTAAAACATACATACTTTTAGAAAATTTTTCAACTTGTTTTTATCTACGTTCAAAATTACGTAAACTGATGTTTTGCCACGCTCTTTCGTAAAAAATGTAAACAGGTCTTTGATAATTAGTATTATCTAGACTATTGTTCTCATCTTCATTGTTATTTGTACAACATTTTGGCCGATGTGCCCTCCTGCCCTTTACAGGTATTTCTTCTCGGACTCGGGAACCTTCTCGAACTCAGGAACCTTCTTGTCATAATCGGGAGCCATCACGGAATTTTGAACCTAACCCTTTATTCATTACACGGGGGTATCCTGTTCTCATTCCGCTAACCCTATCTGGGGTACAGGTCTTTGATATGCGCAAAAATAGATACAGCAGAATCTTTTGGTCAATGTGACCGGTCTTCTTCAGGTATTTCTTATTGAACTCTGGAGCTTTTGTGTCATAATCAGGAACCTTCACGGAACTGTGAACCGAAAGCTTTATCTAATCTATCGGGGTAGATTGTTAACACCTGAAGAAGGCCGGAGGGCACATCAGCCAAAATATTGTGCATATAATGATAAATAGCGGACGGTTCATGTCTGAAGCCACCCTGGCGCAACACCATGAGGCCAAGAGGTCCAGAAGAAAGCGGCAACAAAGCACTGGAACATCAACATCTTCAGGGACAGCCTTCATATCCGCCATCTGTGGTCGTGAATGTTTTTTGAACATTGGACTTCATAGTCACAGGAGGTGCTGTAACTTCAGGGGCACAAAAACCTTATTATAGTCTTCCGAGACTGAAATGCCAATAAGCAAACAATAGGACAGGTTGGTTGGTTTCTGTATTTAAATGGCATATCAATCATTGCCATTCAATGCCAAAGTCATCCTTGTAGGAGATTAGTTGCAGTACTATATAATAAAGATGAGGACAACAGTCAGAAAAATCAAAATAATACAAATTATCAAGCCTCATCTAAAAAATTCAGACAAATAATAAAGATGAGGACAACAGTCAGAAAAATCTAAATAATACAAATTATCAAGCCTCATCTAAAAAATTCAGACAAATAATAACGATGAGGACAACAGTCAGAAAAATCTAAATAATATAAATTATCAAGCCTCATCTCAAAAATTCAGACAAATAATAAAGATGAGGACAACAGTCAGAAAAATCTAAATAATACAAATTATCAAGCCTCATCTAAAAAAAATTCAGACAAATAATAAAGATGAGGACAACAGTTAGAAAAATATAAATAATACAAATTATCCAGCCTCATCTCAAATATTCAGACAAATAAAGATGAGGACAACAGTCAGAAAAATATAAATAATACAAATTACACTGGTTTACAAAAAAAATTTTTTTGTCTGAGGCAAGAATGTGAATAGGTGTTTTTTTTTTACTAATTTGGATGTTCTGAATTCAAATTTATAAACAGTTTTGCTCTATCACCTCTAGTTTTCTGTCTTTTAAATAGTCTCATTTTAGTATATACGGAGTATATACGTGCTTATTTCAACAGTTGCAGTAGCTTATTACAGATAAAACAGGATAGATAAAGAACATTGACGGAATAAATATACTTGGATGACACAATGTACACAATTCATAGTACCGCAGAATACAAATTATCAAGCCTCATCTAAAAAATTCAGACAAATAACAATATCAGTAGTTTAATATTTTATTACAAAACTTAAATTATTTTCTGTTTACATTTCTGAAATGAGGATTTATTATTTATGAGAGACAGTCAAAATTTATCCGCACTTTCACCATAACATATCTTTATTATTGACACACTACATTCTGTGCATGCGTGCTTATAGTTGACACCTTTGTGGTCATGTGATCAAAGCTTGAGCCTGATCGTGCCATTTTGCTTGCAGTCTTTACAGTGTAAACATAGCTACTTTGCTAGCAGTATACACCAAGGAAGTGACCCAATTTCTCTGGTCTGAAGGAGTGTCAGGAGCTGAAATTCATGAGACTTTTAACACAATACAGGGATAGTGCACTACCGCATAGTATATTAATTAATATTACATTTAAACAAAAAACAGAGAAGTTTAAAAGTGGCTGGACAAGCATGACACACAAAGAGGGAACAGGATGCCTATCAACCTCCTCACCTGATGAGAAATTTAAAATAAGCTTGAGAGATGGTAATGGCAAACTGGCGAAATTATTGTTGATGAGGTAGCTTGTTCTCTGCAGATTAGTCGTGGTTCTGCTTATCATATCATCCATGATGACCTTGGCTTCCATAAAACAAGAATGCGGATAATTTTTGAATGTCCCTCCTACATGTCTCAAATTTATTCATATAGAAATTCTGATCTCCCTCCCTCCTCTTTCTCCCCCCCTCTTTCTCTCCAATTAACTCTCAACATACTGTTGAGAATTTTCTAAGTCCACAGCATTCCTATAAGGATATATTTAAAAAAATGGCTAAAAATGGCCTTTACATTTAAAGTTACCTGTTATTTCCCTTAAATCAAAGACTTCTAAATATGTTTAATATTACATTTAAACAAAGGCTTTCCATCTTCAGAGCCCCCATTCCTATAAGGATTTATCAGAAAATAGCTAAAAAGTGTCCTTTTCATTTAAAGTTACCTGTTATTTCCCTTAAAATAAAGACTTCTAAATATGTTTAATATTACATTTAAACAAAGGCTTTCCAAGTCCAGAGTCCCATTCCTATAAGGATTTACCAAAAAATGGCCTTTTCATTTAAAGTTACCTGTTATTTCCCTTAAATCAAAGACTTCTAAATATGTTTAATATTATATTTAAACAAAGGTTTTCCAAGTCCAGAGCCCCATTCCTATAAGGATTTATCTAAAAATGGCCTTTTCATTTAAAGTTACCTATGCAGATGAAACCAGAAAAATCTTTTTCTGATTAAACCACCTGTAGTGATTATCTTCCCTTGTTTGGTTGAAATTGGCAAGGGATTATCTTTCCTTGCTGTGAGAGTTTGCCACTCGAGGGCATTACAACTTAGCTATTTAACTCTTAACATCCTGTTGAGAATTTTCTCCATAGCGTTCCTATAGGGATATATGAAAAAAAAAACTAAAAATGACCTTTGCATCTAAAATTACCTGTTATTTCCCTTAAAAGAAAGACTTCTAAATATGTTTAATATTACATTTAAACAAAGGCTTTCATTTGGGGTAGATTAGGAAAATGAATGTGACTTCTGGCCGGGTGGAATGAGTTACCTGTTATTTCCCTTAAATCAAAGACTTCTAAATATGTTTAATATTACATTTAAACAAAGGCATTCCAAATCCAGAGTCCCATTCATATAAGGATTTATCAAAGAATGGCTAAAAATGGCCTTTTCATTTAAAGTTACCTGTTATTTCCCTTAAATCAAAGACTTCTAAATATGTTTAATATTACATTTAAACAAGGCATTCCAAATCCAGAGTCCCATTCATATAAGGATTTATCAAAGAATGGCTAAAAATGGCCTTTTCATTTAAAGTTACCTGTTATTTCCCTTAAAATAAAGACTTCTAAATATGTTTAATATTACATTTAAACAAAGGCTATCATTTGGGGTAGATTAGGAAAATGAATGAGACTTCCGGCCGGGTGGAATGAGGCGGTATAGGAAGTTAAAAGCAACCCGCAAGACTGACTCTCTCTTTGATCTGGGATTCTCCAGATATATACTCGACCTTGTTTCTCAGTCCATTTGGAGGGGGGGGGGCTTGCTACAGGCTTATACGTGTGTCCTTACAGTTAAAGTTACCTGTTATTTCCCTTATATCAATGACTTCTAAATATGTGTGCTTATAGTTGGCATCGTTGTGGTCATGTGATCAAAGTTTGAGCCTGATCGTGCCATTTTGCTTGCTGTCTTTACAGGGTAAACATAGCTACTCTGCTAGCAATATACATCAAGGAAGTGACCCGATTTCTCTGGTCTGAAGGAATGTCAGGAGCAGAAATTCATCAGACTTTGAGCACAATATAGGGACAGTGCACTATTGTATAGTATATTAATTAATATTACATTTAAACAAAGGCTATTGTTTGGGTGAATTAGGAAAACGAAGGAGACTTCCGGCCAGGTGGAATGAGGTGGTATAGCACTTTAAGAGTTAAGGATAAGCTTAATATAAACTACTTACTGATATCCTCCCATGATGGCAGTGAAGAATAAAAAAAATTTTTGAAAAAAATAAATAACAAGATTTTATTTAGTTAAGAGATCTTTTTATAAACAATGTTTACAAAATTGCAATTCAATATAAATAAACAGTTCATTTGTCTTATTTTATGATTTGAAACAAGTTTGCTTTCATTCAAGTTTTCATCATAGCTTCATAAGACCCGAAAATCCTGGGTTGGTTTGTTTGTTTTATGGCATGTCAATCCTTGTTGGGTTATTTTATGCCAATTCAGTTTAAACAATCATAGTGTTCAATTATAGACGGTAAAAAAATATATCTTCACATTTATTTTCAGATCTATTTGGTCCATACATGGGACCCTAAAGTGACAGAGTGGACCTGGAAATACTGGCAATGAAGTTGGTTGGTTGGTTGGATTTTACGGCATATCAATCCTTGTTGGGTTTATTTTATGCTGAAGACGTTTTTGTTTTATCCATTTTTGTTGAAGTTTTTTTAAAGCACATTTTAAAAACTCATTTTTATCTATTTACTCCATAAATTTGGTTGGTTGGCTGGTTGGATTTTATGGCATGTCAATCTTTGTTGGGTTATTTTATGCTAAAGATGTTTTTCATTAAAGATGTTTTTCATTTCCTTTATTTAAATATTCCATCAGTTTTTAATTTATAAGTTCTTTAATATATTTTATTTACAAGTCTTTTATATATATATGTACAAAATGTTGTAGCACCAATAACCTTTTTTGTATACATTTGAATAGAAGTGGCCTTGTTTGGGGTAATGGGTAAACATATATATATATATATACACACACATATATATATATATATATATATATATATATATTACACACACTGATAGAAAAAAATTTGCAACCTATGAAGGACAATATCAGTTTTGACTGCAATACATCTGCATGGACTATTATTACTGGGTATTTTTATTTATATATATATATATATAATATATATATATATAATGTGAAGAGAAAAATGGAAGTGAATCCGACAATTTTTAGTGTCAATACTTAAGCATTTCGGTATATTGTACCATCTTCAGGACACTGTTAAGTAATGTTTATGTGAGGACAAAATGAAAGATGTTAAGTGTATAGTGATTGTGTGAATCTGATGCTATTAACCGTTAATTTTTATATGTGCGTTTGTTTACAAAAGTCAATGACGTGATCATTGCATGCGTCATTATATGATCTTCACCTTCATTTTTGCTCATGCATTGATCACGTCATTGGCTTTCGTAAACAAACGCACATATAAAATTAACGGTTAATAGCATCATATTCACACAATCACTGTACACTTAACATCTTTCATTTTGTCCCTCACATAAAACATTACTTAACAGTGTCCTGAAGATGGTACAATATACCGAAATGCTTAAGTATTGACACTAAAAATTGTTTCCTGATCATAACATCCTGTGTTTGTTATATTTTTAAAATATTTTCTTCTCATATTGTCGGATTAATTTCCTCACCGTATTCCCATATATATATATAATATAATATATAACACTCACATATGATATAATATAGCATCAATATCCATTTTTCTTGTATGCATTTGGTTAGAAACGCCTTGTTTGAGGTAATTGTAGTCCAGCTGTATGCCTGAAATACATCATTCAGAAGTGTTATTAATTTTATTTTCCATCCCAATAAATTGATATTGCTTATATAGTTAAATGTAGAAAAAATATTAGTATATTCATCAAAATTATCAACAAGAATATATATCCTCTTGTGCATTGATTAAAGGGGCAGGGCTGGGTTTATTGCCCAGTGCCTAAGGCACCCACCTTTAGGGGGAATGCCACGAGATCTACACATTTTTGCATCTGCCATTCCATGAGCTTCAGTTTCGTGTATGGTCCCCATAAATAGGTCCTTGTGTCCAACCTGCATAAGTGGGATGTGCTGTAAATATCCTGTGCATTCAGTGTTTTGGGATAGCAAGTCTTGTATATATATATTTCCGTATTCCAATCGTTCTGTGTTACCTATGTATATTTACCAACCCCTTCGCATGAGCAGGATGAAACACATGGTCAATTTCTTAAGTGGAGGTAAACAGGTTTGAATTCAGAGTTTTCCTCTCCAAGACTGTTTCATACCAAGATTAAATAGCCCAGTCTGCTCTACTATTTACACATAGCTGGAGGGAGAATAGGATTCATATATTTACCTAGGATATAGCGCTATGTGAAATGCAAACAGCCTTGTACAGGATTTGAACTCGGTCACAGAGTCTGTGTTGCTTATATGAACTTAGATGGAGTTTGAATTTTTTTTTCAAGTTGCCTGTCTCATTAATGATGTCTCTGGAAAAAAATATTAGTATATTCAACAAAAATATCAGAAAATATATATTCTCTTGTGCGTTTGTTCTTTTTGGATAGCAAGAGTTACATACTTTCTATATTCCAAGCATTCTGTGTTGCTTATATATATAATATATATATATATATATATATATATATGAAGGAAGGGTGGATGGGTTTAGGATCCGACGATATGCTGTAGATAGAAGGAAAGTGGTCAAGAAAAGAACAACTCAAAACAAGTCACAGGGTGAAACGTTTCGTCTGTGTTCACATACGTCATCAGTCATTGTAACTTTATTAAAGCAAAACATACGTTAAAGTACAGTTGGCGGCGGTGGCGCCGCAAACAACCATCCTCTACCCCTCCACTCAACTGACCCAGCGACCCCCATCCTACCCCAAATTCCCGCTCCTCCTTATCTCATCAACTCACACACTCACCCTCTTGACCTCCCCGCCACCCGCCGCCAACTGTACTTAAACGTATGTTTTGCTTTAATAAAGTACAATTACTGATGACGTATGTGAACACAGACGAAACCGTTTCACCTGTGACTTGTTTTGAGTTGTTCATTTCTTGACCACTTTCCTCATCTACAGCATATATATATATATAAATATATATATAAACTCCTCTGCACAAGCAGGATGTAACACAAGGTCAATTTCTTAAGCGGAGTTCAACAGGTTTGAATTAGAGTTTTCCTTCTCTAAGACCGGTTGCCTAACCAAAGGTTAAAGAGCATCCCTGCCCTACTATTTATCCATAGCTGGAGGGAGAGCAGGATTCATACCTTTCCAAAAGGTATTAGCACCCAAGTGAAATGCAATTACCACGTCCAGGGATTTGAACCGGGGTGACAAGTTTCATTCCCATGACTTTTAATCGTTACACCACGCGCTTCCCTGCAAGTCTTATATATATTTCCTATATTCCAATTATTCTGTGTTGCTTATATGAATTTAAATGGAGTTTTGAATTTTGATCTATTTTAATTTGCATGTCTCAGCAAGAATATTTGTCCTTAGTGTTTCTCGTTAATTGTTTACTGGTCGGTAAATCCTTCTATCTGTTTCCTTGAACCTCTTGCGCTTGCCAACCATTCATATACCACATATCTTTCTTTAATATCTGGGCATATAGCAACTCTCCCCCCCATACACGTATTCTCCCAGGCCAATTTTTCTTTTTGATATAAGTGACTCCAGTTGCTGACACAATCTTCTTTTTATGA
>CM042176.1:25801040-25869441 GCA_023376005.1 Doryteuthis pealeii | reverse complement strand
CGACCACTTTCTCTCAAAGTAATCCTTCCACTGAAATAGTGCATACAACAGGGATAACAATAAAGATTTTGAGAACAATACGTCCGAATCAACTACAAATAATACAAATAATAACCACAGCGCTCCATTTTCTTAAAAAAGTTCAGTAAGAAATGATGTTAGTTCACTTCAACGACACAGATCGATATACAACAAAACAGGCAACTAGAGGACAAAAGTCCAAATAATCCAAAATAATCAAGACTCATTGCAAAAATTCCCCATCTGAACAGACAGTGCGCAACACATCGACAACGATAATTAATAAAGCATGAGGACAATAGTCCAAAATAATCCAATACTTATCTAGCCTCATTTCAAAAATTCAGAGGAAAATAGTGCAGAGACCATTAACAATAAAGATGAGGACAATGTCGAATTAATCAAATATACAAATTTATCCAAGCCCTCATCTCATAAATTGAGAAAATAGTGTAGAATAACATTAAAGATGAGGACATAGTCCAAACAATCCAAATAATCAAAACCCATTTTACAAAAAAAAATTCACTGAAATAAATTCTTACCCTTGTCCGCACTTAGGATAGTTTCTAAATTTCCTCCATCTCATGAGATTGCGCTGCGTCAAAGTCAGGACCGTTTTGATGTTACTATTTTTTGTTTCTCCAATTCAATCACTTCATTGTGATTAGCAACATCAGAGAAAAATAAAGAGAAAATGTAAGGTTCATTTTTCTCCTTCAACATAAAGGGATCGCACATCACCACGGTGCCATTCATCCAGCGGACAAATTTTTCATCCTGAATAAAAAAAATTTTTTAAATAAAATAAAAATAAAATAAACAAAATAAACAACATATTTGTAAAAGTTTAAGTGAAAATTTACAAGTGAAAATTACAAGTAAAAATTACAAGTTGAAAAATTACAAGTGAAAATTACAAGCAAGTGAAAAATTACAAGTGAAAATTACAAGTAAAAATTACAAGTGAAATTACAAGTGAAAATTACAAGTGAAATTACAAGTAAAAATTACAAAGTGAAAATTACAAGTGAAAATTACAGTAAAAATTACAAGTTGAAAATTACAAGGAAAATTACTAGTTGAAAATTTACAAGTTGAAAAATCATTAATTGCCAATTTACCATCACAATGCAATCTTTGATACATTGAATAAAGAGTTTTATAAACATCATTTGGTGTTGGATTCAGTATTACATCAGGAGCAGCAAAGTCGAGCTTCGAGATAGAACAGGGGTTGAGTGGAAATCTGTTTTTTGAAATTTTTTTAAATTCCCAGTCACCAACTAGAAGAGATCAACACAAAAAAAAAAAAATTAGTATAAGAATTCTGACAAAGTCCAGTTTTTATAAGAAATATCAGGACCATATGACCTTTAGGCACCCCTTTTGCGATCTCAATTAGTGGGGACATTTTTTCCATTTACACCGTCAAAATCTGGTTAATTGTTAACAGACGATTTTTAAAGTTTTTTTTTAATTATAAAACTAACCCCTAACCCTAACTCCAACCCCTAACAAACAACTGGATTTTGACAGTGTGAATGGAAAAAATGTCCCCACAAATCGAGATCGCAAAAAGGGTGCCTAAAGGTCATATGGTCCAAATATCAGTTAATACTAGCAGGACCTGTGGATATACCACAGTATGATGATTTAATTATAACAACGTTTGATATGTTTACTTAAAGAGCTATTGCAATAGTTCAATATGTAAAAAGTATAATAATCTTGATTTAACTATCACTCTTTTTCTTTCTTTTCATCTTTTCATTATGTTTAAAATAAATTAGCCCTATCACTTCTGCGCACTCATCCCCTTTCTCTCTTATATTTTTTCTGTGTAGCATGTCCTTTTTCTTCACTTTCTTTCTTCATAATAAAAACGGAATGGTCCATTGTTTAGCTAAGGTGCCAACACTCATAAGAAATAAAGAAATATATTCTGCGAGAGAATACAAAATAAAAAGCAGTCTGGCATTCAAGTAGATATGCTAGAATTATATCTTTGAGAATTCTTGTTGCGAGAGAACAACAAAGAAAGTAATACGGTAATCTGAACATTAGCTACATAAATGAGAGTAACCTCCCCCAGTATGTTTCACTTTGAGGAAGCCGTGTGTTTCGTTCGGCCATTTTCATTTCACTGTAAAATCTACACTGAAAATACGAATTTGTTCGAATCAATACAACTGCATGATTTAACAAGAAAATATCATAAAACGTGTTCTTAATTGTGCTTGCGCATTATTTGAAATGAACTTAATTGTTATTAAGAACCCATTTTATATTTTCGTATTAAAAAATACAGTTGTATTGATTTGAACAAATTTGTATTTTCAGTGTAGATTTACAGTGAAATGAAAATGGCCAACCAAAACAAACGGATTCCTCAAAGTGAATCTCTTTTGGATGGTCTAAAAATTTAAGATAATATTAATCTTTTGCAAGTCTCTCAAGCAAACGAAATGTAATTCCTTTCGCCGTCAGCACAGTCTCTACCAACTAAGCACATTACTCTCACTTCCTGACACCCCAAATACCATCGTCAGATTTCACTTGCCGTCCAAATACTTGCTTTCTTCCTCACTGCCTGTGTCAGTGACAGTCCGTCTTATTTCTGTTCGTTCGGCTGCGCTTATGCAAATTCCGATATACCTCATCCGGGTTTCTGCCAACAGCATTTCAGCTACGAGGAGGTAGCGAGTTTGAATATCCGTAGCCATTTGCCACACTCTTCCCCTTCGCACAGGCCAAACATATCCTGACGCACTTTGTTTGTGGGGGCTGGGAATCCGCTTGTTCATAGGTCTGCCTTTCAATTTCATCACAGAATCATAAGAGGTTATTCTTATTTATGTAGCTAAACTTCCAAATGCAAATGTAAAAATACCAGAAGAACCGGATATGTTCCTTCTCCTCGACATCACAGGTGGAAGTAAGGGAGTAATTCATTCTTAGGTAATTGAATTCTAGCAGCCAAGAAGTGAGGAAGTGTGGCATCCCACTAAGGTCTGAGGATGAATGGTCAGGTAGTTGAGAAGAGGATAGTTAGAATGAAGGGGAGTCCATGCATATTAAAGAGGGACTTATTCGGTTTTATCAGAGTTCACATAGAGGTTGATGTTCCATGCTGCCTTCTCCAGGCTATGTAGCAGGGATTCGGTTAGTGCAGGCATATTTGCAAGAAGTGCTATATCATACCTCGTACCTTATAGTAATTGTTATAGGTGATATACCCTATAGACTAATGGAATGCGCCGACGGTTACTATAAGTAACAGGGACAATTATGGCTTGAAGAGTAAGCCAATGCGAGTCAGCTCATAACTCTATTGTCGGACGTAATTCCCACTTCTCTGTACTGTAATTGTCTACTCTTTTGTTAATACATTTTCCTACATTTGTTACCTGTCGTTTTGTTCTTATTTGACCCCTTAAAACCCCACAACAGCAATTAACTGTCCATTCATTTTATTCTCCTCACAAAAACACAGTTGCACACAGAATAAAAAAAAAAGAAATCGTAGTTATTCACCTATAACTAGCTGACCTAATATAAATGCTCTGAACTGACTGACTGAGTTCATGCAAATTAAAGAGGGACTTACTTTGATGAGAGTATCATAGATTTTCCTCTCCCAATATTGGTAATATTGATAAAGTTTTGGTGAACTTCCAGTGTTTGTATGAACGACAATGCCTTCCATCTTCGTAATTAAAGGTCCAATGGCCTTGTACTGACGCGCTAAGATTTCAATGTCTTTGCTTCGTTCTTTTTCAATATGTTCAAAATATTCCTGGATAAAAATAAAGAGAGGTCACATGTAAAAAGAAGTGAAACATTTTAATGTTCAAGAGAATATATCTACCTATCCGAGTCTGTTCAAGTGAAGTCTTGTGAGACCACAAATCTGGATCTGGGTGATTTTATGGAAGACGAACAGCTGCTCGGCTTTTAATGTTCAAGAGAATATGTTCATATCTGTCTATATATCTAATCGAGTCTGTTCATATCTATATATCTACTGTTCAAGTGTAGTCTTGTGAGACTCTACCTATCCGAGTCTGTTCAAATGTAGTCTTGTGAGACTCGATTAGATATATAGCAATAGATTATGCTATTGCTATATATCTAATCGAGTCTGTTCATATCTATATATCTACCTATCCGAGTCTGTTCAAGTGTAGTCTTGGGAGACCACAAATCTGGATCTGGGTGATTTTATGGAAGACGAACAGCTGCCCATGCAGCAAATCTCCTCTTTCCATGTCGCTGATATTGTCCAAGGTAACGGTAAAAGACGATATAGCTTAATATCAGTTCCATCTTGAGAGTTGTCAGAATGAGGTTAAAGTCGGCTTTAGAGACACCAGATGATAATCAGTAATAAATACTTGTAAAATATTTTCAATTCAATACAATCTATCTGTATATCTATTTGAGTCTGTTCATAGCTATTTATCTATATATCTATCTCAGACGGTTTCTATCTGTCTAGCTACATGCCTACCCAAGTCGGTCCATATTTCTATCTGAGTCGTTTCCTATCAGTCTCTCTATATACTTATCCAAGACAGTTAATATCTATCAATATATATATCTATCTGAGACAGTTAATATCTATCTATCAATATATACACAATATATATACATCTATCCAAGACTGTATATATCAATATATATATATATCTATCCGAGACAGTTGATATCAGGATATATATCTATCCGAGACAGTTTATATCAATATATCTATCCAAGACAGTTAATATCAATATATATATCTATTCATATCTATCTATATATCTATTCATATATATCTCTGTTCATATCTATCTATATATCTATCCGACTCTGTTCATATCTATCTATCAGAGCCCGTTCATATCAATATATATATATTAATATATATATATATATATATCTAAGTTTGTTCATATCTATCTATCTATCTCTATATATATATATATATATATATATATATATATATCTAAGTTTGTTCATATCTATCTATATATCTATCCGACTCTGTTCATATCTATCTATCAGAGCCCGTTCATATCTATCTATATATATATATATATCTAAGTTTGTTCATATCTATCTATCTATCTATATATATATATATAAGTTTGTTCATATCTATCTATCTATCTATATATATATATATCTAAGTTTGTTCATATCTTATCTATCTATATATATATATACTAAGTTTTGTTCATATCTATCTATCTATCTATATTATATATCTAAGTTTGTTCATATCTATCTATCTATCTATCTATATATATATCTAAGTTTGTTCATATCTATCTATCTATATATATATATATATCTAAGTTTGTTCATATCTATCTATCTATCTATATATATATATATATATATATCTAAGTTTGTTCATATCTATATATATATATATATATATTAAGTTTGTTCATATCTCTCTCTCTCTCTCTCTCTATATATATATATATATATATATATAACTTTGTTCATATCTATCTATATATATATATATATATCCAAGTTTGTTCATATATATCCATATATCTATCTCTCTGAGTATGTTCACATCTATCTATAAATCTATCAATTGTGCCAGCAAATATGATAACATGAGAAACAAATACTTACAATGAATATAAATCATTTAATGGATGCGTTAATAATACTCACTTTACAGGTGGGTAACATGTTAAATTTTGATTGGGGTGGCCCTTTAAAAAGGTTACAATTCTCAATTGTCAACAGTCGTTGTGTAATATCTTGAGCATTTTTCTGGATTTGGTTCACCAAAGATTCAAATTTGCTGAGACTCTGAAAATACAAGAGAAAAAAAAATCAAAAGTTAGACAATCATGAATTCTGAAATAAAAAGTGCTAAAAAAAATGTCCTAATATTATTATTTGAAAATTTTTTTTTTGCCTTTTGTAATCGATATGTACTATATTCTATTAAATTGCTTGACAATTTTTTTGAAAGAAATTAAATTTTAAGAGATTTTAAATCTTTTGTGTGCTTAAATAATTTGTCATTTTTTTATGTTTAAAAATCTTTTTTTTGTGTTTACAAATCAAATTTTTCACTAATATCTAAATATAATATAACACTAAATTTTAGAATTCAGGTGAACTAAAAATTTGTCCGATCCACGATAAATTAATATTTTCTAACAATGACAACAATGATAATTTTGACTATATATTTCTTTCATCTTCATTTTTGTTTGTTTAGTTTTATGGCATATCAACCTCAGTGGGTCATTTAATGCCGGCAAAGTTTTGAAAGAGTCATAGTGACAGTTTGTAAGAAATTTTTTTAACTCATTTTTTTTTTTCATGAACAAATTTTCTATTTAACCTATAGATGGGACCCTAACAGGTACTACCACTTTTAAATTGAACTACTATGATACTACTAACACCAGTGGGTACCTACAACAGCTTGAACTGCTTCAGTCACATGATATATGTGCCATAAACTAGCATTAGGCTACATTCCCAAGGCGAAAAAGATGACTTTTAACTTGTAAAAATATGCGGTGGGCATTATTTTTTAGAGAAATATGTATAAAATCATGAGAAACATATCTGTATCTTGGTTGAGTTACCGTTTTTTCATGTTAGTTAATAATATATATTTTAATACACAAATTAGATGCTAAAATTTTTAGTTAGCTGCGTACAACGAAGTAGCCAATCAGAATACATCTTTCATTGACTGCTGATAAAATTAACCAATCACGATCACCGTAGCATGAGTTATCACTCAACATGTCTGCTTCAAGCGTGTAATGTAAACACACCAGAAAATAAATGTTCTATGTGTATTTTAATTTTAACTTGTTTTTGGCTACGTTAAATTTCAATTGATTTAACGGTGAAAAAATGTAAACATTGTTTTTCTTTTATAATTTGCATTATTTTTGTAAGCCGAAAATTTTTTTTTTAAATCATTAGGAGTTTGTTTAATGCTTCTTCTTTCGAGTGAATAAAAAAAATTTAAGATAATATTAACCTTTATGCAAGTTTTATTATGTTAAATATAGTAGGGGGGGTAAATTACACGGGTAAAATTGGTGGTACCCACGGAAAACTTTAATATGTGCCACATTTACGCATAAAAAAAAATAGTATGATATTCAGGAGTCTATAAGCATTCATTTGGCCGCTTTTTATTTTCCCCCACCCTCAAAATTACAAATTAAAATAAAAAACTAGAGCCTTTTTGGCCTTTGGGCCGTAGCCTATTTTGGCTACGTTAAATTTCAATTGATTTAACGGTGAAAAAAAATGTAAACATTGTTTTTCGTTTATAATTTGCATTATTTTTGTAAGCCGAAAAAAATATTTAAAAATCATTAGGAGTTTGTTTAATGCTTCTTCTTTCGAGTGAATAAAAATTTTTAAATAATATTAACCTTCATGCAAGTTTTATTATGTTAAATATAGTAGGGGTAAATTTCGCGGGAAAATTGTGGTACCCACGGAAAACTTAATATGTGCAACATTTACGCATCAGAAAAATAGTATGATATTCAGGAGTCTATAGGCATTCATTTGGCCGCTTTTTTATTTCCACCACCATCAAAATTACAAAAAAAAAAAACTAGAGCCTTTTTGGCCTTTGGGCCCGTGGCCTATAGGTGGTAGTAGACCTCATAAAAAAATATTCCCCCTAAATATTTTTAGAAAAAAACTATATCAGACATATATTCATCCAAAGGTAAGTAATTATGGAAATTCTCGTGAAAAATGGACCATTAATTTATTTTCCATAGAATTTAAAAAAAAAAAAAACCTTAGTTTTAACTTGTTTTTGGCTACGTTAAATTTCTATTGATTTAACGGTGAAAAAATGTAAACATTGTTTTTCGTTTATAATTTGCATTATTTTTGTAAGCCGAAAAATTTTTTTTCAAATCATTAGGAGTTTGTTTAATGCTTCTTCTTTCGAGTGAATAAAAAAATTTTTAAGATAATATTAACCTTTATGCAAATTTTATTATGTTAAATATAGTAGAGGGCGGGGTTAATTTCACGGGGAAAATTGGTGTACCCACGGAAAACTTTAATATGTGCAACATTTACGAAAAAAAAAAATAGTGTGATATTCAGGAGTCTATAGGCATTCATTTGGCCGCTTTTTTTTTCCCACCCCAAAATTTACAATTTAAATCAAAAACTAGAGCCTTTTTGGCCTTTGGGCCCGTAGCCTACATGTACCAAAATATTGCAAAACTTTTGATTCATCCTAGTATATAAATTTTCCATCAACTTGTTTGAAATTTCGGACCAGGTATCAAATAAGCACCTTAGCCGAAATCAGTTTTGAAAAGGTCAGCTGTTGTTCAGACACGGCCTACTAATATATACGGCCCCATAAGTCACCTAAGTCGGCAGAATTCTAACAGGCCTATTCATTTTATAGTCAATTTATGTCTGTTTCAAAAAATCTTAAAGCACAAACATTTGGCTAGATAGAACCATAAGTTCTCCTCAAGAAATACTGTTTCTCTGTAGTATCATACTATTCATTACCTACCATGACCAGGGAATACATTTCACATTGAAAAGGTTCATTTTTTTCTGAATAACCTGAAATCATAGATAAATTGTTGGTGTGTTTTTCTATAACTGCATCATTTTTTAAACTTTTTTTGTTTGTTTGTTACAATCTTTTATTATCATATTTCTGAAGAAAAAAGATAAGTTTGTATATTTTTAACATTTTTTCGAAAACAGTCATAAACTGACTATAAAATGAATAGGCCTGTTAGAATTCTGCCTGTTAAAGTGACATATGGGGCTGTATATATTAGTAGGCTGTGGTTCAAAAATGGTATCACACAATTTATAAAATTTATTTTCTATGTGCCTCTTGTGCCACATGAATTCTTTCAAATTGGAATTCAACTGAGATCTCTGGCACTTGAGCATTACCGTAAATCCTTGCGTATAATCTGCACTTTTTCCCCAAAATTTAAAGGTCAAAATCCCTAGTGCATACTATATACAAGGTTAAGAATGAAAAATATTTTCTAAGCAATGTCTGAGTCTCTATTTGCTGTCCGGCAATGTTTATTCAGACACATTTTTTTCAGAGGTACAGCCCCCTAAAAATCCCCTGGGTATTATACTCAAGGGCGGACTATACTCAAGGATTTACGGTACTTTAATAAATTGTTTGTGTTTTTGGTTTGTAAATAAACGTGAAGTAACTTTTTAAAAATCTTACAGTGATATTCTAATGTAAAAAAATTGTCAATTGTTTGTTTACAAACAACCAGAAGTTTACAGTGAAAAGCAAAAGCAGACCTTTTCAAAACTGATTTCAGATGGGGTGCTTATTTGATACCTGGTCCAAAATTTCTGGTAAACCATACTCAAGATAAGAAAAATAATATACTTACTGTTTCACATCGTACGATGAAGTCTCGAATACAAAGTGAATTCCAATTGAGTCGTTTAGATCCAGCTTGAATTGTGTGCCGTAAATCAGTCAGGTAATCTTCCAAGATGCTTACCTGAAGAAAAAAAAATTTTTTTTAGATAGACTAACTCACTGGACATTGAAAAGACAATTTTTTTTATAAACTCATGTTTTTCTATTTAACCCATAGATGGGACCCTAACAGGTACTACCACTCCAGGTTAGAGTGGACCAGGGAGCAATGGTGATGAAGGGGTGATCCACTTTCCCCAGACCTCTAGAACTGGAACCTCACCATCAGATAGAGTTTAACGACATTCCCAGGACATGTAGACCCACAGCCACCGCCTTTTGGCTTGCCATAAGGGCAATAGGGTTGGGACAATCATATAGGTGCTAGGGCTTGACATGGCCAGCCGATTGATCGGAGGGAGCCTCTCTGATCGCCCGTCTAGCCTAACTAAGTGGAGTGTTGCATGTCATGGACTGCTCAGCCACCAGGATTCCATTCTTAAGCATTACGGTTGCCACCCACGGCTAACAGGTAGCC
Source organism: Doryteuthis pealeii (assembly GCA_023376005.1). NCBI lineage: Eukaryota > Metazoa > Mollusca > Cephalopoda > Myopsida > Loliginidae > Doryteuthis > Doryteuthis pealeii. The sequence continues at coordinate 25,859,434 of CM042176.1, read as the reverse complement.
CCATTGGGGGAGTCTTATCCCTCTTGGTGTATTCTAACACCCCACCGACAGGGCGGGCATAATTCGAGATATGAAGATTGTTCTAATAGAATGCAATAAAACAGCATCAGATATTACTATATATCATATTAATACTATATATAATTAACATTAATGTTTATATATATATATATATATATATGTATAAAGGGACAGTTTAGCTGAGTTGGTAGAGTGTTCGGCTGGGAACCTCGAGGTTCCTGGTTTGATACCGGCCCTTGCCACCTCAGCATATGAGTAGCACAGGGATTTGTGAGGTAAAGTGAGGAGCTGATGGTAGGTGTGGCACTCCATCTCAAACGCTAAAAAACACTAGTGCTTGTAAAAAGAGGATAGACTCCCTCACTGTCAGGGTGATACTGACTTTAGGCCTCCCCGATGACTTTACTTATATATATATATATATAAGAGAGTTTCATAATTTGCTTGAAGCATTGTGTATGTATTGGTTAGGAGGTAGATTTAGAAGGCCATCACAATGCAGTTTGGAATAAATAAAAAATAATAATACGGTAACAATGGTGGTGTGTGTTGACCTGTATTTTTTTTTATTATTTCTGAATTTTCGAGGTAATACCTCTTTATCAAAAGAATTGAACTGAAGCAGTACAGCTATGGCATTTCTTCCTAAATGAATTTTTTTTTTTGAAAATGACGTTATTTTTGAAATAACTGTATTCCCGTGTGAGCGTGAATGCGTTTATTTTTATTTTTATTTTTTTTTGTACGTGTGCGTATGTTGTAATGCGCGTGACATTGAAAATGCGTGTTGGCTGTGACGTTATGACTGTATCCTAGCGCGGGATTTTGTACGTGGGTATGTGCGAATGAAAAAGTGTATTTTGTGTTTTGTGACGTTTCCTGTTGGATTTTACATCAATTTAATCATTTAATATTATTAATATTATTATTATTATTAATATTATCATATGATCAATATGATAATATTAATAATAATAATAATATTAATAATATTAAATGATTAAATTGATGTAAAATCCAACAGGAAACGTCACAAAACACAAATACACTTTTTCATTCGCACATACCCACGTACAAAATCCCGCGCTAGGATACAGTCTTAACGTCACAGCCAACACGCATTTTCAATGTCACGCGCATTACAACATACGCACACGTACAAAAAAAAATAAAAATAAAAATAAACGCATTCACGCTCACACGGGAATACAGTTATTTCAAAAATAACGTCATTTTCAAAAAAAAAAATTCATTTAGGAAGAAATGCCATAGCTGTACTGCTTCAGTTCAATTCTTTTGATAAAGAGGTATTACCTCGAAAATTCAGAAATAATAAAAAAAAATACAGGTCAACACACACCACCATTGTTACCGTATTATTATTTTTTATTTATTCCAAACTGCATTGTGATGGCCTTCTAAATCTACCTCCTAACCAATATATATATATATATATATATATATATATTATTGTTTGTATAATATCTTCTTTGGAATTATTATATTATACAGACAATTACAAAACGCTAAGCATTCTATTGGATGTCTACTCTTATGCTATGAAGACAAATTGAAGGACAATTTGAAACGCCTCAATATTAACCTGTGTACTTGAGAAAATCTAGCATCAGATCAGAAAGAATGGTGTAAGACATGTTTCACTAGATTAAAGAGCTTTGAAGAAAATAGACTGAAACTCGAAGGAGCTCTTATTTCTCTGTAGTTGTAGGCAAATTGTTGGACAAAGAAGACAAACACACAATGGAAATTTAATACATGTATTGACAATAATACAAGAACTTGTTGCAAATTTTATTGGTATTTGCTACAAGACTTATCTGAGTTAAGTAATATTCTTGGAGTAGTGGCGATAACAGGGGTATTCTGTTGCTTGTTGGAAAGTTGATAGGACGTTTCTTCGGACATTTCTCATTCTTCCTCATAACCAGTTCAGTGATAAGTGATGGGGGGGTGCTATTTTAGAAGCTTCTCGCCCCGGGTAACAGTTCCTTTAACTGATGGTGAGTGGGCCCTTTTCAAGTAGACTATTTGGTCTTCAGCCTTCTAGTGTGCCTTTGTGCCTTCGAAAGTGCGCTGTGAAAAAATGCCTCCGTCTAGGTCAACGGTCCGTAGATAAGTAAGCCCTGTTTAATTTACGCGACTACCCTCAGTGAGTACTCCGTGATAAGTGGGCCCTGTTTTGGGCTTGGTGATGAGAGCTTTTAGTTTTTACGTCTCTCCTCCAGTAACTGCTATGCGATAAGTGAAGTTTTTGGTTTTGGCGCCAACATACAATCTAGGCGATTCGCCCCCTAGCAGCAGGGGGAGATATTTAACTATGGAATTTCCAATAAAACATTGAGATTAGCTCCGTCTAACTTTAAAACAAAAACATCCGACTCCCGCTTTAGGAAATTCCATCTGTCAGTGTGGATTCATAGCTCGCACCAAGGCTATCACACTTAAGGAAACACAAAATGTCTTCTTGATAGCATGCACAACATGGGAGGAAACAAATCACTCACTACTGACCCTCATCTATCGTTCACGATAGGAGAATCCACCATATATATATATATATATATATATATATCACTTGTATGCATGTGTATATAAACATATTTTTATTGTTTTCCCAAGAATTCTGTGATAATCACCTTAGATGAATCCTCAAACTTAAGAATAATTAAAGTTCCAATTACCGTCGAACTGGGAAGACAAGGCAACAAATGGTTGTAACTTAAATACAAACCTGAATAGTCACAAAGTCTACTGCAGAATAACAGGATATTTATAAGACTCCACAATGTCATTCAAATCTAGCAGTCAAGCAGCCAATCAGAACTCAAGGAATAGAATCACCCAAATCACCCAAATTCATGAATGGATCATTCTTGATTTCTATATATACCAACTGTCTTCTTGGACACTGCTTAAGTTATACTTAGTTAGCTGCTGTTATTCAAATCAACAGTAGACTTACTAACTTCAATAAGGGACAATATAAACTCAAGAATCAAATGTTAATATTATCTGTTTCTGATTCATTTTATTTGTATTTAAAACATTAAAAGTTATATCATATAAAAAAAATACAGACCTCAGCAGGATTCAAAAGAGCCAGCAAACTGTAGTAATGTTTCAACATATTTTTCAGACTTTCTGTATAACGAATGTATTTTTCTTCCTAAAAATAAAAATAAAAAACAAACATTGATTTCAATTAAATTTTACAAATTTGTATATCATAAGAAAATTAATATGAAGGTCGTTCAAAAAGTTCTAATGAAACTAGATATACTAATTCAGATTTCTGTCTTGATTTCTTGTGCAGGTGAAACCCATACAAAGGTGAGAGATGTGTGACAAGGCTAAAAATAGGCAAAGCAGAGGCTCAAGCTAAATAGTAGGGCAGACTAGACTCTATAAAGTATGGTAGTAAGGCTTATAACTTTTTGAATGACCCTTATATATATATATATATATATATATTTAAAACATTCCATAAAATAAGCACAAATTTATTAAATGCTGAATTTTTATAGTTTTTGAGAAAAATGGAGGGTATTAATGTCTTATTATTTTCCAACATTTGTAAACTTTTAACACATTCCATAAAATAAGCACAAATTTATTAAATTTAATAAATTTGTGCTTATTTTATGGAATGTTTTAAAAGTTTACAAATATGTTATAAAATGTTTTTACTTTAACAGCATTTTGTGCTGTTTTCATATCCTTTTATCTATACTCATTCAAATGTAAACAAAACAAAAGGGGAGTAACTCGATTTCGTTAGGCGTACCTAACAAATACACATTAAAAAACTGTTTTTAAAATCATGTTTATAAATTTATATTTTGCTTACCTGCAAGGCAACATTTCTGGCTAATTCTGGGACTGAGAAAGCAAGTTTTTCCATATATTTGGTTTCAGAAATAATCTCAAACAGCTGATAATCAAAGTTAACCTGGAACACCGTTTCAGCCACAACAACTGCAATAAGAAAAATTCAAATTAAGTTATATACCTAAAAGTGGGGTGTGGTGTAATGGTTAGAGTCGTCCAGAGTTCAAATCCTGGAAAAGGCTGATTTGCATTTCACATAGTGCTAATACCCTTGGGAAAAGTATAGATCCAACTATTCTCCCTCCAGCTATGGATAAATAGTAGGGCAGACTGACTCTTCAACCTTGGTTAGACAACCAGTCTAGGAGAAAGTCGTCAGGGTGGCCTAGAGTCGGTATCAGCCAATCAGCTAGGGAGTCTATCCCCTTTTCACTAATGCTAGACCAAGGAGATTGTTTTTTTGCATATGAGGTGGAGCACCACACCTTCGATCTGCTCCTCACTTTACTGCACAGATCTCTGTGCTACTCATACGCTGAGTTGGCGAGGGCTAGTATTAAACCTGAAACCTTGTGGTTCCCAGGCGGTTGCTCTACCAACTGAGCTAAATATAACATTCAGATGATAAGTGTATTGTATACTTATAAAATACAAGAAAGTAGTATATCATATGTTAGATTTGAGTAAGAGGATAAAGTAAAAAAGTAAAGTCGTCGGGGTGGCCTAATGTTGGTATCAGCCAGACAGCAAGGGAGTTTATCCCCAGGGGCAGCACACCTACTATCAGCTCTTTACTTTAGCGCACAGATCCCTGTGCTATTCATACGCTGAGTTGGCGAGGGCCGGTATCAAACTAGGAATCTTGTGGTTTCTAGCCAAACACTGGATGAGGCTGGTTGCATTTCACATTGCACTAATAATACCTTTGGGAAAGGTATGAATCCAACTATTCTCCCTCCAACTATGGATAAATAGTAGGGCGGACTAGACTCTTCAACCTTGGTACGGCAATTGGTCTAGGAGAAGGAAAACTCTGAATTTAAACCTGGTAAACTCCACATAAAAATTGACCTTGTGTCACATCCTGCTCGTGTGCAGGAGTTGATAAATACATACCTAAAAGTAAATGAATGAATCTATTTACCAAACCCTCAGAACAATAAGGATGTGACACAAGATCAGTTTCTTAATCGGAGTTTAGCAGGTTTGAATTCAGAGTTTTCCTTCTCCTAGTCTGGTTCCCTCACCAAGGTTAAAGAGCCTAGTCTACCCTACTATTTACCTATAGTTGGGGGGAGATTAGTTGAATTCATACCTTTCCCAATGTGTATGCGTTATTATTAATGATTGTGAATATATATATATTTAACAACTTATCCCCATGAGTACGATGTGACACATGGTCGATTTCTTAAATGGAGTTTAGCAGGTTTGAATTCAGAGTTTTCCTTCTCCTAGATTGGTTGGCAAACCTTTCGTATCAGTTAGTGCAAAGTGTAGAAAGAAAGTAAGAAGGAAATAGAGTGTAAAAAGTAAAAGTAAAAGGAAAGAAAGAAGGAAGATGAGAGAGTATAGAAGTAGGGAAAAAAGAAAAAGAAAGAAAAAGAAAAGAAAGAAAGAGAGTGTATGAAGAAAGAAAGAAAGAAAGAAATAGAGTGTAGGAAGCAAAAGGAAAGAAAGAAGAAGAAAGGGAAGAGAGTAAAGAATTAGGAAAGAAAGAAAGAAAAAGAAAGAAAGAAAGAAAGAAGAATATAGAGTGTAGAAAGTAAAGAAAGAAAGAAATGAAGAAGGAAAAAAGGAAAAACGGAAAGAAAGAAAAAAGGAAAAACGGAAAGAAAGAAAAAAAGAAAAAAAAGAAGAAAAAAAAGAAATGAAGAAGGAAAGTGATTTTGTAGATTTGTAGCCCCCCTCCATCCCCACCAAATATTTCCTAAGTAACCATTACGCCACAACTTATTCAGGAACTCTGGGGAATATGGAGTACTCCTTTAACACAATTACTCCCATGTCCACCCTGACCCAGAGTGGTAGTACCTGTTAGTGTCCTATCTATGGGTTAAATAGATCATGAAATGAGTATTAAAGGTTGATACGCCATTGTAGCATAATTATTAAGGTCTATGGGGAATTTGGGGATTGAAAAGAAAATGGTAATTGGATTTCTGGAGAAAGAGAAAAAGAAAGAAATAAGAACAGAAAGAAGATAAAGTTTGGAATTCTACACACTCAACGTGTGTCGGTCAATAGCCCCTGAACTAGATTTAAAGAACAAAAAAGAAGTCCTAGGTTTTCTGCAGAGGAGCAGAGGTGGATATGCCCCTTCCCCCACCCCCACAAATGAAAGAAAAGGAAATTTAGTCTTTTTTTACTGGGCCTTTGTAAGGGGCAGATGTGGCTTTTCGGATTCCTCCGTGATATGTTTCACATAGTAGTAGCAAAGATGATATACGATAAGACAGCTTGACCCCCACCCCACTTTCTCCGTCTCTCTGAAAAAGAACTGAGCCTAGAAAGAAATAAACAACACTTTTGGGGGTTATTTCCTATTAGTCTTACATGATCAAAGGGGAACCACTCTTGACTGATAAATTATTTATTTATTTATTTTCCCATTAAACTAACCCTAAACCCTAACCCCGTCTTCTTTTTTCCTAGTAGATCAATAAATAAATAAATAATTTATCAGTCAAGAGTGGTTCCCCTTTGATCATGTTAGACTTATAGGAAATAACCCCTTTTTGACTCTACAACTTTCATATGTTGTTTCTTCAAACTATTGACTACTACTACTACATAAAATCCAACCAATCTAACTTAATCTGTATAAGAAAAAGAAAAGATACTTATTCTTTGAGAAAGTCAAAAAGATTGTGCAAATCCACAGACCTGTTTTCTGTTCCGTGGCCTGTGGGGTGGCTTTTGTTGTGTCTGGAACAGCTTTACAAAGAAGATTATGTTTTAGCAAACCAGGCAGTTTATTTTCAACATCAGATTTCCAATTTGCATAGATTATGTCCTCAAAACTCTTCATCTGTCTTGCTACTGTCAAATATTTTTCTCGAGCCTAAATTCAGAAACAATTGAAAAATAAAAAAATAAAAAAATTGAGATTAGATCATCTTGGAAGTATAATAAAAGTTTATCTGAAAAAATTTGGGAAGCAATACAATTTTTATGATATAACAAATATAAAAATATCTGAGGTAGGGGTTGTAGAATAATCATACTAAGTCCAATTACCATCAAATTTTTTTTTAAACACTTGTACCCAGTCATGGTTAGTGGAATGAGAACAGTATACCCCCATGGATTGAATAAAGGGTTGGATTCAAAATTCCATAAAGCCTATTGATTATGACAAAAAGCTTCCAGAGTTCGAGAAGGTTCCAGAGTCTGACAAGAAATACCTGATTGTGGATGTAACATTGCTCAGGTAACAAATATAAAGACAATCCCAGGGGCGGGGGGTATACTGTTTTCATTCCACGTTAAGTTCAAAGCTCCTTGAAGGCTCCTGATTACAACAAGAAGCTTCCAGAGTTCAAAAAAGAGAAGGTTCTCGAGTTCAAGAAGGTCTTAAGTCCGACAAGAAATACCTGAAGAAGACCAGAGGACACATTGGACAAAACGTTGTACAGATAACAAAGATGAGCACAATAGTCCGAATAATCCAAATAATACTAATTATCAAGCCTCATCTCAAAAATTCAGAGAAATAGTGTAGATAACAATAAAGATGAGGACAATAGTCCGAATAATACAAATAATACTAATTATCAAGCCTCATCTCAAAAATTCAGAGAAATGCTGTAGATAACAATAAAGATGAGGACAATAGTCCGAATAATCCAAATAATACAAATTATCAAGCCTCATCTCAAAAATTCAGAGAAATAGTGGAGATAACAATAAAGATGAGGACAATAGTCCGAATAATCCAAATAATACTAATTATCAAGCCTCATCTCAAAAATTCAGAGAAATAGTGTAGATAACAATAAAGATGAGGACAATAGTCCGAATAATACAAATAATACTAATTATCAAGCCTTATCTCATAAATTCAGAGAAATAGTGTAGGTAACAATAAAGATGAGGACAATAGTCCAAATAATCCAAATAATACTAATTATCAAGCCTCATCTCAAAAATTCAGAGAAATAGTGGAGATAACAATAAAGATGAGGACAATAGTCCGAATAATCCAAATAATACTAATTATCAAGCCTCATCTCAAAAATTCAGAGAAATAGTGTAGATAACAATAAAGATGAGGACAATAGTCCGAATAATACAAATAATACTAATTATCAAGCCTCATCTCAAAAATTCAGAGAAATGCTGTAGATAACAATAAAGATGAGGACAATAGTCCGAATAATCCAAATAATACAAATTATCAAGCCTCATCTCAAAAATTCAGAGAAATAGTGGAGATAACAATAAAGATGAGGACAATAGTCCGAATAATCCAAATAATACTAATTATCAAGCCTCATCTCAAAAATTCAGAGAAATAGTGTAGATAACAATAAAGATGAGGACAATAGTCCGAATAATACAAATAATACTAATTATCAAGCCTTATCTCATAAATTCAGAGAAATAGTGTAGGTAACAATAAAGATGAGGACAATAGTCCAAATAATCCAAATAATACTAATTATCAAGCCTCATCTCAAAAATTCAGAGAAATAGTGGAGATAACAATAAAGATGAGGACAATAGTCCAAATAATCCAAATAATCCAAATTATCAAGCCTCATCTCAAAAATTCAGAGAAATCGTGTAGATAACAATAAAGATGAGGACAATAGTCCGAATAATCCAAATAATACAAATTATCAAGCCTCATCTCAAAAATTCAGAGAAATAGTGTAGATAACAATAAAGATGAGGACAATAGTCCGAATAATCCAAATAATACTAATTATCAAGCCTCATCTCAAAAATTCAGAGAAATAGTGTTGATAACAATAAAGATGAGGACAATAGTCCGAATAATCCAAATAATACTAATTATCAAGCCTCATCTCAAAAATTCAGAGAAATAGTGTAGATAACAATAAAGATGAGGACAATAGTCCGAATAATCCAAATAATACTAATTATCAAGCCTCATCTCAAAAATTCAGAGAAATAGTGTAGATAACAATAAAGATGAGGACAATAGTCCGAATAATACAAATAATACTAATTATCAAGCCTCATCTCAAAAATTCAGAGAAATGGTGTAGATAACAATAAAGATGAGGACAATAGTCCGAATAATCCAAATAATACAAATTATCAAGCCTCATCTCAAAAATTCAGAGAAATAGTGTAGATAACAATAAAGATGAGGACAATAGTCCGAATAATCCAAATAATACTAATTATCAAGCCTCATCTCAAAAATTCAGAGAAATAGTGTAGATAACAATAAAGATGAGGACAATAGTCCGAATAATACAAATAATACTAATTATCAAGCCTCATCTCAAAAATTCAGAGAAATAGTGTAGATAACAATAAAGATGAGGACAATAGTCCGAATAATCCAAATAATACTAATTATCAAGCCTCATCTCAAAAATTCAGAGAAATAGTGTAGATAACAATAAAGATGAGGACAATAGTCCGAATAATACAAATAATACTAATTATCAAGCCTCATCTCAAAAATTCAGAGAAATGGTAGATAACAATAAAGATGAGGACAATAGTCCGAATAATCCAAATAATACTAATTATCAAGCCTCATCTCAAACATTCAGAGATATAGTGTAGGTAACAATAAAGATGAGGACAATAGTCCGAATAATCCAAATAATGCAAATTATCAAGCCTCGTCTCAAGAATTCAGAGAAATAGTGTAGATAACAATAAAGATGAGGACAATAGTCCGAATAATACAAATAATACTAATTATCAAGCCTCATCTAAAAAATTCAGAGAAATAGTGTAGATAACAATAAAGATGAGGACAATAGTCTGAATAATACAAATAATACTAATTATCAAGCCTCATCTCAAAAATTCAGAGAAATAGTGTAGATAACAATAAAGATGAGGACAATAGTCTGAATAATACAAATTATCAAGCCTCATCTCAAACATTCAGAGATATAGTGTAGGTAACAATAAAGATGAGGACAATAGTCCGAATAATCCAAATAATGCAAATTATCAAGCCTCATCTAAAAAATTCAGAGAAAAAGCAATAAACATTTCTGTGATTTCTAAATATTTTTGAGACTTTGCCTTTGGGATTACCGTCATAGATCGTAACATAAATGTTACCTTTTTTCCATCTTCACTAATCATCAATTCTTCAAGTGATTGGAAGCGAATAATGGTCCGTTTGATTTTATTGAATAAGGCTCGTTCCCAGTAAATTCGACCCGCATTGGGAGGGAGGTATTTGTAGATGACAGGATTATCTTTATTTTTAAAGAATTCTTCTTCAACAAACATAACCTGAAAAAGAAAAAAAAAAAATAGAATCAGATATTTAATAAAATAATGTGTGCAGTGGCCAGGTTAGCTCAGTCGGTAGAGCGTTCGGCTAGAAACCACAAGGTTCCTTGTTCGATACCGGTCCCCACCAACTCAGCGTATGAGTAGCACAGGGATCTGTGCGGTAAAGTAAGGAGCTGATGGTAGGTGTGGCACTTCACCTCAGACGCTAAAAACAATCTCCTTGGTCTAGCGCTATTGAAAAGGGGATAGACTCCCTCACTGACTGGCTGATACCGACTTTAGCCCACCACGACGACACGATGCAGTGGCCTATTGTCATATCAGCCAAACAGCGAGGGAGTCTATCCCCTTTTTCCTTAGTGCTAGATCAGAGAGATTGTTTTTTCATCTGAGGTGGAGCACTATACCTACCATCAGCTCTCCACTTTACTGCACAGGTCCAAGGTGTGCTACTCAGAGAAATGCCAAGATTGAATATTTTCAGGAGAATCAAAATATTGAAAAGGATTGTTTGGTTAAAATTCCAATGTACTTATATAATACAATTGTGGCGAGAGAAACCACGCACGTAGTGGTTCGAAGCGTGCACGACTGTGTTTGGCATGCAGAATGTGATCAGAGGCGAGTGGGGAGATTGAACTCACATCCCCCTGATCGTGAGTCGTGGAATGATGCATGTGAATTAATAAACTGTGCAGAGTTGCCCGAATGTGAAGTCTCGTCGTGAGGATTGACGCGTGCTGATCAATAACGCACCTGCTGCACGGGCAAGTCAAAGTAAGGAGCCCGGATGAACACTGTAATTGTGTATTTAATGACCTGCCCTCACAAACCTGGCAGAAAGCCTGCAGTAGCATTTTGGCTGTCGTGACAAGTGGAAGAGAGAAAAAAAAAAAAAAGATATTTTGATAGTGTTGGTGAGAAGAGTGCAGCATTGCTGGGAGAGATTGTTTCAGACTGAACACTTGGTCAGTTGGGAGAGTAAAAGCATCGGACTTAACTGTGCCCCCCCCCCAGAGATCATTCTTAATATAACAATATACAATGGAATTAAAATAATGACGTGAGAAAATAATCAGCTAAAGGGGCGAATAGTTGAAGGCGTGAAGAGTGAGTGAAGGCAGACCAGAGTGTATGGAGATGAAACGTGACGAAGGCCTAGTTAGCCTATCCAAGAAAAGCAGCCTTTTTTTCTTTCTGTCTTTCCTCTCCCAAAGTTTGACAGCTGACAGAGTCATAAGTTTACTAAATCTGATTCTGTTATTATAAATATTCTTTCTATCTCGCTTTGCATTAATGACTACTATAGATTGTCACAGCCAAAATAGATATTGTTGGCAAGTGTTGCACGAGTTTATTTTTAATCAGCACAGGTTGCATAGATTTCACTATCCAAGTGTCAACTGCTATGATCTCCCAAACACTAAGCTTAAGTAGGCAGCTCTCTCTAACTGCCTTCCTCAAGGTGGCTGTTGATTGCTCAATGCAAATTATCAACTAGTACCACAGTTGATCTTTTCCAAACAGCCAATTTACCGAGAGTAGATAACTCTGTTATCCTAACACAGGTTACCAGGGATCTTAATTTAAGGGTTGTTTTCACACACAAAGAAACGAGTCCATATATAAGACCCACTATGTTACAAACAAGTCATCACTCCATTCTGCTATAACATTACAATATTAAGTGATGTAATAACTTAAAAATAAGAATAACAAAGTTGAAACAGTGAAGATGACCTTACCTCAACCATATATTGTTCCAAAATCTCTGAGAATTTCATCATCATTTGTCTATTAATGGCTTCTCTTGATCGAATATGTTGAAAATTGAGCAAGAGGTCAAAAGCAGCTTCAGCCGATCGAAGATTCTTGAAGGATTTGTCAATGAAACCTTTTGCTTCTTTCTCAATTGTATCGACTTCACGATTAAAATTCTCAATCAGAACTTTCCAACAAAATTTGTTTTCAAGTGAGAATGGATCAAAACTAATCTGGAATTGGTAAAAAGATAAAAAGTTGAAGAAATAAGTTTACTAATAAGGAGGTATTGGTGGTGTAATATCACAAATAGGCGTACGGTAGTAAAAGAAAAATGGACAAGAAGATTTGGTTAATTTTGTTTATTTAAGAAATAAACAAAGCTGGAATCGTTGAAATGATACTTCTTTTTTCGCTCGGTGAAATGAGGGCAGGCGTAGGGTTGAAAGTCTGTTCTGACTGATGACTGGGTTCTGTGTGACGCAGGGTGTGGTGTGGATCAGAGGTATGGCGGTTCCTTGATCTTGGACTGGTGAAGCGACATTCTGTGTGATGGCTTGCAGTCAACTGCCTTCAACTTTAAGTGAGCTGTTTTTATAATTGTCAAGTAGGATCGAAAAAGGCCTTGAAAGGTTTTTTGGGGGAAATTTTGTGATTGGTTAAAAAAATGTTAAATAGAGAATATTTTAAATTGTTTATAAATTTTGTTGTTCGAGCAGAAGTTTGGTTGGAGCCTATGTGTAGATCGTTTGTTTTTGTTCATTTCATTTAAGCTACTGTGGGGAATATCTTCCCTTTGCCTGGAAGAGTTATCTTCTCGCTGGGGTTTCTGTGCCAACCACCCGAGGACCTCTGGTATTTAAGCGCGAGGTCTAAACTCTTCTGTCTTTTTGCTACCTCTTCTCGTAGGTACCCACATGGGTTAGACACATTGTCACACCCTTCTCGGTGGGGGCTTCTTCCCCCAACGCTATGCAACTCTTCTGGGGGCTTCGGCCCCTCATCACTAGTAAGTAATTTTTAATGTATGGACTCTCCAGTCCTTTAATCTCTACTGTTGTATGTTCATGTACATGTATTTCATTGTTACTGTATCTTGTCGTATAAATGTGCTGTTTATAATATAAAATGTTATGTCCAACACGACATGTCGGAGTTGTTTCGTTTCAACAAGTTATAACGTTGTTATAACCTTGAATCTTACACTACTGTTGAGTTAACATTCGGTTGATGTCAGTAACTTATGTTCTGTTTTTAAGTCTTTTGTTTTATCTTTTTAATTTGTTTTGTTGGTGAGTGGATGTATTGTGTTAGTAAAAAATGTGAATCAAGAGAGATATCTATTTCTGTTATAACAGTGGCGTAATGGTTATTGTTATAGGAAGTGGATTCAGCTACCAGAGTTCAAATCCTGAATAAGGCAGTTTGCATTTTTCATTATAATGGAGATTATATAATTGTCTGTCTGTAACTGAAACTACATCACCACTAACATCACAATTTCCTTAGTTATTTAAGTTAAATTCTCAATGATTATGAAATAGTCATTATTCAATCTTAATTAGTATCTTATTTATTAACAATGTCTCTATTAAAGTCTAGCTGATTTAGATTTGCTGCAAAACTGCCCATATTATTAATGCATTTAAAAGCCTGAAATATGTGTTAGATATCGCTAAGAAATAAAGATTTACATGGTAATAATTTGCATATTGATTTTAACAAAACTGGGATTAATAAATAATTATATATGATTTTTGGATGTTTGTTTTTTAGAAGCATTGTTGAATAAAGTATATATTATATTTTTGCTTGAAGGCAATTACAATGCATGTATCGCATAAAATTCGATACTTTTTTTAATAGAAAATGAACTTGACAAGTGTAATCCCGGCAAAGGATCGCTCGGTGTGTAGAACATCGTACAGACTGTTTCGACTTTATACATCGCTGATGAGACTTAACAATATGGTCTTTGACTATGCCTGCAGAGGTCCCGGTTTTGATTTCTGTCGGAGGGAAGTCGTTAGTATACATCGCTCATGAGACTTAATAAAGTCGAAACAGTCTGTACGATGTTCTACACACCGAGCGATCCTTTGCCGGGATTACACTTCGGGTCAGAGTGAACCTGGGAGAAATGACAATGAAGGAGTGCTCCAAACTCCCCAAAATGGTAATCTGAACATTAGCTACATGAGAGTAACCTCCCCTTGTTTATTTCACTTTGAGGAAACCATATGTTTTGGTCGGCCATTTTTATTTCACCGTCATCAATACTACTGCATGTTTTAACATGAAAATATCATAAAATGTGTTCTTAATAACAATTAAGTTTATTTCAAATAATGCGCAAGCACAATTAAGAACACATTTTATGATATTTTCGTGTTAAAACATGTAGTTGTATTGATTCAAACAAATTCGTATTTTCAGTGTAGATTTACAGTGTAGAAAATGGCTGACCAAAATTTAACAGCTTCCTCAAAGTGAAATAAACAAGGGGAGGTCATTCTTATTTATGTAGATAATGTTCAGATTACCCCCAAAATTCTAGAATTGAAACCTCACCACTAGATCCAGTTTAGCATTATACTCAGGATGCACACACACACACAAAAAGAAAAGAGTTTACAAACATAAATAGCTGAAATACTTACCACACTTAAAGGTTTTACTAAACCATCCACTTTTAGAATAACATTCTCAATCTTCTTTGCGTCTCCTGTGACGGCTTTAAGTTCAGAACCAAAGATATTATAGAATTCATCCAAAACCTGAAATATCAATAAAGTTTTCTAAAAGTCATGTCTTCAAAAGTCAATAAATAAGTGTAAATCTCCTCTCACATAATCTATATATATATATAAAAGAAAGTTTGGTATGTACGTGGTGACTTATAACTCAAAAACTAGATGTTATTCAGATTTGAAATCTTGCATACACCTTGACATCCTTATAACTAAGAAACACACCAAATTTGGTTATTAATTTTTACTTATTAATGATTTTCTAAAAGTCATGTCTTCAAAAGTCAATAAGATGTAAATGGAAAATTTATTTTATTTTTAACACAGAACACGCATTTTTTTAAAAAACATTCCAACATCGAAAACCACCGTTCATATGTACCTCCTTCTAACGGTTATTTATTCTGTCTTTCCTTCATAAGTTGCTCTTGATGAAGACCGCTCTATTAAAACGGTTGAAACAGATTCTGTCAGCAAACTATTAACATCATTTGTTCTTTGAAAAAATGTTAAATTCAAAAGTCAATAAATAAACTATAAGTGTAAATCTCCTCTCACATAATCTATATATATAAAAAAAAGTTTGGTATGTACATGTTGACTTATAACTCAAAAACTAGATGTTATTCAGATTTGAAATCTTGCATACACCTTGACATCCTTATAACTAAGAAACACACCAAATTTGGTTATTAATTTTTACTGATTAAGGGATATAATTAATTAATTAATTAAACAAAAATCAAACGCGATATTCGTGGCATAGCTGCTGCTGCTAATATAAAAAAATATTTTTTTTAAATCGCTGGCTGCTGCCTATATCAGCCGTGATTTAAAATGGTACCGCTGCTAAATTTGTGCCCTAATCATTTAAGCTTTGAATTTTTTGCGTATCACCAGTCTAATCTAGAAATATTTATTTGGTTAGAAAGAAAATAAAATAATCTTTCTAAATATGTAATTTGTATGCGGTTTTATCGATTAAATTATTTTTTTACAGCGAAGTAAGTAACAATAATAAATGAAAACATTTAATTAAACGATTAATAATAACTCAACTTTATTTTTATTATTAATACTTTCATTTTAGAATAAAATATATCCATTTTTAATCAGTATTAATTTTTTCGTATGTACAAAAGTGTTTTAGAAAAAAAGAAAAGAAAAAAAGAAATTGTAATACGAACAATTTTAAGTATTTAATTCTTCGCATTTTATCGTTACATTTTAATACGGTAAAAAAGAAGGAATTAAATGGATACATTTCATTTCTACCATATGAAATCAACAGGCAAGGAAGCTCGCTTAAGAAACTATTCTTAAAATAAATGAATATTAAAATACACTAATTCTTAGCTTTGTTTATTGTTAAATCTTTAATAAAGTTTAGGAATACATTTTTTAAAATAATATCTTAAATGTAAACAAAACAAAAAAAAAAAAATTTCCTAAAATAAACAAACATTCTACTATACAAATTCTTGGCGATTTTTTTATTTTATTTGATAAATCATTTTCCTAATATTTTCTCCCTTACTCCTGACTTCTCCTCACTCACTCTCTGGTGTTCCTAATTGTTTTTAGTCCAATCATGGACCGGGTACTTTTGCTAGTTATCTATATATTAATACTCTTGTTCCTTAAATATATTTTCCTTCCCCACCCGGGGGGGTCGAGTGTGCTTCGAGTGTTCCTTTTCCCCCAGGCAGCACCTGCCCCCTTGACTTAAAGTGGCAGTGCTGGGTTTATTGCACAGCACATGAGGCGTCCCACTCGAGGGGGAATGCCGATGGGATCGACGCAATTTTTGTTAGCCCACATAAAAATGAGACCTTTGTGTCCAGCCCATACAAGTGGGGTATGAGGCAAATACCTACTCTTGTTCCTTAATCTTCCAACTGTTATCAACTTGCACCACCGTTTGAGTTTGAGTTTTGTTTAATGGCATATCAACCTCTGTGGGTCATTTGATGCCAGAAAAGGTCATTTTGGATTTCAGTCTTTAAAGTAGTGGTTCTATGGAGGTATTCGGTTATGTTTTGTTATATCTTGTTGAAAAGGTTGCTTTTTTTTAGAAAATTTAAAATGTTTTCACGGTAACATTCTCTGGTTAAAAATAAGACTGTCCAAATCAACCAACATGAAATGCAAAAATGTAAATCCTGATTATCTGTTGTTGCTTATCCACCAAATTCATATTTCTTATGAGCGTTGTCATCTCAGCTGAATAATGAATCATTCTGTTTTTATTATAAAGAAAGAAATTGTTAAATACAAATAGAAATCTACAATTTATCTCAAAGAGCAAAGGCGTAAGATGGCGGATAATATTTATTATCAACTACCATGGAATTTTCACATGGATCAAGCTAGTTATTCTATAAATACATTAAAAACTCTTCTGCCCTTTCATTTTAACATGGTCAATGATTTTATTCTGATAAACAAAGCCACTTACCTGTGTGATATCAAAAAGATCTTGACATATTGTGGACATATAGTCAGTACGCTCAAATAACTTTTTCCGATCAAACTCCCAACGTTGATCCCGGCCAGACGCTTCAATTTTGGCTCGAATGTCAAAATACGAATCTTTCCAAATGTTAAGCATATCCTTGGCATCCATTGTTATTTTCTTTACATCTTCTCGGCTCAATCTGTTCGGAAAACAAGAACTATTAGAATCCAAGGAGGGATAAACTCCGCTACTTATAAAGCATTTAATACAAACTACAGTGTGGTAGTAAGCAAACAAACACGGTCGGACTTCCAGAAGTTTTATTCTACATAGAATACAGTGGTAGATTTTTGACCAGTTTATATAGTTACTAGCAAATGTACCCGTCAATGACCGGACTATATATAAAGATTGGACCATAAATAGGCGAAAGACTCCGAGCTGAAAGACTTAGACTGCGATTTTGTTCACTTAAATTAAACTACTGGTATAACTATAATAGAAAGCAGGCAGCACAAATCGGTTGATTTTGGTTTAATTAATAAATTATATTCCTTAATCAGTAAAAATCAATAACCAAATTTTGTGTGTTTTTTAGAAGGATATTAAGGTGTATGCAATATTTCAAATCTGAGTGATGCCCCGTTTCGGAGTTATACATCGACACGTACATACCAAACTTCTTTTTATATATATAGATTAGAAGGGTAGGGGAGGTAACTCAGTTACCTATTACATACAGTTACTAGAAATTGACTTTATTTTATTATAAATGTTGTGTGTGTGTGTGTGTGTGTGTGCGTGTGTGTGTGTGTGTGTGTGTCACAGAATTTACATCATCACAATTCCCATAGTTATATTTTTATATGCATTCTTATTTAGTTTCCTTAATCTTTCAGATTTAATAAATCTCATTACATTAAAATTTAAATATATTGAAGTAAGTCAGTTAGACAGTCAACAATTGGTTTGAGCAATGTGACTGGCCAAGCATAACTGCACCAGTGTCAAGACAACTGGTATTTATGGGAATTCAAAACAGTCCACCCATGCATTTGGGTGAGTCCATTCCCTGAGTCCTGATTGGCTGCTTGGTTTGTAGGGCCCTCTGAGGCTCCATAAATCCTGCCACTTTTCAGTGGTCTTTACGGCATCTCAGAATCGTATTCAGTTACGACTGTTTGCCGTCTTGTCTTGCCAATTCGACGGTAATTGGACTTAGTATTCTATAAAATACTTGTACTTGGAGGGTACATTTTTGCTAGTGTGCGTGTAGACACACACAAATATATAACAACAGTTTGCTATATGTATATAAAGTAAAGGGTAGTGAAGATAAAGTTAACGGCGCTCGGTAAGTCAATTATTTGTCTATGCAATTTTAAAACCAAGACTGGATTTGAAAATTGCATAGGTGAGAAACTGACAGTTACCAAGTGATGTTGACTTCATGTCTTACATACATATATAATCAGCCAACCAGGTGCTCGGTAGAGGGGTTTACACTCGTCCAAAATCAATAAAAGCCATTTATTAGAACTATTAGAATTCAAGGAGGGATAAACTCTGCTACTTATAAAACATTGGGTTACTTAAAGGAAAGTAACACAATGCTGAACATTCGGTAGGAAAATAACAGACAAGTCAATTGGTAACATATAACATATCATAATACGAAATGGACTTGGTCATTGAAGTTAAGCAGTGAAGAGCCTGTTCAATACTTAATTGGGTGACCACTTTAGCAACCACAGATACTGTAAACAATCTGAGTCCTTTGTTTATCAAAAATTAGTTGATTCGGCATTAAATAACCCAAAAAGGTTTGATATACAGTAAACCAAAACAACAACTTGGTCATTGAAGTTAAGCAGTGAGGAGCCTGTTCAATACTTAATTGGTTGACCACTTTAGCAACCACAGATACTGTAAACAACCTGAGTCCTTTGCTTATCAAAAATTAGTTGATTTGGCATTAAATGACCCAAAAAGGGTTGATATGCCATAAAACAACAAAATCTATCTAGCTATATTACAGCTAAGTCGCACTGAAAGTTCTGGTTTCTGCCAGATCTCTGAAGTTAAGCAGTGTTGAGTCTGTTTAATACTTAATTGGGTGATCACTTAAGCAACCACAGGTACTGTAAACCATCTGAGTCCTTTGTTTATCAAAAGTGAGTTGATTCAGCATTAAATGACCCAAAAAGGTTTGATATGCCGTAAAACAAAACAATCAACCAACCTAAGTGCACATGCAACAAATGAAGCAGTAAAGCAAAATTTTTTAATATCAAATACACAAATGAAAAAAAAAATTCAGACCAAGTAACCAATAAGCACCCCATCTGGGGGCTGATTTGAAAGGAACACCTTTTGCTTTTCACCTTAAGCAACAAACGATTTTTTTTTTTTGCATTAGAATTATGCTGTAAGATTTTTTAAAAGTTTGTTCATCTATATTTACAACCCAAAGGCATGTTTTTATACTAAAATAGTTTTCAATTTTAATTTTTAAAAATTAGTTATTTCATGCTGGAATTTTTTTAAGTTTTAAAAAACTTTAAACGAAAGACGTTTTTATATAATATAAAGACACATTTTTATATTAAAATAATTTTTATTTAATTAGAAGAGAAATGCAGAAATGTTTATTTAAATGAAAATAGTTTTTATTTACAAAATATTTTTTATGTTTATTTAAATAAAAGAAAGTTGGGACCAAGTAACCAATAAATAACTTCTTTTTTTTTTAAATTAAAATCGAAAACTATTTTAGTCTAAAACTGTGCCTTTGGGTTGTAAATATACATGAACAAACTTTTAAAAAAATCTTACAGTGAAATTCTAATGCAAAAAAAAAATCATCTATTGTTTGGAAATAAACAACTGAGAGTTTATGGTGAAAATCAAAAGGTGTCCCTTTCAAAACAGCCCTGAGATGGGGTACTTATTGAGTACTTGGTCCAAAAATTCTATTTGCAAAGCAGATAAATAAATAAAGTCTTACTCAAACAATTTGCGGATATTGATAACTCTGACAACCCTTTCGGCAAGTTCCCATGCGATCCTCTCCATCAGCGGCACCATTCTTTCATCTTTGTTGTAGTGACGAGAGATGATCCAGACCATTCTCAGAGCATTCATCATAGATGGAATTGTATCGGAAACTATTCGGAACGAGGCGCCATGGGCAATGTTCTTGAAGTGCCGCTCGAGTGTCGAGAGAAAACGGACATTATCTTTAGCCTCCACATAGAACTTATGCAAATCAGCCAACATGTCTTCATGAACGTTCTCGATCGTTTGGTACAGATCCAACAATTGCTTCACCTGGGAAGATGGAGTTGTTCGACAAGTGCACTTAAAGCAGCGTTTCTCTCCCTCCAGAAATCAATCTCGGCTAGCGGACCTTTCCCCTGGGGTTCCTTCTTTATTTGATTATTCATCGCCTCTTTTACTTTGATCATCCATTCTCCGCATGTGTTGGTCAACAGCTCTGCAAAATCTTTGTCGTTGAGAAGCTCAGCTGGATCAGAATTGAGGTTGTATTTTTCAAAACCCTTGCTCATCTCAAGCCGAACTTCGCCTTCTATCTGGTATATTGTGCGGGAGATGCTGGAAGTAAACTTCTTCATAGCCACCAGAAATTCATCTTTCATGATTCCAAGAGCAACAGCATCCATTTCTGTTTGATCATCTTCTGTGACTAGTTGGCTGCCTCTTCTCGCTTCAGTGCTCAGCTGTAAGCTGGTGGAAAATGACAATCGAGGTAGGTACACCTGAGAGGTAAAAGATAAAGATATCATTTAAAATGGTGAAATCAAGATTTTTTTTTTTTACAAAAAATGTAATATTTCAATATCTAATAATGTGAAATCTATACAAGACAATCGAGGTAGGTATACCAGATAGGTAGAAGATAAAGACATAACGGTAATTCCATGTCAAATCATCCAGAAAAAATAACATTTGTTACCCACATCATTCAATTTTTCTGAAATTTTGTCCAAGTGTAAAAAGTAAAGTAAAGTCGTCGCGGCAGCCTAAAGTCGGTATCAGCCAATCAGCGAGGGAGTCTATTCCCTTTTCACTAGCGCTAGAAGTGACAAGGAGATTGATTTTGCATCTGAGGTGGAGCGCCACACCTACCATCAGCTCCTTACTTTACCGCACAGATCCCTGTGCTACTCATAACACTGAGTTGGCGAGGGCCAGGAACCTTGTGGTTTCTAGCCGCACGCTCTACCGACTGAGCTAACCCGGCCCTTAGTGTAGACTATGTTAAAGTTAGACAATCCCCAAAATTTGAGGTTCCAATTCCAAAAATTGGTGGAGTTATGTTGATTAATAGCTCTCCAAATTTGGGGGGGGTTCGCAAAAAATTGAAATTTTTTGCAATCAATTTTTGTCTGTAAAACGAGTTCTATCTTTATGGTACAAATAATGTTCAATATAGGTAAAAAAATAGAAAAAAAATTGTCATAGATGCTGTGCCACATCGGGATATTGATCTTGCTATGAAAAATCAGAAATCATTAATAACTTAAAATTGGTTAAATTTAAGACTTTTTTGATAGAACTTTTGGATTTCTTATGCCAAGATGCTTTTATAAACTAATTTTTAGGAGTAGGGAAGCTCTAGAACTCAATTTAAAAAATTAATTAATAAAAAAAAATAAGACAAATTAATAAAGAATAAAACATAAAAAGACAAATAAAGGAAAAATACAAACAAGAAGAATAAAAATAAACAATTCAAAAAAATAATATATAAAGAATAAAAGATAAAACAAATATATAGAAAAATAATTTTTATTACTCCCTACAGAAGATAGGCTGCCAACCCAGACTTCTTGGGATCATTAGCTCCTTCCCCAAAAACATGCCCAGCACAGTTTGCTTTAATGGTGCAACATCCCAGGCATTCCCAGTCAGCAGTGGAGTAAAGCAGGGCTGTGTCCTTGCACCTACGCTGTTTGGGATATTTTTCTCCAGTATACCTTCAAGGACTGCAGTGAGGGAGTCTACATACACACCAGAGCTGATGGCAAGTTGTTCAGCATCTCTCGTCTTAGAGCTAAAACCAAAGTGATGAAGGTCCTCATTCGGGAAATGCTATTCGCCGATGACACAGCCTTAACGTCACACACTGAGCATGGCCTGCAACAGCTTGACTCAAGCATGCTTGCAAGGAATTCGGACTAACCATAAGTCTAAATAAGACAAAAGTCATGGCACAAAGTGCAGACATCCTCCCGAACATTTTCATCAACGGGTGCAGCCTGGAAGCAGTGGGCAGCTTCAAGTATCTTGGGTCCACCATTGCCAACTCAGTCTCCACTGACAGTGAAGTCAACAGTAGAATCGCAGCAGTTATGGCCAAACTGAGCCAGAGAGTCTGGAACAATGCCATCCTTACCAAGAGAACCAAACTGCATGTCTACAAAGCATGCATTATCAGCACTCTCCTCTACAGTAGCAAAACCTGGATCACATACTCATGCGATGAGAGAAAACTGGAAAATTTCCACCTCAGATACCTATACCGCATCCTATGCATAAAGTGTCAAACACAGAAGTGTTGGAATGAGCAAATATGAACAGCATGCCCGTCATCATCTGCGTGAGATTCCTGCGTTGGCTTGGCCATGTCAGGAAGATGGACAAAGGCCGCATCCCCAAAGACCTACTGTACGACGAATTAGCAGAGGGCACCCGACCAGTAGGGAGACCACGCCTGCGCTTTAAAGATGTCTGTAAGAAAAACATGAAGACATGCCACATTAACACTAGCACATGGGAGGCTTGTGCTGAAGACCGTGCAACCTGGTGACTCCTCGTTAGTCAAGGAGTGAAAAAGAGAGGAAAGAAGCCGCCAAGGAAAAGAGAGCCAAAAGGAAGGAGAGACAACAGCAACTCCAGCAAGCATCACTGTTTGTTTGCAGTCACTGCTCCAGAGACTGCCATTCTAAAATTGGTCTGTTCAGCCACTCACACAGTTGCAGATAAAAAAGAAAAAAAATGTTTTTAAATGGACACTACTCCATCGTCTTTAGTAGACGGATAGATGCCAACAACAATATAAATAATTTTTTTTAAATCCCAGGCAATGCCAGGTAGCTCTGCTTGTATATAATAAAACAATGACGTCTTTTATCAATAAAAGTTGTCAGAGTGGCTTAAAGTCGGTATCAGCCCATCAGCAAGGGTGTCTATCCCCTTTTCCCTAGCGCTATAACAAGGAGATTGTTTTTGCGTCTGAGGTGGAGCGCCACACCTACCATCAGCTCCTTACTTTACCGCAAAGATCCCTGTGCTAATCATACACTGAGTTGGCAAGGGCCGGTATTGAACTAGGAACCTTGTGGTTTCTAGCCGAACGCTCTACTGACTGAGCTAGATATAATTTTGAGAAATAACCTGTAGAAGTTATCCTCCAGATATAGAAACAATATGATACTCACCGTTGCAGTGGGGTTCTAACTACCGTCAAGTTAGCAGATGAGAACAACAGGCAAGCTGTAACTTAAATACAGTCCTTGCATGCTGCTGGCATAATGCAAAGTGATGGCTGAAGAGTGGGTACTTATCCATGTTCTTACTCACCCTGAAATCCAACAGCCAATCAGAACTCAGGAAATGAACTTGCCCGAGTTCATAATGGAACAATCCAAAGCTCCATATAAGCCACCTACCAAACTCTAGTTTTAGTTTTGCATTCATCTTGTAACAGAGTTGAACACTTTACACAAAATCCAACATAACCAAAGCTAGGTAACCAGTCTAGGAGAAGGAAAACTCTGATTTGACTCACATTATTGATGATTTGATCCAGCATAACAAGTGTGTGCCCATTGAGCAATCCATATTCAAAATGCTCTGGAAGAATTTCCATTTCCTCATAACTCTGGGGCATGGGCACCACCCCTTGTTGGGTACGGAGAAAATATATACAACTGTAAGAAGCATATTTACTAGGCAGGTGCTCATAGTGCATAAATAAATATTCCTGTTCCACTTTCTGGATAATGATCTTCTGCAATTAGAAAAGGAAAACATTATAAAATATCATCAAAAATACTAAAATGATATACTATATATATATTATTAAAAATGGATAAAAAAAGAAACCTACTCGAGTTTCACCATAAGGATCTTCAGGGTTAAATCCACTGAATTAATCGAGGTACCGATTAATTGCAGCCGATCACACGTGTGTTCACTGTATAAGTGTGATCGGCTGCCATTAAGCGGTACCTCGATTAATTCAGTGGATTTAACCCTGAAGATCCTTATGGTGAAACTCGAGTAGGTTTCTTTTGTATCCATTTTTAATAAATTTGCTCTACTTCGTATTGAGCACTTTGTATTTGTTATATCGCTGACTTAACCACTGAATTTTGCACCTCCAATGATCGTGCCCATTTTCACCGGTAAGCCACCTTTTATCTTTATATATATATATATATATATATATATATATCATACATGGCTTGGCTTTGTAAACAAAGATTAAGGGGATGGTCCACATTGAATGTAGGCATGTTATCTTATACAACTATGAGGAGTGAAAGATTGAATAAATCTGACAAAATATGGTTGAGAGTAGAGGAAAATGTGGATATAACAACACAAAACGACTATGTTCAATTGATATTTTGCCTCATTATTGGTTGAGGCTTCCTCAGAAGTTTATTGATTTAAGTGCTTGTACATTCTGTTTTTATAGTGAAAGGGTAAATGGAGAGAAAAAGGGCGATGGATTATTGGTGGGTAGTCTAAGAGAATGAGAAGAAATTCAGGAGAGCTTGGTATGTGTGTGTGGTCTTGTATCTCCTGGACCAGTAAAATATAAAACAAATTGTGTAATCTCAGTAGATGACGGGAGACTATTTTCAGTTGAAGCTTCAGCCAGGCTCTGTTAAGATCAAAATTTGGACATCCATGCAACTTCACATTGTCACACCTCTTCCAGCACAACACCTAACATAAGTTCTTATGGTCAATGACCATAAGGACGATTGGTCATGTCTCTTCTCCACTTAAGAAATTGACTTTGTGTTGCATCCTGCTTGTGCGGAGGGGTTGGTAAATATATATAATCATTAAAGATCTAGTCAATATTTTATTCGATTAGAATTCTTTTTATGAAATTATTCTTAAGTCTAAGATTATAATTTCTAAAGTTCAACCGTTCCTCATTTTGTCAGGGTTGTGTAAACTTGGTAGTGTCAGAGCGATGCCTTCACTTCCTGGTAAACAGGTCTGGCACCCAGTGGTATTAGGGGCACAACCCAGGTAAAAAGGCTCTGCCAAAATTCCAAAGGGCGTTTCATTCATCATCAGGAATCAATGGATTTTGGTGTACTTGTCACTGCGTCTGAAACTACTTCCGACCAGAGAAATAAGGTCACTTCCTTGGTACATACTGCTAGTAGAGTGACTAAGTTTACACTGTAAATATAGCAAGCAAAACGGTGCAATCAGGCTCAAACTTCTACCACTTGACCACAATAGTGCCAACTATAAGTATGAAAATGTTATGGCATAAGTGTGGATAATTTTTTACTGTTCTCTCTCTCTCTCTCTCTCTCTCTCTATATATATATATATATATATATTGGCAAACAAAGGCATCTCCTTTCCCTGACCAGATCATAACACAAACTTAAGAAACATCTTTGATATGTTATTTTTAAAATAGTTGTAGAGAACAGTGAATAATTTATTTCTCTATGGACTAATTAAATATGCATTTAATAATTATGTGTTATTATGTAAATTAGCAACTTTAAACAAATTGTCAGTGATATGGAAATCCGATCTCGCTGACAAATTAAAGCGAAAATTCTTCCAAGCCGTAGTTGTATCAGTGTTACTGTACGGCTGCACTACCTGGACTAATGAAGCGCCTGCAGAATAAGCTAGATGGGACAGTATCCGATTTTGAGTAGTTTAATGGGTTCATTACTCCCATTTCATGCCGACCATTAGTTTCTGCAGGCTACGAATCACTAACTGGAAAAGTGGTAAGAGTAAGACTTATACAAGGCACCTTTTAGTTTACGCCATTGGCCAAGACGGATGACACGGTAAGCGCTCCGACATTCTTCAAGTCTTTCAATTCTTTGTTATCCTGTTGTTGAATGTTATTTGTTTTTCCTTGTACAGTTTCGCAGTGTTTATTAGATAAACTTAATGACATCATTAAAGAAGCATCATGTCATCCCTTTCTTTGGGACCAGTAGGCTTAAGAAATTGTAAATGCAGCTAAACAGACCAGTTAATTATGTCTTATTTTTATATAGTCATTTTTGTTTATAAAAATTAACTACAACCACAGTATTCAATTTAGAGTAGTTTAATGGTTTGTGCTGACCACTGGTTTCTGAGGTTTATGAACCCTAATCAGAAAAGGGTAAGGGGCCAAACCCAGAGTCTTTACGCCACTGGTCGGATAGGTGACAACGGTAAGAGCTTTCACATTTCTTTGAGGATTTTCTACTTCTTTGAAAAGTACTTTCTGTTATCCTTTTATTGAATGTTATTTGTTATTCCTTGTACAATTTCACAGTTATAGAATACTAAGTCCAATTACCGTCGAATTGGCAGGACAGGACGGCAAACAGTCGTAACTTAATACGATTCTGAGATGCTGTAAAGACCACTGAAAAGTGGCAGGATTTATGGAGCCTCAGAGGACCCTACAGGCCAAGCAACCAATCGGGACTCAGGGAATGGACTCACCCAAATGCATGGGTGGACTGTTCTGAGTTCCCGTAAATACCAGTTGTCTTGACACTGGTGCAGTGGTGCTTGGCCAGTCACATTGCTCAAACCAATTGTTGACTGACTGACTGACTTATTTCAATAACAGTGTTTATTAAATAAACAGTACAGAAGCATCCATTTTTTCAAAAACCATTTTACTTTTTTCTATTTCTTCTTTGGCGTTGAAGACTTTTCCTTTGGCATCAGTCTTCATAAAGGAAATTGCTGAAAATCTAACCAGTTATATCAATAATGCTTTCTGCTTTGCCTGTCATTAACTCATTTTGGTCAGTTTGATGTGCAGCCATGATCAGGTCAGTCAGCTTGCAACTCTTTACTAGTGAGTAGCAAGTAGAAAGGCCAAATAAACATGGAGAGATGGATAGCCAGTGGTCACCCAATCAATAACAAACTTTAGGAGTCCAATTGACCTTAGTAAACAAACAAATGGTTAGTTTCTGGCACTAGAATCACTTGGATGGCTGCATTAGTCAGATGTACAGGAAAGAACTGCCACCATATCTCTCCAATGCCAGAGGCTTCTTCTTCTTCTTCTTCATATGGCATCAACCTCTGTGAAGTCTTCAAAATCTGTGAGATTGAAAGCAATTCAGTTATTGTCCATTGCCAATAGATGAAATGAATAGGGCAGTAAAATTTGCACCCAATGGAAATAACCTGACCTCAAACCTAGTTGGCTTGAAACCATTTCATTACTCTCTCACAAAAGGTTCGTTCTTTGGATACCAATCAAATGTCACTCTACTCTAGTTCGCTTCCAACATGTGTCGCCTCAAGTCTGCCATCTGTCACTTATGTTCACACTAACTTATGAAGCAACAGCAATATTATGGTTTGGTTTGGTTTGTTTTACAGCACATCAACCTCAGTGGGTCATTTAATGCCGATAAAGTTTTGAAATAAAGTCATTCTTATAGGAAAAAAAATAGACAGGGAAAATAAAGATTTAACTCAACTAGTTTTTGTTGAGGGTGGGCCAAAAAGAAGCCAATGCAACACCTTTTCGCAGGCTAAACTTTCTCTTTGCAAACACTGACTTCTTCTTCCTTTCCTTCATCGTTGTCGAATCCTCTAGCAACTACCGTTTCTGCACTCCCTGCT
Source organism: Doryteuthis pealeii (assembly GCA_023376005.1). Lineage (NCBI taxonomy): Eukaryota > Metazoa > Mollusca > Cephalopoda > Myopsida > Loliginidae > Doryteuthis > Doryteuthis pealeii. The sequence goes on along the minus strand of CM042176.1, from coordinate 25,831,240 downwards.
TCTAGGTGTTTCCTTCTATTTATACACAGGTCTGCTTCTATCATCCCGGCGTCTGTGCTTCACACATGGGACTGTCAACTCAATCCCAGTTGCCGGAATGCCCGCAGCTATCATCCAGGCATCTGGTGTTCACATATGGGACAGTGGCATCTCGATTCCGGTGCCCGCGCCAAAGTGTCGCTTTTTCGCATTCTGAAGGACGCGGGTTCGATCCTAGGCCAGGCAAAGCCTAGCCCGCTTCCTTCGAGAATACAGCAAGTTTTAATGCCTGCCACTCAACTCGTGTTCTCTGTCACAATTCTTAATGGATAATCAATTTGTTTTATAAATACATTTTTCTATTTAACCCATAGATAGGACTCTAACAGGTACTCCCACTCCAGATCAGAGGGGACCAGGGAGCAATGGTGATGAAGGGGTGCTCCAAATACCCCAAACCTCCAGAACTGGTACCTCACCATCAGATAGAGTTTAACGTCATTCCCAGGACATGTAGACCCTCAGCCACTGCCTTCTAGTACCCATATGATAAAAAGGGTTGGGGCTTGCCATAAGGGCAATAGGGTGGGGCAATCATATAGTTGCTAGGGCTTGACATGACCAGCCGATTGATCAAAGAAGGCCTCTTCGACCGCCTGTCTAACCCAAGAAAGAGCCAAAGTGGAGTATTGCAAGTCATGGACTGCTCTCAACCACCTGGGTTCTATCCTTAAGCATCACGGGTCGCCACCCACGGCCAACAGGTGGCCCTATTGGGGGAGTCTTACCCCTCTGCAGAGGAGCAGTCAGTGCATTCTAAGCCGAAAGGGTGGAGCAATATTATGGACTTAAACATGTGCAAGCACAAAGATCACATTGCAAATGGTTGCTAACAAAACCAGCACATGAAACAGTTTAACTGTTATGTATTAGGTATGTATAAAGTTATCACAGATATCAAAGATCTTTTTCAAAGTCTGTAATTACATTTTTGTCTAAAACAGAATAAATTTACTTTATCTCTGAATGTTTGAGATGAGGCTTGATGATTAGTATTATCTGCGTTATTCGGACTATTATCCCCATCTTCATTGTTATTTGTACAATGTTTCAGCCGATATGCCCTCCGGCCTTCTTCAGTGGACTAAATAAAGGGTTAGGTTCAAAGTTCCGTGATGGCTCCCGATTACAACAAGAAAGTTCCCGAGGTCGAAAAGAAGGTTCCTGAGTCCGATAAGAAATACCTAAAGAAGGCCGGAGGGCATATCGGCCGAAACGTTGTACAAATAACAATGAAGATGGGGACAATAGTCCGAATAACACAGATAATACTAAATTTGCTTTAATTATAGAAGAGAATTGGACTGTTTTATAATATAAAATTACTTTTAACACTTTTATATTATTACCCAATATTTGATGAAAGTTTAATTGGCATTAATATTGTGTATACATTCTTTTCTTTCAATATCTCTATCAGGTCGTATCAGGGTTTTTCTTAGTATTAGGCTGGGTATCTGCTTCCTTCATTTAGGGGGTGTCTCTCTCTGTGTTCGCTTTTTGTGTTCTTTAATCAGGAAACAATACAGAGACACTTGTGCATACACCTTTTTATTTCCCGGATTCATGTGTGTGGGAAGAAACAGCAGAGACAGAAAGTCATGTCTTGTCCTAATGGGCAACTGGCCTCAACTCTACTAAATTATAATTCTACTTTTCCAGCATCACCTGGTCATGTGATCCTCTTGTTGTATACCTCTTTTACTTTTCTTCTTATCATACTTATCTTCTTCAATGCTGTCTCTTCTAGGATGGACTAATCCACTCTTTCTCTGAATTTTTTTAGAAGAGGCTTGATAATTTGGATTATTTGGATTATTCGGACAATTTTCCTCATCTTTATTGTTTACACTATTTCTCTGAATTTTTGAGATGAGGCTTGATAATTTGTATGATTTGGATTATTCAGACTATTGTCCTCATCTTTATTGTTATCTACACTATTTCTCTGAATTTTTTTAGAAGAGGCTTGATTATTTAGATTATTTGGACTATTGTCCTCATCTTTATTATTATCTCCACTATTTCTCTGAATTTTTGAGATGAGGCTTGATAATTTGTATTATTTGAATTAATCAGACTATAATCCTCATCTTTATTGTTATCTGCACTATTTCGCTGAATTTTTTAGATGAGGTTTGACAATTTGTATTATTTGAATTATTCAGACTATTGTCCTCATCTTTATTGTTATCTACAAAATTTCTCTGAATTTTTGAGATGAGGTTTGATAATTTGTATTATTTGTATTATTCAGACTATTGTCCTCATCTTTATTATTATCTACACTATTTCTCTGAATTTTTGAGATGAGGCTTGATAATTTGTATTATTTGGATTATTCGGACTATTGTCCTCATCTTTATTGTTATCTACACTATTTCTCTGAATTTTTGAGATGAGGCTTGATAATTTGTATTATTTGTATTATTCAGTCTATTGTCTCCCTTCTTTATTGTTATCTACACAATGTTTCGGCTAATGTGCCCTTCGAACTTCTTCAGGTGTTTCTTGTCAAATTCTGGAACACCTGTTGAACTCAGGAGCCTTCATGTTGTAATCGGGAACCTTCACAGAATTTCGAACCAAACCCTTTATTTAATACAGGGGGGTAGACTGTTCTTCATTTCGTTAAACATATCAAGGTACAAGTGTTAAGCTGTGTTAAGTATTCTATGTTAACATCGCTCTTGGCCAGGATTGAACCTGCAGCCCAGGAGTTGAGTTAATAGTTCTATGTGACAATCATCTCTGGGCTGCAAGTTCAAAATTCTGAATCTATCATCATAGTTCGCAGGTGTATAATTGTGAGTGGTGGGTAAATGAAGTGATCAATAAGTAATGGGGGGGGTATAAGAAATTTCTACTTACTGTCTGTGTCTTGACCTCTTCAACAGACTCCTCTGCTACCACTTCCTCTCCATCAACTAATAAATCTTTCTTTTTTTCATCAGCTTTTTGGCCTTTGAATAAGAAGGAAAAACAAAAGATTAGTGAATACTGTTGGTTCCAGTTTTATGACCTTTTATTTTAATTATTGTCCTAATGATATTAATTCCATTCAGATCATGCCCTGCTAGCAGGGCTTAGAATACACTGACTATATCCCATGCAGAAGGGTAAGATCCCTCATTTTTTGGTAATCAGAACATTAGCTACATAAATGAGAGTAACCTCCCCTTGTTTCTTTCGCTTTGAGGAAGCTGTCTGTTTTGATCGGCCATTTTCATTTCACCGTAATCAATACAACTGCATGTTTTAACATGAAAATATCATAAAATGTGTTCTTAATAACAATTAAGTTCATTTCAAATAATGCACACTTTGTGTTATTTTCGCGTAAAAACATATAGTTGTATTGATTCAAACAAATTTGTATTTTCAGTGTAGATTTATGATGAAATAAAAATGGCCGACCAAAATAGACGGCTTCCTCAAAGTGAAAGAAACAAGGGGAGGTTACTCTCATTTATGTAGCTTATGTTCAGATTACCCATTTTTTTCTCTCTCCGTGCCAGGAAGGAACTGTTGGATTTAATCTTGGGTATAGTTATTTTCTCAGCTTAACTTAGATGTGGCACAAGGCCAGATGTAGGGGGGCACCCAGTGAGAATCAAACTCACTATCAATGGTCTGTGAATTTAGCCTGCTAACCATTACACCATGAGAAGGGCCCTTTAATCTTGGGTATATATATATATATTTACCAACCCCTCTGCACGAGCAGGATGTGACACAAGGTCAATTTCTTAAGCGGAGTTAAACAGGTTTGAACTCAGTTTTTCTTTCTCCTAGACCAGTTGCCTAACCAAGGTTAAAGAGCCTAGTCTGCCCTACTTTTTACCCATAGCTGGAGGGAGAGTAGGATTCATACCTTTCCCAAGGGTATTAGCGCTAAGTAAAATGCAATTACCACGTCCAGGATTTGAACTCGGGGTGACGAGTCCATTTCCCATGACTTTAACCATTACACCACACTCTTCTTGGGTATAAGACATAAACAGAATCGTCACTTCTATTTATAGACTTTACCAGCAGTGAGAGAAGCAGCAGCAGCAGCAAGCTACTTTCTGTTGAAAGTAGCCAATGGGCTGGCAGGACAAAAGGCATTTTAGAAATGCACTGGGTGGATATTCATGCACTGGACTATCAATGCCAAGTAAAGACAAGAGACCTATCTCTTGAGTGGATTTTGAGTTTTATTTAATGGCATATCAACCATTGTGGGTTATTTAATGCCAAAAAGGGTTAAATAGGTTTTGTATTCCATATGGGTTTCAGGTTTTAGGGTAAGGGTTTTTATGGTAGTATTTGGTGATGTTTGGTCAGTTTTTGGTGAAAAGGTTGATTTGGTCAAATCTTGACTAAAAGCTAGCCCACCCCCACCCCTTTTGTCCTGATTTAATGTTTTTGAAAAGATCCCTTAAGTTGCTTGTCTGGTAGAATTTGAAATGAGTTTATCTGAGACTGTCACAGTTTAAGAGGGGAAGGCTTAGAGTAACCTCCCAACATGGGTACAAGTGTGTACATAAATCACCCCAACAAAGGTGTAAAATGATAAAAGATTTTTTATTTCAAAGCAGAAAATGCATTCAAGGCAAACATATAAACAAAACAGATACATACACGTATTATATAGGAAATAGGTGTAGGACTTGTGTCGTAGGGAATGTCACTTACTGGTAGCTGGTTGGGGAGCAAGGCCCCCCACCTAAGGGGCAGAGGTGCCAGGCACTTAACCCATGTGTCCTCATTGCCGGCCTGAGAGGAAAGAGGCAGGAATTCAGAATTCATGCTTTGTGGCTAAATACGAATGCCACTTATCGGCGAACACTGCAGATAACCCTATTTGAACTTATGTCCACCCAAAATTACCGTTTTACTGACCCAACAATGGATTTGAAAGTGAAGGGTACTTTGCATATTGAACATAATGGATCATCTTCCATTATTAGTAGATGTGAAGGACCATATGACCTTTAGGCACCCCTTTTTGATCTCGATTAAGAAAGGACATGTTTTTCATTTACACCGTCAATATCCGGTTGTTTTAACAGACGATTTTTAGATTTTTTTTTTATAAAACTAACCCTTAACCCTAACCCCTAACAAACAACCGTATATTGATGGTGTAAATGAAAAACATGTCCTTTCTTAATTGAGATTAGAAGGGCCGGATTAGCTGTCGGTAGAGCGTTCGGCTAGAAACCACAAGGTTCTTAGTTCGATACCAGCCCTCGCCAACTCAGCGTATGAGTAGCACAGGGATCTGTGCGGTAAAGTAACGAGCTGATGGTAGGTGTGGTGCTCCACCTCAAGATGCTAAAAAACAATCTCCTTGGTCTAGCGCTATTGAAAAGGGGATAGACTCCCTCGCTGATTGGCTGATACCGACTTTAGGCTGCCCCGACGACTTCACTTTACTTACTTACGGTCATATGGTCCGGTGTGAATAGGTGATGTGTGTGTGTGTACCCAGTCTGGAGCGTATAATTTCTCTCTTGACTGGAGGCATACAGCAGACTTGGGTTAACCGTTATTCAACCACAACGCCTTCTAGAATTTCAGCAGCAACTATTATCCAATAACGAACAATTTAATTGATGTTTTCTGTTTCCTAAATTAAACAGTAAATATCAATTTTGGAAATATCAGTCAACAGTTCTTGAGCAAAATGTCAAGTGTTCATTTATTTTTTCAATTTCTAAGCAACAATAAATCCATATTGATTTAATTATTCCTATTTATTTGCAATGAACTGAGTAATGGGCAATAATAGATAATGATAAAATACAAGGGTAAGTCAAAAGTCAAATACACCTGCACATAGACTAAATAAGACAGAAAAAGATATTGAACTCTACGGGGAAACAAGGCTGTGGAGACGGAACACAAAAATCTCCAACTCAGACTCTTCTTTTTGGGGGCACTTCCAGCTCATACTCTTCTTTTTGGGAGCACCTCCAGCTCACACTCTTCTTTTTGGGGCACCTCCGGCCCACACTATCATTTTGGGGCACCTCCAACTCAGACTCTTCTTTTTGGGGCACCTCCAGCTCACACTCTTCTTTTTGGGGCACCTCCGGCCCACACTATCATTTTGGGGCACCTCCAGCTCACACTATCATTTTGGGGCACCTCCAACTCAGACTCTTCTTTTTGGGGGAACCTCCAGCTCAGACTCTTCTTTTGGGGGGCACCTCCAGCTCACACTCTTCTTTTGGGAGAACCTCCAGCTCACACTCTTCTTTAGAACCTGGGGAGAACCTCCAGCTCACACTCTTCTTTATGGGAGAACCTCCAGCTCACACTCTTCTTTTTGGGGAACCTCCAGCTCACACCATTCTTTTTGGGGCACCTCCAGCTCACAGTATTATTTTGGGGCACCTCCAGCTCAGACTCTTCTTTTTGGGGGCACCTCCAGCTCACACTCTTCTTTTTGGGGGAACCTCCAGCTCACACTCTTCTTTTTGGGGCACCTCCAAATCCGACTCTTTATGTATTTGATTCTGACCAATAAGTCTCATAAAACCTATGCATACACTCCTATCTTGAATAGGTCTATATCATTATAACTGGTTTATATCAAAAGGTAAAGATATTGTGGCCTTTGGTATTATAAGAGTTAAATGTGGTTTTAACTTCAGTAGCTGATTCTACCAAAGACAACGTAACACTTGAGAAGAATTTTGACAAACTAAGTCCGTCGTGTTTTCCACCTCACCACTGTCCAACCGTCTCCTTTTATACTCGGTCTGGCCAAGACACATCACAACTATCGTCTCGCCAGCCATGAGACTTGCCACTACAAATCGCAGCCTCAAGGACATTTATGGTTTGGTTTGGTTTATTAATTTTAACGGCATATCAACCCGTCCAGGGTTATATCATGCCTAGCGGTTGGGTTGTTATACATATTGTGTATTCATATATATACATTTAGTAATTGGTTTTAACAATGTGTTAGCATTATTGGGAATCATACTGTATGCCATTGATTTGTTTCATGTCTATATTCTATGGTATAATTTTATTTCCCTTAAAAAAGAGAAAATATCCCCAATGTTAACATTTTCAAATAGATCCTTCATATTGTTTGCTTTAAAATAATGTTTTCTGATGTGAGCAAAAAATCTGCATTCCATCAATAAGTGTTTGACTGTCAGGGGTGTTTGACATGTTTCACATTGTGGTTGTTGTTCTTGTTTGAGTATATAAGAGTGTCACCTCCTTTACAACTAGCCGGACTCGTCACATTTCTGCTTCCGCCCACACGCACAACATGCCACTCTCTGTCTCTTCGACCGACGGACCTTTATTGGCTCATCACATTCTGACCAATAAGTCTTATAAAGCCTATGCATACACTCTTAACTTGAATAGGCCTATATATCATTATAACTGGTTTATATCAAAGGTTAAAAGATATTGTGGCCTTTGGTATTATAAGAGTTAAATGTGGTTTTAAGTTCAGTTGCTAATGCCACTTCTTTTAAAAATAAAACGGTAATTTATGAGGAAGTGTATCCCGGTCTCCTGCCTCAAAAATTGCTACCCGGTGACCATTAAAATAACGACCCAGCTCAGTCTATTCAAAACTATTCATCTTCATATCTATCTATCTCAATTTGTTTATATTTATCTATATTACTTTAAATACTAAGATTTTTCTTTATTCATGTTTGTTTAATGTCTTGTTTTTAGTTTAAATAAACAAGAATTACAACAAAAAAAGAAGCGACCCCCCCCCCCAAATACATTTACTTGTCGAAAATATCTATCTATCTCCATTTGTTCATATCTATCTATATTATTTTGTTTGTTTATCTATCTATCTCATTCTATTCCAAACTATATATCCATCTTCATATCTAAACAAGAATTACAACAAATTATGATAAATAAACAAGAATTACGACGAGCTGGGGTCGTTATTTTGATAGTCACCGGGTAGCAATTTTTGAGGCAGGAGACCGGGACGCACTTCCTCATAAATTACCAATAAAAGAACCTAAGAATTTGCATATTATAATAATTGTTTATTTTAGGAATTGTTTTTTTTTTTGTTTACTTACTCATTTAAAGAATAATTACTTGATATTATAATTGTTTAAAAATTTACAAATAATTGTTTGTCGTGGAGATATATTTCGCTAGAGCGTTGAGCTCGGCATCATCAGTCGTTTTATTAAAACGACTGATGATGCTCAACGCTCTAGCGAAATATATCCTACACACTTTTGTCTGAGTTTTGTTCTTTTATTCCACACATCTCCACCACATTCTGTCGGATTCATTCCAATCCTCTTTCCACAAATAATTGTTTATATGGAGGTGTATTGAAGTAAGTCAGTCAGTCAGTCAACAATTGGTTTGAGCAATGTGACTGGCCAAGCACAACTGCACCAGTGTCAAGACAACTGGTATTTATTCGAATTTAGAACAGTCCAACCATGCATTTGGGTGAGTCCATTCCCTGAGTCCTGATTGGCTGCTTGGCTTGTAGGGCCAAGCATCCTGCCACTTTTCAGTGGTCTTTACGGCATCTCAGAATCGTATTCAGTTACGACTGTTTGCCGTCTCGTCTTGCCAATTCGACAGTAATTGGACTTAGTATTCTATACGGTGTAAGAAATACATTTGTCGACCTGAGTTCAAATCCTGGATGAGGCTGTTTGTATTTCATATAGAGCTAATACCCTTGGGAAAGGTATGCATCCAACTAGTCTCTCTCCAGCTATGGATAAATAATTGGGCAGAATGGGTTCTTTAACCTTGTTTAAAATATCATTATAAAAATGTAACCCGGTGAGTGGTTTTAAATATAATTTTATTTTTTTAAAGGTTAGTTCCTAATCGCCTGTTGAGTCATATGGATAAAAAAAATGTATTTGTTTATTTTATTTTCTTTATTACCCTATAAAAATGTAACAATAAAAACACCAAGCACCTCCACTTTTTTTTTAAGATAAAATAAAATATTTCTGTTACCATTTTTGTCATGATCTCCGTCCCCATTTAGAACTCCATTGGTCAGGGTCACAGGAAGGGTTTGTCCTTCAGGGTCACTGTTACCACTTTCAGCTTCGGAACCTCCTTCTTCGTTTGTTAAATCAGCAATTTCAACCTCTGAAATAAATATACACATTTTTTTAAAGTTTTTTTTTTCATAGAAGAGTAAAATCTAAACTAAGTACATTTCAGTATATAAAGTACTTATCTAAGTTTGGTAAAAGGTTAAATATTGAAGTTCAGACACAGCAAGACGAATAGACAAATGTAAAAAAAATCCCTTCAATTTATTTTAGTTTTGGACCGTATGACCTTTAGGCACCCCTTTTCCGATCTCGATTCATGAGGACATGTTTTTCATTTACACCGTCAAAATCCGGTTGTTTGTTAATCGACGAGTTTTAGAGGTTTTTTTTTTAATAATAAAACTAACCCTAACCCTAACGGATTTTGACAGTGTAAATGAAGAACATGTCCTCATGAATCAAGATCGGAAAAGGGGTGCCTAAAGGTCATACGTTATTCAATAGATACGGGGAATTTACCAAGATTTACCAAGGGTCATTCAATAAAGAAAGGGAATTTACGGTAATTTTCACCTTTAGTTGTTAAAATTCCTAGCAAATAAGGCCATTAGAGTAACCTCCCTTGACTTTCACTTTGAAATAAACCGGTAGTTATTTTGAAAGTCTCTGTGCGAAATAAACAAATCTTTGAAACTTTTTCAAAAACAATACAACTGCTTGCTTTAACACAAAAATATCATAAAATGTGTTCTTAATAACAATTAAGTTCATTTCAGATAATTTTATGCTAGGAATTTAGCCAACTGACTTTCACTTTGAAACAAGACGGTAGCCTTTTTCAAAGTCTTTGTGCAAAATACACAAAACTTAGAAACTTTTTCGAAAACAATGCAACTACATGCTTTAACACAAAAATATCATAAAATGTGTTCTTAATAACAATTAAGTTCATTTCAGATAATGCGCACAATTTTATGCTAGGAATTTTAACAACTAAAGGTGAAAATTACCGAATTTACTAAGATTTACTAAATCTTAGGGCTTAATAATTTGTATAATTTAGATTTTTGGGGCTGTTGTCCTCATCTTTATTGTTATATACATGGGAAGGCTTAGGGACCTTCCATGTGGGTACCTATAAGTACAATATTCTGACAAAGAAGTAGTTAAGTGTAACAAACAGACTTTAATACATGAGCACATAGAACTACATTTAACAGGAATGCATATATAAAATACAAGGTATACAAAGTAGATATATAATGAACACATATACGAATAGAAGGTATACAAAAATGTATAAAACAGATACATAAATGTATTATAAAGAAAGTAGGACGTAGGCTTTCGTCCTAAAGAAGTGGTACAGAGTACATGAAGTAATGTCATTTACTTAGGCTGGGGGGTGAAGCCCCCACATAAAAGGTATAGACGCATAATGTCTAACCCATGTTCCTTGCTTGCTTCTCGGAGAAAAGAGAGTTCAAACTTGGCGCTTCCCTGATTAAATATTTGTTTTTGTTTTGTTTTGTTTTACGGCATATCAACCTCAGTGGATCATTTAATGCCGATAAAGTTTTGAAATAAATCAATTCTTAATGGATAATACAATTTTTTTATAAATACATTTTTCTATTTAACCCATAGATGGGACCCTAACAGGTACTACCACTCCGGGTCAGAGTGGACCAGGGAGCAATGGTGATGAAGGGGTGCTCCACATTCCCCAAACCTCCAAAACTGGAACCTCACCATCAGATAGAGTTTAACGTCATTCCCAGGACATGTAGACTCGCAGCCACCGCCTTCTAGCACCCATATGATAAAAAGGGGTTGGGGCTTGCCATAAGGGCAATAGGGTTGGGAAAATCATATAGGTGCTAGGGCTTGATGTGACCAGCCGATTGATTGGAGGGGGCCTCTCCGACCGCCCGTCTAGCCCAAGGTAGGGCCAAAGTGGAGTATTGCATGTCATGAACTGCTCATCCACCTGGGCTCTATCCTTAAGCATCACAGATCGCCACCCACGGCCAACAGGTGGCCCCATTGGGGGAGTCTTACCCCTCTGCAGAGGTGCAGTCGGTGCATTCTAACGCCTCACTGACAGGGCGGCCTGATTAAACAGTCAGCAACCCTTAGTGGTCAAAACCTGAAAACAAGGGAAGATAACTCTTCCAGACCAAACAGGGGCAAACAATCGCTACATACACAACCATATCAGCCAATGTGCCCTCTTGTCAAACTCAGTAGCCTTAAGTAGACCAAGTCTAGAGATGAATACAATATGAGAACCAGTAATTAAAATGGCTAGATTAGATTATCATTAAAAAAAATTTCCCAATATGAGTAAAAATGAAAAAGAAATCATACATAATAAGTATGCATTTAAAAATTCTCAGTAAAAAGATCATTAGTTTTATAGGTTCTAAGATTCACTCTGTATTGTCCAGTTGGACACATGATGAAATGTGTAGTGAGATAGCCAATGGCGTGTTATCTCATTTACATATGTGTATTACAGCAGGAGATATATAGAGACTGTTTAGAGGACTGGTATGAAATTAGCAAATTGATGCTAAGACCTGGGCTACAATTACGCTCGAAGGATTATTGATACTACTACAACTGAGAATATTAAACCACACCTCACAACAAAATGGATATAAGGGTTGAGTTAATACAGTTCTATGTGATAATTATCTGCATGTTGCAGGTTCAATCCTGACTATGGGTGAAAATAATAATACTTAATATATCTTAAAACTTGTACCACGTCATGGTTAATAGAATAAGAACAATCAGACCAGGTTACCTTTAAGCACCCCAGGATCGACCAGGATTCAGAAGGACATTATTTTGCTTTACACCATCAGCATCTGGTTGTTTGTTACCAAACGATTTTTGACGCATTTTTTTTTTAATTATAAAACTAACTGCTAACCCTAACCCCTAACCCTAACACTAACAAACAACTGGATATTGATTGTGCAAAGCGAAACATGTCCTTCTGAATCCAGGTCATCCCTGGGGTGCTTAAAGGTAACTTGGTCCGAACAATCTACCCAAATTGATTAAATAAAGGGTTTGATTCAAAGTTCCATGAAGGCTTCCAAGTTCAACAAGTTCCCAAGTTTGAAAAGAAGGCTAGAGGGTATATTGGCTGAAATGTTGTGTATAAGAAGATGAGGACAACAGTCTGAAAAATCTAAATAATTCAACAGAGTTTTTACAATTATTCTGCCTTCTCACTTGTAATTCAAAATCCATGAAGGCTTTCAAGTTCACCAAGAAGGTTCCTGAGTGTGACAGGAAACCCCTAAAGAAGGCTGGAGGGCACATCAGCCAAAACAGTGTGCAGTGATACTGATAGCTTTTTGATTTAGTGCATCCTGGGATGCACATATTTGCTTTGAATGAGTCCTCAGGAAAATTTATGTGTCCCAACTAAAGTTTCTTGATGGATTGTAGTGTTTTTCTAGGGAAACAACTAAAGCCATCTAACCCCTACCTTGTAACCTATCCTGTGTAAGTCATTTCTAAGAAACTATTGAAATGTATTTACAGTTAACTTGAAATACTAAGGGAAGAAAAAAGAAAGACACTGGGACACATGGATATGATTTTACTACATCCTTTTAGATTTTTGTGTGTCAAGGACACATACCTATCAGCATCTCTGGTTGTGTATATAACAATAAAGATGAGGACAACAGTCTGAAAAAATTTAAATGTTATCTACTTTTACGTCTCCAGCTTTAAGAACAATCTTAAATAAAACTACTTTAATGTTTAATCAAACATAATATATATATATTTACCAATCCCTCTGCATGACCAGGATGTGACACAAGGTCAATTTCTCAAGCAGAGTTCAACAGGTTTGAATTCAGAGTTTTCCTTCTCCTAGACCGGTTGCCTAACCAAGGTTAAAGAGCCCAGTCTGCTCTACTATTTACCCATAGCTGGAGGGAGAGTAGGATTCATACCTTTCCCAAGGGTATTAGTGCTAAGTGAATTGCAATTACCACGTCCAGGATTTGAACTCGGGGTGACGAGTCTATTTTCCATGACTTTTAACCATTACACCACACGCTTAATATATATTTGATGATTAAAACAGAGTAAGAAAAAAAAAAACTTTCCAAACAATTAAGCAACGAGAAAAGTGAGACAAAGAAATTAAACTCATTAAAATTATTTGATCAAATAATCAAGAGACATATGTTAAAATATTTAAGTCGTCATCATCGTCATCAAAGCATGCCAGCCACACAGATTCCTTTGACACACACACACACACACTCTCTCTCTCTCTCTCTCTCTCTCTCGGCCATCACTCTTGGTAAGTCTTCTATACTGCACCCAGCAGATGCACATAGCAGATGAATCTAAGTTTTTGTGTAGGCGTCCATAGAAGAAAGATACTTATAAGTTCATTCTTACTTATCCAGAAGTGACCAGAATTATGAAATGAACATTAAAGAATGTTTTATTAGATTAGACGAAATGTCTACTTAAAAATGTTTGAGCATGGACGATAAAATAAACCATAAAACAAAGAAAGAAATTTATGCATAAATTTAGAAATAACTATCTATACGTTAATATTCATGTCCCATTTGAAAGTAGAAAATTATGGCTGTTCACTATAACTAAGGGAATTTTGATAACTATAATCAAAGAAAATAATCACTTCCTATGTGTGTTAATAAGGGCCGGTTTAGCTCAGTCGGTAGAGTTTTCGGCTAGGAATCACATGGTTTTTGGTTCGACACCAGCCCTAACCAACTCAGCGTATGAGTAGTACAGGGATCTGTGCGGTAAAGTGAGGAGCTGATGGTAGGTGTGGTGCTCCACCTCAGATGCTAAAATAATCTCCTTGGTCTAGCGCTAGTGAAAATGGGATAGACTCCCTCGCTGTCTGGCTGATACCGACCATTAAGCTGCCCCGACGACTTTATTTTTTTTTTTCTTTATGTGTGTCTAAGCCATTGAAGTTTCATTAAAATTGTGGCTATAATAAAAAACGGTTCAGTTTTTCCACTGCCTTTTTTTTTTTTTTCTTGTCAAATATTGTAGAGTATTCTCATTAGAGTAGGAAAGCTATAACTAAAGGAACTTTGACAACAATAATCAAGGAAAATAATCACTTCCTATGTGTGTCTAAGCCATTGAAGTTTCATTAAAATTTGTAGCAATAATAAAAATTGGTTCATTTTTTTCACGGGTTTTGTCTAATATTGTAGAGTATTCTCATTGGAGTAGGAAAGCTATAACTAAAGGAACATTGACAACAATAATCAAGGAAAATAATCACTTCCTATGTGTGTCTAAGCCATTGAAGTTTCATTAAAATTTATGGCAATAATAAAAAATGATCCAGTCTTTTTAGCATCCACTTTTTTTTCCAATACCGTATTATATATGATGTTAGAATTTTATTCTCAAATCAGTGAAGTTTTTATTCTTTAATCTATATATTAATCTGCTTATTTCTTAATCCTCCAACTGTTATCATCTTGCAACAACCTCTGGTTAAATATGAGACTGTCCAAATCGTCCAAGATGAAATGCAAAAATGTAAATCCTGATTATCAGGTGTTGCTTATCTGCTGAATTCTTATTTCTTATTAGTGTTGTGACCTCAGCTAAATGGACCATTCTGTTTTTATTATAAAGTAAGGGAAGAAAAAGGACATGACACACAGTAGAAGATAGAGAGAAGGGGGTGAGCGTGCGGGAGCGATGACACTAATCTGTTTCAATCGAACATAATGAAAAGATGAGAAGAAGGAAAGGAAAGAAAAAAAAAAGTGAGAGTTAAACAGCAAAAATGTTTTAACCTTACGAATTGGACGGTTCTCTTCCAGTAGATTTTTTTTATTTATGAACTTTTACTCGATCAAAATACCGCCCTGTCGGCTGCGGCGTTAGAATGCACCGACTGCACCTCTGCAGAGGGGTAAGACTCCCCCAATGGGGCCACCTGTTGGCCATGGGTGGCGACCCGTGATGCTTAAGGACGGAGTCTTGGTGGATGAGCAGTCCATGACATGCAACACTCCACTTAGAACCTTAATTAGGCTAGACGGGCGGCTGGAGAGACCCGCCCGATCGATCGGCTGGCCACGTCAAGCCCTAGCACCTATATGATTGCCCCAACCCTATTGCCCTTATGGCAAGCCCCAATCCCTTTTTATCATATGGGTGCTAGAAGGCAGTGGCTGCGGGTCTACATGTCCTGGGAATGACGTTAAACTCTATCTGATGGTGAGGTTCCAGTTTTGGAGGTTTGGGGAATGTGGAGCACCCCTTCATCACCATTGCTCCCTGGTCCACTCTGACCCGGAGTGGTAGTACCTGTTAGGGTCCCATCTATGGGTTAAATAGAAAACATGAGTTTATAAACGAAATTGTATTATCCATTAAAAATGAATTTATTTCAAAACTTTGTCGGCATTAAACATTTTTGAATACCAAATTACCAATAGAAGTATTTGGCATAAAATAACGGTTGACATGCCGTAAAACCCAACAAACCAAACCAATCGATCAAAATAAAGTATTTTTTTCTTTTACTTTGTTTTTTCATATGGTGGACTGTAGGGACGTCCAATCTGACGTGTAGAATTTACCCCCCCCCTATATTTAACACAATGAAATAATCATTCAAACTCATCTTTATTGAAAAAATTTAAAAATCATTTTTTATCGCTTCATTTCTTCAGATTTCATAAAATGAAATATGGGGGTAGACCCCCGTAAAAAATATTTCCCCAAATATATTTTAGAAAAAACGATTTTAAACATAATTTCATCAGCAGGTGAATAAGTATCGAAATTTTCACGAAAATTTCAACTCTTAATTGATCTTTCATAGATTAAAAAAAAAAAAAAAAGCCTCTAGTCGTAACTTGTTTTTTGGCTACATTAAATTTCAATTGATTTAATTGTGCGAAAATTTTTAATGATGTAAACTTTTTTTTTTTTTTTAATCAGTTTTTTTAATGTTTCTTCTTTGAATGGTCCAAAAATTTTGAAGATAATATTAACCTCTATTCAAGTTTCATTATGTTAATATAGGGGGGGGTAAATTTTTCGTCAGATTGGACGTCCTTAGTGATGACATACAATTCGTAATTCACCAAAACCCCTAATTAATTAGTTAATTTAAATATAATTGATTAAATAATACGTGTGCAGTTTAATCAAGGTGTTAGTATTAATGTATTTTTATCGTATTACTACCCACCACACAAAAAAACTCCACTTTCAGGAGATTGTCTAATCTCTTGAAAAAAAATCAAAATGGCCGCTTTTAAATGTTTTGGGTTTTTTTTATAAAAAAAAAAAAAAAAAGGTGTATTTTTTTTAATACAAAAAAAAATTCATGAATAAAAAGAAGACAACGACAACATTTTTTCTTATCTGGATTCTGGATGCAAGGGTTATTGTCGTAGGAAATGGAATGAAGGACCCAAGTTCGAGTTCTGGACAAAGACTTTTGCGTTTCACTTTTGCGTTAATGTCTTTAAGAAATGCATAAATCCATCTCGTCCCCCCCCCCTAAGCCATTGGTACAGCAACCAGTCAAGAAAAAAACGAACAAAAAACCCCACCGAATTTAAGCTGGTTGTTCTCCGCTTAAAAACTGACCTTGCGTCACATCCTGTCCGTTGCAGAGGAATTGGGTAACTACATTAGTCTTACCTGGATTGGGGGATAGTATCATATTGATATTTGAAAATTATGGGAGCCATTTTTTTTCCTTTGAAATGTTGTTCCAAGTAAGTAACTGTTAATCTCAACGGGGTAGACCGACTCATAGTGTTAGTAAGGAATAAAAGCTCAAGACGTAATTTGGGCGATAAAATATATGCACAAGCATTTACTGCTGGTACTGAATGTATAAAAATTTACAAACGAATTGCGCGCCAAATTTAGTCACATGACACACTGTTGCGTAGTAGATGCAAAGTAGTTCGGTATGTGGCTCAGAGCCATTATTTAACCAAAGGACTATTTTAGTTGATATATTTAACAGTAACTAATCACCAAAAACGTTTTTATTTTATTCAACTTCCTCTCTTTGTTAGTTTACCGGGAGTTTTCATTCACTTCTGCCCAAAATAGTCCAGCCTTCACAACCATTGCCACACAGGTGTCGGATTCATCCGCCCTTCCGACCTTGGTGCAATAGGGTATATGATTGACCCTACTCACCGTCGGGCGTAATTTTCTAAAAATATATTTTATTTCATCATTAGTTTTTATTTACCAACAGTAATTCATAGGTATGTACAACCCTGCCCTCAATCAGCTAATTATCCGATTTTAACAATATTTTCGGTATTTAAAGCATTAAAAGTGTTGGGTTTTTTTTTTTTTAGACATTTTTCACAGAAAATTCTGAAGACGTGTTATGTTTTCTTATTGTTTTATTGTCATAATATTCTGATCTCGCCATATATACCCTCAATGATTTTATTAATTAATAAAAGTCAAATTAATTATTTATTTTTTTGACTCTTTTGATGAAATTGCAAGTGAGTGATTTTGGTAATGAAGAACAGTTTTCTCGTTTATTCCTACCATAAAATAAACTGAACCCCCATTTTATGTCCGTGTTTTTGCAATAAATGTTTTATTTTTCTTGCACCCGTTATTTTACAATACTAAATATATTTTCTTTAAAGTTCCAAAAAACGGTAAAATAAGGCACAATGTTAGTCATCTATGCATTTCTTTATTTTACTGTTTTTTTTTTTTTTTTTGTAGCTTAATCTTCTAAGAATGGAGTTAAAGAGAAAAAAATCAGGTTAAACTTTTAATAAATTTCTAAAGTTTTAAAATTGACATCCGTACATTAAACTATTCTTCTCACTGCTTGTGACTGGTGTTTTGATAATTTATGTTAAAATACTAGATAAATAAATTTGACTAATTTGAAAATCCTTTTTTTTTTTTGGTCTGGCTTTTTCATTGGAGGATTTTTTCTACGGAGACCCGTAAGAGAACCAATATAAAAGCGAGAATTTATAAACATAAAAAAATAGTTTTCGACCAAAAAAAATATGGGTGATCGATACTAAAGGAAAGTTATTAAAAAATATTTTTTTAGAATCTAATAATATGACATTTTAAACTTAAAGTTTTGCTGCTCATATTTTAAATGAATTTTATATATTATCATACCAGAAATACTTAAAGATTTGAAATAAAATAAGTGATGCATTATAAAATTCATTAATTGATAAATCATAGGTACCACCAATTTTACCCTGTGAAATTTACCCCCCCGCCTATATTTAACACAATGAAACTTGCAGAAAAATTAATATTTTCTTGAAATTTTTTTTCCATTCGAAAGAAAAAACATTAAACAAACTCCTGATGATTTTTTAAATTTTTTATCAGCTTACAAAAATAATGAAAATTATGATTGAAAAACAATGTTTTCATTTTTGCACTGTTAAATCAACTGAAATTTAACGTAGCTAAAAACAAGTTACGATAAGAGTTTTTTTTTTTTAATTCTATGAAAAATCAATTAATGGTCCGATTTTCACGAAAATTTCCATAAATGTTTACCATTGGATGTAAATACATCTGAAATAGTTTTTTCTAAAATATATTAGGGGAAATATTTTTTTACGAGGTCTATCACCCCCCCCCATTTTATTTTATGAGATAAAAAAAAATGACGCGGTAGAAAAATTTTGTACTTTTATTTTCTATAAAGATAAGAGGCTGAATAACTATATCAATGAAATTGTATAACGAGCTATAATTTTTTTAAGGAAAAATTAATGAAATCGGAAATAAAAAGTGCAAAAAAAATGTTATAATATTTATATTTGAAAACTTTTTTTTGCTTATGTAATTGGTATGTACTATATTCTATTAAATTGTCAAAAATTTTTTTTTTTTTTTCTCTAAGAAATTAATTTTTAAGAGATTTTCAATCTTGTGTCCTTAGAATATACGGAAGAGCAAAACTGACATATTTGTTTTAGACCAGACGAGACGCTTCTGAGTAACCGAAGTTTGTTTTTCTTTGGTCAAAAAAGTTAAATAAAATAATTTTTACGCTATTAGAATAAAAAGTAAGTATATATGATTATTTTATCAGTTTTTCTCTTAGAAAAAATATTCAAATTTTCATTTAATTTCATTTTCGATTTTAAAAATTAATACTAAAACCGAAGACATTTTTTTAAATTCAATTTCACTGTTAAATTTTAATATTAATTTTTTTCAAGTTTTTATTCATTTTAATACAAAATTTTGATATTAAAGTTTTTAAAGATTTTATTCATTTTAATAGTAAATTTTGGCTAAAAAAAAGTACCTCCGTACAGTCAGCCATATGTAGGTAAATAATCGTAAGAGGGTAATATGTAATTCTTTCTTGTCTAAATTGTGGCCTGAAAATTACCCTTTCGCATGTAATACGGGCAGGTTTGTTTATTTTTCAAGATAACGATGTAATTTTTCCCAATCGGATAATTTGATCTTTGAATTAACTGTTTTTATTTGTAACAATTCTGTATGATGTTTGATTGTTTTTTACGAGATTTTTGATAAACAAAGTTCGGAAATATTTATTTCCGTTTTATTCAAGATGGCCTAAACTGATCAATTGGTGGTCCCTAATAAATCAATACTAAAAATTTCATTAAAATCGGATAATTCCCTGATTTTTGGTAATTTTTTTTTTTTTTTGCAATCGCGAATGTTACGATTTATTTTGTAAACACAGATTTTAAGCAAAAAAAAAAAAAAGAAAAGGTGGCCATCTTGATCGAAATTAACTTAAAAGATCGTTTTAAATGTATTAAAAATAAATTACATGTGTGATATTATTTTGCTTTTTTTATGATGCACATTATTATATGTTACTACTTTTCGATTGGGACAAAAATTTGACCTTAAATAATAAATTTAATAAATTTTAATTCGTTTTTAAAATTCGTAGCAGCCAAATTTTTTGATATACCTTAGGCACTGGCAAAAAAAATCGTCTGCTACGAGTTTTAAAAGCGAATTAAAAATAATTAAATCTATTATTTAAGGTCAAACTTTGTCTAAAACGATAAGTAGTAACATAATTACCATCATTAAAAAAAGAAAATATTACATTAGCAATTTATTTTTAATAGATTTAAAACGATTTGTTTTGGTCAATTTTGTTCGCCGACTCCATTTTTGGTTCTTTTTAAGTGGTTTTATTGGCTTGTTTACAATTTTAATGTAACATTCGATATTGCAAACATTTTTACCAAAAATCAAGTAATTATCCGATTTTAATGAAATTTTCAGTATTGATTTATCAATTAATGAATTTTATAATGCATCAGTTATTTTATTTCAAAACTTTAATTTAGTATTTTTGCTATGAAAAATTAATATATAAAATTCATTTAAAATATGAAAAGCCTGATGTTAAGTTTAAAATATTATATTTTTAGATTCTAGAAATAAATATCTATTTAATGCAAACCTTATTTTAGGTGCAAAAAGTAATAAGTTTTGAAGAAAAACTCTATTGAAAATGTACCCCCTTCCCTTTTTAAGCAGAAAAGATATCGATGTATATTTTTTTTTATAAGATAATAGCCAATTAAATAATTATCGAAATGAGTAAAAAAAGAAATCTCCAAAAATGAATTATTTATTATTTTTGTACATTTTATTTTTCAATTTTCGGTACTTATTTTCTCATAGAAAAGCCACCGTAATTTTTTTGTTGTTGTTTCTATTCATAACTTCGGTCTTTTATCTCATTATTTATACTGTAATTAGTATGGAAAATGACAAACTCGCAAAAATGTTACGCCCCCAACATAAGGGGGGGGGGTGTCAAAATTAAGTGACGTGAAAAAAATGAGAAAGTTTTGAAATAAAATAAATAATGCATTATAAAGATCATTCATTGATACATAAACACTGAAAATTTCCTGATCTTTGGTAAATTATCTGTAGGAGGGCTAAAGTCATTTTGTCAAAAATTTTAGGCTCAGATTGCCAGTACCTGGATTACGTATAAAAAGCATTACATTTCACGGAATTACCAGAGACCTTTGAGACGTTAGGGTAAGGTTTAGTGTTAGGGTCAATGTTAGGGTTAGACTACTTCGGAAGTTACGGTAATCTAATGCTATTTATATGTAAAATGCGATTCTAAAGATATTATCTCTTATGCGCTATTCTGCATTTGTACTCAGAAAAAGAAAGTAAATAAACGGAACAAACAAACAAACCTGTACAACAAAGGTTTACAACTTTGAACCAATAACAAAACCTGCTTAACAACAACAAATTGCCTTACACCCGTCCTTCGGGGCGGGGGTCCAGTGAGCTTCGGCCACTGGACCGGTAAAGTAAATTAATAGCGTCGATCTCAGGGGGCTTTCCCCCCAGGCAATACCTACCCCCTTGGGGGCAGGGCTGGGTTTATTGCTCAGCGCCTGAGAGGGAATGCCGACAGGATCGATGCAATTTTTGTTCTTTCCCACCCATGAGCTTCGGCTTGTGGGTGGGCCCACGTTAAAACGAGGCGTTGTGCCCAGCCCATACAAGTGGAGTATGAGGCAAAAATACCCTGCTTAACAACAACAAAATATTTACAATTAAAGTGGGTGGGTGGGTGGCTCACAACTTACCGACTTCGATTTCTACCTCCCTGTCTTCTTCCACAATAACCTTATAGAATATAAGCGAGGTTTTGCCTTCGTGAGGGTTTTCATTTAAATACTGAGCCAATTGACTTTCGGCTGCCTGTTCATCTCTTTCCAAGAATTCATTAAAAACATCCACTTTGTTAATATCGAGGGCTTCGTAAACACGATCCCTGATCCATTCGATTCTCAAGTCGTCCATTTCGTCAGGCGTGGAAATTAGAATTAAAAAAAAAAGTCTGGGTTTATATTGATAAATAAAATATAAGATAAGCGTTACTTATATATAATTCGATACATTTTTGTAATAAAAAGGAAACGGTATTTGTTACTTGTGTTTCCCATGTTGGAAAATCAAGTAACTAGGAGATAAGAATGACGCTTTACGGTTGTTATGGGTAACAGGGGCAATAACTCTAGATCGACTTTTTTTGTTTTTATTTATTGTAAATTTTTATAAATGAAAACAAAAAAAAGTTGAGGTATATAAACAAAACTTTTTAAGATCGTTTTTCAACGAATTTTTAAAATTTGATTACAAATTGTAGCATTATTTTTAATTTTAATTTTAGGTTACGAAAGAAAGAAGCGAATATTCAAAATAATAGTTATAGTAAGACACCTTACGTGGTGTAAGTAATGGTTAATTTATTATTAACTTAAAATAAACCCAGCTTAAATGCCAAATGGTGACAATGAAAAAAAAGCTGCACAACGGTCGGAAAATTAGAACGGAAAGGTTTTTGGAAATCCGCCATGACAATTTAACTACAGTCTATGAATTAACTTTTTGCGAATCTGGTTACGGTTTAGGGGTTTGGGGATTAAGGTTGTGTTTTTTTATTACGTATTGCTTAAAAAAAACAATAAAAAAACCAAATTACTATACATTTTTATTGCAATGTATAATTTCAATTAAACTTGGTTTAAAAAAAAAATATTTTTCAAAACAAAATGTCATTTTGTTTTTGAAAAATATTTTTTTAAAACCAAGTTTAATTGAAATTATACATTGCAATACTGAATACTAACACAAACAACTGAGACTAATGTCTCTACCGTTGGGTTCAATAATTAATTTCAATGGTTAATTAAATGTATAGTCATTTTTTTTTTTTTTTTAAGCAATACGTAATTTTAAAAAAAACTTAATCTCCAAACCCCTAAACCGTAACTCGATTCGCAAAAAGTTAATTCATAGACTGTAGTTAAACTGTCATGGGAGACCTCCAAAAAATTTTCCGTTTTAATTTTCCGACCGTTGTGCAAGTTCAGCCGAAAAAAATCGAAACAAATTAAGCTAGATTATCATACCATTTAGTGAGTTCGATTATCACTGTGTGCTCAATTTTTGTTTCTTTTTGTGTATGTGTGTGTGTCGTGTAAGTTTTATATTTATTTATCCATTTTGCTAAAGAATTTTTAGCAACAAAGTTTAAATTGGGTATATGTTTTTTTTTTCTTTAAATTTAAAATCCAAACAAAGTTTTAAGTAGGTATGATCAAACTAACATGTTTTTTAATCCCACCCCCATGAATTAAAATTGAACAAAACTCGGAAAAAAATAAATTAAACTCAATGTAAATTTTGTTGTATTATTTATGAAAAGGAAAGTTTTTTTTTTTAAATCACATGTAAACATTATTTGTTTTACAGTCTTTTAAACGGGAGAATTTTATAAATCAAAATTTTAATCTGTCAAAATGACGCATTTTTGCCATTTTTTTCTTTCTTAAAGATGTACACTTTTAACGTGATATATTTCATTGTAAAATTTGAATGGTAAAATTGTTGAATCACGGAAAAAAATGGCAGGAGGAAAACTTTAATAGTACCTTGACACCAGGTTTGTTTGTTTTTTATAGAACCGAACATTTAAATTAGGTATCAACAAAGATGACGCCATAGACGTATTTTACAAAATAAATCCCCCCCCCCCCACTGATTGAAATAATTTTACAAAAAAAAAAATCAGGGAATTATCTGATTTTAATGAAATTTTCAGTGATGATTTATGAGTGTATGAATTTTATAATGCATCAGTTAATTTTATTTAAAAACTTTCTGATTTTTTTTCAGGTCACTTAACTTTGACCCCCCCACCTTATTTTTTTTTGGAGCAAATTATCGGTGGGGTTATGTAAAAGTGAAATAATTACAGTATAAATAAAAACACAAAAGACCGAAGGTGTGAATAGAAAAAAAAAAAATTAAAGGAGTGATTTTGGTAGAAAATAAGTACCAAAAATTTGAAAATTAAGTGTAAAAAATGTGATTTTTTTATTTTAGATTATTAGTGAAAAAATTATACATCAATATTTGTTCTGTTTAAAAGTGTGGGGGCTTAACTTTTCAATTGAGTTTTCTCCCAAAATTATTAGATAACCATACTAAAGTAAGCTTGTTATTACATAAATATTTATTTTAGAATCTCAAAATATGAAATTTTAAACTTAAACTTAAAATTGATAAGTCAACACTGAAAATTTTATTAAAATCAGATAATTCCCTGATTTTTGTTTATATTTTGTATATTATTATATCAATCTGGGCACTTATTGGCCACTGTATTTTTTAATTTTTTTTCTTGAAGACTTTTGTATTCAAAAACACAAGATTTTTTTTTTTTTTTTTTTTTTTTTTTTTGCATTTTAGTTTTTCAGCATGTTTGGAACAAAAAAAATATTTATTTAAATAAAATTTTCATTTTAATTAAAAGTATTAATCCCAGCTGAGAAATTAAAAATATATAAATTGGACTTCATTTCATGTTCCACTAACATCTATCCAGTAGACCATCATAAAAATTTACGCCCCTGAATTCAGTCTACCATTTACTTACTTACTTGAGTAGCTTAGCTAGTTGGCTGGCACCTTATTTCTGTTTCTTGTGTAGCTCGGACATTCTTCTAACTGGTCTGGTCTGTTTTCAAGATGCTGGTCTGACTTTATTTCTTTTAATTATTATTTTTTAGTTCTGTAGAAGCTGCTATTAGCAGAGACAACATGAGGCTTATATTTTATTGTTACATAATCTATGCAGTTGCATAAGATTATTGTCAATCCCCTGTATTTCTAAAGGGATGGCCCTTTTCATATCACGGGCGGGACTTTCCATGGAATATTACAGGAAGCCCGCGAAATACGTGAAGTCACGTGGAACCTGGTTGGGTCTTCAGTTTCAGTTTGGACGTCGGGCAGAGAAGATGTCCTGCCTTAACTGGAACTCACTGCATATGCGCGCTATGTTTAGTTACATTAAATGTTTAGTTAAGTAAATAAAAGCTTAAGAAAATAACACGGTTTTGTGGTTGGTGAATGTCTTGGTAACAAGACTGATGAAGAAGAAGAAATGAGTTAAGTGCGACTGACCACCAAGACGAAGTCCAGATGCTAGAAGAGACGCTAGAAGAAGAAAAGAAGTAAGTAATAAAAGAGGTATGCAACATTATGTGATCACTTTTCTTTATTTAGAACCAGACTTCTCAACTGTGGCTGGAGTGTATGGGGTTAAGTTAGGTTCGTTTGTACTGGTATCTTGTCCCCAATAAAATCTGGTTCTTTCTTCTTGTGGGCTGGTAAGCTGAAATGGAACTTAAGGAACGAAAAGGAAAGAGACAAAGGCAAAAGGTAGTTTTATGACTCAGGCTTTATTGAATGGGGCATAGTCGTCTGTAGCGAAGGGACATGCCACACTCAGTTGTGGACCCAGTTCGAATGGCCGAGGTATCCTTTTGTGGGTAGGGAGTCAGTCCTTTTTGTCAGACATGCACAGAGGGGGTCTTCCGGTCAAGGCCCCATGGAAGTTTGTTGTTCTTTTTATTTTTTATTTTTTTTGTTTTTGTTTTTATTTTTTTTTGTTTTTTTTATTTTTAATCCCCACAAGTGAAGCAGAGACAATTTTTACATCATGGTGTCTTTCACTTAACTGCTAACTGACTAACTCTGGGTCTTCCATTCCTTGACCAGTCTATGTGACTTGAAGGAAGGTTACTTAAAGGTTATTACCTATCAATCATCTAACCCTACGGATTTTGAACTTCAATGACTTTTTGATTCAAAATCGAGTTACACTAACCGTCCAAAAAAACAATGGTTTATCAATATAAAACAACATGTTGTTTATTTCCTATTTGAGTAACATGATATTACAGGGTGACCCAGAAAAAACAGAACCCACAAATTTTGTAATAAAACTGTTAATTTTATTTTTTTTTAAAGTTTAAACAGGGTTTAAAAGCTGACCAAAGAAAACCTCCAAATGATGGATCGAGCCATACTAAAAGAGTTGGGAATCACACCAATGGGAGAAGCCGTGTCTATCCTTAAACAAGCTAAGCTTGATTTCTATATATACCAACTGTCTTGGACACTGCTTAAGTTGTACTTAGTTAGCTGCTGTTATTCAAACCAACAGTAGACTTACTGACTTCAATATTATTATTGTATCGGGTAAATAAACGGCAAGAGAGAGACAAAGTATGAGAGAGGATGAGGGGTTCTTACTTGTTTTATCTCTTTTGCTTGCTAACTCATCAGCCGCCATATTCTTTAGGGTTGATTCTGTGGGTTGCTTTCTTCTTTCTTGTTTGGGCTGGTCATCTCTTGTTTTAATGAATTAACAAAACTTTGTTGTTTTTCTTTTAGCTTTTATTGAACAACCCCAGCCCCCCCAAAAAAAAACGAGGATTGAGAAGTGACATCTCTGTAAGACAGACTTTCTAATCGCAATTAAATTAAAACTAAAACTTCTGTCTCACGCCTATACTGGTGCATTTCCAGATGGGGTGAAGCAAAGGTCTACCTGTCAACCATAACGATTAAGGTAATTTTTTTTTTTTTAATATGTTTAATTTGAACATACCCTCTATTTTATAAATTTTCTAAAAATAATCCTACAAGGATTTAAAAAATTATCTGGTTAGATATTGTTATGACCTGTTTAAGGGTCAATAAATAATAACTCAACACGGGTATAAAATGTAGGGAACAGATTGTATTCAGCAATATATATCAACGTACAATGGAAGGGTTTCCTTGTTCAGCTTACACGAAGAACTGTATCTGGTACTACTCCTATTTACACGTGTCCCACTTTCACACGATATGGCACAAGGCCGTTTTATGTGGGGACCACCCACAATTCGGGTGGTAGGTAGAAAAATTGTGTCGATCCCTTTGGCATTCCCCCTCAAGGCGCTGGGCAATAAACCCAGCCCTGCTCCTTTAAGTGCAATGAGGCAGGTATTGCCTGGAGGGACGGCCCTCTGGGATCGACGCTATTAATTTAGCATCCCACCGGTCCAGAGGCCGAAGCTCACTGGACTCCCATCCCGAAGGACGAGTAGCTGGGACTACTCGTTTGAGTAGCTTTACTCTGTTAAATATATACCCTTTGGGTAAGTCCATGTTCGTGTCATAGGTGAGTCACCTACAACAGATATGAAATTGATTTTTGACATTGAATGGTATAAAATTAATTTTTGAAAGATATTGTTTGGGGTGGATAGGAAAAAATTAAATAATTAAAATAAGATAAAAAAAAATATTTTACTTACTTTAAAAGCATCATATTCACTCCACACCACTCCAGGTATTTGCCTCTCATCCCACTTATGAGGGCGTGACACAAGGACATTTTTATGTGGGCCCACCCACAAGCCGAAGCTCATGGGTGGTAGGCACAAAAAATGCATTGATTCTGTCAGAATTTCCCTGGAGGAGGGCTTCTCAGGCGCTGGGCAATAAACCCAGCCCTGTCCCATTAAATCAATATTAAAAAAAAAAAGTAAAGTCGTCGGGGCAGCCTAAAGTCGGTATCAGCAAGGGAGTCTATCCCCTTTTCAATAGCGCTAGACCAAGGAGATTGTTTTGGCGTCTGAGGTGGAGTGCCACACCTACCATCAGCTCCTTACTTTACTGCACAGATACCTGTGCTACTCATACACTGAGTTGTTGAGGACTGGTATCGAACTAGGAACCTTGTGGTTTCTAGCCGAACGCTCTACCGAATGAGCTAACCCGGCCCATCTAATCAATATAATTTCATATAATTCTATAGAATTTTATTAAAATTGAATGAATATTTCAGTTTTAGTGTAAAACATACATACTTTTAGAAAATTTTTCAACTTGTTTTTATCTACGTTCAAAATTACGTAAACTGATGTTTTGCCACGCTCTTTCGTAAAAAATGTAAACAGGTCTTTGATCATTAGTATTATTTAGACTATTGTTCTCATCTTCATTGTTATTTGTACAACATTTTGGCCGATGTGCCCTCCTGCCCTTTACAGGTATTTCTTCTCGGACTCGGGAACCTTCTCGGACTCAGGAACCTTCTTGTCATAATCGGGAGCCATCACAGAATTTTGAACCTAACCCTTTATTCATTACACGGGGGTATCCTGTTCTCATTCCGCTAACCCTATCTGGGGTACAGGTCTTTGATATGCGCAAAAATAGATACAGCAGAATCTTTTGGTCAATGTGACCGGTCTTCTTCAGGTATTTCTTATTGAACTCTGGAGCTTTTGTGTCATAATCAGGAACCTTCACAGAACTGTGAACCGAAACCTTTATCTAATCTATCGGGGTAGATTGTTAACACCTGAAGAAGGCCGGAGGGCACATCAGCCAAAATATTGTGCATATAATAATAAATAGCGGACGGTTCATGTCTGAAGCCACCTTGGCGCAACACCATGAGGCCAAGAGGTCCAGAAGAAAGCGGCAACAAAGCACTGGAACATCAACATCTTCAGGGACAGCCTTCACATCCGCCATCTGTGGTCGTGAATGTTTTTTGAACATTGGAATTCACAGTCACAGGAGGTGCTGTAACTTCAGGGGCACAAAAACCTTATTATAGTCTTCCGAGACTGAAATGCCAATAAGCAAACAATATGACAGGTTGGTTGGTTGGTTTCTATATTTAAATGGCATATCAATCATATCAGAAAAATCTAAATAATATAAATTATCAAGCCTCATCTAAAAGAATTCAGATAAATAATAAAGATGAGGACAACAGTCAGAAAAATCTAAAAAAATTCAGACAAATAATAAAGATGAGGACAACAGTCAGAAAAATATAAATAATACAAATTATCAAGCCTCATCTAAAAAAATTCAGACAAATAATAAAGATGAGGACAACAGTCAGAAAAATACAAATAATACAAATTACACTGGTTTACAAAAAAATATTTTTTGTCTGAGGCAAGAATGTGAATAGGTGTTTTTTACTAATTTGGGTGTGCTGAATTCAAATTTATAAACAGTCTTGCTCTATCACCTCTAGTTTTCTGTCTTTTAAATAGTCTCATTTTAGTATATACCGAGTATATACATGCTTATTTCAACAGTTGCAGCAGCTTATTACAGATAAAACAGGATAGATAAAGAACATTGACGGAATAGATATACTTTGATGACACAATGTACACAATTCATAGTACCACAGAATACAAATTATCAAGCCTCACCTCAAAAATTCAGACAAATAACAATATCAGTAGTTTAACATTTTATTACAAAACTTAAGTTATTTTCTGTTTACATTTCTGAAATGAGGATTTATTATTTATGAGAGACAGTCAAAATTTATCCGCACTTTCACCATAACATATCTTTATTATTGACACACTACATTCTGTGCATGTGTGCTTATAGTTGGCACCTTTGTGGTCATGTGATCAAAGCTTGAGCCTGATTGTGCCATTTTGCTTGCTGTCTTTACAGTGTAAACATAGCTACTTTGCTAGCAGTATACACCAAGGAAGTGACCCAATTTCTCTGGTCTGAAGGAGTGTCAGGAGCTGAAATTCATGAGACTTTTAACACAATACAGGGATAGTGCACTACCGCATAGTATATTAATTAATATTACATTTAAACAAAAAACAGAAGTTTAAAAGTGGCTGGACAAGCATGACACACAAAGAGGGAACAGGATGCCTATCAACCTCCTCACCTGATGAGAAATTTAAAATAAGCTTGAGAGATGGTAATGGCAAACTGGCGAATTATTGTTGATGAGGTAGCTTGTTCTCTGCAGATTAGTCGTGGTTCTGCTTATCAAATCATCCATGATGACCTTGGCTTCCATAAAACAAGAATGCAGATAATTTTTGAATGTCGCTCGTACATGTCTCAAATTTATTCATATGGAAATTCTGATCTCTCTCCCTCCTCTTTCTCCCCCCCCCCTCTCTCTCCAATTAACTCTCAACATACTGCTGAGAATTTTCTAAGTCCACAGCATTCCTATAAGGATATATTTTTAAAAAATGGCTAAAAATGACCTTTGCATCTAAAGTTACCTGTTATTTCCCTTAAATCAAAGACTTCTAAATATGTTTAATATCACATTTAAACAAAGGCTTTCAAAGTTCAGAGCCCCATTCCTATAAGGATTTATCAAAAAATGGCTAAAAATGA
>CM042176.1:25623540-25798540 GCA_023376005.1 Doryteuthis pealeii | reverse complement strand
GGTTGTCATACCAAGATTAAATAGCCCAGTCTGCTCTACTATTTACACATAGCTGGAGGAAGAATAGGATTCATATATTTACCTAGGATATTAGCGCTATGTGAAATGCAAACAGCCTTGTACAGGATTTGAACTCAGGTCACAGAGTCTGTGTTGCTTATATGAACTTAGATGGAGTTGAATTTTTTTTTTCAAGTTGCCTGTCTCATTAATGATGTCTCTGGAAAAAAATATTAGTATATTCAACAAAAATATCAGAAAAAATATATATTCTCTTGTGCATTTGTTCTTTTTGGATAGCAAGAGTTACATACTTTCTATATTCCAAGCATTCTGTGTTGCTTATATATATATATATATATATATATATGAAGGAAGGGTGGATGGGTTTAGGATCCGACGATATGCTGTAGATAAAAGGAAAGTGGTCAAGAAATGAACAACTCAAAACAAGTCACAGGGTGAAACGGTTTCGTCTGTGTTCACAGACATCATCAGTCATTGTAACTTTATTAAAGCAAAACATACGTTTAAGTACAGTTGGCGGCGGTGGCGCCGCAAACAAACATCCTCTACCCCTCCACTCAACTGACCCAGCGACCCCATCCTACCCAAAATTCCCCGCTCCTCCTTATCTCACATCACTACACACTCACCCTCTTGACCTCCCGGCCAACTGTACTTAAACGTATGTTTTGCTTTAATAAAGTTACAATTACTGATGACGTATGTGAACACAGACGAAACCGTTTCACCCTGTGACTTGTTTTGAGTTGTTCATTTCTTGACCACTTTCCTTCTATCTACAGCATATGTATATATATATATATATATATATATATATATATATATATAAACTCCTCTGCACAAGCAGGATGTAACACAAGGTCAATTTCTTAAGCAGAGTTCAACAGGTTTGAATTCAGAGTTTTCCTTCTCCTAGACCGGTTGCCTAACCAAGGTTAAAGAGCCCAGTCTGCCCTACTATTTATCCATAGCTGGAGGGAGAGCAGGATTCATACCTTTCCAAAAGGTATTAGCACTAAGTGAAATGCAATTACCACGTCCAGGATTTGAACCCGGGGTGACGAGTTCATTTCCCATGACTTTTAATCGTTACACCACGCGCTTCCTGCAAGTCTTATATATATTTCTATATTCCAATTATTCTGTGTTGCTTATATGAATTTAAATGGAGTTGAATTTTGATCTATTTTAATTTGCATGTCTCAGCAAGAATATTTGTCTTAGTGTTTCTCGTTATGTTTACTGGTCGGTAAATCCTTCTTATCTGTTTCCTCTGAACCTCTTGCTGCCAGCCATTCATACCAATATCTTTCTTTATATCTGGGCATATAGCAACTCTCCCAGTATCTATTCTCATGCCAATTTTTTTTGTTTATAAGTTCAGTTGCTACACAGTCTTCTTTATGACTTTCTCGATTTCTAGACACAGCATCTCTATGTTTGGGTCTGTGTTTATATACAGGCCATTCCCCTGGGTAGCTTTCTCTAGGTCTAAGTTGGTCAACCTGCTCTCTTTCTCTAAACCCAGTTCGCTTATCTTTTTCTTTATGCACAAGTGCATGGCCATAATCCAAGGAATTTTCTCTCGTCTCTAACTTTGGCTTTGCCGGATTTCGTGTCTTCGTAAATCGGGACACGGATTGTTCGTCGCAGATTTTTTCCCGGCTCCCCGTTGAAACCGAGTCTTGGAAATATTGTTTTTCAAATTCAGACGGGGTTGATCCGTGCGGCGCGGATCTTTCCGGGTATCCACTCGGATATTCTATGCATTTATTCCGATCTCTACACACCGGCCAGTCGCCCGGGTAACTTTCCCTGTACCTTGAACGATCGTCCCAGAATTTCGAGCGTACCATTCTCGGTAACCAGGATCAGACCAAAAATCCGTATGTCTTTGTCGGTAAGCTGGATCATGCCGATATCTTTTTCTGTACCACAAATCATCGAGATAATCCCGATATCCTCCATGTGACCAAGAATGATATTTCTCATGGGGATGTCTTGGATATCTCGACTTCAATTGAGACAGAAATTCAAGCCACTGGAAATATTCATACCTCTTTAGGTCATAACTGGGATCCGACTCCGCTAAGTCTTTCAACGGAGAAAAATACGGATCCTGACGGATTAGGAGCGACTTGTCCGGAAACTCTTTCGAGTAGCTTTGTAACTCGAGGGATACGTCAACCTCTGATCCTTTTAGGGATTGGCCGAATCCCGGATCCAAACATTGGAAAGTCGGTGATCTTCCACTTAGTTGTCCGTTGTCTTGACTCTCAGTTTCATAAGGAGAGTATCCAAGCTCTCCAGAACCCAGAGAAAGAATTTCATATCCTGGTGTGTCCAAGAACTTATCAGAAGCAAGATAGTGATGGTTCATTGGATGATATCTGTCCCAAGGAGATGGTGAGAAAGGGGCATTACCCTGAAGTGAATATATACTAGTAGGTTTGGGATAGTTTATGTCCCAAGTGTACATCTGATGTCTATCATCATTGCTCCAGTATGCCGGCCCGTTTTGAGGGTAACCGTATTGTGAAAATACCAGAAAGACATGTCTCTGTCGTATTGATCTTGAGTTCTTGGTAAAATCCAGTGCTGTGGTGCAAATTCTTGAAAATCTGTAGAGTAAGCAAAGAATGGATCCTCGTAATCATGGCTGCTACTAGGCGGTTTAAGAATACTGCTTCTGCGGACATCTGACTTAATAGGTTTTTTTAGATCTGATAATATGGGAGATGGAATTACGTAACCAGGAACCCAATGAACTTGTTTATTAAACTGTTCTATTTCACCTGGTCGCATGGTATTTGAGGTGTATTTATTTGTATTATTTAAGATCTGTATTTTGTGCACCTGTGATACCATTTCTTCCAGGAATATTCCTTCGTTTTTAGAAATTCTGGAAATTTCCTCGGAGTTTGTCTGATCATTACAAGATTTTGATCGGTCCTTCATTTGTTCCTGGCTCGAGTTTGCATCATTTGTTATTATATCCTGAGGCATTTGTGATGCTGAGATAGGATCCTTATGTTCAGTTAACCGAGTAACCTGCTTAAGATTGGAAAAATCACTTGGAACTTTTGAATTATCCATTCCTTTTTCCTCCCCTAATGAATGTCGATTACTTTCTTGTTTCTTTTCTCCAGAAACATCCTCATCCTCTTCAGCGAAAAAGACAACATGCGTAACCGATCGAGTCATATATTTTACTACTTGCGGGTTTTGTGTTGATTGTGTGTCTTGAGACTGTGATCTGATATCAGATGGTTTTGGTGAGAATTCTTGTCTTGAAGAAGTTCCTGAAAATCTTGTTTGGTCATTGGTTTCGAAATTTGTGCCCTGGAGATTTCTAAAGAGTTTTGATTTTTGGTCCACATCATCGATTGAAGTTTGGTGAGACTGTTCGCTTGTAGCATTGACACGAAATTGATTTTCAGTTGAAACTTGGATACTATTTGGACTGTTCACAGTTTGGAATGTGGGATATTGCTGCGGAATAATTCCGGAAAATGATTCTGCAGACAACTGTTGGAAATCTTCTTCTCCAAAATCCGGAGCTTTTTTCGTATTTTCTGTAGTTTTTTCATGTTTTGACTTTCGAATCTGTTTTGATCCGGGGTCAGTCGATGACAAATATGTTTGCTTTGGTTGTACTATGTTTTTTGATTCGTTTATGTTTGACAAAAAATTAACAGGTTTTTGAACATAGTCTCTTTCAGAAAAGACATTTTCATCCAACAGTGTATCATTATCTGTGGATAAAATACATGTTTCTTGTAAATTTTGACTATATTTTGAAATATTTTCTTCGACAGAGTTCTGATTAGAATCCTTTGAAATTAAAATATTTTCCGAAAGACTGTTCTGGTAAGGCCAAGTACTTATCATTGATTTTTCAACTGTTCTGCAATTCAATGGAAGACAATCATCTCGCTGCTGGTATATTCCAGATGATGAAATTTGAGAAAAGGATTTAATATTGTCTCTTATTACTGGATTTTCACCTGTGTGTTTTGGTTCCTTGTTTGTTTCCCAATCAATAAATGATTTTGTTTCAGGTACGAAAGTATTTACAGGTGATATACCGTGGTATGAAGAATAGTGTTCTGTTTGTTTGTTGTAAAACTGAAACTTGACTTCGTTACCAGAATATATTTTAGAAAAGGAGCATTGAACAGTATCTGTTGATCCTGGTTTCTGTTCTTCGTTCTTGTCGACATCAACAGATTTTAATATTTCAACCAATTCATAATTAATCGGTGAGTGTTGTTCAAGATTTGTCCAGGAGTCATAAACTCGATGGGAATTTTGTTCCGCAAAATTGTCATTATCCACCAGGGTCTGTGTTATTTTCTCAGGCTTCGATGACAAACGATGTTGTTCAAGATTTGTCCAGGAGTCATAAGCTCGATGTGAATTTTGTCCCGCAAAATTGTCATTATCCGCGGGGGTCTGTGTTATTTTCTCAGGCTTCGATGACAAACAGAGATGATTTTCACAAGATAGTTTTTCATGAGACGATTTCGGGGCAAAACATCTAGCATTATCTGCTGCGGAAATTTCAGATTTTAAATTTTGATCATTCTCTGATATTTTGGATTTGTTTTTTGTGTGTGAGAACGACGGAAAAATATTGGGTGAGTCACTATTCTGCAAAT
The DNA here is from genome assembly GCA_023376005.1 of Doryteuthis pealeii. Taxonomy (NCBI): domain Eukaryota; kingdom Metazoa; phylum Mollusca; class Cephalopoda; order Myopsida; family Loliginidae; genus Doryteuthis; species Doryteuthis pealeii. Next base: position 25,793,852 of record CM042176.1, on the reverse strand, counting down.
CTAATATTTGTGGATTCTGAGAAATATCTTCGGATGCTGTTAATAGCAAATGACCGTGTTTCAACTGATGACCTTCTGCACTCTGAAATTTTTCTTTCTCTGTATATTCTTTTATTGTTTTATCTTGTGTAAATTCCTTACTGTCCATCGATAACATTGGTACTCTATGCCATTGTGCATTTTTTACAATCTCATTTTTTTCTTCTTGCAGAAGAGTTCCATGCTCACCATAGACTAAGTGACTAGAACATTCTACTCGAGAGTTTGGTAAATAATCTTTAGCGCTGTCTTGTAATGAATGTTCTTTGTTATTACTATGTGAATCTTTTATAACCGGAACTTCACTTCCTGTCTGTTTAATATAATTCAAAGTATTTTCATTGCGTTTTATTAATACCTGCATTTGGGTGTCATTTCCTTGTATTAGATTTTCATTTGGGACTAATAGGGACCCATCAATGTAGACTGGGGATAATTGCTTCGATCGTTTTACCCTAGCGTTGTCGGGTTTCTCTTTTTGCCATCTTTTCAAGATTTCTTGTCCTTTTACCATTTTCATTTTCTTTCCACGTTTTAATTGGTGAGACATTTGTCTAGAATGTTCTTTTAATGTTACGGCTTTATTGTGAACATCACAAATGTTTTCTATGTTTTTGTGCTTTTTAGAAAGATCCGATGGATCAGGTCTGTTATTTGGATCAACATACTCTGACCTTGGGAAACACCGAGGAAAAAAGTCTGAGACTGTCGGATTTGTATGTGTCTGGTCCAATTCCTCTGTAACTTTGGGAACTGTCAATTGTCCGTGTGTCTGATCCAATCCTACTGTAATTTCTGGGACTGTAAGTGTTCTGTGTGTTGGATCCAATCCCACTGTAATTTCTGGGACTGTAAGTGTTCTGTGTGTCTGATCCAATTGTTTTTTAACTGTTTGCGGTCTGTGTATCTGATCCAATCTCTCTGTAACTTTGGGAACTGTCAATTGTCCATGTGTCTGATCCAATCCTACTGTTATTTCTGGGACTGTAAGTGTTCTGTGTGTTGGATCCAATCCCACTGTAATTTCTGGGACTGTAAGTGTTCTGTGTGTTGGATCTAATCCCACTGTAATTTCTGGGACTGTAAGTGTTCTGTGTGTCTGATCCAATCCCACTGTAATTTCTGGGACTGTAAGTGTTCTGTGTGTCTGATCCAATCCCACTGTAATTTCTGGGACTGTAAGTGTTCTGTGTGTCTGATCCAATTGTTTTTTACCTGTTTGCGGTCTGTGTATCTGATCCAATTTCTCTGTAACTTTGGGAACTGTCAGTTGTCCGTGTGCCTGATCTAATTCTTCTGTAATTTCTGGAACTATCAGTTTTCTGTGTGTCTGATCCAATTCCAGTGTAGTTTTTTGAACTGCCAGTGTTCTGTATGCCTTATCGAAATGTTTTGGAACTGTCAGTTTTCTTTGTGTCTGGTCCAATTCCTCTGTAACTTTAGGAACTGTCAGTTCTCGATCTGTCTGATCCAGTTGTTTTGGAACTGTCAGTTCTCTGTCTGTCTGATCCAGTTCCACTCTAATTTTTGGAACTGTTAGCTGTGTGTGTTTCTGATCCAATTCCTCTGTAATTTCTGGAACTGTTAATTTTCTGTGTGTCTTATCAAAATGTTTTGGAACTGTTGGTTCCTTGTGCGTCTGATCCAATTCTTTTGGCACTGTAAGGTGTGTGTGTGTCTGATCCAATCCCACTGTAATTTTTGGAACTGTCAGTGTTCTTTGTGTCTGATCCAATTCTTCTGTAATTTCTGGGAGTGTCAGTTTTCTGGGTGCCTTATTGAATTGTTTCGGAAATGTCAGTTTCTTTTGTGTCTTTTCCAATTCCACTCTAATTTCTGGGACTGTAAATTTTTTGTGTGTATTATCCAATTCTTTTGGAACTGTCTGAGGTCTGTGTGCCTTATCCGATCCCACTGTCATTTCTGGAACTGTCAGATTTCTGCATGTCTTATCCTGTTGTTTTGGAACTGTCAGTTCTCTATCTGTCCGATCCAATTCCACTGTAATTTCTGGGACTGTCAGTTTTCTGTGTGCCTTACCGAAATGTTTTGGAACTGTCTGGTGTGTATTTGGCAGATCCAATTCTTCTGTAATTTTGGGAACTGTCAATTTTCTGTGTGTTTGATCCAGTTCCACTGTAATTTTGGGAACTGTCGGTGTTCTGTGTGTCTGATCCGATTCTTTTGGAACTGTCAGAGGTCTGCGTGCCTTATCCGATCCCACTGTAATTTCCGGAACTGTTAGAGATCTGTGTGCCTTATCCAATCCCACTGTAATTTCCGGAACTGTCAGAGGTCTGCGTACCTTATCCGATCCCACTGTAATTTCTGGAACTGTCAGAGGTCTGCGTGCCTTATCCAATCCCACTGTAATTTCTGGAACTGTTAGAGATCTGCATGCTTTATCCGATCCCAATGTAATTTCTGGAACTGTTAGAGGTCTGCGTGCCTTATCCGATCCTACTGTAATTTCTGGAACTGTCAGAGTTCTGCGTGTCTTATCCAATTGTTTTGGAACTGTCAGTGGTCTGTGTGTCTGATTCAATTCCACTGTAATTCCTGGAACTGTCAGATGTCTGTGTGTCTTTTTGCAATTGACTGGTTGTGAACATGTCTAATTTCTTGACCCAGATCTAACTCTCTTCTATTACTGGTCTTTTTGCCAACCAAAGCAGAATTACCATTTTGAACTTGTGGCACCAATTTACTACTCAGATGACCAGGGCGTCTATGAAATAATTCACTTGATACATTCTTTGATTCTTCGAGATTAACAGAAAAGTCTTCTGTCTCAGAAAATGCTGCTGGTATTTGTGTTGGAAACTTGTATTTTTTACGGGCCATATGTTGTAACATCACAAGCCCAATCAAATAGATTATAATCAGAAAGAAGAAGATTATTACGAAAATTATGTTTTCTTCAGACATTTTTGTTTTCTTTTTGAGGAGAGCGCTATTCAGTTATTTTAATGTCTTATGTAGAAAGGGTTTTTTTCTTTTTTAGTCATTTTTGTATAGATTTTTTGTTTGTTTTGCTTTTTGATATTTTATTTCCTCCATTTTGTTTGTGTTTTGTTTTATTTTAAATGTTTGTTTTTTCATGTTTTTATGCACTTGTTTTTTGTTTGTTTTTGTTTTTTGCTTTCAATATCTTATGTATTTTATTTTGTTTTGTTTGTGCTTTGTTTGATTTTGAATGTTTTATGTACATCAAGTACATAAAACATTTGTTTTTTTTGTTTTGTTTTTAATATCTTATGTATTTTGTTTGACTTTGAATGTTTTTTATGTTTTATGCACAAGTACATAAAACATTTGTTTTTTATTGTTTTTTGTTTTCAATATCTTATGTATTTTGTTTGATTTTAAATGTTTTTTTGTTTTGTTTTTTGCTTTCAATATCTTATGTATTTTGTTTTGCTTGTGTTTTGTTTGAAATTGAATGTTTTTTTATGTTTTATGTACAACAAGTACATAAAACATCTGTTTTTGTTTTGTTTTTTTGTTTTCAATATCTTATGTATTTTGTTTTGTTTGATATTAAATGTTATTTTGTTTTATGCACTTGTTTTTTGTTTTTATCTTAAATGTTTTGTTTATGTTTTATGCATTTGTTTTTGTTTTCTTGAAAAATAAACTTTAAGCAAAATGTCTGTATTGATCATTATATTTTCTTTTATATAAAATAAATTTTCAGAATGATTTTTTTCAAATTGAAATTTTTAAATTGAATTTTTTTATAGTGAGAAAAAAAAAAACTTTTATTCAGAATCTGTAAATATTTTTTTAAATAGACAGAAATAAAATTAATCTTAATTGATATGAAAAGTGTATTTTTTAGGAAAGGAAATTTTTTTAAAGAAATTTCCAAATTTTTATTTTTCAATTTATGAAAAGTTTATATTTTTTTTTAAAAAGAAACATTTTTTAAACAAATTTTGAAATTTTCGCTTTTCAATTTTTAATTGATGAAAAGTGTATTTTTTAGAAAAGGAAAATTTTTTTTTTTAATTTTCAAATTTTTACTTTTCAATTTTTAAATAATGAAATTTTAGGAAAGTAAAAAAATTTTAAACAAATTTAAAAATTTTTACTTTTCAAATATTTACTTTTCAAAGTTCAATTAGTAAAAAATCTATTTTTTAAAAAGGAAAATTTTTTAAACAAATTTTTAAAAATTTTACTTTTTAAATTTAAAAAAAATTTTTTTTTGAAAAAAAAAAAATTTTTGAACAAATTTAAAAATGTTTACTTTCCAAAGTTTCACTTTTGAAAATTTCAATTATAAATTGAAATTTTCAAGTAAAAGTAAAAGAAAAAAAATTTAAACAAATTTTCACTTTTGAAATTCTAATTAATGAAAATTTTTTTTTTTTGGAAAGGAAAAATTTTTAAACAATTTTTGAAATTTTTACTTTGCAAATTTTAATTAATGAAAAATATTTTTTAGGAAAGGAAAAATTTTTAAACAATTTTTGAAATTTTTACTTTTCAAATTTTAATTAATAAAAAATATTTTTTAGGAAAGGAAAAATTTTTAAACAATTTTTGAAATTTTTACTTTTAAAAATTTCAACTTTTTTATTCAAGTTTTTACTTTTCATATTCTGTGCCTCATTTTTAGTGAAAGGGAAATTTATAAATTAAATATAATGTATCTTACACAAAATGTATTATATTTTATACTTATTCATTTAATATAGAATACTTCAGATATTCTAATCAATTTTTAGTATGAATTTATTTATAAGTTAAATATTTGTAAAATTTTATTCTTGATTTTTTGTAAATCTGCTTATGCTTCCATTTGTGCATTCCTAAGTTTACTAATTTATTAGAATTAACCAATATAAAATTGCTTTTTGTATACTTAATCCTTTCACTACCAAGTTTTGTTTTGTTTTATTTTGTTTTCGAAAAGGAAAAAAAATTTAGATAAATTTTCCAATTTTTGCTAATGAAAAATGTTTTGTTTTTTGGAAAGAAAAAATTTTTAAACAAATTTTCGAATTTTTACTTTTCAAATTTTAATTAATCAAAAATGTTTGTTTTTTTTTTTTTTTGTTTTTTTTTTTAAAGTAAAAATTTTTAAACAAATTTTTAAATTTTTACTTTTCAAATTTTAATTAATCAAAAATGCTTTTTTTTTTTTTGTTTGTTTGTTTTCTTTTTTGAAAGGAAAAATTTTTAAACAAATTTTCAAATTTTTACTTTTCAAATTTTAATTAAGGAAACATGTTTTTTTAGGAAAGGAAAAATTGCTTTTTGACTACCAAGTTTGTTTGTTTTTTTTTTTTTTTTTTTTTTTTGTTTTTTAGAAAAGGAAAAATTTTTATACAAATTTTTACTTTTCAAATTTTAAAATGTGGTTAATTCTAATAAAATTGTTTTTTGTATACTTAACCCTTTCACCACCAATTTTTGTTTTTGTTTTTTTAACTCTTAAAAGAATGCATCAAAGACAGGTGAATTAACTATCTTTTTTAGGTTTTATCCAGCTCTACTGGCCAGTATTGATTTTTTTTTTAAAATAACGTTTTTAAGGGTTAAAATGAAATTAACTGGGACACAGGTGTCCCAGTGGTAGTGAAAGGGTTAAACTATTATAACAATAATAAAAAAAAAAAAATAATGATATACCTATATCACATCGAAAACGGTGGTTCGTGTCTGATCATGGAAGTTAAGCAACATCAAGCCGGGTCAGTACTTTGATGGGTGACCGCCTTGGAATACCAGGTGCTGAAAGTATATTATTATTCACAAGGAGTGAAATAATTATAAACTTCAATAATTTGATTTTTTTTAAACTATCTATATTTTTAACAAAGCAATGAATTTATGATATTAGTTAATCCAAAGGAATAATTTATACTTAAAAAAAGATAAAAGAAAATTTCTGAGTTAATAAAATAAAAATGAGTACAAATTAAGTTTTTCACAACGAATGAAATAATTATGATTTGATGTTTTTAAACTATTTATATTTTGGTAATTTATGAGGAAGTGCGTCCCGGTCTCCTGCCTCAAAAATTGCTACCTGGTGACTATCAAAATAACAACCCCAGCTCGTCGTAATTCTTGTTTATTTATCGTAATTTGTCGTAATTCTTGTTTAGATATGAAGATGGATATATAGTTTGGAATAGACTGAGATAGATAGATAGATAAACAAAATAATATAGATAGATATGAACAAATGGAGATAGATAGATATTTTCGACAAGTAAATGTATTGGGGGGGGTCGCATCTTTTTTTGTTGTAATTCTTGTTCATTTAAACTAAAAACAAGACATTAAACAAACATGAATAAAAAAAAATCTTAGTATTTAAAGTAATATAGATAAATATGAACAAATTGAGATAGATAGATAGATATGAAGATGGATAGTTTTGAATAGACTGAGCTGGGTCGTTATTTTAATAGTCACCGGGTAGCAATTTTTGAGGCAGGAAATCGGGATGCACTTCCTCATAAATTACCTATATTTTTATCAATGCAATGAATTTATAAAATTGGTCAATTCAAATGAATAATTTATACTTAAAAAAAATAATAAAGTTTAGTTATTTAAAAGAACATTTTTGAGTAAAAGAAATAATAAAAAATGTAAATTAATTTTTTACAAGGAGTGAAATAATTATGATTTGATGTTTTTAAACTATTTATATTTTTATCAATGCAATGAATTTATAAAATTGGCCAATCCAAACGAATAATTTATACGTAAAAAAAATAGGATAATAATCATAATAATGAAATTTATTGTGTACAGTGCTCAGGTGCACCACAACTCATCAAAGTCTCATGTTTAGTACACAGAATAATGTATTAGTGTCAGGAACATGAATAGCATACAGTAATAATATACATGTATGTATACAGTGCTCAGGTGCACCACAACTCATCAAAGTCTCATGTCTAGTACATAGAATAATGTATTAGTGTCAGGGACATGAAAAGCATACAGTAATAATATACATGTATGTGTGCTCATGCGTGCATGTTATCAGGTATAGTGTTGGCGGATTACAGGAAGCATGGAGGCTTTGAAAGATGCAGTGTTTCAGCAGGCCACAATGGATGCAGCTTATTCCATGCCTCAGCAACTCTGATCGTGAAAAAATGTTTTCAAAAGTCATGTGAGCTATGCTGTTTTCTGACTCCGTAGGCATACCCACGTGTGTTAGAAACATAATAAAGTTTAGTTATTTAAAAGAACATTTTTGAGTGAATGAAAAAAAAAATGTAAGTTAAATTTTTCACAAGGAGTGAAATAATTATAATTTGATTTTTTTAGCCTATTTATATTTTTAACAGAGCAATGAATTAATAATATCGGCCAATCCAAAGGAATAATTTATACTTAAAAAAAGATTAGTTTAGTTATTTAAAAGAACATTTTTGAGTGAATTAAATTTTTTTTTTAAATGTAAATTAATTTTTTCACAAGGAGTGAAATAATTAAAATTTTGATTTTTTTTTTTTAAACTATTTATATTTTTAACAGTGCAATAGATTAATAGTATTGGCCAATCCAAAGGAATAATTTATACTTAAAAAAAGTTGATAAAGTTTAGTTATTTAAAAGAACATTTTTGAGTGAATAAAATTTAAAAAAATGTAAATTAATTTTTTCACAAGGAGTGAAATAATTAAAATCTTAATTTAAAAAAAAAACTATTTATATTTTTAAAAATGCAATGAATTAATAGTATTGGCCAATCCAAAGGAATAATTTATACTTAAAAAAAGATAATAAAGTTTACAGCTGGTTTAGCTCAGTCAGTAGATTGTCCACCTTGGAACCATAAGGTTCCTGGTTCAATACCGGCCCTCACCAATTCAGCGTATGAGTAGCACAGGGATCTGTGCGATAAAGTGAAGAGCTGATGGTAGGTGTGGTTCTCCACCTTGGACACAAAAATAATCTCTCTAGTCTAGCGCTAGTGAAAATAGGATAGACTACCTTGCTGTCTGGCTGATATTGACAATAGGCCACTCTGTCGAGGAGCTGATGATAGATATAGCGCTTGCCTCCAATGCCAAAAACAATCTCCTTGGTCTAGCGCTAGTGAAAAGGGGATATACTCTCTCGCTGTCTGGTTGATACCAACTTTAGGCCACCCTAACAATTTGTTTAAAAGAAAATTCTTTTGAGTTAATAAGATAAAAAACAAGAATGCAAATAAGATTTTCTTTGAAAATATTCACTGTTTTGAAAGAAAAGATATTTACTCATACAAAATCCTTTTTGTGATTATCATTCACTTTAATCTTAAGGGAGATTAATTTCATATTTAACTGACAAGTCGAAACTACTATTCATAAATATTCCAATTTTAGTGGGGGTGGGTGGGGAAGAAGGGTCTATGAAGTTGTTGTTGTAGTTTTTATTGGTGGGGGTGGTATTGTTTTTATTGGTGGGGGTAGTGGTGGGAGTAGTAGTAGTGGTAGTAGTAGTTGTTGTTCGCTTGTTTTTTTTTTTTTGGGGGGGGGGAGTTTTTTTTTGCTATCAGAGTTACCTGGTCATGTTAATCCAAATAAAAGAGATTTTTGGTTAATCTTTGCATAGAAATTCCTTAGACAAGATTAATTTGATATTTTTTAAAGAAGTAAACATTTTTTTTATTGTATCATTGTTGTTACTGTGTGTGTGTGTTTGTGTATGTGTGTTTTTTTATTCTTACTCTGTGTGTGTGTGTGTTTGTGTATGTGTGTTTTTTTATTCTTACTCTGTGTGTGTGTGTTATTGTTACTCTTATTGTCTGTATATGTATCTTGTTGTTACAGTATGTGTGTGCTATTTCTTAAATTGGCTACAATAGTCAGTTTAGAAATCTCTTATTTCATGTCTAAACCCGAGCTCTCTCTCTCTCTCTCTCTCTCTCTCTCTCTATATATATATATATATATATATAATCTATATCCAAGTGACTTAGTAAATATATATATATATATATAATCTATATCCAAGTGACTTAGTAAATATATATATATATATATATATATATATATCCAAGTGACTTAGTAAATATATATATATATATATATATTATATCCAAGTGACTTAGTAAATATATATATATATATATATATATATCTTAGTATATATATATATATATATATATATATATATATATATCTATATCCAAGTGACTTAGTAAATATATATATATATATATATATATATATATATATATATATCTATATCCAAGTGACTTAGTAAATATATATATATATATATATAATCTATATCCAAGTGACTTAGTAAATATATATATATATATATATATATATATATATATATATCTATATCAAGTGACTTAGTAAATATATATATATATATATATATATATATATATATATATATATATATCTATATCCAAGTGACTTAGTAATATATATATATATATATATATATATATATATATATATAATCTATATCCAAGTGACTTATATATATATATATATATATATATATATATATATATAATCTATATCCAAGTGACTTAGTAAATATATATATATATATATATATATATATATATATATATACTATATCAAGTGACTTAGTATATATATATATATATATATATATATCTATATCCAAGTGACTTAGTAAATATATATATATATATATATATATATATATCTATATCCAAGTGACTTAGTAAATATATATATATATATATATATATATATATCTATATCCAAGTGACTTAGTAAATATATATATATATAATCTATATCCAAGTGACTTAGTAAATATATATATATATATATATATATATATCCAAGTGACTTAGTAAATATATATATATATAATCTATATCCAAGTGACTTAGTAAATATATATATATATATATATATATATATTTACAGAATTTTGCCTTTGTGCTTGATATTTTCAATATAGTTATTCCCAATGAAACTGTTGCATATGTTACAACATTTTATATCAGGATAATTATTATAATAAAACATTATTATTTATCTGTCTGTCGAAAGAAAATTTAAATTTAGAAATAAAACAGATTTTAAGTTTTACCTTTTCGCTGTAGGTTCTGCTTTTTTTTGTTGCTGTTGTTGTTTTTCACTCAAAATTGGAACGTATAATTCATTGTTTAAATCTGCAAAGGCACTTAATAGCCAATATCTCCTGTGAAAATATATTTGATATTTCTTATCTTTAAATTTTTGTTTGAATTCTTTAACAAGTATATTTTTATATTTACCAATTTCTTCAGATTGGTAAATTGGAATTTCCCATAATGTCAACTGTTCCTTCATTTAGCCAGAATCGGATTTATTCTTGTAGATGGCTTAAGCATTTAGAAGATTATGGTATAATGTCTGCAGATTTCTTTTTTTTTTGGAATAATGATCGCGTGAGCCTCCTTGGACATTGTGGTGTTGGTAGGGGGGTCACCAGATTCTAATATTGTTTTGTTCTCAAGATTAATATATATATTTATCATCTATTATTAAAATAATTACTTAATTATAAAAATGATATATATATATATATATATATAAACTTAGGGTAGCGAAGACATGACGTCACTGGTACTTGATAACTGACAGTTTCTTGGGTATGGAATTTTCCAGATTCGAAATTGGTTTCTTTCAAAGATTAATACATATCCTGATCCTAAATTATTACTATTATTACTTAATTATAAAAATAAGGATATATATATATATATATATATATATTTTTTGGTTTGATTTTAAATGTTTTGTTTTGTGTTTGCTTTTATTTTGGTGTATATATATATATCTTAGAAAGGAAGGAAAAACTCAACACCGTTATTCCATAATAAATTTATTTCGACCAAAATTGGGGCCTTTATAAATCTAAGTTGATTTAATATAGCTCCCCAAAATTTTGTCTCATCAGATGGTAGGTCAAGATAATTTGAATTGCATAACTAAAAAATTTACTTCTCAAAAAAAATAAAAAATGTAAATAAAATATACATAAGGAATATATATAAAATATAAATATAAAATATGGAAAATATATTATATATATATATATATATATATATATATATATATATATATATTTGATTTTAAATGTTTTGTTTTGTGTTTGCTTTTTTTTTTGTATATATATATATATATATATATATATATATATATATATATATATATGTATTTGATTATTTTTTTTTGTATATATATATATATATATATATATATATGTATTTGATTATTTATTCATTTATATAAAAAAACGATCCTGAATAGAATCATTCCCACAATCAACTTATCTGGTCAAATATATATGTATATATATATATATGTTTTTTGTTTATTTTGTTTTGCACTTTATTTTGTTTGATTTTAAATGTTTTGTTGTTTATGTTTTATTCACATGTTTTTTTGTTTGTTTTTTGATTTTAAATGTTTTGTTGTTTATGTTTTATGTACATGTTTTTTTGTTTGTTTTTTGATTTTAAATGTTTTGTTGTTTATGTTTTATGCACATGTTTTTTTGTTTGTTTTTTGATTTTAAATGTTTTTTGATTTTAAATGTTTTTTGATTTTAAATGTTTTTAATGTTTTAGCACTTGTTTTTTTTTTTGTTTTTGTTTTACTTACTTACATACACACACACACACACACACACACATACACATATTTTTTCTCTCTCACATTTCAAGATCGACTATAAAAAAACAGAGGCTCATAGACTTCTTATCTTCAGTAATAATTTATTTTTCCTCAAACTAACGAAAGCCCTGATGAAGATCTATCGAACCAGATCAGCATAGGTGAAATAAACATTATTCGTTTTTTTCACGCTCAGAATTGCTGAGATATGGAATAAACTGCCCGCGTCTGTTGTAGGCTGCCGGAGCACTGAAACTTTCAAAGCCTCCATGCTTCCTGTAGTCCGCCAACACTATACCTGATGCCACTCTCCACATACACATGCACACACATACATGCATATTACTACTGTAAACTGTTCATGTTCCTGACACTAGTACATAGGTGAGTCAAAAAGTAATGCCATTTTGTTTAGGACAGGTATAATTACCAACACAGGAACATGTATCATACACCTTTCTAACACACGTGGGCATGCCTACAAAGTCAGAAAACAGCACTGTTCACGTGACTTTCGGAAACATATTTTCATGCTCAGAATTGCGGAGACATGGAATAAACTGCCCACGTCTGTTGTAGGCTGCCGGAGCACTGAGTCTTTCAAAGCCTCCATGCTTCCTGTAGTCCACCAACATTATACCTGATGCCACTCTCCACATACATATGCACACACGCACACACATACATGCCTATTACTACTGTAAACTGTTCATGTTCCTGACACTACATTATTCTGTGTACTTGACATGAAACTTTGATGAGTTGTGGTGCAGCTGAGCACTGTACATAATAAATTTCATTATTATTATTAAACTTCTGTTTTTTTCAATTTTTTACAATATTACATACTGTTGGAGTCACTTCCACTTTTTCATTCACGCACATATACCCATATATATATATATATATATATATATATATATATATATTTTTATTTTTATTTATTTATTTATTTATTCATTCACTTATTTATTTATTCCTTTGTTCACCCCCTTTTGTGTTCCTTGGTTCAGCTCCACAATATTCTCCAAGTTAAATCAGAGGTATCCCCCCCCCCCTCTTTCTTTGATGCCCGGAACACATGCTTATTTTGATTAATGGTTAATTCATTCCTGAATTAAACAGTTTGATTTGATAATTTGTATAAGATTATTTTAAATATTTATAAAGACAGACAATTTACATTATATTATCCCTTCCTTCCAATTGCTTACAGCTGTAAAAATTAATTATGAATCACCCAATTCTCTGTACATAGGCATTATTTATCTAAGTCATGAACCATTTTTTTATTATTTATATTCCTTGTTTTAATTTATGTATAAACCTTTTTAAAAAAATCCATAAAAGTCATTTGTTGATGACTAAATCAAACAAACAAGAAGAACTTTATGTAAACTAGTACAAAATAAAAAAAACACCCTCAGATGGGACCCTAACAGGTAATACCACTCCAGGTCAGAAGGAAAACTCCAAATTCAAACCTGTTAAACTCTGCTTAAGAAATTGACCTTGTGCCATGTCCTGCTCATGCAGAGGGTTTGGTAAAAATCTACTGTAATCAAATTGTAGTAGTTTTGGTTTAGCAGAAAATTACTTTTTTCATAATAAAAATTATTAGGGTTATATTTATCTAGAGGTGATACTGTATATAGGTGTCAATAGGTGTGGAGGGGTTAGTAATTATCTATTGTAATAAAATCCTAGTATTTTTGGTTTAGCTGAAAATTACTTTTTTCATAATAAAAATTATTAGGGTTATATTTATCTAGAGGTGATACTGTATATAGGCATCAATAGGTGTGGAGGGGTTGGTAATTATCTATTGTAATAAAATCCTAGTATTTTTGGTTTAGCTGAAAATTACTTTTTTCATAATAAAAATTATTAGGGTTATATTTATCTAGAGGTGATACTGTATATAGGCATCAATAGGTGTGGAGGGGTTGGTAATTATCTATTGTAATAAAATCAGAAAATAGCAGAAAATTACTTTTTTTTATTAGAAATATTGGACAATATTACATTTAGGCACCCCTTTTGCGATCTCATTTCATAAGGACATTTTTTTCATTTACACCATCAAAATCTGGTTGTTTGTTAGGGGTTAGTTTTACAATTTAAAAAAAAACTATAAAAGTCATCTGTTAACAAACAACCGGATTTTGACGGTGTAAATGAAAAAAAAATGTCCTTATGAAATGAGATTGCAAAAGTGGTGCCTTAAGGTCATATGGTCCGAAAAATTGTTAGGATTGTATTTATCTAGAGGTGATACTGTATATAGGCGTCAATAGGTGTGGAGGGGTTGGTAATTATCTATTGTAATAAAATCCTAGTATTTTTGGTTTAGCAGAAAATTACTTTTTTCATAAGAAAAATTGTTACTTATATTTATAGAGACTAGTACAAAATAAAAAACGCCCTCCGGGCAATGTAAAAATAGATTTTTGAAACATATTGCCTGAGGGGTGGGGGTAAAAAAATCAATATCAGCGAGTTTGTACCTAAGTAAGTAAAATCATCAAATTCATTAAAGGATTAAAAAATAAAACAATTTGAAATGTAAACATTAAATATGTATTAAAATAAAACAAACTATATATAGATATATAATACCAGTCATGTATTTATTAAAACTTGTTTTAAAAAACAATGAGTACTGTCTAATGTTGCATGTTCAAATGTTGAGTGTATTTATTCTATGTTATGACAATTTTGGGTAATGTGATGTAAACAGTGACGTAATTTTTGTTACAGACAAAAACCGGAAGCGAATCTCCATTATTAATAGATATCTTGTTATGAAAAAATTTAGTAAAATTTTCTCATTATTTGATCACTTCATTTGAATTCTTGTGAAATCCTTTTTACTTGTTATATAAAGTTTGTTTATATGTATATTGTTTACTTTTTTAATTGTTATATCAAAAAATAAGAATAGCTTCTAAGAACTGAATAAACAGAACATCCAAATGTTTGTAAAATCAGCTGCATTCAAATTTTAGACATTGTGTTGGCTGCATTTAAATTTTAGACATTGTGGACAGGTGCATTCAAATTTTAGACATTGGGCCAGATGCATTTAAATTTTAGACATTGTGGACAGGTGCATTCAAATTTTAGACATTGGGCCAGATGCATTTAAATTTTAGACATTGTGGACAGGTGCATTCAAATTTTAGACATTGGGCCAGATGCATTTAAATTTTAGACATTGTGGACAGGTGCATTCAAATTTTAGACATTGGGCCAGATGCATTTAAATTTTAGACATTGTGGACAGGTGCATTCAAATTTTAGACATTGGGCCAGATGCATTTAAATTTTAGACATTGTGGACAGGTGCATTCAAATTTTAGACATTGGGCCAGATGCATTTGAATTGCATTTAAATTTTAGACATTGTGGACAGGTGCATTCAAATTTTAGACATTGGGCCAGATGCATTTAAATTTTAGACATTGTGGACAGGTGCATTCAAATTTTAGACATTGGGCCAGATGTATTTAAATTTTAGATATTGGGTCGTCTGCATTTAAATTTTAGACATTGTGGACAGGTGCATTCAAATTTTAGACATTGGGCCAGATGCATTTAAATTTTAGACATTGTGGACAGGTGCATTCAAATTTTAGACATTGGGCCAGATGCATTTAAATTTTAGACATTGTGGACAGGTGCATTCAAATTTTAGACATTGGGCCAGATGCATTTAAATTTTAGATATTGGGTCATTTAAATTTTAGACATTGTGGACAGGTGCATTCAAATTTTAGACATTGGGCCAGATGCATTTAAATTTTAGACATTGTGGACAGGTGCATTCAAATTTTAGACATTGGGCCAGATGCATTCAAATTTTAGACATTGTGGACAGGTGCATTCAAATTTTAGACATTGGGCCAGATGCATTTAAATTTTAGACATTGTGGACAGGTGCATTCAAATTTTAGACATTGGGCCAGATGCATTTAAATTTTAGATATTGGGTCCTCTGCATTTAAATTTTAGACATTGTGGACATGTGCATTTAAATTTTAGACATTGGACCGGACGCTTTTTAATTTTAGACATTGTGTCGGCTGCATTTAAATTTTAGGTATTGGGCCAGGTGCATTTACATTTTAGACATTGGGAAAGGTGCATTTAAATTTTAGTTTTGGGACTGGCAGCATTTTAATTTTAGATATTGTGTCGGCTGTATTTAAATTTTAAACATTGTGGACAGGTGCATTTAAATTTTAGACATTGTGGACAGGTGCATTTAAATTTTAGATATTGGGCCAGGTGCATTTTAATAGATGACCCATCTATGGGTTAAATAGAAAAGCATGAGTTGATAAACAAAATTGTATTATGCATTAAGAATGAATTTATTTCACAACTTTGTCGGCATTAAATAACGCACCAAGGTTTATATGCCGTAAAACAAACCAAACCAAATCAAATAGATGAATGTAAACAATTTTGAAGTGAATTCTTATTGTTACTGAAACATATGGAAGATCTTGCCTTAAGTCTAAAAACAAAAACAATCTCCCTGGTCTAGTGCTAGTGAAAAGGGGATAGACTCCCACACTTCACTTACTTTACTTACTTTTGCTATTCTGCTAGCCTCATCTCAAAAATTCAGTCATATATATATATATATATTTACCAACCCCTCCGCATGAGCTGGATATGACACGAGGTCAATTTCTTAAGCGGAGTTCAATAGGTTTGAATTCAGAGTTTTCCTTCTCCTAGACCGGTTGCCTAACCAAGGTTAAAGAGCCCAGTCTGTCCTACTATTTTATCCATAGCTGGAGGGATAGTAGGATTCATACCTTTCCCAAGGGTATTAGCATTAAGTGAAATGCAACATCCAGGATTTGAACTTGGGGTGACGAGTCCATTTCCCATGACTTTAACCATTACACCATGCGCTTCCTATAAATTCAGTCATATAGGCTATATAAATTTCAGGCAAGAACAATTATTTTTAAGCAGATATAGACTTATTGCTATGGAAGGGTTGATAATGGATTGGGTCTGATTTTGGATAAATTCTGAGGAATTGAAGTCAAGATTTAAATAAACGAAAAGCAAACAATTTTTAAGTGAATTCTTATTGTTACTGGAACATATGGAAGATCTTGCCTCTAGTAAAAAAAAAACAAAAAAACAGCTCTACCTCAAATGCAAAAACAATCTCCCTGGTCTAGTGCTAGTGAAAAGGGGATAGACTCCCTCGCTGCCTGGCTGATACCAACAGGCTACTTTGCTGATTTTTCAATTAATGATACAATAAATTAAAGTACAAAAAAAAAATTGAAAAACAATTTCCCTAATCTAGTACTAGTGAAAAGGGGACAGATTCCCTCATTGTCTGGCTGATACCAACTTTAGCCCACCCACCCACAACAACTTTACTTACTTTTACTATTCTTTTATTCTCTTAATCTTTCTCCTCAGGTGAAAAAAACAATTTTCCTGGTCTAGCACTAGCGAAAAGAGAATAGACTCACTCACTATCCTCCTGCTCAGATTAATGATACAATGAATTAAAGTACTAAAAAAAATAAATTAAAAAATAATCTCGCTAGTTTAGTGCTAGTGAAAAGGGGATAGACTCCCTTGCTATCCTGCTGATACCAACAATAGGCCCCTCAGTTGATTTTACCACTAATGACACAATGAATTAAAGTACTAAAAAAAATTAATTAAAAACAATCTCCCTAGTCTAGTGCTAGTGAAAAGGGGATAGACTCCCTTGTTATCTGGTCGATACTGACAATAGGCCACTCCTCTGACTTTACCACTATGATACAATGAATTATGAAAGGGTTAATAATGGATTGGGTCTGATTTTGGATAAATTCTGAGGAATTGAAGTCAAGATTTAAATAAACGAAAAGCAAACAATTTTTAAGTGAATTCTTATTGTTACTGGAACATATGGAAGATCTTGCCTCTAGTAAAAAAACAAACAAAAAAACACCTCTACCTCTGATGCAAAAACAATCTCCCTCTAGTGCTAGTGAAAAGAGGATATACTCCCTCGCTATCCTGCTGCTCAGAGGCAAAAACAATCTTCCTGCTCTAGTGCTAGTGAAAAGAGGATAGACTCCCTCGCTGTCTTGCTGATACCAACAATATCCAATTCAATGCATTCTGAGATAAAAATCTAATGAATAAATCTACTAATGTCATAAAATTAACAAAGTTTTGACTATTTAGAATTACTAAATCATCACAGTACATTTAAATACTTATAAAATCTTTAACTTTAAATATACACTACTATTTTAAGATAACTACCTTTTAAACTAAGCATATTTTTTGTGAATAGGCTGTTTTTGTACAAATAATTTCTCTAGCAAGTTAGCCAGAACAAATAAACCTTGGACAGTTCCATCTTTCTAGATTTAATTACTAATCTTCTTATTATAATGGAGATTGTGAGTTTTTCTGTCTGTAACTGAAACTATATTACTATACAAATCACAATTCCCTTTGTTATTTACATCACATTCTCCATGATTTTATTTTTTATTTAAAACCCAATTATTAATAAAATTGTTTTACATCATTAAGACTGTTAACCATATCTACATGATATTTTCCACGTACCCCACTTGTACGGGTCAGGCACAAGGCCCTATTTATGTGGGACTACCCACAAGCCGAGACTCATGGAGTGGCAGGTGAAAAATTGCGTTGATCCTGTCGGCATTCCCCCTCAAGGGGGGCACCTCAGGCGCTGGGCAATAAACCCAGCCCCGCCCCTTTAAATCAAGGGGGCAGGTGTTGCCTGGGGGGATGGCTCCTGGGATCGACGCCGTTAATTATAGCAATGGTCCAGAGGCCGAAGCCACTGTTGACCATATGTACATACTAAGAACATGCAATTGTATTTATATATACAACAAAATAGCAGTTTACAGTGTGAATGGTAAGGCTAATTTGCATTTTGATATTAAAAATTTGATTTTAATAAATATATGCTTAGTATTATTGATTTCTAATTGTTTGGTTTTATCTTATTGAATATGAGCAAAAATCTCAGGAATAAATCTTAAAAGAAATCCATTAACAAGAAGAAATAACTGTAATATTATTCTTTACTTTCTAGCTTAACTAAATAGTTAAATTAGGAAAATTTAACAAAGACAGACGGGAGTAATGTAAAATGATGGAAGAGTTAGTTTCAAAGTTGTTCTATTTTTCAATCATACCCCCTCTGTTCAAAATCTTTTTATCTGCATTCTTATTCAGTTTCATCAGCCTTTCTAATCTAATATATTTTATTATATTAAAACTTAAATACTAGCACCCCGGAGGGTGCATATATTTGCTAGTACTTATAAAATCTATAACTTTAAATATATATATTACTATATTAAGATAACTACTAAAAACCTTTTAAACTAAGCATATTTTTTGTGAATAAGTTATTTCTGTAATAATAATAATAATAATAATAATAATAATTTATGTTTTGAGCCAGAACATATAAACCTTGGACAATTCTATCTTTCTAGATTTAATTACAAAAATACTAAATGGCATAAAATTCAGAAAAGAACTTACGTCTTTTAAAAGATCAATAAACAATACCTGTGTGGACCTCGGTGGGTAAATATTTTTAATCTCCTCCACATGGTTTGCCGAAAGCCCGGTCATATAATTGTAAAATCCATATCAGTTTGAATATTCATGAGTAACTTGATAGAACAATTTTTTTTTTTTTTTTTTTTTTAATTTTTTTTTTTTTTTTTTTTTTTTAACACCTTTCTACAGGTAATCAATCCATTTTCTTAGTCCATTTTGATATCCCTTTTCTTTTTTGCCTCCTTTCAAGTTTCAAATTGGCTATTGTCATCCCACATCTTGGTATGTGTACGAACAGCTGACTACAAGGAAAACTTTAGTCTCTAATGACAGACCACCTTGATCAGAAAAAACAGCAGGTTGAGTGTCTTTATTGTTTTTTAACCTCCCACTTTCACTCAAAAGCTTTTTAGGCAAGTTGTCATTGGTTCGTTGGTAACTAAATGAAAAAGAAACTTTAGTAACAGCTGCTGACCTTATCTTTTTACTGACATACTTTTTTGTCGTATATCTTTTCTACATATGTACAAATGTATGCAAGTTATTTTATTAAATTTTTTTTTTTTTTTAGTACTTTAATTCATTGTATCATTAGTGGTAAAATCAGCAGAGAGGCCTATTGTCAGTATCAGAAGGACAGTAAGGGAGTCTATCCCTTTTTCACTAGCATTATTCCAGGGAGATTGTTTTTTAATTTTTCTACATATGTACAAATGTATACAAGTTATTTAAAAAAAATTTTTAGTACTTTAATTCATTGTGTCATTAGTGGTAAAATCAGCAGGACAGCAAGGGAGTCTATCCCCTTTTCACTAGCACTAGAGCAGGGAGATTGTTTTTTAATTTTTCTACATATTGTACATATGTAGAAAAATTAAAAAACAATCTCCCTGGAATAGTGCTAGTGAAAAAGGGATAGACTCCCTTGCTGTCCTGCTGATACTGACAATAGGCCTCTCTGCTGATTTTACCACTAATGATACAATGAATGTATAAGTTATTTTATTAATTTTTTTTTTTTTTTTAGTACTTTAATTCATTGTGTCATTAGAGGTCTATTGTGAGTATCAGCAGGATAGTAAGGGAGTCTATCCCCTTTTCACTAGCACTATTCCAGGGAGATTGTTTTTTTAATTTTTCTACATATGTACAAATGTATGCAAGTTATTTTATTAAATTTTTTTTTTTTTAGTACTTTAATTCATTGTATCATTAGTGGTAAAACCAACAGAGAGGCCTATTGTCAGTATCAGCGGGACAGCAAGGGAGTCTATCCCCTTTTCACTAGCACTATTCCAGGGAGATTGTTTTTTAATTTTTCTTACCGGCCCTCGCCAACTCAGCGTATGAGTAGCACAGGGATCTGTGCGGTAAAGTAAGGAGCTGATGGTAGGTGTGGCGCTCCACCTCAGATGCATAAAACAATCTCCTTGGTCTAGCACTAGTGAAAAGGGGATAGGCTCCCTCGTTAATTGGCTGATACCGACATTAGACTGCCCCGACGACTTTTACTTTTTACATATGTATAAATGTATGCAAGTTATTTAAAAAAAATTTTTTTAGTATTTTAATTTATTGTGTCATTAGTGGTAAATTCAGCAGGACAGCAAGGGAGTCTATCCCCTTTTCATTAGCACTAAACTAGGGAGATTATTTTTTTTTAATCTATTTTTTTTAGTATTTTAATTCATTGTGTCATTAGTGGTAAATTCAACCAACTCCTTAGGCAAAATTCACTTATTGAATTACACTTATAAGACTAAGAGAGAGATTAAAAAATTATCCAGTCTTATTTTATGGAAGCTGAGCTCATCGTGGATGATTTGATCGGCAGAAACCATGACTAATTTGCAGAGAACAAGCTTCCTCATTGATGATGATTTGCCAGTTTACTAATACCATCTCTCGAGCTTACTTAATCTTCTCATCAGTGGTGGAAGTTGATGGGTATCCTGCTCTCTTTTGGTGCATCATGCTTGTCTGGCCACTTTTAAACTTCTCCCTCTTTATGGATTTTTAAAAAAAATTTGTTTGATAAAAACCCATAAAAATTAAAAACTAAAACAGTATTTATTAGCAGCCCCAGCACTTTTGTTGATTTTAGTTAGCATGGACAGGAATTAGCCTGATGGAGCCCATCCCTCTCCAGGTCTATAAGTGGCTTGTATTTATGGTTTGGTTTGGTTTGTTTTACGGCATATCAACCTCAGTGGGTCATTTAATGCCGATAAAGTTTTGAAATAAATCAATCCTTAATGGATAATACAATTTTTTATAAATACATTTTTCTATTTAACCCATAGATGGGACCCTAACAGGTACTACCACTCCGGGTCAGAGTGGACCAGGGAGCAATGGTGATGAAGGGGTGCTCCACATTCCCCAAACCTCCAAAACTGGAACCTCACCATCAGATAGAGTTTAACGTCATTCCCAGGACATGTAGACCCGCAGCCACTGCCTTCTAGCACCCATATGATAAAAAGGGGTTGGGGCTTGCCATAAGGGCAATGGCTTGTATTTAGAGTTTTCTTTCTTATTGAATAGTTGCCATACCAAGGTTAAAGAACCTAGTCTGCCCTACTATTTACCCATAGCTGGAGTGAGAATAGTTGGTTGCTTACTTTTCTCAAGGGTATTAAAAATTTTGTTTGATAAAAACCCTTTAAAAACTAAATATGTATTTACGAATTAGATTAAAAAATTATCCGCACTTTTGTTTTATGGAAGCCAAGCTCATCGTGGATGATTTGATAGGCAGAACCATGACTAATCTGCAGAGAACAAGCTACCTCATCGATGATAATTTACTGATTCGCCATTACCATCTCTCAAGCTTGCTGAATCTTCTCATCAGTTGTGGAGGTTGACAGGCGTCCTGCTCCCTTTTCCTGCATCAAGCTTGTCCAGCCACATACTACTGTGGAAGCCAGCACATGGGCACACTAATGTGGGCCGCCCAGCCAGAACCTACATTGACCACCTATGTAAGGATGCTGGCTGCTGCGCGGAGGAGCTTCCAGAGTCGATGAACGATAGGGAAGGTTGGTGAGAGATTGTCATGGATATCCGTGCAAACTGCGCGTCTTGATGATGATGATGATTCCTTGTTTGAATGTATATCTATGTGCTCACTATTAAAGTCTATGTTTGTTATATCTTATAATTTCTTTGTCGGAATATTTCTTTTACTTATATGTACCCAAGTTGGAAGGTCACTCTAAGCCTTCCAACTTTATTATAATACCCTTATGTGGGGGATTAGCCCCCCAGCCTGCTATAAGTAAGTGACATTTCTTTAGGAATATTTCATGTACTTATATGTACCCAAGTTGGAAGGTCACTCTAAGCCTTCCAACTTTATTATAATACCCTTATGTGGGGGGATTAGCCCCCAGCCTGCTATAAGTAAGTGACATTTCTTTAGGAATATTTCATGTACTTATATGTACCCAAGTTGGAAGGTCACTCTAAGCCTTCCAACTTTATTATAATACCCTTATGTGGGGGATTAGCCCCCCAGCCTGCTATAAGTAAGTGACATTTCTTTAGGAATATTTCATGTACTTATATGTACCCAAGTTGGAAGGTCACTCTAAGCCTTCCAACTTTATTATAATACCCTTATGTGGGGGATTAGCCCCCCAGCCTGCTATAAGTAAGTGACATTTCTTTAGGAATATTTCATGTACTTATATGTACCCAAGTTGGAAGGTCACTCTAAGCTTTCCAACTAGTCATAATACCTTTTAAATCCAACAGCGGCATGTTTATATTTACCAACCCCTCCGCACGAGCAGGATGTGACACAAGGTCAATTTCTTAAGCGGTTTTCCTTCTCCTAGACCGGTTGCCTAACCAAGATTAAAGAGTCCAGTCTGCCCTACTATTTATCCATAGCTGGAGGGAGAGTAGAATTCATACCTTTCCCAAAGGTTTTAGCGCTAAGTGAAATGCAATTACCACATCCAGGATTTGAACTCGGGGCGACGAGTCCATTTCCCATGACTTTAACCATTACTCCACGCGCTTCCTACATTTATATTTACCAACCCCTCCGCACGAGCAGGATGTGACACAAGGTCAATTTCTTAAGCGGTTTTCCTTCTCCTAGACCGGTTGCCTAACCAAAATTAAAGAGTCCAGCCTGTCCTACTATTTCCGAATCTGAGATGGTTCCTGAGTTCAAGAATGTTACCAAGTCCAACAAGAAATATCTGAAGAAGGCCGGAGGGTATGTTGACCGAACCGGTGTATAGATAACAATAATGAAGATGAGGACAATAGTCTGAATAATGCAGATAATAATAATTGGTTTCATGAAAGGCTCAAATTATTTGTAAGTAGATTGAATGTCACATCCAGAAAGTTCACAAATTTTGTGTTTGATCTGATGTCAACAGACAATCTCATGTTGTAATCCTGTCGCATTTTTGACCGGACTCTTTTTATCGGCCAGTAGACCGTCATCATGGTAAATACCAACTAATGCCCTTTTTTATGTGTTAAATTATAAAGTATGTGTAGACCAACTAGGCCAA
The DNA here is from genome assembly GCA_023376005.1 of Doryteuthis pealeii. Lineage (NCBI taxonomy): Eukaryota > Metazoa > Mollusca > Cephalopoda > Myopsida > Loliginidae > Doryteuthis > Doryteuthis pealeii. Next base: position 25,770,052 of record CM042176.1, on the reverse strand, counting down.
AGACTATGAAAGAAGTATGCAAGTGTTTAAAGAGAGCTGCAGGAACTTATTGAGGTTGTTGAACTCATTGTGTCATAATGCAATTTTAAAAGATGTTGGAGGATAATGATCCAAAACATTTAGAACAGAGGCTCTGAAGAATCAATCAACGTGTGCAGATTGTCAATTAATACAAGCTCTCTGGCATTCTCTCACTTTTTCAAGTATGTAAGTGGCACTGGTGTGGTTTTTATACAGGGTGTTTCTAAAAAAATAGTGTCCTGGGTATGATATTTGTTACAATCTTATAGGCCATCCTGTAGGTTTTAAGCAAGAGCGCTTGTCCAGTGGAATTGGATCCTTGGTGTGGTATATACAGGGTGTTTCTAAAAAATAGTGTCCTGGGTATGATATTTGTTACAATCTTATAGGCCATCCTGTAGGTTTTAAGCAAGAGCGCTTGTCCAGTGGAATTGGATCCTTGGTGTGGTATATACAGGGTGTTTCTAAAAAAATAGTGTCCTGGGTATGATATTTGTTACAATCTTATAGGCCATCCTGTAGGTTTTAAGCAAGAGCGCTTGTCCAGTGGAATTGGATCCTTGGTAATCCTCTGATAAAGAATCCTTTGGTTCTTCTGGTAAAGAGTCCTGAGTATTGTAAGTCCCTCCTCAATGAGTGCTAGTAGAACTATGGTCAGTATCAGTGTTTAAGTAGTGTATTAGCCACGCAGTATGGCTAGCGTTAGGCAAAGGAATAAACCACGTGACCATGGCTAGTCTACAAATCCAGGTGGGGAATTGTAGCACATCTTATATACCAAATATTCCAACAAACTTTGTGGGTAAATTTAATGCCAAAGCCATCCTTGTCGAAGAACAGTAGTAGTAATATTTATATCAACTTTGTTACAATCTTATGGGCTATCCTGTAGGCTTTAAGCTAGAGCGCTTGTCCAGTGGAATTGGATCCTTGGTAATCCTCTGATAAAGAACCCTTTGGTCAAGAATCCTCAGTTCCTTCATCAATGGTCGCAAGTGAACAATGGTCAGTATCAGTGTTTAAGTAGTGTATCAGTCATGCAGTATGGGTAGTGATTGACGAAGGATGTAACTGCCACTAAAAACTGACCAGTTTAATTATGTTTTATTTTTAGATGAATATTTTTGTTTATATAAATTAACTACCACCAAGAGTATTAAATTTAGGGTAGTTGAATGAGTTAACTTCATTTGGTCTGGATCAATAGTTTCTGCGGTCTATGATCTCTAAAAAGTGGAAAGGGGACCTTTAGTTAGATTACTAGGGTAGTTTAAAGAGTTAACTTCATTTGGTCTGGATCAATAGTTTCTGCGGTCTATGATCTCTAAAAAGTGGAAAGGGGACCTTTAGTTAGATTACTAGGGTAGTTTAAAGAGTTAACTTCATTTGGTCTGGATCAATAGTTTCTGCGGTCTATGATCTCTAAAAAGTGGAAAGGGGACCTTTAGTTAGATTACTAGGGTAGTTTAAAGAGTTAACTTCATTTGGTCTGGATCAATAGTTTCTGCGGTCTATGATCTCTAAAAAGTGGAAAGGGGACCTTTAGTTAGATTACTAGGGTAGTTTAAAGAGTTAACTTCATTTGGTCTGGATCAATAGTTTCTGCGGTCTATGATCTCTAAAAAGTGGAAAGGGGACCTTTAGTTAGATTACTAGGGTAGTTTAAAGAGTTAACTTCATTTGGTCTGGATCAATAGTTTCTGCGGTCTATGATCTCTAAAAAGTGGAAAGGGGACCTTTAGTTAGATTACTAGGGTAGTTTAAAGAGTTAACTTCATTTGGTCTGGATCAATAGTTTCTGTGGAAAGGGGACTTTAGTTAGATTACTAGGGTAGTTTAAAGAGTTAACTTCATTTGGTCTGGATCAATAGTTTCTGCGGTCTATGATCTCTAAAAATCGTCGCTGCCAGGTTGGTCGGAATGAAGCAACAAGTTGTGAGTTTCTATCTCTTGAAATGTCTATTTGTTGAAGTGTCTGTATTTTGAGATTCTTTTAAATTGTTCTTCTTTGTTGTATTTGCTGTTATTAAATGCTATTTGTTTTTCTTACAGTTTCACGGTGTTAATTGAATAAAATTAATTACATCAGTAAGAATTGTCATGCCTTCACTTTATCCAGACCGGGGCAGCCGTTACAATAGGGTTAAAAGCAAAAAGCCTAAGAACACGCAACCAAGAATATCTAGCCACCTTTAACCCGTTTCTTAATTTCCTTCTTTTTTTCAGTGCGACTATCAAACGAGATGGGTGTAGCTGACGCTAAAAACTGACCGGTTTAATTATGTTTTATTTTCATATGAATATTTTTATTTGTATAAATTAACTACCACCAAGAGAATTAAATTTAGGGTAGTTTAACGAGTTAACATCATTTGGTGCGGATCAATAGTTCCTGCGGTCTAGGAACCCTAACCAAAAAGTGGAAAGGGGATCTTTAGTTAGATTATCACTGCCAGGCTCGTTGGAATGAAGCAACTAGCTGTGAGTTCCCATCTCTTGAAGTGTCTGTTTATTGAAGTGTCTGTATTTTGAGATTCTTTTAAATTGTTCTTCTTTGTTGTATTCGCTGTTATTAAATGTTATTTGTTTTCTTACAGTTTCACAGTGTTTATTAATCTTATTATAATGGAGATTGTGTGTTTTTCTGCCTGTAACCGAAACTATATCACTACTCAAGTCACAATTCACATAGTTATTTACATAACATTCTCGATGATTTTATTTATATTTAAACCTCAATTATTAATAATATCTACATATTAATAACATGCAATTGTATTTATATATACAACAAAATAGCGGTTTGCAGTGTGAATGGGATGGCTAATTTGCATATTGATATTAAAAATTTGATTTTAATAAATAAGTGCTCAGTATTATTGATTTCTAATTGTTTGGTTTTATCTTAATGATTATGAGCAAAAATTTCTTCAATAAATCTTAAAAGAAATCCATTAACAATATAAATAGTAATTCTATTCTTTACTTCCTATTTTAACTAAATAGTTAAATTATGAAAATTTAGCAATGAAAGACGTGAAAAAAAGCAAGTTTTAGTTGTTGCCCCTCTGCTTCAAATATTTTTATCGGCATCTTATTTAGTTTCATTGGCTTTCTAAGTTAACATAATATTTTATTACATTAAAACTTAAATACTTGCACCCGGAGGTGCATATATTTGCTACTAGTAAAATGAATACATCAGTAAAATCATCATGCCTTCACTTTATCCAGACCGGGGCAGCCGTTACAAAAGAATAAACCACGTGACTACGGTTAGTCTATAAATCCAGGTGGGGAATTGTAGCACACCTTATATACCAAATGTAGGAAGCGCATGGTGTAATGGTTAAAGTCTTGGGAAATGGACTTGTCGCCCCGAGTTCAAATCCTGGACGTGGTAATTGCATTTCACTTAGCGCTAATACCCTTGGGAAAGGTATGAATTCTACTCTCCTTCCAGCTATGGGTAAATAGCAGGGCAGACTGGGTTCGTTAACCATGGCTAGGTAACCAGTCTAGGAGAAGGAAAACTCTGAATTCAAACCTGTTAAACTCCGCTTAAGAAATTGACCTTGTGTCGTATCCTGCTCATGCGGAGGAGTTGGTAAATATATATATACCAAATAATTCCATCAAACTGCATCTAATGGTGAAGTTCCAATTTTGGAGCTCTAAGGAGTGTGGAGTATATATTCATCGCCATTACTCCCAGGTCCACTCTGTTTACTTTTTACCCTTGGTAAGGCAACCAGGTGAGGAGAAGGGAAACTATGAATTCCAAGCAGATGCACTCTGGTTAAGCAAGGCACGGAGAGGGGTGAGGTAGAGAGGAGAGTAGCCTCGACAGCAAAAAGAGCCAGAAAAAGGGAGAAAAGATAGCAGCCCCAGAAAGCATCACAGTTTGTGAAAGACTGTCACTCAGAAATTGGCACTTGTGCAGATGCAGATAATTTTATTTATTTTTTATTTTATTTTAAAAAAATTTTTTTTTTGGGGGGGGACACTAGACCATCGTCCTTAGTGGACAGAAAGGTGCCAACATAGTACTCTGGTTTAAAATAAAACTTGTGTCACATCCTGCTTGTGGCACAGGGATTGGGTAAATGAATATAAATATCACTTGTCACCTCACTGATGTACAAACTTCACATTCTATGAGGAAGTATTTGACAGTGCAAGGTGTTTGACATGTTACGCATCGTAGTTGTTCCTTTTGTTCAAGTATAAAAGAATATGTAAGTATTGTGTGGCCAATGTGCAGCCGCGCCAATACTACCTCCTCCCCTCCCACAGGATTTTCTATATCCCGGTTTCCATTCTCCTAGTGTTGGTTTAATTGTTAATAATTTGTTTGGAGCGCAATTATTCCAATTTTGTTGCCATTTTCATTTGATAAATATTTCTATTTGGTTCCTTAGGTCTGTATATGGTATCTTAAAAAAAATCAACCTTGGGTCACATCCTGTTGTCAATTTTGTTGTCATTTTTAAAAAATAAATATTTTTATTTGGTTCCTTAGGTCTGTATATGGCATTTTTTAAAAATCAACTTTGGGTCACATCCTGCTCGTAGCAGAGGGGTTGGGTAGAGGGATATAAATATAACTTGTCACCTCACTGATGTGTAAACAATTAATTTTAATCACCTCAATTTGAATGTTTGTTCAGCTTTAACAGTCAAAAATGTCATTACGTGACAGAACAAATCCAAAAAAAGAAAACATCACCAGATACGTGTTATGTGAAGAGGAGATAGGCACAATCTTATTGTCTTGAAGGATTATTTCCTGGCTTGGCACCATAACGGCTTGGCACCATTATGGTCTAATAGACAATTTGAAGAATTAATTATGATTTAATATAAAATGCACTAACAAACATTTCACTAAATGTAGGTCAAATTACAAGAAATTCCTTGAACATATATATATATATAATATAATAAGATAAATATATAGGTTTTACATATCTATTTATTGGGTGACAAAGGAACATTCACAACCATATTGGTTTCATGTGATGCATTCATCAGGTGAAGATGTTTCAAATGTGAGGAAAATCGAAAAAATTTCAAAAAATTCAATAGACATGGGATGCGTATGATTGGATAAAATGATGTGTGTATGTATGTGAAGGTGAATTGAATGTATGAGAGTGTTTATGGGCAGTATAAAGGTTGCATACGCTCTATTTTATATTGAGCACTCTACCAATTAATACTGCCTTTGGTACACCATTCCAGCAAAAGCTGAAATAGTGACCATCTCACACTACAGTATATATATATATATATATATATATATATGAGGTTAAGTAAACAAACAAATGTGTTTATTTTTTATATGGCTTTAAGCCGATAATTTTTGGAGGATATGTGCTTAATTGAAGTCGTACCTAATTTTGAAAATTAATTAGTTAATAATTAATGAATTTTAGGCGGGCATATATGTTCAAATGTAAGGCTATTTTCTCGATTCGTTTGAACATATATGCCCGCCTAAAATTCTCAATTCATTTGAACATATATGCCCGCCTAAAATTCATTAATTATTAACTAATTAATTTTCAAAATTAAGTACGACTTCAATTAAGCACATATTCTCCAATATATATATATATATATAATGGAATTTGATTATTTGTTTTTGAAGCATTGTTAAGTATATTATTATTTATATTTTTGAAGGCAATTACAATGCATATATCGTATAAAATTTGATAATCATTGAAAATAATCATGACAAGCAAACTCGGCAAATAACATGTTGAATAAAGGTTGACATGTTGATAAAATCAATTCAACCGAACAACCTAAAATTCTAAACGTTTAATTTAAGAATATTTTTTATAACATTTTACTTACTATTTCTCTTAATTTTTTAGATAAGGCTTGATAATTTGGATTATTTGGATTACTATTCAGACTATTGTCCTCATCTGAAGAAGACCGGAGGGTACATCAACCAAAACGTTATGTAGATAACAATAAGGATGAGGACAATAGTCTGAATATTATTCTGACTATTGTCCAAATAATAGACACTTTACTTAGTATTTGCTACTGGTTCAGGGTTCAAATTCAGATAACAGGAAAATCTACAAAATTGTTATGAAATTTGACCTATTTTAATAAGTTAATTTATAAACAAATTATTTACACTAGCTTGCCAATTCCACATTCTTCGTTCGTTTTGAAACTTATTTATATTCCACTTTTATTTGACTTCTTACACGACAGTATAAGGTTAAGTAAACAAACAAATGTGTTTATTTTTATATGGCTTTAAGCCGACAATTTTTGGAGGATATGTGCTTAATTGAAGTCATACATAATATTGAAAATTAATTAGTTAATAATTAATGATAAATAATTATTCTGACTATTGTCCAAATGATAGACATTTTACTTAGTATTTGCCACTGGTTCAGGGTTCAAATTCAGATAACAGGAAAATCTACAAAATTGTGATGAAATTTGACCTATTTTAATAAGTTAATTCATAAACAAATTATTTACTAAATTACTTACTCAAGCAACGTTCCTTTCTTCTTAAGAGACCATCCTAGAGTTAACATTCAAATTGAAGACTTTGAACGTTGTTTTATCACACAAACACACAAGTTATTTTATTTCCTTTTATCCTTTATATTGAATTTTTCACATTGATGACGTGTCAATTAAGAAACTCAATATTGAAATTCTCAGACTCTCAGGTAAAAGGAAAAAAAAAAATAACAGAAAACAACAAAAATAAAAAAATAAAAAATAACAACAAAAAACAAAACAACAAAAAAAATAACAACAAAATAATAAATTAAAAAAACCCAAAAAACCAAAAAAACAAAACAACAACAAAAATAAAAAAAAAAAAACAAAACAACAAAAAAAAAAAAAAAACAACAACAAAAATAAATAAATAACAAAAAACAACAACAAAAATAATAACAAAAAAAACAAAACAAAAGATGTGCAAATGAATTCACTGAACAAGAATGTTTTACAATTATTTTTTTTGTTTTTATTTTTAGTCATTTTTTTTTTCTCGATTATTTTTTGTAAAAAAACAAAAGCAAATCCCAAACAAACAAAAAGGAAATGAAAATACTGACAACAGAAATTACAGTGAAAATGGTCTTATAGATATTTATTGTGAAAGATGGTAGGTGTGGCGCTCCACCTCAGATGCATAAACAAAAAATAATTCCCAAAGATACATTAACATAAAATTCTTTTATTTATTTTTTTTTTTTTAGATACCTCCAAAAAAGGAACAGTTGTACGGCCACTTGCCTCCCATCTCACAAGCCATCCAGGTAAGATGAACAAAAAGATTGGACCCTGCTGGAAAAGTGAGGGCAAGCTCATAGGTGGCATTCCCCTGTGGGCATCTCCACGTGTACACACCAATGTGGGTCAGCCAGCAAAAACCTACATTGGTCAGTTCTGTGAGGATACTGGATGCTGTGCAGAGGACCTTCCTGGAGTAATTGCTGTTAGGGATAGTTTGTTAGGAAGAGTCATGGAAATTCATGCACAACTTTATGATGAGTTTACTTTTATATTTTTTTGGACCATATGACCTTTAGGCACCCCTTTTGCTATGCTGATTCATAAGTACATTTTTTCATTTACACCGTCAATATCTGGTTGTTTGTTAGGGGTTAGGGTTTAGTTTTATAATTAAAAAAAAAAAAAACTCTAAAAATCGTCTGTTAAATAACCGGATGTTGACAGTGTAAATGAAAAAAATGTACTTATGAATCAGCAAAGCAAAAGGGGTGCCTTAAGGTCATATGGTCCATTTTTTGGTAATTTATGAGGAAGTGCGTCCCGGTCTCCTGCCTCAGAAATTGCTACCCAGTGACTATTAAAATAACGTCCCCAGCTATGTCATCTCGGTGTTACTTGAAAGAAAACAACTAACTTAGGGCGTTAAATGTATTTTTTGTCGTAATTCTTATTTATTTATCGTAATTTGTTTAGAAATTTATTTATAGAAATTTGTCGTAATTCTTGTTTAGATATGAAGATGGATATCTATCTATCTATCTATCTATCTACCTCAATTTGTTAATTTTTTACTATGTTTATATATATCTATCCACCCATCTCCATTTGTTCATAAAGAGAAGCTCTCCCCCTCTAAAATACATTTAACGCCCTAAGTTGGTTGTTTTCTTTCAAGTAAAACCGCCGAGACAACATAGCTGGGGACGTTATTTTAATAGCCACTGGGTAGCAATTTCTGAGGCAGGAGACCGGGACGCACTTCCTCCTAAATTACCCATTTTTTTATGTGAATGCTGCTTAAACTTGTAGGGAGGCAATAAATGATTATCTCCCTTTGAATGGTTGTTGGGCACGTCATGGGATGTCACAGGAGGTCCATGCTTGATCTCTTTTGTCTCTCTTCTTTAAACAGCAGAGACATTGTATCCTGTCCTGTCATTGAACAGTAAAGCCAACACGGGCATGACTTTTACTATTTATTATAAAGTAAACCTTTTTTCCATTTTTGTACCCCTTACTGCTTGTTCATAGAACAATATGTGCATATTTCTAGCTGTTGTGACATGTTTGTGTATTCTTTTCAATACTATTTGTATATATATATATTAGGTATGTTCTGCCTTCATCTAAAGTTTCTCTTCCCCTTCCCCAAACTCATCTTCTTTCTGTTTAGATCCATTCCTGTCCATCAAGGTAACACACCTCTAAGACTCATAGGTCGAAACCTACCTAGCAACAAAAAGACAATCCTTAGACCACCTGGCACCCACATCATCAAATTGGTGGTTTCTTCAAGACTTTTCAACTTCTCTCAAATTTATCACACAATTCAGACATATAATCCCAACACTTGAGAGTGACCTTCTCATGATTATTGTTTAAGTCATCGGGGTGTCCTAAAGAATAAAAAAGAATCTAACAAAATAAGATTTAAACCTGCCTAGCAATAAAAAGACAATTCTTAGACCACCTGGCACCCACATCATCAAATTGGTGGTTTCTTCAAGACTTTTCAACTTCTCTCAAATTTATCACACAATTCAGACATATAATCCCAACACTTGAGAGTGACATTCTCATGATTTTTGTTTAAGTCATCGGGTGTCCTAAAGAATAAAAAAGAATCTAACAAAATAAGATTTAAACCTGCCTAGCAATAAAAGACAATTCTTAGACCACCTGGCACCCACATCATCAAATTGGTGGTTTCTTCAAGACTTTTCAACTTCTCTCAAATTTATCACACAATTCAGACATATAATCCCAACTCTTGAGAGTGACATTCTCATGATTTTTGTTTAAGTCATCGGGGTGTCCTAAAGAATAAAAAAGAATCTAACAAAATAAGATTTAAACCTGCCTAGCAATAAAAAGACAATTCTTAGACCACCTGGCACCCACATCATCAAATTGGTGGTTTCTTCAAGACTTTTCAACTTCTCTCAAATTTATCACACAATTCAGACATATAATCCCAACACTTGAGAGTGACATTCTCATGATTTTTGTTTAAGTCATCGGGGTGTCCTAAAGAATAAAAAAGAATCTAACAAAATAAGATTTAAACCTGCCTAGCAATAAAAAGACAATTCTTAGACCACCTGGCACCCACATCATCAAATTGGTGGTTTCTTCAAGACTTTTCAACTTCTCTCAAATTTATCACACAATTCAGACATATAATCCCAACACTTGAGAGTGACATTCTCAAAATTTTTGTTTAAGTCATCGGGGTGTCCTAAAGAATAAAAAAGAATCTAACAAAATAAGATTTAAACCTGCCTAGCAATAAAAAGACAATTCTTAGACCACCTGGCACCCACATCATCAAATTGGTGGTTTCTTCAAGACTTTTCAACTTCTCTCAAATTTATCACACAATTCAGACATATAATCCCAACACTTGAGAGTGACATTCTCATAATTTTTGTTTAAGTCATCGGGGTGTCCTAAAGAATAAAAAAGAATCTAACAAAATAAGATTTAAACCTGCCTAGCAATAAAAAGACAATTCTTAGACCACCTGGCACCCACATCATCAAATTGGTGGTTTCTTCAAGACTTTTCAACTTCTCTCAAATTTATCACACAATTCAGACATATAATCCCAACACTTGAGAGTGACATTCTCATGATTTTTGTTTAAGTCATCGGGGTGTCCTAAAGAATAAAAAAGAATCTAACAAAATAAGATTTAAACCTGCCTAGCAATAAAAAGACAATTCTTAGACCACCTGGCACCCACATCATCAAATTGGTGGTTTCTTCAAGACTTTTCAACTTCTCTCAAATTTATCACACAATTCAGACATATAATCCCAACACTTGAGAGTGACATTCTCATGATTTTTGTTTAAGTCATCGGGGTGTCCTAAAGAATAAAAAGAATCTAACAAAATAAGATTTAAACCTGCCTAGCAATAAAAAGACAATCCTTAGACCACCTGGCACCCACATCATCAAATTGGTGGTTTCTTCAAGACTTTTCAACTTCTCTCAAATTTATCACACAATTCAGACATATAATCCCAACACTTGAGAGTGACATTCTCATGATTTTTGTTTAAGTCATCGGGGTGTCCTAAAGAATAAAAAAGAATCTAACAAAATAAGATTTAAACCTGCCTAGCAATAAAAAGACAATTCTTAGACCACCTGGCACCCACATCATCAAATTGGTGGTTTCTTCAAGACTTTTCAACTTCTCTCAAATTTATCACACAATTCAGACATATAATCCCAACACTTGAGAGTGACATTCTCATGAGAATCTAACAAAATAAGATTTAAACCTGCCTAGCAAAAAAAGACAGACCACCTGGCACCCACATCATCAAATTGGTGGTTTCTTCAAGACTTTTCAACTTCTCTCAAATTTATCACACAATTCAGACATATAATCCCAACACTTGAGAGTGACATTCTCATGATTTTTGTTTAAGTCATCGGGTGTCCTAAAGAATAAAAAAGAATCTAACAAAATAAGATTTAAACCTGCCTAGCAATAAAAAGACAATTCTTAGACCACCTGGCACCCACATCATCAAATTGGTGGTTTCTTCAAGACTTTTCAACTTCTCTCAAATTTATCACACAATTCAGACATAATCCCAACACTTGAGAGTGACATTCTCATGATTTTTGTTTAAGTCATCGGGGTGTCCTAAAGAATAAAAAAGAATCTAACAAAATAAGATTTAAACCTGCCTAGCAATAAAAAGACAATTCTTAGACCACCTGGCACCCACATCATCAAATTGGTGGTTTCTTCAAGACTTTTCAACTTCTCTCAAATTTATCACACAATTCAGACATATAATCCCAACACTTGAGAGTGACATTCTCATGATTTTTGTTTAAGTCATCGGGGTGTCCTAAAGAATAAAAAAGAATCTAACAAATAAGATTTAAACCTGCCTAGCAATAAAAAGACAATTCTTAGACCACCTGGCACCCACATCATCAAATTGGTGGTTTCTTCAAGACTTTTCAACTTCTCTCAAATTTATCACACAATTCAGACATATAATCCCAACACTTGAGAGTGACATTCTCATGATTTTTGTTTAAGTCATCGGGGTGTCCTAAAGAATAAAAAAGAATCTAACAAAATAAGATTTAAACCTGCCTAGCAATAAAAAGACAATTCTTAGACCACCTGGCACCCACATCATCAAATTGGTGGTTTCTTCAAGACTTTTCAACTTCTCTCAAATTTATCACACAATTCAGACATATAATCCCAACACTTGAGAGTGACATTCTCATGATTTTTGTTTAAGTCATCGGGTGTCCTAAAGAATAAAAAAGAATCTAACAAAATAAGATTTAAACCTGCCTAGCAATAAAAAGACAATTCTTAGACCACCTGGCACCCACATCATCAAATTGGTGGTTTCTTCAAGACTTTTCAACTTCTCTCAAATTTATCACACAATTCAGACATATAATCCCAACACTTGAGAGTGACATTCTCATGATTTTTGTTTAAGTCATCGGGGTGTCCTAAAGAATAAAAAAGAATCTAACAAAATAAGATTTAAACCTGCCTAGCAATAAAAAGACAATTCTTAGACCACCTGGCACCCACATCATCAAATTGGTGGTTTCTTCAAGACTTTTCAACTTCTCTCAAATTTATCACACAATTCAGACATATAATCCCAACACTTGAGAGTGACATTCTCATGATTTTTTGTTTAAGTCATCGGGGTGTCCTAAAGAATAAAAAAGAATCTAACAAAATAAGATTTAAACCTGCCTAGCAATAAAAAGACAATTCTTAGACCACCTGGCACCCACATCATCAAATTGGTGGTTTCTTCAAGACTTTTCAACTTCTCTCAAATTTATCACACAATTCAGACATATAATCCCAACACTTGAGAGTGACATTCTCATGATTTTTGTTTAAGTCATCGGGGTGTCCTAAAGAATAAAAAAGAATCTAACAAAATAAGATTTAAACCTGCCTAGCAATAAAAAGACAATTCTTAGACCACCTGGCACCCACATCATCAAATTGGTGGTTTCTTCAAGACTTTTCAACTTCTCTCAAATTTATCACACAATTCAGACATATAATCCCAACACTTGAGAGTGACATTCTCATGATTTTTGTTTAAGTCATCGGGGTGTCCTAAAGAATAAAAAAGAATCTAACAAAATAAGATTTAAACCTGCCTAGCAATAAAAAGACAATTCTTAGACCACCTGGCACCCACATCATCAAATTGGTGGTTTCTTCAAGACTTTTCAACTTCTCTCAAATTTATCACACAATTCAGACATATAATCCCAACACTTGAGAGTGACATTCTCATGATTTTTGTTTAAGTCATCGGGGTGTCCTAAAGAATAAAAAAGAATCTAACAAAATAAGATTTAAACCTGCCTAGCAATAAAAAGACAATCTTAGACCACCTGGCACCCACATCATCAAATTGGTGGTTTCTTCAAGACTTTTCAACTTCTCTCAAATTTATCACACAATTCAGACATATAATCCCAACACTTGAGAGTGACATTCTCATGATTTTTGTTTAAGTCATCGGGGTGTCCTAAAGAATAAAAAAGAATCTAACAAAATAAGATTTAAACCTGCCTAGCAATAAAAAGACAATTCTTAGACCACCTGGCACCCACATCATCAAATTGGTGGTTTCTTCAAGACTTTTCAACTTCTCTCAAATTTATCACACAATTCAGACGTATAATCCCAACACTTGAGAGTGACATTCTCATGATTTTTGTTTAAGTCATCGGGGTGTCCTAAAGAATAAAAAAGAATCTAACAAAATAAGATTTAAACCTGCCTAGCAATAAAAAGACAATTCTTAGACCACCTGGCACCACATCATCAAATTGGTGGTTTCTTCAAGACTTTTCAACTTCTCTCAAATTTATCACACAATTCAGACATAATCCCAACACTTGAGAGTGACATTCTCATGATTTTTGTTTAAGTCATCGGGGTGTCCTAAAGAATAAAAAAGAATCTAACAAAATAAGATTTAAACCTGCCTAGCAATAAAAAGACAATTCTTAGACCACCTGGCACCCACATCATCAAATTGGTGGTTTCTTCAAGACTTTTCAACTTCTCTCAAATTTATCACACAATTCAGACATAATCCCAACACTTGAGAGTGACATTCTCATGATTTTTGTTTAAGTCATCGGGGTGTCCTAAAGAATAAAAAAGAATCTAACAAAATAAGATTTAAACCTGCCTAGCAATAAAAAGACAATTCTTAGACCACCTGGCACCCACATCATCAAATTGGTGGTTTCTTCAAGACTTTTCAACTTCTCTCAAATTCATCACACAATTCAGACGTGTGACCCCAACACTTGAGAGTAACATTCTCATAATCTTTTTCTTACACTGAGGCTATTGGAGAATATTCAATTATTAATTATTTTTTAAACTTTTCTTCCTTCAATCTGTGTATTTGTTTAATAACACATCACTTTTACATTATGCTTAACTGTTTTGAGTTTTCTTTCTATTATTTTATTTTATTGTTTTATATTCTTTCCTTACCATTTGGTTAAGCTACAGCCCAATTCCTTTTCACAAGTGAGAAGACAGAATATTCATCAATTTGAAATTCAAAGACAAAAACGATATTTGATTCTAACCATTTTATCAGTGGATGGTATTTTTTCAGCATCTGATTCTTTGGAATCCTTTGAATAAAAAGAAATCAAACAAAATAAGATTTAAACCTGCCTAGCAACAAAAAGACAATCCTTAGACCACCTGGCACCCACATCATCAAATTGGTGGTTTCTTCAAGACTTTTCAACTTCTCTCAAATTTATCACACAATTCAGACATATAATCCCAACACTTGAGAGTGACATTCTCATGATTTTTGTTTAAGTCATCGGGGTGTCCTAAAGAATAAAAAAGAACTCAAACAAAAATAAGATTTAAACCTGCCTAGCAATAAAAAGACAATCCTTAGACCACCTGGCACCCACATCATCAAATTGGTGGTTTCTTCAAGACTTTTCAACTTCTCTCAAATTTATCACACAATTCAGACATATAATCCCAACACTTGAGAGTGACATTCTCATAAGCTACAGCCCAATTCCTTTGCACAAGCGAGTAGACAGAATATTCATCAATTTGAAATTCAAAGACAAAAACGATATTTGATTCTAACCATTTTATCAGTGGATGGTATTTTTTCAGCATCTGATTCTTTGGAATCCTTTGAATAAAAAGAAATCAAACAAAATAAGATTTAAACCTGCCTAGCAATAAAAAGACAATTCTTAGACCACCTGGCACCCACATCATCAAATTGGTGGTTTCTTCAAGACATAATCTTTTCTTACACTGAGGCTATTGGAGAATATTCAATTCTTCTTTACTTTTTTTTTCTTCATTTTATATATGTATTTGTTTAATAATATCCCACTTTTACATTATGCTTACTGTCTTTGTATTATTTTATTTTATTGTTTTATATTCTTTCATTTATAACAATATGCATTGTGCGTGCATATGTGGCTGCACAGTTATATCGAATACGTTCTAGCTAGTTATATTGAATAAGTAGTAAGTCAAACCACATATATGTGTGTGTATATGTTATGGGAATTAAAACTGTAAAAGGATTAACTCTCACTTGTGGGGGGAATTACCGCAACTTTCAAGTTCGGACACTGAATGAAAAGACAAGACAAGTATATTTAACAACAAATTTAATATGTATAAACAAAAAAAAGGGGAAAGATAGATTTAAGGATAGTTTTTGCAAATTTTGGTGTGATTTGCGGAGAACTTAACTCAGAGTCCGGTTAACAAAGTTCTTTGAAGTGAAGAATGACCCGCCAACCTATCGGCAGAGGCAGGTTGAAATTTCGTATGTTTTGTTGGTGATGAATTTTAGAGGTTGCTTTTAGGAAGCTGTCTTTGAGTTGCAAACCCTAATTGAGTTGAGATGATTTCTGTAGTATAATTCTTTCAAGTTGAATTTGTCGAATTTCAAGGTTTGCTCCTGGAAGCGAGTGGCAACTTATTTACCAATTCAGTCTGAGGGAGTTAACTCATTCAGGTCCTTACAGGTTTAAGCCGAACCGACCACTGACTGTTTTCTCGTTAACAGTGGGGATCGATGACGTAGCAGAAGGGCACTGGAATCTGGCGCCTTAGAGTCCCAAGGCTTTCGGGTTAAGAAATGGGACATATCTTTAATAGACACGTCATCTTTAATCAAGTTTTTATTGTGATTTTTAAATAAAATTTTCATATACGTTTAAATTTGCGTTTTCCTTTTTTTTGACATATACTTTAGTCATTATTTATTTGATTTTTAAAGGAAATTTTCATAATGTAACTGTATAGTGGGCTATAGGAATAGGTAGCAAGACAACCCACAGATGTGTATAAATATGTGTGTGCACTCAGTGTGGATTGTGTGTGTGTGCATACATATATACATGTGTGTGTGTATCTACATATATTGTATGTGTAAGTAGGGTCAATGCTAAGTCAAAGAAGTCATAAAACTAAGAAAAGGATTTAGGGTAGATAAAAAAAAAAGTGTGATAAAATGTCTGGATTTAGGCAAAAGAGGGTAGAGATAGGAATCAGTCATAAAACTTGACCACCAGCATAGAGTTCAATGTTAGAACAAAGGATTTTGAAATCTCGTGAGGAATCCCGGGGAATGAGAGTGAGATGAGATCTGAGGGATTCTGGGAGATTTTTTTTAAAAGTTAGTTCAGTTTAGTTTCTGGACCCCAGAGATTGAAATGAGTAGAAGAATGAATGCAAGTTATATGCCTCTCTGACCATTTTTGATGTTCACCTGAAATTGTCTTGTCTTATCTTCTTCTCTCTTGTAATTGATTGTAAACTCCCTGGATGGTGCCCTGAGGCAGAATTACAGACACAAGTGAGGGTCAAGGGTCTCTGTATTGTATTTGTCTACTTTTGTTAATACATTTTCCTACATTTGTTACCCGTCGTTTTGTTCTTATTTGACCCCTTAAAACCTCACAACACTTTTCTTCCATTTATTCAGTGTTAGTGTATCATTGGATATACTAATGCTAATATGGTGAGTGAGGACTCGACTAGATATCTTCTCTACTTCCAAGTATTCCAAAAACAGGTGACACTGAGGTGACCATTTAAATACCTTCTTTACAAAAGACACTTTAAATTTCATTTCTTTTTTTTTCTTTCTATCTTAACAAAATTTTTCTTTCTCATAATAGAAAATACAATGGTAAAAGTTTTATTGTAAACAAGATTATCTTTCCATGAATCTATTATCATCAAATAATAAAATTCATTTACTGTCGAATAAATTAAGAGCCATATTAACATAGCAGAAATTCTTGAAACAATTGAACCACATTATCGGTTAGAAGAAAGAGATCTCCCCCAACCTACACTTTTGTTTTTTTTATCTTGGATCATTTACACAAGCAGAAGGCTGAAGAATGTTAAGTAATTGGCAAAGAAAGAGATTATGTTGAAAATAAAAATTTGCTTAAGTAAAAACAAATACTATAAACACTCCAAGTCCTTGCTTATCAAAATGACTTGATTTAGCATAAAATGACCCTAAAAGGGTAGTTAAGCAACAATGAGCCTATTCAATACTTAATTGGTGATCACTTAAGCAACAACAGGTACTGTAAGCAACCTGAGACCTTTGTTTAGCAAAATTACCCAATTTGGCATTAAATGACCTGAAAAAAAGTTGATATGCCATAAAATCAAATACTATTAACACTCTGCACATACGCTGAGTTGGTGAGGGCCATTATTGAACCAGGAGCCTTAAGTTCCCAGCCTGTTCAATACTTAATTGGGTGACCACTTAAGCAACCGTAGGTACTTGCTTATCAAAATGACTTGATTTGGCATAAGTAAAAAGTAAACGTGTTGTTGGGGTGGCCTAAAGTCGGTAACAGCCAGACAGTGAGGGAGTCTACCCCCTTTTCACTAGTGCTAGACCAAGGAGATTATTTTGGCATCTGAGGTGGAGTGCCACACCTACCATCAACTCCTGACTTTACCGCACATATGCAGAGTTGGTGAGGCCAGTATCGAACCAGGAGCCTTAAGTTCCCAGCCTGTTCAATACTTAATTGGGTGGACCACTTAAGCAACCGTAGGTACTGTAAGCAACCTGAGTCCTTGGTTTATCAAAATGACTTGATTTGGCATTAAATGACCCAAAAAGGGTTTGATATGCCGTAAAACAAAACAACCAACCAAACTGAGTCTTTTTTACTACAAACATATTGACATTTCCCCTACTCTTTTCTTTCTTTCTTTTCTCTTTCTTTTTCTTTATTATTTTCTGTGTAGCATGTCCTTTTTCTTCCCTTCTTTCTTTCTAATAAAAACAGAATGGCTGATTATTTAGCTTATGGGAAATAAGAATTTAGTTGGATAAATGACACCAGATAATCAGGATTTACATTTTTGCATTTCATCTTGGATGATTTGGATGGTCTCATTTTTAAGCAGAGGGTGTTGCAAGATGATAACGGTTGGAAGATTAAGAAACAAGAGTATTAATATTTAAAACTTCCTGCTACCATTGTTGGCTGCCAAAAACACTGCATCTTTCAAAACTTCCATGCTTCCTGTAATTCGACCAAACTAAAAAAATTCACATACCTAGGTAGTTAATATCTCATCCACAGAAAGCGATATTAACACACAAATAGGAAAGGCATGGTTGGCCACCAACAAATTATCAGTCGTATGGAAATCCGACCTCCCTGACAAGCTAAAGAGACGATTCTTCCAGGCTGTTGTTATATCGGTACTGCTGTATGGCTGTACCACTTGGACCCTAATGAAGCGCCTTGAGAATAAGCTAGATGGGAGCTGCACAAGAATGCTGCGAGCAGTCCTGAATAAGTCGTGGAAACAGCACCCCACAAAGAAGCAACTGTATGGCCACCTGCCTCCCATATCACAAAGCATCGAGTAAGGAGGGTTAGACATGCAGGACACTGCTGGAGAAGCAAGGATGAGCTCGTAAGCGACGTAATACTGTGGAGGCCAACACATGGACATGCTAATGTGGGCCGCCCAGCCAGGACCTACATCAACCAACTATGTAAGGATGCTGGCTGCTGCACGGAGGAGCTCCAGAGTCGATGAATGATAGGAAGGGGACGTTGAGTGAATAATAACAAAAACCAGGCTTTATTATTCATTCAACGTCCCCTTACCTATTATGGTAGAGGCTGTAAGTATCATTGACAAAGTTAATTTCGCAGGGATTGTTTGCTGTGTACTGTGGCCGAGGCAATATGGTCTTTGACTATGCCTGCTGAGGTCCGGTTTCGATTTCTGTCGGAGGGAAGTCGTTAGTATATATCGCTGATACGGATTACTTGAATAAGTCGAAACAGTCTGTATGATGTTATACACACCGAGTGATCCTTTGCCGGGATTACACTTGTCAAGTTCGTTTTCTATAAAAAAGTATCAAATTTTATGTGATACATGCATTGTAATTGCCTTCAAGCAAAAATATAATATATATATATATTTACCAACCCCTCCACATGAGCAGGAGTATGTGACTCAAGTTCAATTTCTGAAGTGGAGTTTATTTTCTTGGATATATGCAATTTATAAACTTCTATTGGACACTTTCTCGGAATTTTTGAGATGAGGCTTGATAATTAGTATTATTCGGACTATTATCCTCATCTTCATTGTTATCTATACAACGTTTCGGCTGATGTGCCCTCCAGCCTTCTTCAGGTATTTCTTGTCAGACTCGGGAACCTTCTTTTCAAACTTCGAACCTTCTTTTTGAACTCAGGAACTTTCTTGTCATAATCGGGAGCCATCATGGAACTTTCAACCTAACCCTTTATTCAGTCCATGGAAGTATCCTGTTCTAATACCACTAACCATAGCTGGGGTACAGGTGTTAAGCTGTGTTAATTATAATTCTGTTACTGCTGCCCTTGACCAGGATTGAACCGGCACTCTAGAGATAACTGTCACTTAGAAATTTCTTAACCTAACTCCTTTATCCACTAGGCTATGTGTCCAATAGGAGTTTATAAATTGCATATATCCAAGAAAATATGTATTTACTAACCCCTACACATGAGCAGGATGTGACACAAGGTCAATTTTTTAAGTGAAGTTTAACAGGTTTAAATTCAGAGTTTTTCTTCTCCTAGACTGGTCACCTAGCCATGTTTCAAGAGCTCAGTCTGCCCTACTATTTCCCATAGCTAAAGGGAGAGTAGTTGGATGCATACCTTTATCAAGGGTACTAGCGCTATGTGAAATGCAAACAGCTTTGTCCAGGATTTGAACTTGGGTTGACGAGTCAATTTCCTACGACTCTAACCATTACACCATGTACCTCCAGCTATAAGGAAATAAGAAATATACCTTCACAGATATAGTTGAGTAAGCAAACAGTAATCTGATCTACATTGCTCAAAACTGGAAAGTACATCTGATTACAGGTGAGACAGGTAACATTGACCTGAATATGTGAACAGGTATTTTGGAGAAATAGTAAATTGGAATTTAGGCTGAAGAGGTAGATAAGATATCAGAATACAGGTGGATACTTAGTTATTTAGGATAGGTGCAAGGCTATAACAAGTAAAGGCTTAGCAGCCATACGACTGGAGTCTGTGACTGGAGGCAGGTGACTTAAATCAATACTAACCTACAATTATTGAGAACATTTTTAACTAGGGAGTTTGTTAGTGATATCCAATCATTAGTCAATCAACATCTCTTTCTATTACTGGGAATAATCTCTAATAATAATTTTTTCCAACTGTACTCCTAGAGGTCATAGCCCAACATATCATACCATTTTGGAATCGAGCTAACTCTGTGCACAAGTTAGACATTCCAAGTTGAATCCAGACCCACAATCATCCCTAATAATAAATGCGAATGTCAGAGTGTCACAGATTTTCAACTTTACTCCTAGAGGCTGTAGCCCTACATATCATACCCCTTTGGAATCAGGCTGACTCCATGAGCAAATTAAAACATTCCAGGCCAAATCCAGGTTCATCTCTAATAATAAATGCGAATATCAGTGTGTCGCATTTTTTTAACTTTACTCCTAGAGGTCATAGCCCAACATATCATACCATTTTGGAATCAAACTGACTCCATGAGCAAATTAAATACATTCCAGGACAAATCTAGGCCCACAATCATCTCTAATGATAAATGCGAATGTCAGTGTGTCACATTTTTTTTCAACTTTACTCCTAGAGGCCGTAACTCAACATATCATACCATTTTGGAATCAGAACGACTCCAACATCATCATCATCATCTCCAATAACAAATGCAAATGTCAGTGTGTCAGTATGTCACATTTTTTCAACTTTACTCCTAGAGGCCATAGCCCAACATATCATACCATTTTGGAATCAGGCCAATTCTGTGAGCAACTATTATCTCTAATAATAAATGCGAATGTCAGTGTGTCACATTTTTTCAACTTTACTCCTAGAGGCCGTAACCTAACATGTCATACCATTTTGGAATCAGAACGACTCAACATCATCATCATCATCTCCAATAACAAATTCAAATGTCAGTGTGTCAGTATGTCACATTTTTCAACTTTACTCCTAGAGGCCGTAACTCAACATATCATACCATTTTGGAATCAGAACGACTCCAACATCATCATCATCATCTCTAATAACAAATGCAAATGTCAGTATGTCACATTTTTTTCAACTTTACTACTAGAGACTGTAGCCCAACATATCATACCATTTTGATGTCTCACTCAAATTTTAAAAAATACCAGCAGATGTTATATACCGCCATTGAACCTGACAAACAATATATTGTTTGTCAGGTTCAATGGCGGTATATAACATCTGCTGGTATTTTTTAAAATTTGAGTGAGACATCAAAATGGTATGATATGTTGGGCTACAGTCTCTAGTAGTAAAGTTGAAAAAAATGTGACATACTGATATTTATTCTTCGATGTGTTTAACCTGAGGGTCATCGGGAGAGTTTACACATACACAGAAGTTGTCGGGAGTTCTGACAGCGAAAATTAAAAATTCATAGAATAAAAGTTTTGCATCTCTCTGGATTCCAGTCAAGCCAGGGGTCCAGTGAGCTTCGGCCGCTGGACCTACAGAGTAAATTAACCTTGTTGATCCCAGGGGGCCATCCCCCCAGGCAACACCTGCCCCCCTCGATTTAAAGGGACAGGGTTGGATTTATTGCCCGGTGCCTGAGGCGCCCTCTTGAGGGGGAATGCAGACTGGATCAACGCATTTTTTGTACCCACCACACCATGAGCTTCGGTTCGTGGGTGATCCCACATTAATAAGGCCTTGTGCCTAACCTGTATATGTGGGGTACGTGGTAAACAACCTCTAAGTATTCTTGTTCATTTTTTTCCTATTTTCTCCTAAAGTACAAGGGTGATCCTAAAGGTAATGTATCCAAAATATTTAGAAATCACAGAAACGTTTATGGTCAATGATGATTTGAAACACCATTTAATTCAACGTAAATTGTGCTGTTTCTTTTAGAGTTAGAAAATACGAGAGTAATCCCAAAAGTAAGGTCTCCAAAATCTTTAGAAATCACAGAAACGTTTTATTTTGTTTATTGCCAATGTCTTTCCAAGCAAATTTTATATCTGAATTGGGGCCAGTTCTAACAAACGTATGATTCATGTATAAATACAAAAAATAAAAAATAAAATAAAAAAAGGAAACAGTTAACGTAAAAAAAAAAATTTTCTTGCCTTTCGGGGAATTTCTTTAGGACTGAACATTTTTTATGTACAAATCAATCTCTCTCTCTCTCTCTCTCTCTCTCTCTCTCTCTCTCTCCTTTTTTTTTTTTAACTTTTCCTTTCTTTTAAAAAGAAATGATTTTAGTTTCCCAAAAGAATAGAATTGTTCTAATGCTTCATCTGAATATTATTTTGTTAAAGGTAAAACTCACATCATTTTTATTAATAAATCATAATGTTTTAGTAGCAAGTAAATATCTTCCTACTAATACCTACAAAGGAAAGCTCTCCAAAATAATTAGAAATCACAAACGTTTTTTTTGTTCATTGGCAATGATGTTTAAAGCATTTTAAAGTTTGACCATGTTTGGTTTTGGTTTGGTTTTGGTTTTGGTTTTGGTTTGGTTTTAAGGCATGTCAACACATTTGGGTCATTTTATGCCAAAGACGTTTTTGTTTTTTTCATTCTTCATGGGTTGGTTGGTTGGTTGGGTGGGTTTTACGGCATGTCAATCCATTTGGGTCATTTTATGCCAAAGATATTTTTGTTTTATTCATTCTTCATGTGTTAGTTGGTTGGTTGGATTTTACGGCATGTCAACCCTTGTTGGGTCATTTTATGCCAAAGACGTTTTTGTTTTATTCATTCTTCATGGGTTGGTTGGTTGGTTGGTTGGTTTTACGGCATGTCAACCCATTTGGGTCATTTTATGCCAAAGATATTTTTGTTTTATTCATTCTTGATGTGTACTCATTTAAAAAAAAAACACATTTGATTCCATTTGATTAACCCATGAATGGGACCCTAACAGGTACTACCACTACAGGTCAGAGTTGATCAAGTGTTGCCAATAGCGATATGAATAGTTTCCCTGTGTCCCCAGCACTTTGAAGACCTTACTTTTGGGATTACTCTCTTATGAACAACAAACACAACAGTGTTGCCAATAGCCATATGAATAGTTTCCCTGTGTCCCCAGCACTTTGAAGACCTTACTTTTAGGATTACCCTCGTATTTTCATTTGGGATCATACTTTGGAGACCTTACTTTTGGGATCCTATTTTTGTTGATGTATATTTAAGTAAAAGTTAAAATCCATTTCTGATTGATTAGGCAGGTAGTTTTTTTTTCCCAGCCTTCCGATCAATAAGCAATAATAATAATAATGTTTTAGACCAGCAAACAATTTTATTGTTATGAAAACGGATGTCTCAGTCAGTGAAACATAAAACAACCAAATAATCAATTCTATTTCCATTTATAATAACATGAAGCTAGACATGAAGCTGTGGACGAGTAAATGCTGTTATATTCTAAATATAAGTAAAATCTCCCTATGATTTATATATATATATATATATATATATATATAATCCAAAAGTCCAGAGAAGAAATCTTCCTTACGACACAAGAGTTTTATTTAAAAAACCTGTCGCAGTTTGAGAGCTCAATGTGTGCTCTTAATGTTAGAGTCACAGAGCAAATATATGAGTAAAGAAATAACAAAAGACTTAGAGATTTAGCATTATAGTCTATTTCAGGGAACTTAGACAAAAAATAAAGACATGCTGTGGACGAGTAAATGCTGTTATATTCTAAATATAAGTAAAATCTCCCTATGATTTATATATATATATATATATATATATATAGAAGAGCATAAAGCACCGTGTTTGTTGTTCACTTAGTGTTCCCTTGCCTCCTATGGTAGAGCCGTCCCAGTATCATTGACAAGTTAATTTCACAGGCATTTCTCGGTGCTGTATCGGTGGCTGAGGCAGTATAGTTTCTGACTATCCTGCTGAAGTCCCAGTTTCGATTTCTGTCGGAGGGAGATTGTTAGTATACATCGCTGATGAGACTTAATAAAGTCGAAACAGCTGCTGTACGATGTTCTACACGCCGAGAAATTCTTTGCGAGATTCACTTGTCAATATTATTTATCTTCTATAATTATCGAATTTTATGCAATATGCGCATTGTAATTGCCTTCAAGCAAAAATATAAATATTAATATATACTTTACTCACCAATGCTTCTAAAAAATAAACAACCATCCCAAAATCTTATATATATATATATATATATATATATATATATATATATATATATGAAAATACGCAAACAGTTAGTTTGATATGGCTATGCCGACAATTTTTGGGAGAATATGTGCTTAATTTAAGCCATACCTAATTTGAAAATTAATTAGTTGATAATTAATGAATTAGGCAGATATATCTGTTTAAATGTGAAGCGTTTCTTTACATTTCACATTTAAACAGATATATCCGCCTAATTCATTTATTATCAACTAATTGATTTTCAAATTAGGTATGACTTCAATTAAGCACATATTCTCCCAAATATATATATATATATATATGAAGAAAAACTGGAAGTAAATCTGACAATATGTAATATTATAAAAATTTAAAAAAACACAAGTTTTGTTAATGAATGATGTTTAATAAGCTGATGCTGCAATGTTAGGTTTATTTAATAAACCTTCATAAAAAAAAAGCCTTGAGGAAGGTTTATTAAACAAACCGAAACACTGCAACGTCAGCTTATTAAACATCATTCATTAATGAAGCTTGTGTTTTATCAATTTTTATAATATTATATATATATATATATATATATATATCACACACACACACACACACACAAGGAAAAGTGTGACTGAAATTTGATTTTTAGAGTTAAAAAGGGCGCTTTTCGGCCTTTTGGCTAAGATCAAAGATCTGATAGGTCCTCTATATGGGGACCATGATATTAAACTGATTTTTGGGACACGGTGAAGAGTTAGGGGCTTGCTCTGCCTTTGCCACAGGTTGGCCTGGAATTGCAGTATCTCCAGGAATCAGCCCAGAAAGACATATTTATTATTTATCTGTATATCTATTTCAGTCTATTCATCATCTCTCTCTCTCTTTCTTTCTCTCTCTCGCACACATAGTCTGTTCCTTATCTATCTATCTATATATATAGAGGATCTCTAACCACACTGAAGAGATGTCATACGTTAAAGCACAGTGTCTGTTAGATGACTATATAATATATATATATATATATATATATATACACAGACACCATATCTTGACATACAATGTATGCTGTCTCTTCAGTGTGATTAGAACATTATATATGTCATCTACAGACACCATGCTAATGTTTAACCACACTGAAGAGACATTCATATGTCGAACACGATATGGGACTGTGTATTTCTATATAATAAAATATTATTAAATAAACAATATTATATATAAAGGCTTTATATTAAATGTATATATATATATAGACTGTGATGATGTCTAGAATATCAATAAGAATTATATTAATACATCAAATGTGTGTGTGTGTGTGTGTGTGTTGTGTGTAAAGAATCAGTTCATCGAATAACAATGGCAGTAAAGGAGATGACATTCTCTACATGCGGATATTTTTCAAATTATCATATCTGTATCTGCTCTATTGTGCATGTTTGTATGGTGCAAATACATGTATTTTAATAATCTCTTAGTATATGAGAGCTCTCAATCTGTGTAAATAATCTTTTAACATTAATACAGAAGCAATAATAACTTCATTGAAAGGAAGGAAAAACTCAAAAAAACATCATTCTGTAATAAATTTATTGCGGCTAAAATTAAGGGGCTTTAAATAAATTTAAATTAATTTCTAAAATCCTCAAAGAAATTTTAGCCTACCTAAGACGGACTACAAAAAAAATAAATTAACCTGAAAACCATTTTTTCAAAAATTATATATATAATTATTATTATTATTAATTATTAAATATCTTCACATATTGTCTGCCAACTTATCAAATTTCCAAAAATAATATATTTAAGAATTCATAACTCTCATAATGAATTAATATTTGAACTCACACACTAAGAACTGTTAAAACACCTACCCAAACCTCTTAATCCGATACATTACATATAAGTATGACCTGGCTATTATTGTCTGGCGGATAAAATATATACTAGAAAAAAACAAATAATCCTATCGATATTAATTTATATTATTTTATACCCCTGAAAGATTATATATATAAGTTCATATCATATATAAATAAACTATCACAAAGGATCATATTATCCTTATTACTATATATATCTGGAAATAGGAATAATTAATAACACATAATCCTAAATAATAATCATAATATAAAATAATAATAATAAATATATAATCTAGAATCAGACTGCATATATAATTATATAATAATACTATCATATAATATATATAATACTGAGAAATAGCAAATACAATATATATATATTATATATATACACTATGTATACGAGAAAGATATATAAAAATAATACTACTACAAATAATATATATATAATATAATATCTCTCTAAATAATAGGATACAATACTAAATATATATCTGAGAAATAGGATTATAATAATATTAATACTCATATATATATATACTAGAGAATAGAAAATATAATATATATATATAACACCGTAATATACTATATATATGAGAATAGGATAAACTAAATAAACTAAAATTCATATAAATATATAATACAATATATAAAACAATAAATATACATATTGGAAATAAAATATCATAACATATATAATCATAAAATATAAATAATGATATATTATCAAAAAAGCATATAAAATATACTACTAAATATACTAGAAATAGACTACAATATATATAATATATAATAAAATAAATAATACACATATAAATATTAAATAATACTATATCTAGAGATAGGAACGAAGACCTAAATATATAAATATAATAAATATATAATATAAATATAAATATATTAGAGAATAGGATATAAATAATATATATATACATCATATATATAACTAATATATTAATAATCTCGCAGAGATAGATGAATATACTAAATAGTAACCACATAATATAATAATACTAATAATATATATCTGGATACAAGATATACATATATAATAATAATAATAAAAAGTAACTATATAATAATAATATAAGCGGATAGAAGATATCAACTTCATATATTACAATTGACAAAAATATATATATCAATATATCTGGAGAAATAAGAAAAACACATATACCCACTAACTAATAAAAATAATATACCATAAAATCATATATTCATCGGGAAGATAGAAAAACTGAAAACAATATAAACAACGATAATAATAATCTATGTATAACTCACTGAAAATAGTAGAAATAGGAATTAATAAATACTAGATTAAAGATTCTTACATCATAACTATATCAACTACACATATATAAATAATATATAAAGAAATAGTGAAGTTAATACTATATACCTATCAATAAATAGAAAAATTCAAATCTAAATAAATAATCTGAGATCAGATAATATTTAGAGAATAGGACACACAATGATAATAGTAACACTCTATATATATAATATATATAACGAGAAAAAGGATTCAGTACATCACCATATATATATATATATATATCTATCCGTAGTATAATTATTAACGGAGAATAAGGACTCACTATATCATATATATATATATATATAATAATATATATCCGAGAATAGGATATATACATAAATAAATATAATATATATATATATCGGATCAAGATAATAATATATTATATATATTATAATAGTATTAATATAATATCTTCATATAATCCGTGGGGATTCTCAAAACAAACGGGTAAATGATTTCAGCAAAAACTTATAGAACAGTCACATTTATTTAACTTTTTAATATATATTAATCTAATAATATCCTCATACCTCCCAGTCCCATAATGATAAAGTGTGGGGCTCTAGAATAAGAACGCGAATATTACGAGACCTTGCCCTAAGACTTGGGCCATATTTGTTATAGAGGCGGCGAGCGTAAGTTCGATGTCATGTGTCTCTGAATGGGCCAGAAAGCTGTGCTAAATAATGGTATAACTTGTCACTGCATGAGAGTAATAACTCTCGAAACATCGGTCTGTAGTATTACCTCTCCGTCTCTCTCGTCTCAAAAAGATATATATATATATATAGGTATAATTTTATGTATATATATAAGGAAACACTACTGAATTTTTTTGAGGACTATCCATAGGTTTCACCAATTGTGCTTCTCAGTGAATTTGCTATCTTAGCGCTTCTGAGACTTATTAAATCTACTGGTATGTCTTAACCGCGCCATCTCACATACTGCTATCAGTGGATCATTTTTTAGAAAGTATATGACGTCTTTTACTTTTCGATGTCGTCCATTTTTAGAATATAATAATATAAATATGTATATATATTTTTAGTTAGATGTCGATGCTTGTGAGTTTGAAACTGTACATCATTCTTAACTAGTCACAGAATAAGATGGTAAAGTTTGCTATCATACTATGACTTTCTGATATTGATATTATCTGGACAAACGACGACGTCGAATGTCGTTTATTTGAACCAAAATGACTTTAGCAAAGACAAATTTTACAAAAATCAGAAAATTATCGAGTTTTGATATAATGAATATTTTCAGTGTATTAATCTCTTTAAATAGAATCTTTATTAATATTAATGCACTTAATTTATTTTTTTAAAAACTTTCTCATTTTTTTCACGTCACTTAATTTTGACCCCCCCTTTATGTTGGGGGCGTAAATGTCTTGCGAGTTGGTCATTTTCGATACTAATACAGTATAAATAAAGAGATAAAAGACCGAACATTGAATAGAAACAACAACAAAATTTTGGTTGCTTTTCTATGAGAAATAAAAAATCGAAAAATGTAAAAGATAATAAATAATTAATTTTTTGAGATTCCTTTTTTACTCATTTCGATAATTATTTAATGGCTATTATTTTATAAAAGAAAAAATTATACATCGATGTTTTTTCTGCTTAAAAAGGGAGGGGGTACATTTTCAATCGAGTTTTTCTTCAAAACTTATTACTTTATGTGTCTAAAATAAGGTTTGCATTAAGTAGATATTAATTTTTAGAATCTAAAGATATAACATTTTAAACTTAACATCAGGATTTTCATATTTTAAATGAATTTTATATATTAATTTTTCATAGCAAAAATACTAAATTAAAGTTTTGAAATAAAATAACTGACGCATTATAAAATTCATTAATTGTTAAATCAATACTGAAAATTTCATTAAAATCGAATAATTACCTGATTTTTGGTAACTTTTTTTCCAATCGCGAATGTTACAGTAAAATTGTAAACAAGCACTTAAAAACATCGAAAACGAAGCTAAATGGCGGATCGGATCGAAATTGACCAAAACAAATGGTTTTAAATGTATTAAAAATAAACTGCATATGTAATGATATTTTTCTTTTTTTAATGATGGTTATTATGTTACTACTTATCGATTTAGACAAAGTTTGACCTTAAATAATAGATTTAATTATTTGTAATTCGCTTTTAAAATTCCTAGCAGATGACACATTTGCCTATAGCTAATATATTTAGAAATAAAATTAATTTAAAGTGTTTGTGCTAATCTGTACAAGCACCTAAATTAAAAGTGACCTTTTCCTTAAATTAGCTGTGGAGAGAGAGAGAGAGAGAGAGAGAGAGAGAGAGAAGAGAGAGAGAGAGAGAGAGAGAGAGAGAGAGAGAGAGAGCTATTTGTAGAAATGATGACACCTATCCCTTGTCATTATTTTGTTGACCAGGAAAGGAAAATCAAGTTTTAATTTCCCCGCTTTTAAAAAACTTGCTTAAATCGGAAAATTGACTTTGATGGTATGAGAGCCGATAATAATCAAAACTTTCTCTACAACATCTAAAGCAGCGAAAAAGGTAAGAAAACTTAAAAAACAGAACCCACAAATTTTGTAATAAAACTTAATTTTAACTAGGGGGCGGGGTTAGGGTTAGTTTAATGGGAAAATAAATAAATAATTTGGGTTCTGTTTTTTCTGGGTCACCCTGTACAGGGTTATCCTTACCGCGCTTTTTAAATTCACTGATGTAAATTTTGACAATGTTTAAAATATTACAGTTAAGTAGACAACTTTTTCTTAATTTTTACTTCTATCAAAATTTAACTTGTTCGGTACGTAATTTATTTAATTTTATCAAGGAAAAATGTTTATAAGAAATTCCTATTAACAATTTTTCGGAAAAATAATAGTTTTTCTTCGTGTGATCACGTTCTCCTTTAATTAAATTAGTTTATTTTACTTGTGCATTCATTAATCTTACCCACAGTAAGTTAATTACAAACTTTTCTTACGGGCGCGTTGCTCCAAATAAATAGATTTTAACGAATCATTTAATGATTTTTTTTCAAAAAGCAGGAAAAAGTTGATCCCCTAATTTTTTAACATTTTTTTTGTGTGTGTGAATAGATGAAAGTTAACGTTTCTATAAATCTTTATTTTTTTATTTTTTTAAGTACGCAAATTTTGTTTTCTTCAAGGAGTAACAAAAGATTTTATCTATGGATGCCCAGTATTGAAAGAGTTAATGTATTAATTTAAGCATTTCGAATTTCATACCACTACCAGTTCTGTTTGCATTTAAGATATATTTTAGCAAAAATAAGAGCTAAAAAAAGAAAGGTGAATTTTTTAAAGTTAGAATAATTCTTTTTCATTCATTGAATTGATTAATATTTTAAACGCATTAGAAGAAAGAAAGTTAGATATATTTTTCCTCTCGCTCTCATATATAATAATTTTTAAATTTTAAGATAATCATTTACGATTCAATTTCGAAATTTATTTGAAATTGCTGTCTTAACAAAGATCAATAATTTATCGTAAATTTATTTAAGATGCAAAAACGCACGTTATATATGTAACAGAAATATGTTTTTTCTTCTTTTTTTTTAACACATAATCTTGGAATTCTTTTTTAAACGTAAAAGAAAACAGTAAAAAGATAATTTTCCATTTTTTATTGACGTTTTAAAATATTTTTTAATAATTTACACATTTACAAAAACTCCGTAAATTGAGCAATTTTATGCAGTTTTGTGTTTCAAGGTATTTGGTGTCTGCGTTATTTTTAGCATTACTGGCCATCCATAACTCAAAAATATTTTAAGAAAACTGTTGTTGACATTTTCATTCTAGATGACGATATTTTTGTTACCGAGTGACTGACAAAAAAGGTGTTTTGATTTACGCCCGATTTTGTTCACTTTAAAGGACTTTTTATAAACTTAAGAACTTAACAAAAACAGGTAATATATTCTTTAAAAAGTTTTCTTTTAAAGAAACATTTTGTTCTTTCATTGTAAGAATTTTAAAAATCTTTTACTCTTTTCGCTAATTGGATAACGAATGAAATAATCAAAGAGTCGGTGATTATTTTTCTTTTTATTTTGTGCAAAAGACAAAATATAATCTTAATTTTTTTTTAAAAATATGTATATCTCAGTATTTTATATATTTTGAGGTGTCTATTTAATATTTTTTTTAAAAGAAAAATTGTAAGATTTTTAATTTCTGACAAAGAGATTAAAATATGGGTATAAAAAAAAAGAAAAGAAAAATATTTTATCCCACTCACAATCACGCGATTTTTTTTTTTGTGTGTGGAGGAAATAATAATGCAATGAATTACTATTATTTTAATATTTTTCATTATAGTTGTTTTTTGTTTAGAAGAATAGTTATTATATAAATATATATAGGTATACAAAAAGTTTTGAACAGTTTAAAAGTAATTTTAAATTATAAAATTGCCGATCCCATAAAATATAAACAACTTTATCATTTACGTTGAGTAAAACTAATAATAGATTTTTTCCTTGAAATCAAAGAAGAAAAAAATCTCAGGTAATTCTTGGTCAAATGAAGAATTTGTGTGAATCTAAAACTGTCCCTTTGGCGGAAAATAAATAAATAATTTGGGTTCTGTTTTTTTCTGGGCCAACCTAATTTTGACACCTTTGTGCAAGTTTTCCGGGAGTCGTAAGGGACTTCCATTCTAGCAGTTCCGATATGGTGGATCGATTTACTATAAAGTTTATAGTATAAGTTTATAGTATAAATGAGCACCCCTGAAAACTCGAAAAATAAACAACTTTTAAGAATTCTTTTTTTACAATCTGATAGATTGGTGTGCAATCAATAATAATCCATTGAAGGGGAAAAAAAAAAAAAATCTTAGAGGGCCTTGGCAAGACCAACTAGATACTACTATCGGTGGCCTCGGCCTTGGTCAGGTCCGCCGTCCCTTTTTTTTTTATTCAGGGGTGAAGAGGTTTCTCTTGTTTTTTATTTAAATTTTTTTTTTTTTATCATTTAAAAAATTAAGTGTTTTGTTTTTCGAGGGAAATTTAAAAATACCTTGACTCTCTAGAACACAATTTTACTTAAATAGGAAAATAGTGCTTTTTCACAAATTAGTCATTGTTTATTTAGATTTTTGAAATAATTAATAGAATCTCTCTCTCTCTTCTCTCTCTCTCTCCCCTCTCTCTCTCTCTCTCTCTCTCTCTACCAAAATGTGCGCTAATTTTCATTTTAAAAACGAATAAAAATTAATCAAATGGATTATTTAAGGTCGATTTTTTGTTTAAATCGAAAAATAGTAACATAATGAGCATCACTAAAAAAGCAAAATGATATTACATATGTAATTTATTTTTAATACATTTTAAACAATTAAATTCGTCTAAAAAATGACTAATTTAACTAAGATTTATGATGCACTCAAAACAAACTCTCTTATCTACATTTTAAAACTTTTTACAAAGTTTCTTAAAAATCAATAACAAAAAAACATTGAATACACTATGTACAGAAAAATTACTAACTTGTTGATATCTTATTTAAATGAAATATTTTTTAATTTTAATTTTTGGTACTCTTCCAATATATAATCTACTGAGGTTTGTGATCTACTATTGATCTACTATTCATGGCATGTGATCTACTCGGAAAAAAGAAGACAGGGTTAGGGTTTAGGGTTAGTTTAATGGGAAAATAATGGGTAGATCACATATTGGAATGTAAACAACTCGGTAGATCACATATTGGATTAGAAACCATTTGAAAGAGCACCTAATTTTTTAATTTCTTTTTCTTTAAACAAATGAGGGCCATGACGAAGGTTTGTTAAACAAACCGAAACACTGCAGTGACTGCTTATTAAACATCACTCGTCAATGAAACTTGTATTTTTTTTCTTTCTTTTCTTTTTCTTTTTTTTTCTTTTCTTTTTCTTTTCTTTTTTTTCTTTTTCTTTTTCTTTTCTTTTTTTTTCTTTTCTTTCTTTTTTTTCTTTTTTTGCAATCCTTACATTGAAAAATTTTAAAATATCACAATTTCATTATCTGACACACTGTCCCATGATAACTGTTACACTTTTTTTATAAACTCTGTATGCAAATGTAGCAAATATTATGGGACAGAATAGTTGTTTATGGCTACCTCTGTGTCATAATATGGTCTAAGGGAAAGAACCCAGATCGTATAAAGACTTTCATGTAAAAAGATAATAAAAGTGTTTACCCACTTCCGGTCTATGAATCAATAATGCGTACCTTGTTTATCCTTTCTCTTCTCTCTCATACTAACTGTTGCAACTATAACCTAACACATGGTGTCAGAGTGGGATAAGTTTAAATACCACAAACGAAACAAGACCACAAATAACCAAAAAAAAAACGGTCGCGGAAGACGAAAAAAAATGAAAAATAAAAAGTAAGTAAAATTACTTAATCATACCATTGTCCGCCATTATTGTGTATCGGATCTCCTACCCAAGAACGGACCACGTCCCTCACATCAAACAAATATCAAAGCGAAATGGCTGACAGATTTACACCTCCAAAGATGGACTGGTCAAGTTTACAGGAGGTTTAAGTTATTTAAACAAAAATGTGAATTAATTTTTGAAGGTCCGCTGTGCGATACCGAAGAAAATAAAAAAGTCAGACTTATGCTCCTTTGGATTGACGACAGGGGACTCGAAATTTACAATGCAGCCACCTTTGACAACCCTGATGATAGGCAAAAGCTAGAAATGGTTTTTAAAAAGCTGGAAACATACTGCAAACCCCAGAGTAACCAAATTATGGCTAGATACGACCTAAGAGTCCTCAAACAAGGCAAAATGACCATAGAGGAATTCGTCACCAAAGCAAAGCAGCTAGTTGAGGAGGCTGGGTACCCTGAACAAATGAAGGATGAAATGATGAGGGATACGCTGGTGTTCGGCGTGGAATCAGACCAGGTCCGCAATAATGCAATTAAAATTGGTGATACTCTCACCTATCAACAAATATACAGCCTGGCAAAAATAGACGAGAGCACCAGAGCACAGATGGAGGTTCTGTCCATAAAACCCAAGAACAAATGAAGGATGAAATGATGAGGGATACGCTGGTGTTCGGCGTGGAATCAGACCAGGTCCGCAATAATGCAATTAAAATTGGTGATACTCTCACCTATCAACAAATATACAGCCTGGCAAAAATAGACGAGAGCACCAGAGCACAGATGGAGGTTCTGTCCATAAAACCCAAGAACAAATGAAGGAAGAAATGATGAGGGATACGCTGGTGTTCGGCGTGGAATCAGACCAGGTCCGCAATAATGCAATTAAAATTGGTGATACTCTCACCTATCAACAAATATACAGCCTGGCAAAAATAGACGAGAGCACCAGAGCACAGATGGAGGTTCTGTCCATAAAACCCAAGAACAAATGAAGGAAGAAATGATGAGGGATACGCTGGTGTTCGGCGTGGAATCAGACCAGGTCCGCAATAATGCAATTAAAATTGGTGATACTCTCACCTATCAACAAATATACAGCCTGGCAAAAATAGACGAGAGCACCAGAGCACAGATGGAGGTTCTGTCCATAAAACCCAAGGACGAAGCAACCATAAACGAAGTAAAACGTGGACCTGGACAAATAACAATGACCAGAACCCCAAAGTGTACCACTACCCTAGACAAGAACAGGCACAGCAGACAGCCAAACCCCACTGAAACAAGAGGCATGGGATGCTATGGATGCGGGGGAAACCACAAACATAAGTACCAATGTCCTGCTAAGTCGGTACAGTGCAGCTACTGTGGGAAAATAGGACACTACATGCGGATGTGCATAAAAAAACAAAAGAAAACCCAACAGCAACTCCATGAAGTTCAAGGCCAGGAAGGCTACCAAACGTATGAAAACTTCTCAGAAGAAGACGAGCCAAAATGGGGAATGAGCAACATTGGAACAATAAGCTCCATCAACAGAACCATACACTCAATTCACAAATATGCAGAAAAAATATTTGCATGCATCACAATTAACGGATGCCAAAGAATAAATATCAAGGTGGACACAGGGGCAGACACATGCATCCTAACAGAAACCCAAATGAGGCTGTTACCCTTTAAACCAATAATAAGGAGGACACACACAATACTGAAGGGATATGGTGGATCAAAAATAAAAAACATTGGGGCCACTGACCTTAAAATAACGCACAAGAACAGATCAATAACGACAAGATTTGACATTGTAAGTGCACCCCCAGGCAGCCCCTCTATTCTTGGATGCAGGCAAGCACAAGAATTAGGAATCATCTCGGTCAGCCTAAATGAGATTGAAAGACAGGGCAAAACAGGGGTAAAAAAACTGGACAAAAAGGACCTGCTGGAAAAACACAGAATCTGCTTCAACAAGATAGGATGTTTCCCAGGGAGCAAATATCACATAAATTTGGTAGAAAATCCCAGGCCAGTGATACACTCACCCAGATCAGTCCCAATACACATCCTCCCACTATACAAAGCAGAGTTGGGGAAAATGGAGCAGGAGGACATCATAGAGAAAGTCACAGGCCCAACAGACTGGGTAAATTCGATAACATATCGAATAACAACAGCCAAGGATGGAACATCCAAGATCAGGCTCTGTTTGGACCCCAGAGACCTAAATAAGAACATAAAGAGGGAACACTACCCAACAAAAGCCCTGGATGAGCTACTGCCTCTATTACACGGAAAGAAATACTTCAGTGTAATAGACGTAAAAAAGGGGTACTGGCACCAAGAACTAGACCATGAATCAAGCCTGCTATGCACCTTCAACACACCGTTCGGAAGATACAGATTCAAACGTCTACCATTTGGGTTAACAGTATCCCAGGACATATTCCAACGCAAGCTAGACACAGTTTTCTGCGGAATTAAAAACATCACGGGCATAGTGGATGATATTTTGATAACAGGATCAACAGAAAATGAACACGACATAGCCATGACCAAAGTCTTGGAAAGGGCTAAAGAAAACAACATTGGATTCAATGCTCACAAACTCCAATACAAGCTGAAAAAGGTGAACTTCTTCGGCCACACAATCTCAGATCAAGGAATATCACCCACAGAAGACAAACTTAAGGCTATCAGGGACATTCAACCCCCAAAAAATTCGAAGGAACTCCACACATTGATGGGTATGATCGCATACCTCAATAGGTTTTCCGTAAAATTATCACAGATGACAGCACCACTCAGAGAACTAATGAAAAAAAATATGCACTTCCAATGGCAGCAACACCACCAAAAAGCCCTGGAAGCCATAAAAACAGAAATATGCAGGGCACAAATAATAAATTATTATGACATAGACCCCAACACTACCACAATCCTACAATGTGATGCCAGTACTCTAGGAGTGGGGGCATGGATTAGACAGATTGACCAAATGGGTGTTGAGAAAACAGATCGTATAAAGACTTTCATGTAAAAGGATAATAAAAGGGTTTACCCACTTCCAGTCTATGAATCAATAATGTGTGCCTTGTTTATCCTTTCTCTTCTCTCTCATACTAACTGTTGCAACTATAACCTAACACACTCTGTCCCATAATAGTTGGGACATTTATCCATATATTTTATACAGTAAATGTCCCAATTATTATGGGACAGGCATTAAAGTTAATTTTGTTATCCCAAAAATGGTTTCTATTACAGCTAAACATTTTTATGGAAAATATTTTTTTTAATTTGAAATCCATTTCATATATCGTCACTCAAAGCAAATGAAAAATTTTGCTTTTGTTTGAATAGAGAAATTGACAATGTTCAACCAATTTTGTTTCTGCCCTGTTGGCCAGGGCTATAAAATACACTGACTGCCCCTCTGCAGAGGGGTAAAAATCCCCCTAATGGGTGGTCAGAGAGGCCCCCTCTAATCAATCAGCTGGTCATATCAAGCCCTAACACCTATATGATTGTCCCAACCCTATTAACCTTATGGCAAGCCCCAAACACTTTTTTTATCATATATATATATATATATATATATATATATATATATATATATATATATAATTGGTAATTTGCTTGAAGCATTGTTAAGTATGTTATTAATATATTAATAATTTGAAGGCAATACAATGCGTATAAAAACTAAAAACAAAAAGATGATGTTTTTTGTCTTATCGATTTCAAAGAAACTTTATCTTCAGAGAAGAAAATCAGAAATGGACATGCTTAAGTTTTGTTTTTTTTTGCGTGGTGATACTTTCTTTTTTTTTTTTTCTTTTTTTTTTCCTCTTCTTCTTTTTCTCCTCCCTTTCCCCTTCTTTATGTTATGAATGAAACTAATTTCTTTTTTCTTTTTTTTTTTCTAATATTTTTCTTTTTTTTGAGAACGAATGCTTAAGATCCTACCTTGTATATGTATCCAATATTGTCTGTTTATCATCCGGTCAAAAGTGTGGCAAACATTGCGACAATGTAGCCATCCAATTCAAAATAAAAAGACGGTTACAGAAGATTCTTATGCTTAGCTTTCATTTTCTTTTTTTTTTTCCTTCTTTTTTCTTTTCTTTCTCTTTCTTTCCATTTCTGATTTTTGTCTCTGAAGATAAAGTTTCTTTGAAATCGATAAGACAAAAAAACAACATCTTTTTGTTTTTATTTTTTATACGCATTGTATTGCCTTCAAATTATTAATATATTATAATATATATATATATATATATATATATATATATATATATAAAATAATGAAGACACCTCTCATTTTTTTCTTTCTTTCTTGGATCTGCACATTGTTTTTAAATTCTCATTTTTTTTTTTCGTATCTTTACAGAGAGAAACAAAACCAATTGATTATTTTTACACAGAACTCCTGACAAAAATGGGTGGAACTATTATGATGGGGATTTGCTCCAAAATTGCATATATTCCAATCCGAATCTTCTGCATAGCGTTACTCATTTTACAAATGGGTATAATTGATGTCTACCTGGCAACTTACATAAGCAAAAAATGGTTGGCGTTTATCGCAGGTGATATAATTGTCGTGATCCTCTTTATTATAGGTGAGTAATAATTTTTGTTTTGTTCACTCATTAACGTGTTTTTCTCAGGCCATCTTGTTTTCTCATAAATGAATTTGTATTGAATATGTTTTGCCACTACCATTCACATCCATACATACACGTATACCTACACATTTACAATGAGGACTGTCTAATGTTGCATGTTCAAATTTTGAGTGTATTTATTCTATGTTATGACGATTTTGGGTAATGTGACGTAAGCAGTGATGTAGTTTTTGTTACAGACAAAAACCGGAAGCGAATCTCCATTATTAATAGATGATACCAAGAACACCCCTTTTGGGGAGGGGGCTCTTACCCCCCAGCAGAGGATAGTCAGCATATTCTAAGCCCTGTTGGTGGGGCATTTTTTGAATTGTGGCCTAGTGGATTTAAGTATGTATTGTGAGGGTCAATAGTTTTTATTTTAATAAATTTTTGAAATTTCAATTTATTGTTCCTGTAATTTAAGAATCTCTGGTAAAAGTTATTTAAACATGGTGTTAGGACTATCTTCCCATTGGCCTGGAAGAGTTATCTTCCCACTGGGTTGTCGCTTGTTCTCATGAGGGGACTAAGTCTAGTAAGTGATTTTGTATGTAACGAACTCTCCTGTCCTTTTATCTCCACTCTTTATGTTATTATTTTCTGTATCTTGTCATATTCCTGTGCTGTTATCTATATAAAATGTTTTTGTCTCACAAACGTGTCGGAGTTTGTTATGTTTCAACTAGTTAGGACTTTGAACCCTACAACCGCCCTGTCGGCTGGGGCGTTAGAATATACCGACTGCACCTCTGCAGAGGGGTAAGACTCCCCCAATGGGGCCACCTGTTGGCCGTGGGTGGCAACCCATGATGCTTAAGGATAGAGCCCAGGTGGATGAGCAGTTCATGACATGCAATACTCCACTTTGGCCCTATCTTGGGCTAGACGGGCGGTTGGAGAGGCCCCCTCCGATCAATCAGCTGGTCACATCAAGCCCTAGCACCTATATGATTTTCCCAACCCTATTGCCCTTATGGCAAACCCCAACCCCTTTTTATAATAAGGGTGCTAGAAGGCGGTGGCTGCGGGTCTACATGTCCTGGGAATGACGTTAAACTATCTGATGGTGAGGTTCCAGTTTTGGAGGTTTGGGGAATGTGGAGCACCCCTTCATCACCATTGCTCCCTGGTCCACTCTGACCCGGAGTGGTAGTACCTGTTAGGGTCCCATCTATGGGTTAAATAGAAAAATGTATTTATAAAAAAATTGTATTATCCATTAAGAATTGATTTATTTCAAAACTTTATCTGCATTAAATGACCCACTGAGGTTGATATGCCATAAAACAAAACAAATCAAACCAAAATTGAACCCTACAATGGCTTCATCAACAACAACAAAAAAAAAATCCAGCTTCAAGGATAGGATCAGACATGATAAATATTCACTGTCAATGTTTTTTTTTTTTTTTTTTTAAATTCAAACCTGTATCTAAAGTTCAAATGTTCATGTTTTTCAACAAAAGCCTTTCCTATTCCAGAGATTGGCTTATTCATAAAGACAAGACACCTTAACACTGTTACGAACCCGCACTCGTTAGGGTCGACCAGCGCGTGCACGTAACAAGAAATAAAAAAAGGTACGATGATGGTCCCAGTGTAAAGATAAAAAAAATATATAATACAAAGGGATTGGGAAATTCAGACACTGCTCTGTACTCCTGTGAAAGTGGGAGGGAGGAGAAAACCGATAGAAGGCGACAATGCTGAATGGAGAGAAGACGCGTGACACTTTTTATAAACAAACAAAGAATTTATTTTACACATCACATACAAGAAAATAAAGTATATAAATCGTGGAGACGGAGAACAATATTAACAGATAATTATCAAAGAACAGGCGAGCAACCAACAAAAATACAGATCTCTGATATATTAACAACACATGGATACACAATAAACAATCAAAAATACAATGAAAAAAAATATGTTTTGTTTTTTTTTTTTTTTTCGACTCACGGTACCCTTGGAATTCCGCAGAAAAAGTTCTCTTAAAAAAGGAAGAGACGACAATCACACTGCCGTTAGAGTCTGTCAAAGTTCTTCAATAAAACGATTATTCAAAATCTTTTTTTTCTTTCTCATCGGTGAATCCTCATATCCAAAAATGAAATCCACTGGTTTTACAATCTGCCGTTAGCGCTGTCATCCTGTTTCGTAAGCTGTATTTCAAAACTGTGTCCCTTTCCTGGAACCCATCTCTTGGCGCCAAAATCACAGTGAACTTCTGGGTCGCGGTGAAGGACTCTGTTAGTCATAGCAACAAGTTCACCTCGGAGGAGGGTAGGGGTAACCTTCTCAACGATCGTGCAGGGTGCACACAAGGGTTAAGTCAAATTTTGAAAACTGCTCGCCCACCCATTACAAATTTATCCTTTAAATTGAACCGTTGTCGTTCTACCGATATGCGCACTAGTGCACGTACCGATAAGGTGGAACCTGCACATTCCAACGAAGTGGATTCTATCTCATTAAAAAATCTTTGGCGTAAGAATTACACTTTAATTTCATTAACAGGGATACTAATAAATGAGACCATTTATAACTCCAAGAATTTGTTTCCTACTCTTTTTATTTCTTACATTTCCTTCTCCAAGACTGGTTGCCATATCAAGATTAAAGAGGCCAGTGTGCCCTACAATTTACCCATAGCTAGATGGGGAATAGTTGGATTCATATATTTACCAAGGGTATAAGTTTTATGTGAAATGCAAACAGTCCCCACTCAGGATTTGAACCGTGGTTGCCCTGTGCATCTTCTACGACAGTAACCATTATACTACGGTGCGTAGTATACATATAAATTAATTACCAGTAGTTTTGCAATATTTTGTAATGTGAAGGACAATGTTGCATCTCCGATCCGGATTCAACACATAATTCATTACATTCTATTTTATTATGTTTTTATACAACACAGTGGTATTTTCAACACACAATTCATTACATTCTATTTTATTATGTTTTTATACAACACAGTGGTATTTTCAACACACAATTCATTACATTCTATTTTATTATGTTTTTATACAACACAGTGGTATTTTCAACACATAATTCATTACATTCTATTTTATTATGTTTTTATACAACACAGTGGTATTTTCAACACATAATTCATTACATTCTATTTTATTATGTTTTATACAACACAGTGGTATTTTCAACACATAATTCATTACATTCTATTTTATTATGTTTTTATACAACACAGTGGTATTTTCAACACATAATTCATTACATTCTATTTTATTATGTTTTTATACAACACAGTGGTATTTTCAACACATAATTCATTACATTCTATTTTATTATGTTTTTATACAACACAGTGGTATTTTCAACACATAATTCATTACATTCTATTTTATTATGTTTTTATACAACACAGTGGTATTTTCAACACATAATTCATTACATTCTATTTTATTATGTTTTTATACAACACAGTGGTATTTTCAACACATAATTCATTACATTCTATTTTATTATGTTTTTATACAACACAGTGGTATTTTCAACACATAATTCATTACATTCTATTTTATTATGTTTTTATACACACAGTGGTATTTTCAACACATAATTCATTACATTCTATTTTATTATGTTTTTATACAACACAGTGGTATTTTCAACACATAATTCATTACATTCTATTTTATTATGTTTTTATACAACACAGTGGTATTTTCAACACATAATTCATTACATTCTATTTTATTATGTTTTTTATACAACACAGTGGTATTTTCAACACATAATTCATTACATTCTATTTTATTATGTTTTTATACAACACAGTGGTATTTTCAACACATAATTCATTACATTCTATTTTATTATGTTTTTTATACAACACAGTGGTATTTTCAACACATAATTCATTACATTCTATTTTATTATGTTTTTATACAACACAGTGGTATTTTCAAACACATAATTCATTACATTCTATTTTATTATGTTTTTATACAACACAGTGGTATTTTCAACACATAATTCATTACATTCTATTTTATTATGTTTTTATACAACACAGTGGTATTTTCAACACATAATTCATTACATTCTATTTTATTATGTTTTTATACAACACAGTGGTATTTTCAACACATAATTCATTACATTCTATTTTATTATGTTTTTATACAACACAGTGATATTTTTCTGATAAAAAAAAAATGAGTAAGGTGTTTTTTTTGGGTGGTATTGGTGCTGGAACGGATTTATAGCATTTCAGTTAATTTCAATATGGAAAATTGATTTGATATACGAA
The DNA here is from genome assembly GCA_023376005.1 of Doryteuthis pealeii. Lineage (NCBI taxonomy): Eukaryota > Metazoa > Mollusca > Cephalopoda > Myopsida > Loliginidae > Doryteuthis > Doryteuthis pealeii. The sequence continues at coordinate 25,727,132 of CM042176.1, read as the reverse complement.
GAAATTGAGTTTGGAGCAAATTAAACTCGTAAGTCAAGTTACCACTGTATCATCCTCATCAGCTCGTCACGGAACTTAAATTAACCTCATCAAGTACCGTGACTAGGATAGGGCTACACCTATACTTCTTACCTAACACTAAATCTAATATAATCTTAATAAATAAGTCTGCATCAAGTCAAGTTACCACTGTATCATCCTCATCAGCTCGTCACGGAACTTAAATTAACCTCATCAAGTACCGTGACTAGGATAGGGCTACACCTATACTTCTTACCTAACACTAAATCTAATTAATCTTAATAAATAAGTCTGCATCAAGTCAAGTTACCACTGTATCATCCTCATCAGCTCGTCATGGAACTTAAATTAACCTCATCAAGTACCGTGACTAGGATAGGGCTACACCTATACTTCTTACCTAACACTAAATCTAATATAATCTTAATAAATAAGTCTGCATCAAGTCAAGTTACCACTGTATCATCCTCATCAGCTCGTCACGGAACTTAAATTAACCTCATCAAGTACCGTGACTAGGATAGGGCTACACCTATACTTCTTACCTAACACTAAATCTAATATAATCTTAATAAATAAGTCTGCATCAAGTGCCGTAATGGTAGTCTAAGAAACATTACAATAAGTTGAATTCTAACTGGGAGCTTCAAATATCAAACCTTGTGCCAAACTAAGCTAAACATGTTCTAATCTCGTGAAGGTGACGAACAAAATAGAGCTGTGAGATGCCAAGCTCGCCTGATACTCAGCGAGTCTATTCATTATCTATCTATCTATCTATCTATCTATTTATCTATTTCAAAGAGTTCAGGGAGTTGTTAAAACAGATTATCTATCTATCTATCTATCTATCTCGTTACCTTCGTTCTTTCTTTCTTTCTTTCTTTCTATCTATCTATCTATCTATCTATCTATCTCGTTACCTTCGTTCTTTCTTTCTTTCTTTCTTTCTATCTATCTATCTATCTATCTCGTTACCTTCATTCTTTCTTTCTTTCTATCTATCTATCTATCTATCTCTATGTTCTTTTACTAAGTCTTCTAACCTCCTCGGCTTTGTTACCGAACATGCTGGAATCACCTTGGGGTTCTTCTTCATCGTCTAGGGTGTTGGATCTCTCTCTCTGTCCATCTTTATAAGTCTATATATTAATACACTGGTAACTACCTACCTTCTACCTGAAGAATAATTAAAGTTCCAATTACCGTCGAACTGGGAAGACAAGGCAACAAACGGTTGTAACTAAAATACAAACCCGAATAGTCACAAAGTCTACTGCAGATTGACAGGATATTTATAAGACTCCCAATTTGGTTGGAACCAAAGTCTTGAGAACGCTTTTCAAGACTCCAAGCAAGTTATAGTTGACCTAGTCAAGAAAGGCGTGGCTACATTCAACTAGGGACCAAGCCTCACCCAGTGCCACTCCAACCCCTAAGCCAATGCCATCAAAAATACCCCGTGCATTATCAAGATTACTCTCCTGTAATCGGCCGGGTCGAAAGGAACTAATTCCCCCTCAAAGGCCACTACGCCCGCGCAATAGAGGGGAGGAAGGGGAGATGAAGAATAATTAAAGTTCCAATTACCGTCGAACTCGGAAGACAAGGCAACAAATGGTTGTAACTTAAATACAAACCCGAATAGTCACAAAGTCTACTGCAGAATGACAGGATATTTATAAGACTCCCAATTCCAAAGTCTTGAGAACGCTTTTCAAGACTCCAAGCAAGTTATAGTTGACCTAACATTCAACTAGGTTTGCCATTGCATTATCAAGATTACTCTCCTGTAATCGCTAATTCCCCCTCAAAGGCCACTACGCCCGCGCAATAGAGCCAATTACCGTCGAACTCGGAAGACAAGGCAACAAATGGTTGTAACTTAAATACAAACCCGAATAGTCACAAAGTCTACTGCAGAATGACAGGATATTTATAAGACTCCCAATTCGCTTGGAACCAAAGTCTTGAGAACGCTTTTCAAGACTCTAAGCGAGTTATAGTTGTACTTAGCTGCTGTTATTCAAACCAACAGTAGACTTACTGACCTCAATACTACCTTCATTGCATTAGAGGTATACTGGGCATCACCTGGAGGGACAGGATCACTAACACAGCAGTTCTAGAGAGAGCTCAACTCCCCAGCTTGTGTTCTCTACTGAGACAGCGTCGTCTCCGATGGCTGGGTCATGTCCGACGGGTGGATGATGGACGAATCCCAAAGAACATCCTCTATGCAGAGCTTTTTTCTGGTAAGAGACAGATTAGTCGCTCCCAGCTGCATTTCAAGGATGTCTGCTAGAGTGATTTCAGATGCTTTGGCATTGCCCCTTCCAGCTGGGAAAATTTAGCTCAGGACCGCCTTTGGTGGCATCATGCTCTTCGTAGAGGACTGTTCATGTCTGAAGTCACCCTGACACAACACCATAAAGCCAAGAGGTCCAGAAGAAAGCAGCGGCAACATAGCACTGGCTCATCAACATCTTCAGGGACAGCCTTCACATGCAACATCTGTGATCGAGAATATTTTTCAAACATTGTGTAGTGAGAGAGAAGACCTGCCTCGTGCAACATGGTGTGATGGAGAGGGTGGTAGGCGTGAAGACTTGCCGTATTCTCGAAGGAAGCAGGCTAGGCTTTGCCTGGCGTGTAGGATTGACCTAGAGTCGAACCCGCTTCCTTCAGAATGTGAGAGCTGTGGACGATCGGTGAAGTAGGAAATGGCATAGTGGCCCGGATGTGGGTGGTCGCATCGTGCTGGTGAGTGTCGCACGTGCTGCACGGACAATTATAAGTGAGGAGCCCGGATGTGGTGAAACTGGGGTGTATTTAAAGGACTTATTCTCACAGACCAGGCAGAACGACTTGCAGTAGTATTTTGTTGTCGAGACGAGCGGGACAAAGAAATAGTTTTGGATATTGGATTTTGGAGCGAGATAAACAGGATTTACATTTTTGCATTTCATCTTGGTTGAGTTGGACTGTCGATTGGAGCCTTGAGTCAAACTTGACTGTGACCCCCCCCCACACACACACACTGATTAGACATTGGACTTTACAGTCACAGGAGGCGCTGTAACTTCAGGGTCACCACAAAAACTATATTATAGTCTTCCGAGACTGAAATGCCAATAAAACTACCTACCTATGTCATACTTTTGGCTGTACAGCTGCTTTCCATAAGAAACCACATACCACGAAAAACAAATTTACTTGTTTTCTTCAAGCAGTCATCTTTATATGTTTCATATGAAGTTTACGTAGCATAGGGTTTTAGTTAATTATCATAATCGTTGTTAGTTTTCTTTGGGACTGTTCTCAGGGCCCCAACTACAATTGGTATTACAGTTACCTTCATGTTTCAAAGCTTTTTCAGCTCTCTGGCAAGATCTGAGTAGTTATTTATCTTTTCGCTTACTTGGACAAGGTTAACTTAAAGAGAGAAACTAAATCCCTTTTAATAGCAGCACAAAATATTTATCCCATTTAAGTGATGATGTGGTATGGATGGTTTCAATTCTTCCTATAATCTCCAGTTCATAGATACTTTTTTCTAGGTTCTTAGGAAATATTCTATGGACTCCACCTATGATCGATATTAGCTTCATCTTTATGCTTCCAAGATTTCTTCAAAGCAACCATGCAGCATCCTTGTGTAGTTTCCATCTAGCTTTTTCTTTAACCGATTTTGTTATAAGTGCTGAAAATATCAACATAAATGATGTGGCGAGCCGGAAGTTCATACTTCGACAGACAGAAGTCGAATGACAAAAATAGGTAGTTTGCGCATGGGAATTGCGCACCTTAGTAAAAATAAAATTTAAAATAAAATTCGTAAAATTCAACCAATCAGAGACGTTCCCGCTTAAAAAGAAAAATTATCGAATGGAGCCTCGCGGAGCCTATCCAGGACTATAAAAAGCCAGCTTTTTTGGATCCTAACCAGAAAGATCTCACTTGTCTAAGGGAATTCACGTCACCCTTTTTAAGAACATTTCTCACACATGCTGAAGGTATCTATCTATCTCTCTCTTTGAATAACCTATGCTTTCGGAGATAAACCTTAGATTCATTCAACTTATGCCTGACTGCTTTTGAGTTGACTTTAAACTTTCACCTTTTCTTTCTCACTTTTGAATTGTAAAATATTATCTTACATTTTACATTTGAACTTTAAAAAAAGAACTTTTGGTGGAACCTCGCCCAGTATTCAATGCTATCTTTTGTATACATTTTGTTAATACAATTTTGTTTGTTTAATCCAGAGTTTTGTCTTCTATGCCATTGTGCTTGATTTATTTATGGTCTTTAAATGTTTGAACACTTTTATTAAATATTGACATCAAACAGCCCTACCTATCACCATAATGACATTTTGTCCTTTTTGAGAGGAATAAAATTATTCCAAAAAATATAAACAAACTGGATCAATACCATTCAAAAGTAATCCCTTAACTCAATCTCCAATAATGCTAACATATAGTTAAAACCATTAACTGCAAAAGTGTAAATATATATATTTACCAACCCCTCCGCATGAGCAGGATGTGACACAGGGTCAATTTCTTGAGAGGAGTTTTAACAGGTTTAAATTCAGAGTTTTCCTTCTCCTAGACTGGTTACCTAGCCATGGTTAAAGAACCCAGTCTACCCTGCTATTTACCCATAACTGGAGGGAGAATTGGATTCATACCTTTCCCAAGGGTATTAGCGCCATGTGAATTGAACTCAGGTTGACGAGTCCATTTCCTACGACTCTAACCATTAGACCACGCGCCTCTATTTACACAAAAGTGTAAATATCGACGTACAATATATATTATTCCCTAACCTCTAGGTATAAAATAACCCCAAATGGGTTAATAGGCCATTAAAATCTATCAACCAATCAAGCAATATATTAATTTTTTAATATATTTAATTATTTTTATATGGTTATTTATACTTATTTTTTTAATATTTAATTGTTTTTATATGGTTATTTATACTTATTTTTTTAATATTTAATTGTTTTTATATGGTTATTTATACTTATTTTTTTGTTATATTTAATTATTTTTATATGGTTATTTATACTTATTTTTTTTATATTTAACTATTTTTATATGGTTATTTATACTAATTTTTTTTAACTTGTTTTTATATGTTTATTTATACTAATTTTTTAAATATTTAATTGTTTTTATATGGTTTTATATACTTATTTATTTGTATATTTGATTATTTTTATATGGCTTCTCTATACTTATTTATTCATATTTATTTTTATACAGTTTCTTATATTTATTTATTCACATGTTTAACTATTTTTATATGGTTTTATATACTTATTTATTCATATATTTAGTTATTTTTACTATCAAAACAAAATGTACCCTCTGGGCACAAATATTTAAGTTTTAATATACTTAAATATTATACTGAAGTAGAAAGACTAATGAAATTAAATACGAACACAAAAAAGATTACACTTATCTTTACTTTATTCTAATTGATTTCAATATAAAATTATACATAGGATTTCTTTTAATACGTTTGAGAATAAAACAATAATATTGGAAATCAATAACACCAAGTAATTATTTATTAAACACAGTTTGTTAAAACTGGTATGCAAAATATTCACACATTTCTCAATTATGTATAACACTCATTGCAGGATTTTAAACACATTGGGCTCTTTTGGGGCCTGTGTCTGTTAATGAAATTAACAGTATGATCCCAGGGGGCCTACCCCCCAGGCAACATCTGCCCCCTTGATTTAAAGGGGTAGGGCTGGGTTTATTGCCCAGTGCCTAAGGCACCCCCCTTGAGGGAGGAATACCGACGGGGTCCACACATTTTTTGTACCTGCCATTCCATGAGTTACAGTTCGTGGATGGTCCCACATTAATAGTGCCTTGAGCCTGACCCACATATGTGGGATGTGTGGTAAATACAACATTAATGATATGGGCTGTTTTGAGGCAAATCTATCTCGGATAGACCTTAATAGAGACATTGTTAATAAATAAGATGCTAATTAAGATTAAATGGTAATGTATGAGGAAGTGCATCCCGGTTTCCTGCCTCATAAATTGCTACCCGGTGACTATTACAATAACAACCCCAGCTACGGTGTTACTTGAAAGAGAACAACCAACTTAGGGCGTTAAATGTATTTTATGGGGGGGGGGGCTTCTCTTTTTCGTAATTCTTATTTATTTGTAGAAATTTGTCGTAATTCTTGTTTAGATAGATAAACAAACAAAATGATATAGATAGATATGAACAAATGGAGATAGATAGGAAGATGACTAGACAGATAGATTGATGGGTGGATAAATATAAACAAAGTAAAAAATGAACAAATTGAGGTAGATAGATAGATAGATATCCATCTTCATATCTAAACAGGAATTACGACAAATTATGATAAATAAACAGGAATTACGACAAATTACGATAAATAAATAGGAATTACGACAAATTACGATAAATAAACAGGAATTACGACAAATTACGATAAATAAACCGGAATTATGACAAAAAAGAGAAGCCACCCCACTAAAATACATTTAACGTCCTAAGTTGGTTGTTTTCTTTCAAGTAACACCGTAGCTGGGGTCGTTATTTTAATAGTCACCGGGTTGCAATTTTTGAGGCAGGAAACCGGGACGCGCTTCCTCATAAATTACCGATTAAATAATGATTATCTAATAACCATAGAGAATATAATGTAAATAACTAAGAGAATTGTGACATTGGTGGTAACGTAGTTTCTGTTACACAATCTCCTTTATAATAAGATATAGTTTTATATACTTATTTATCCATATATTTAATTATTTTTTTAATGGTTTTATATATTTATTTACTCATATATTTATGTTTTTTTTTCTTTTCTTAAAGCTCTGGTGTTATCCTATTTCCACCTCAACCAACAACGTCTCCAGGGATTTTCCATCTCAGCCAGTGTTGTCCAGGCCAGCAAACTCCCTTTCAGCTACATCGCATGGGGGGTCTACGCCTTGGTTTTTGTCGTCAAAGTCCTCATCTGCTTCACCTTCTTCGCTTACAAACTCCACGTGAGGGACTTCTGGGGTCCCAACATCCTCAAAATGATGCTAGCTCTATCAGCACCCATCTTCCTCTTATTCCTGCTCTCTCATTACAGCACGTCAAAGGAAAGCGAACGCAAAAGATTCATCGACAACCTCACCTCGACCGTAACGTTTGATATTTTTGATACAGTTGATATATTAGATATCCTTTTTATCGAACAATCGAGAATTATTTTATCTTTTTCAATGGAGAAGGCTATTTTGGGTATCGGCCTTGTCAATCTATTCTTGCCTCTCGTGCCGCTCATGGTGCTGAGTCGGACACAGTTTGGTCACCAGCGGCTACGAGAACATATTGTCGACGCCTATAAGATCTTGTTGATGTTGGTCGTTAACATTCCGTATATTGTAATCCGTCTTTTGCTTTGGAACGTCTACAACAGAAACATCTCCATTTTTTTGATGAAGAACATCATGGCCATTTTTGTCACCTTTTACGATATCTTCCAGAGGAAGCAAGCGGTCATATTGGACAAGGTAGATGCCGCTCGTAATGAAGACATTGCTATAACTGAACCCTGCTAACAAAATTGGAAACCATACCCACCCACAAGAAATCTGTCTTCCATGAAATTTTATATATTTAAGAAAAAAGACTTTGGCACTGTATGAGAATCTCAAAATATTGCTTTATTATTTTTATTATTTGCTATTTTTAAAATTAAGCATTTAAACACTTGAAGATCATCATGAGGAAATATTAGATGGTTTTTAACAAAGCCTGTTTAAATAATGATTTTCTCACAAAGTATATATATATATATATATATATATATATACACACCCACACACACAAACATATATAAAAGTAAAAAGTCGTCGAGGTGGCCTAAAATCAATACATGCACACACACGTACACATATATGCACACACCCATATATATAATATATATATATACACACACACACACACATAATATATATATACACACACACACACACACACACACCACACACACTCATATATATATAATATATATATATATATATATATATATATATATGAGTATATATAAAAAAAGATATGAAAACACCACAAAATGCTGTTAAAGTGAAAACATTTTATAACTTCACTGATATTGAACAATATTTCGATTTTATGAAAATTGTCATCAGAGCTTGTTTATACTCCGTGTTGTTAAGAGTGGAGACAAAAGTCATATATATATGTTTTCACTTTAACAGCATTTTGTGGTGTTTTCATATCTTTTTTATATATACTCATACCGTCGGATTCATTTCCTTTTTTTTAACTTATATATATATATATATATATATACACACACACTCATATATATATATATATATATATATATATATATATATATACACACACACACACACACACTCAAATATATATATATATATATATAACACACACACACACTCATATATATAATATATATACACACACACACACACTCATATAATATATATATATATACACACACACACAATCTTATATATAATATATATATATATATATATATATATACACACACACACTCATATATATAATATATATATATATATATACACACGCACGCACTCATATATATATATATATGCACACACACACACACACATACATATATATACTCACACACAGGGTATTTAAAATATCAGATGGTTTTTAACAAAGCCTATTTAAATAATGATTTTCTGACAAAGTATATACTACATATATATATATATATATATATATACACAGGGGTATTTTAGAAAATTTGATATCATTTTGTAATCTAATAACTTGACCAATTTTCATTCAAATGATCTCAAATTTTAACAGCATGTTTAGAATCAACTAAAGATTCTATGTTTTAAAAAAATATTTTCTGACCCCCTACCAGACTGGGATAGCACAAGGTCTTTTTTTATATGGGGATATTTATGATATCCATCAAAGATTGGACTCCCTATTCAGTAATAATAGATCTTCAAGACTAGCTTGCTAACTATTAAACCACAATGAGACCAGGTATAAAAACATGCCATTCACTGGAAAAGAAAAGGGCATTTTACGTTGTTGCTACACATGTTAAAAATTTGTTAAAATTTGAGTTCATTTGAACAAGAATTAGTCATGTTATTAGATTAGGCACTGGCAATTTTGTCATCTGCTACAAATTTTAAAAGCGAATTTCAAATAATTAAATCTATTATTTAAGGTAAAACTTTGTCTAAATCGATAAGTAGTAACATAATAACCATCATTAAAAAAAGAAAAATATCATTACATATGCGGTTTATTTTTAATAGATTTAAAACTATTTGTGTTGGTCAATTTCGATGCGACCTGCCATTCTGCCTCTTTTTCAATGGTTTTAAGCGCTTGTTTACAATTTTAAAATAACATTTGGGATGGAGAAAAAAAATTACCAAAAATCAGGTAATTATCCGATTTTAATGAATTTTATAATACATCAGTTATTTTATTTCAAAACTTTAATTTAGTATTTTTGCTATGAAAAATTAATATATAAAATTCATTTAAAATATGAAAAGCTTGATGTTAAGTTTAAAATGTTATATTTTTAGATTCTAAAAATAAATATCTATTTAATGCAATCCATATTTTATTACTGAAAAGTATACTTTTTGAAGAAAAACTCTATTGAAAATGTACCCCCTCCCTTTTTTAAGCAGAAAAAATATTGATGTATAATTTTTTCTTTTATAAAATAATAATCAATTAAATAATTATCGAAATGAGTAAAAAAGAAATCTCAAAAAAATTAATTATTTGTTATTTTTTTACATTTTATATTTCAATTTTCGGTACTTATTTTCTCATAGAAAAGCCACCGTAAATTTTTTTTTTTTGTTTGTTTCTATTCATAAGTTCGGTCTTTAATCTCATTATTTATACTGTAATTAGAAAACTATAAGACCAACTTGAAAAAAAAGTTACGCCCCCAACATAAGGGGGGTCAAAATTAAGTGATCTGAAAAAAATGAGAAAGTTTTGAAATAAAATAAATAATGCATTATAAAGATCATTCATTGATAAATAAACACTGAAAATTTCATTAAAATCTGATATTTCCCTGATATTTGGTAAATTATTTTCGGGGGGGGGGGGCTAAAGTCATTTTGTCAAAAACGCATTTTAGGCTCAGTTTGCCAGTACCTATATTAGATTATGAAATGATATAAATTTTTCTTAAACACCTTGTACATCTCAAATGATATCAAATTTTAATACCATGAGTAGAACCAACTCAAAGTTCTGTTTAATATTTAAATGTCTTTTCTTTTCTAGTGAATGGCATTTCTATATATGAAGAGAGAAAAAAAACCCATTAAAACATAGAATTTTGAGTTATTTTCTAAACATGCTGTTAAAATTTGAGATCATTTAAATGAGAATTGGTCAAGTTATTAGATTATGAAATTATATTAATTTTTCTGAAACACTATATTTCAAATGATATCAATTTTTCCAAAATATCTGTACATCTTAAATTATATCAAATTATATATGTATATATATATATATATATATATATTATATATATATATATATATAATGCTGATTTAAAGTGCTGAATGTATTTGTATTTTTTTTTTTTTTTTTTACAAATCTATATCAAAAAATGAATTGTACAAAACACTTGGAAGCTTCTCAGTCCAATTTTTTTAAATGACTATTTTTAACAGCTTTATCACATGATCTCATAAATGATAATTTTTTATGTCTACTATTTTGCAAAAGACTGCCACGATATAAGTCTTGAAAAGATTTTAATTTTCCCAAATTATTTTTGTGTGTCTGTCATATCAAATTTATTTTTAAAATATCTCATTGGAATGCAATATTTTACATCCATCTCCTTTCTGAGTATCATCCATCTTTTTTTTCTTTTAACATTTTTTAAAATTATTTACATGTTTCGATTTACCTCAGTTCACCGCTAAATAGTCCACAGACTAGTCCATCTTATGGGGGTAGTTTATCGGTAATCTGATCATAAGCTACATATATAAGAGTAACCTTCCCTTGTTTATTTCACTTTGAGGAAGCCATATGTTTTGGTCAGCTATTTTAATTTCACCGTAAATCTACACTGAAAATACGAATTTGTTCGAATCAATACAACTGCATGTTTTAACACGAAAATATCATAAAATGTGTTCTTAATAACAATTAAGTATACATTTTATGATATTTTCATGTAAAAACATGCAGTTTTATTGATTCAAACAAATTCGTATTTTCAGTGTAGATTTACAGTTAAATAAAAATGAACGACCAAAACATATGGCTTCCTCAAAGTGAAACAAACAAGGGGAGGTTACTCTCATTTATGTAGCTAATGTTCAGATTACCAGTTTTATCTACTCCACAACATTACCAATACTTTAACTATACTTTAACCCATTCTTAAATAAAAGAAAATACTTTTATTGTCTTTCTTGATATAATAAGCTTAAAAAAAAAAAACCTTTGACTTTCTTTTTCTATTTGAATTTCCTATAAAATCTAAAAAAGCTCTTTTCTCTGTGAATTATGACTACTAGCAAAAAAAACACAAAAAAATGTGCCTTCAAAAGATGTAAGTTTTAATATAATCAGATATTATATTGAATAAGGGCCGTGTTAGCTCAGTCGGTAGAGCGTTCGGCTAAAAACCACAAGATTCCTAGTTCGATACCGGTCCTCGCCAACTCAGCGTATGAGTAGCACAGGGATCTGTGCGGTAAAGTAAGGAGCTGATGGTAGGTGTGGCGCTCCACCTCTGATGCTAAAACAATCTCCTTGGTCTAGTGCTATTGAAAAGGGGATAGACTCCCTCGCTGACTGGCTGATACCGACTTTAGGCCGTCCCGTCGACTTTATATTGAATAAGAAAAACTTGTGAAATTAAATATGAACACAGATAAGATTACACTTATTTGAATTATTTTTTAATTGGTTTCTATATAAAAAAAAAATTCATAGGTGTAGAGTAGAAGTGGACTATTCCACTAAGTAGTGTGGGTGTCTGCAGGGAGCTCCCAACTTTATGCTTACCTACTCGATGACTATTTAATAACCTGGAATTTTAGAGGCCAGAGAGAACTGCTATCCATGCTTAATACTAGAAGACACTTACTAAAGATACTACGACTACGACTACTACTACAAAATAGGATTGATTTTAATACATTTGAAAATAATGTCCTGGGAATGACGTTAAACTCTATCTGATGGTGAAGTTCCAGTTTTGGAGGTTTGGGGAATGTGGAGCACCCCTTCATCACCACTGCTCCCTGGTCTACTCTGACCCGGAATGGTAGTACCTGTTAGGGTCCCATCTATGGGTTAAATAGAAAACATGAGTTTATAAACAAAATTGTATTATCCATTAAGAATTGATTTATTTCAAAACTTTATCGGCATTAAATGACCCACTGAGGTTGATATGCCGTAAAATAAAACCAAACAAACAAACAAACATTTGAAAATAAAATGATAATATCAGAAATCAATAAAACCAATAATTATTTATTAAACACGGTTTTGTTAAAACCAGTATGCAAATTAACCACACCATATATTAAGTAAACCTCTATTTATTAGGGATATATAACACACATTGCAGGATCTTAAATGCACTAATAACCTGGCATTTGGGCTGGGGTTTTGTGGCTTCAGCCACTGGACTATTAGTGTTAAATTAACCGGTGTGGTCCCAGAGGGCTTTCCCCTCCCAGGCAACTCCTTAATTTAAAGGGGCAGGGCTGGGTTTATTGCCCAGTGCCTGAGGTGCCCCCTTGAGGGGAATGCCGATGGGATCTATGCAATCTTTGCACCTGCTATCCCATGAGCTTTGATTTGTGAGTAGTCCCACATAAATAGGTTCTTGTGTCCAACCTACATACACAGGATGCGTGGTAAATGCATTAATAACATGGGCTGTTTTGAGGCAAATCTAACTCGGATTTATTCTATTTATTAATGATTTCGACAATAAATTATATATATTATAGATAAACTTATGCAATTTCTGATGTAATTTTAATGTAAGCTGTGACATAGTTACGGTTACAGACAAATAGAGACCGAATCTCTATTATGAATAGATTATCTATTTCAAAGAATTACACCCATTGTACCAGTCTCAGGAAGAAGAAAGAGTTTTATTTTCAACTGAGGTTTATTTCTGTCGTCTGTATCCTTGAATTTAAAATCTTTTCTTTTCTTCGATATAGTTGACACATGAATAAACTACAAATTCCTGCGTTTTTTTTACAGATGCTTTGTACTCATTATAAATATTTAAATCAAAGGGGAGACAACTCTTGCTGTTACACCCACCATTTAAGCCTTTCACCCTTTTCACATTCCCTGTGCCAGTTTTTTCTTTTCACATCTTCAAATGCACAATTTTTTTTACCTTTCTTTTATTACCATTTTTGTAAAAATAAAATAAATATAAAAATTTAAATATGTTTATTGATTGATTTTAATGGCATGCTGACCCATGTGGGGTTATTTTATGCCTAGAATTATATTTATGAAAAGTGAATGGAAGTGAATACGACAGTATGAAATAAATATTTTTAGAAAAAAAAAAACAAATGATGTTATAATTCGCTGACAGAAATCTGTTTCGACCTTTTATTAAAGCGGTCTTCATCAAGAGTGAGATGTTTGTGATAGAAAGACGGTGTGAGTAAACCGTTACAAAACAAAAGTGTTACAAAAATGAACGTTCGTGTTCGGAGCCGGAATTTAAAAAAAAATTTTGAATTTATATTTACTTTTTTGTTGTTTTTTTTTTAATATGTTTATTGATTGATTTTAATGGCATGCTGACCCATGTGGGGTTATTTTATACCTAGAAGTATATTTATATTTACTTTTTTTCTTTTTTGTTTTGTTTTTTCACTCTGTAATATATTAGGTATTCCCTATCAAATAGAAATAATTTGCAAGCAGTTCTATTTGAACCGTATGTAGTAAAATCATCAGGGTGGCCTAAAGTTGGTATCAGCCTTACAGCGAGAGAGGCTACCCACTTTGCACTTGTGCTAGACCAAGGAGATTTTTTTTTTAGCGCCTGAGGTGGAGCGCCACACCTACCATCAGCTCCTTATTTTACCACCTAGATCCCTGTGCTACTCATACGCTGAGTTGTTGAGGGCCGGTATCGAACAAGCAACCTTGTGGTTCCCAGGCAGACACTCTACCCACTGTGCAGATTCTTGGATTTTAAAGGCATGTTAATCCATCTGGGGTTATTTTATGCACAGAAGTTAGGGAAGTGTGTACATTTATATTTATATCCCTTGGGTAATTTCTGGCGCAGAGTTATATGATATCAGGTATTCCTATCAAATATAAATAACTTGCACTGATCCATTTGACGTATAGGCGGGGTCCTAACAGGTACTACCACTCTGTGTTGTCACCTCAGCTAAATAATGGACCATTCCATTTTTAGGAAGCAATAATGCTAATCTGTTTCAATCGAACATGATGAAAAGAAGGAAATAAAGAGAAAAAAATGAGAGTTTAATAAAGATTATTAAACTTTTTACATATTGAATTATTTTCAATAGCTCTTAAGTAAACATATCAAATATTTTTGGAGGATATGTGCTTAATTGAAGTCATACCTAATTTTGAAAATTAATTAGTTAATAATTAATGAATTTTAGGCGGGCATATGTATTCAAATGTAAGGCTAAACGAATTGAGAAAATGTCAATCCCTGAATGTACATTTCGACCTTCAGGGATTGACATTTTCTCGATTCGTTTAGCCTTACATTTGAACATATAAGCCCGCCTAAAATTCATTAATTATTAACTAATTAATTTTCAAAATTAGGTATGACTTCAATTAAGCACATATCCTCCAAAAATTGTCGGCTTAAAGCCATATAAAAATAAACACATCTGTTTGTTTACTTAACCTCATATCAAATATTTTAATAATTAAATTATCATACTGTGGTATATCCGCAGGTCCTGCTAGTTGTTAATGATAAAGTAGCACATAATGAAATTAACTTCCAAACGAATAAACTGCTGGTTTGAATTCAGAGTTTTCCTTCTCCTAGACTGGTTGCCTTCCCAAGGCTTAAGAACCCAGTCTGTACTACTATTTACCCATAGCTGAGGGAAAAGATGGGTTCATGCCTTTCCCAAGGTTATCAGTCGTATAAACTGTAATTAACCTAACCCTAAACCTAAGATTTTCTTATCTGGGAAGTAATTGTATACTCTTTTCCTGACAATAAAAAATGTAACTTCTTGTATAAGCTGTAATTACCCTAACCCTAGGAAGTAATTATAGTTTGCTGACAAAAAAAAAAAACTTCAGTATCAGCTATAATTACATGTTTTTTTATTTAATTTACTGTTACCTTTTTTACATACAGATAAAATACGGAAGACTAAAATGATAATACAAGACCGGGTTGTTTGTAAAATTAACAAGGTTTTATTTAACACAGGGTAGAGAATGCTCCTCCAAGTCTTAACCAGTTCAAAACGCTGCGTCTACAGATAAACAAACACCAATCCACAAGTAACATGGCGGAAACTGCACTCCTGGCTTTGACTGATCAAAGGGGAGCAACTCTATTTTTGTTAGGTCTTCCTAGCATTTACTCTACCTATAGATTATTCTGGATATGACATTAAACTGCATCTAATGGCGAAGTTCCAATTCTGGAGCTCTGGGAGAATGTGGAATACCCATTACTCCCAGGTCCACTATACTGAACACAATAGCATAAATAAGACAATTTCACATTACATATTTGTTCACCAGTGAATCAAATAGATAAGCTAAATCTGATACTTAAAAAAAATAATAAAAATGAAGAACATTTTAAAAATTGTTTCTTTAAAATCAAGGGTGTATAACAGAAGGAAAAATAATAAAAACTTAGTGTTAACATCAGGTTCCACTCAATTTCATTATAGGTCACAAAATATATATATATATATATATATATGGGAGTAAATATGGAAATTAAATCCGACAATATAAAGAAAATTTGAAAAAACAAGTATTCCGAAATTGGGATGAATTTAATAATCGATGTTTAAAACATTTCGCATTTGCCCTCTCTTAATAATCGACATGGTTTTTTCAATATATCTCCGTTTTTAGCTAAAATAGTGTTAAACAATTACAAAATACCAGGCTTCATTTAATTATTTATTTAGTTATCATTCCCACTTTGTTCCCTTAATAACCGACATGTATTATTTATTATATCTCTGTTTCTAGTTAAATAGTGTTAAATAATTACTAAATACCAGGCTTCATTTAATTATTTATTTAGTTATCATTCCCACTTTGTTTCCCTATGTTCTCTTAAAAAATAATCAGTCCATTAATACTTTTTCTCGTCTTTTGCATTTCTTCGAGTGGCGTCACGCGTCATGACACCTTCGCGTGAGTAGATCGCGACTTGCCTTTCAAAATTAAAACGCTGATCAAATACAGTTACATAACTAAAAAGATTTTCATCTCCTGTCACATATAAAAACATCCATCAAGAGACATCCTGATGAAGGTTCAATGTAACCGAAATGTTTTAAACATCGATTATTAAATTCATCCCAATTTCGGAATACTTGTTTTTTCAAATTTTCTTTATATATATATATATATATATATATATATATATAAGTTAAAAGAAAGGAAATTCATATTCATAATTACCTTCTCCTTTTGTTTATATCCAATTCCTATCTTTTGATGTTTTAATGCACATAAGCACAGCCACACACATTTACACTCATTCACTCAAGTGATAAAAGGTACAAAACCGACTTTTTCCAAATAAATTTTAATAAAAAAATATGAAGCTAACAATCAAGAGTGTTAAGAAAATATATCATTATATATAGGGCTGTGGAGTCAGAACACAAAACCTTATCTCTCAGTAATCCAATGTTTCTATGGCAACAAAGCTTTCTAAGAATGAAATAGAAAACCATTTTTTTTTTTAGATTACTATCTATCTATCTATCTATCTATCTATATATATATATATATATATATATATATATATATATATATATTTGGATACATGGCAGTATAGGTTAGGTGACTGTGCATTTGAATTAATATTACCATTGACTAGATGATTTGGCATTCTCCGTTTGTGGCATGGGCTGGTGGCCCAGTGTGTTAAGTCCCCGCTCTTCACGCTGTGGTCTGCTGGTTCAATCTCTAGTGGCGGAGATTGTGGTATGCACTGCTGATGAGACCAAATGAGGTCGAAACAGCTGTTCAGTGCTCCGGATGTCGCAAATGGTGTTTGCCGAGTTGTCTGGTCGTGGTAATTCAAAATTATCAATTATATATATATATATATATATATATATATAGCTGAGAAGCTGGAGTCAGAAACAATTTAAGGGGTCACTGGAGTGGGTTAAACTATACCCAGTTGAATTTACACTTCATAAGGCTCTCATTTAGTCTGCAAAGTTATACAGTGCTAGGTCCAAGTTATACAGTACTCTGTTCCCTGGTCCACTCTGACCTGGAGTGGTAGTATCTGTTAAGGTCCCATCTATGGGTTAAATAGAAAAAATGAGTTTAAAAAAATGTGTTTATAAAAAAAATTTGAATACCATCAAGAATGAATAAAACAAAATGTCTTTGGCATGAAATAGCCCAACAAGGGTTGACATGCCGTAAAATCCAACCAACCAACCTACCTATGGTCAAATTTAGGTTATTTCCTATAAGTCTCACATGATCAAAGGGGAACCACTCTTGACTGATAAATTTATTTATTTTCCCATTAAACTAACCCTAAACCCTAACCCCGTCTTCTTTTCTATCTGATGGTGAGGTTCCAGTTTTGGGGAATGTGGAGCACCCCTTCATCACCATTGCTCCCTGGTCCACTCTGACCCAGAGTGGTAGTACCTGTTAGGGTCCCATCTCTGGGTTAAATAGAAAAATGTATTTATAAAAAAATTGTATTATCCATTAAGAATTGATTTATTTCAAAACTTTATCGGCATTAAATGACCCACTGAGGTTGATATGCCGTAAAACAAACCAATCCAAACCAAATCTATTTTTCTTCTGTTCTTCTAGCGTCTTTGTCATCTCACGTCTTCTTCTATTGTCTTGGACTTCGTCTTGGTGGTTGGTCGCACTTAACTCATTTCTTCTTCTAATCAGTCTTGTTACCAAGACATTCATTAATCACAAGACTGTGTTATTTTTCTTAAGCTTTTATTTCCTTAACTATACATTTCATCTGACTAACATAGCGCGCGTATGCAGTGTGAGTTCCAGTTAAGGCAGCACATGTTCTCTGCCCGATGTCCAACTGAAAACTGAGGACCTAACCAGGTCCCACGTGACTTCACATAATTTGGCGGGCTTTCTGTACTATTCCATGGAAAGTCCCACCCGTGATATGAAAAGGGCCATCCCTTTAGAAATACAGGGGATTGACAATAATCTTATGCAACCGCATAGATTATGTAACAGAGGGTATTAGTGCTATGTGAAATGCAAACAGCCTCATCCAGGATTTGAAATCGGGTCAACTAGTCCATTTCCTACAACTAACCTTTAGCCCACGCTCCTCCATAATGTACCCTGGGTATGGCACTAAAATGCATCTGGTGGGGATTTCTGGAAATCTGGGAGAGCGTGCAGTACACCTTCGTTACCATTACTCCCAGACCCACTTTGAAACCAAACCAACCAGACAACTTAAAACCAGAAAGTCCAATGCATTGTGAAAAGGTTTGTAGTGATTTATCAATCTTCTTGAAGAATCTAACGAATCCATTTATTTGCAATTCGATGAAGAACTTTGCTTTTTTTAGGGGGGTGGGTGAAACAAACATGAGAAAGGAGAGTCAAAAATGGTGATTTCAAAAAAAAAAATTACTAAATTAACTAAATTACTAGAGCCAAAAACTAAGAAGAGGCAACTTACTTATCGAGGTACATGTCAATTTCAGATAAGTAGATTTTATTAACAGGTCAAAGGTCAGAATTAATTCTGTTGGAGTTTCTTTTTTAAAATGATTCTTTCTTAAGATTCAAAATTTCTTGCAGGATTTTTTCACACATCATTAAACTTCTTGGCACATGGAAACATCCTAAAAAAAAAAAAGAAATTGAAAAAAGTAAACAATAAAAAAATAAAAAATTAAATAAAAAAAAATAAAAAAAAAAAAAATAAAAAATAAAAAAAAAAAAAAAAATAAAAAAATAAATAAATAAAAAATAGATAAATAAAATAAAAAAAATAAATAAATGAGGTAAAAAAAATAAAAATAAATAAAAAATAAAATAAAAAATAAATAAAAAAATAAACAATAAAAAAAATAACATTTGTCTTGAGGGATAATTTTACTTCTGGAATTTTTACAATCTTTCTTTTTTTATTTTAGGAAGACAACATGAAAAAATTTGTATTTCTCTGAATGTTTGAGATGAGGCTTGAAGATTAGTATTATCTGCGTTATTCGGACTATTGTCCCCATCTTCATTGTTATTTGTACAATGTTTCAGCCGATATGCCCTCCGGCCTTCTTCAGGTATTTCTTGTCAGACTCGGGAACCTTCTTTTCAAACTTGGGAACTTTCTTGTTGTAATCGGGAGCCATCACTGAACTTTGAACCTAACCCTTTATTTATTCCACGGGGGTATCCTGTTCTCATTCCGCTAACCATAGCTGGGGTAGGAGTTGTGTTAATTATTTTTCTAACTGCTTCTACTCAGGATTGAACTCGGGATCCAGAGATAACTGTCACTTAGAACTGTTCCCAAGTCCGACAAGAAATACCTGAAGAAGGCCGGAGGGCATATCGGCCGAAACGTTGTACAAATAACAATGAAGATGGGGACAATAGTCCAAATAACGCAGATAATATTAAAATTTGTATTATTTGAATATTTTAGACTATTATCCTTATCTTTATTGCTATCTACAACCTTGTATAGATAACAATAAAGATAAAGCTTGAAGATTAGTATTATCTGTGTTATTCGGACTATTGTCTTCAGGTATTTCTTGTCGGACTCGGGGGAAAAAAAAAACCAACAATATGAGTCTAGGTAAAAAATCATATATAAGTAAAATAGGTAGATATTCTAGCCAAATCAAGACATTAAGTTTATAAGTTCCCAAAATTCACACTCATTTGACCAATTGAACACATGGTCTAAGTGACAGTTATCTCTGGAACTCGAGTTCAATCCTGAGTGAAAGCAGTTAGAAAAATGATTAACACAACTCCTACCCCAGCTATGGTTAGCGGAATGAGAACAGGATACCCCCGTGGAATAAATAAAGGGTTAGGTTCAAAGTTCCATGATGGCTCCCAAATACGACAACAAGGTTCCCGAGTCCGACAAGGTTCCCAAGTTCAACAAGAAATACCTGAAGAAGGCCGGAGGGTATATCAGCCGAAATGTTGTACAAATAACAATGAAGATGGGGACAATAGTCCGAATAACGCAGATAATACTAATAAAGATGAAGATAGTAGTCAGTATTACTATTTCTCTGAATTTATGAGATGAGGCTTGATAATTTGTATCATTTGGATTATTCAGACTATTGTCCTCATCTTTATTGTTATCTACAACGTTGTATAGATAAAAATAAAAATGTGGACAATAGTATGAATAATCCAAATTATCAAGCCTCATCCCAAAAATTCAGAGAAATGAAAAAATTCTTTTTTTTTTAAACAAAAATCACTAATAATTATGAATTGTATGACTGACATACATTTCACTGAATGGACATTTTACTGACTAGCAAAATAAAAAACGCCCTCTGGGCGACGTAAAATAAATATTGCTTGAGTGGATGAGAGTTGAAAATTTAATATCAGAGAATTTGTATCATAAGTAAAGTAAAATCATCAAATTTATTAAAGGAGTAAAAAATAAAATAGATTTATTAAATGAGTAAAAAATTAAAAAAATTGAAATGGAAACTTAGTTCTGATAACTTTAAATATATATTAAAATAAAACAAACTATATATATATATAGATAATACCAGGTATGTATTTATTAAAACTTGTTTAAAAAACCAATGAGGACTGTCTAACATTGCATGCTCAAATTTTGAGTGTATTCTATTTATGACGATTTTAGGCAGTGCGATGTAAGCAGTGACGTAGTTTTTGTTACAGACAAAAGCCAGAAGCGAATCTCCATTATTAATACTAGTACAAAATAAAAAACACCCTCCGGGCGATATAAAAATAGATTTATGAAACATTGCCTGAGCGGTGGGAGTAAAAAATTCAATGTCAGTGAGTTTGTACCCTAAGTAAGTAAAATCATCAAATTCATTAAAGGATTAAAAAATCAAAACAATTTGAAATGTAAACTTTAAATATGCATTAAAATAAAACAAACTATATATAGATATATAATACCAGTCATATATTTATTAAAACTTGTTTTAAAAAACAATGAGGACTGTCTAATGTTGCATGTTGAAATTTTATGACGATTTTGGGTAATGTGAGCCTTATGTTTTGGTTGGCCAATTTCATTTCACCGTAAATCTACACTGAAAATACAAATTTGTTCGAATCAATACAACTGCATGTTTTAACACAAAAATATCATAAAATGTGTTCTTAATTGTGCTTGCGCATTATTTGAAATGAACTTAATTGTTATTAAGAACACATAAGGCTTCCTCAAAGTAAAAGAAACAAGGGGAGGTTACTCTCATTTATGTAGCTACTGTTCAGATTACACATTGTGTATATAACAATATAGATGAGGACAACAATCTAAATACAAATTATCAGGCCTTGTCTCAAAAATTCAGGGGTGAATGGCAAAAGAGAGTCAAAGGAGTCTGTGCTGTCAGCATGCCTTGATGATGATGATGATGATGAGGATGGGAAAACTTACCTTTGAAAGGTCCACCTTTAAAATTCATATTAATTTTTCCTTCCTGATTCAGATAACCAAATAATTCTCCATATTCAGGATCACAAAACTAAGAAAGAAAATAATATATATATATATATATATAATCTTCATACAATGACTGCTATTTACACAGTAGCATTGCAACCAACAAAGGCTTCATCAGATGATGACTCTGGGTTCAGACATGGTTTCGGGGCCAAAGCATCATTACCACTAACCCAGAGCACCCCAGCAGTATCTCACGATACCACCAGACTTAGTCGGTTTGATGTCACAATGTAGGACTGCCATATCCACACTGATGCGGTTAGAGCTTTCTCCTGAATCGTTTTTAAGTATTTCCTCTTGTCTGGTGGACATATATATATATATATGGCCAGTTTAGCTCAGTCGGTAGAGTGTTCGATCTAGTAACCTTGAGGTTCCTGGTTTGATACCGGTCCTCGCCAACTCAGCGTATGAGTAGCACAGGGATCTGTGCGGTAAAGTAAGGGGCTGATGGTAGGTGTAGTGCTCCACCGCAGATGCCAAAACAATCTCCTTGGTCTAGCGCTAGTGAAAAGGGGATAGACTCCCTCGCTGTTTGGTTGATACCGACATTAGGCCACCCCAACGACTTTACTTATATATATATATATATGTGCTCCGAAAACCCAGTAGAGCTCTCTAGGAGCGACTTTAATTAACTTTCACTGTGAGTATAAAGCAATGATCATTTGTTGTTTACGGATTTGGTCTCTCTGGTGATTGTAAAATGTATAAACAAATGTATATACTTAATAGTTAAAACATTGCTCCTTAACGTCAGCTATCGATGGCCTAGAGGGTAATGAATTGGGCTGATGAAAGGTCAGTTGGGTTTCGCTCCTGGTCGAAGTTAGTTGTTGTGTCTAGCCACATTGATGAGACATGAAATGTCGAAACACAGTGTCTGTAGATGACTTATATATAGGCGATTCCATGTCAAATCATTCAGAAAAAAGTAGAATTGTCACCCACCCCCTTCAATTTTTCTGAAATTTTGTACATGTGTGGACTATGTCAAAGTTAGACAATCCCCCAAATTTGAGCTTCCAATTCCAAAAATTGGCAGAGTTATGTTGATTTTTAGCTCTCCAAATTCGAGGGGGGGTCACGAAAAATGGCAAAAAGAGTTCTAGAGCTTCCCTACTCCTAAAGATTGGTTTAGAAAAGCATTTTTGTCCGAGGAATGCAAAAATGCTATTGAAAAAGTTTGAAAGTCAACCAATTTTATGTTATTGATGATTTCTGATTTTTTGATAGTGTTGTGGGGTTTTAAGGGTCAAAAATAAGACAAACGACTGGTAAAAATGGATACAAATGTATTGAACAAAACGAGTAGAAATTTACAGCAAAGAAAGTGGAGATTGCGTCTGACTATACAGTTACGAGCTGACTCGCATTTGCTTCGTGTCAAGCCACAATTGTTTCTGGTACTTATAGTAGCCGTCGGCGCATTCCATTTATGTCAATAGGTTATATCACCTCTAACAGATAGCAAGATCAATATCCCAATGTGGCACTGAATCTAAGACAAAATTTTTTTCCATTATTATTTCACATATATTGAAAATTATTTGTACCAAAAAGATAGTTTGGTGTTTGCCCAGAACCAAACTTACAACATCAGTTAAAATTTTGCAAATCAGAAATCATTAATAATTTAAAACTGGTTAACTTTCAGACTTTTTTGATAGCATTTTTGGATTCCTTGGGCAAAAATACTTTTATAAACCAATTTTTAGGAGTAAGGAAGCTGTTGAGCTCATTTTACAGACAAAAAGTTGCCATTTTTCCCAACCCACCTCAAATTTGGAGAGCTAAAAATCAACATAACTCCGCCAATTCTTGGAATTGGAAACTTAAATTTTGGGGATTGTCTAACTTTAACATAGTCCACACCTGTACAAAATTTCAGAAAAATTGAAGGGGGTGGGTGACATGGACTGGATTATTTGACATGGAATTACCCATATATATATATAATATATATATATATATATATATATATATCCCTTACACCTGTAATCAAGCACTTTATTCTCAATTCGCCAATACTAAATAACTACATATATATATATATATATATATATAATCCAAAAGTCCAGAGAAGAAATCTTCCTTACGACACAAGAGTTTTATTTAAACAAAACCAAGTCGCAGTTTGAGAGCTCAATGTGTGCTCTTAATGTTAGAGTCACAGAGCAAATATATGAGTAAAGAAATAACAAAAGACTTAGAGATTTAGCATTATAGTCTATTTCAGGGAGCTTAGACTATTTGTCTAAGCTCCCTGAAAAATTAATTTAAAAAAATAAAGTTTGGTTATTTCCTATAACTCCAACCTAAAAAAGGGGAACCACTCTGAATTAATTTTATTTGTTAATTAATCTACCAATTATTTTCCCATTAAACTAACCCTAAACCCTAACCCTAACCCTAACTTCTTTTTACCTAGTAGATCAATAGATAAATAAATAATTTTCCACTTACATGTTCCATTGTATATTCAAAGACTCTATCAAATATTTCCAAGAATTTTTTGTCTAGAGTCTGTTGATAGGCAAGAAGAAAAGCAATCATTGTTTCACAGTGGGGCCACCATAGTTTCATGTTCCATTCCAACTGTGTAGGCGACAAACCATCTACATCCAGAAAATAAAAGAGACCGCCATTTTCATGATCCCACCCTTGGGAAAATGTAGCCTCCAAGAATATTTCAAGTGCTGTGTTTTTAAGGGTGTCGTCATTTTTTAAGGCTGCGTGTTGCAGTAGAAACCATCCTGCTTCAATTGTGTGACCTTGACAAATATAAATATCATAAAGCCATTATATCAACAAAGCATTTTAAAATCTATTAATAATGGAGATTTGGTCTCATTTTGTCTGTAACTGAAACTATGTCACTGCTTAAGTCACAGTAATCTAGAAAAAAAATTCTATGAAAAATCAATTAACAGTCAAATTTTCATAAAATTTTTTTATACTTATTCACCTTTAGATGAATTTAGGTTTAAAATATATTAAAAATCAATTAACAGTCAAATTTTCACGAAAATTTTGATACTTATTCACCTTTAGATGAATTTAGGTTTAAAATATATTAAAAATCAATTAACAGTCAAATTTTCACGAAAATTTTGATACTTATTCACCTTTAGATGAATTTAGGTTTAAAATATTTTTTTCCTAATATATAGATGTAAAATATATATAAATGTATGTAAAATATATTTATCATAAAGCCATTACATCATTTACATTTTAAAATGTAAGTAAAGAAAAAAAATGTGGACATCCCAAAAAAATCAGAGAAATGAAAAAAAATTTTTTTTTTTAAACAAAAATCATTAATAATTATGAATTGTATGACCGACATACATTTCACTGAATGGACATTTTACTGATGTATTTCATCAAAACATGTTGATTTCACATCCAATGTAAAATAAATATTGCCTGAGGAGATGGGAGTTGAAAATTTAATATCAGAGAGTTTGTATCATAAGTAAAGTAAAATCATCAAATTTATTAAAGGAGTAAAAAATAAAATAAATTTATTAAAAGTAAAAAATAAAATAAATTTATTAAAGGAGTAAAAATAAAATAAATTTATTAAAGGAGTAAAAAATAAAATAAATTTATTAAAGGAGTAAAAAATAAATAAATTTATTAAAGGAGTAAGAAATAAAATAAATTTATTAAAGGAGTAAAAATAAATAAATTTATTAAAGGAGTAAGAAATAAAATAAATTTATTAAAGGAGTAAAAATAAAAATAAATTTATTAAAGGAGTAAAAAATAAAATAAATTTATTAAAGGAGTAAAAAATAAAATAAATTTATTAAAGGAGTAAGAAATAAAATAAATTTATTAAAGGAGTAAAAAATAAATAAATTTATTAAAGGAGTAAGAAATAAATAAATTTATTAAAGGAGTAAAAAATAATTTATTAAAGGAGTAAAAAATAAAATAATTTATTAAAGGAGTAAAAAATAAAATAAATTTATTAAAGGAGTAAAAAAATAAAATAAATTATTAAAGGAGTAAAAATAAAATAAATTTATAAAGGAGTAAAAAATAAATAAATTTATTAAAGGAGTAAAAATAAAATAAATTTATTAAAGGAGTAAAATAAAATAAATTATAAAGGAGTAAAAATAAAATAAATTTATTAAAGGAGTAAAAAATAAAATAAATTTATTAAAGGAGTAAAAATAAAATAAAAGTAAGAAATAAAATAAATTTAAAGGAGTAAAAAATAAAATAAATCTATTAAATGAGTAAAAAATAAAAAATTTGAAATGGAAACTTAGTTCTTATAACTTTAAATACATATTAAAATAAAATAAAAACTATATATAGTAGATAATACCAGGTATGTATGTAAAATATATCATAAAACCATTACATCGATAAAGCATTTTAAAATGTAAGTAAAGAAAAAATAATAATAAGGTAACAATGGTGTTGTGTGTTAACCTGTATTTTATTCCTGAATTTTCGAGATAAAATCTCTTTTTCAAAAGATCACTGGAACTGAAGTCGTCTTGTTATGGCATTTCTAATTAATTTAACTAGAAATGCCATAACAAGACAACATCGACTTCAGTTCCAGTGATCTTCTGAAAAAGAGATTTTATCTTGAAAATTCAAGAATAAAGTACAGGTTAACACACAACACCATTGTTAACTTATTATTTTTTTCTTTACACCTGCATTGTGACAGCCTTCAAAATCAACCTCCAAACCAATATATACACAATGCTCCAAGCAAATTATAAAACTCTCTTAAGTAAAAAAGTAGTGTAATATAATTAAGGTGCTTGGACGTAATTAAGGGTCACAAAACAATCAATTTTAGTAGATCTATCAATCTATCTCAAACAACTCATCTTTATCTATTAATCTATCTATCTATCTATTTATTTCAGTCTGACCATATCTATCTATGGAAGTAAGATGAGGAAATTAATCCGATAGTATATGGAGAAAATTTAGAAACAAACACAGGATGTTATGATGGATGGAAATTTATAGTCGATGTTCGAACATTTCGGTTTACAATGGAAACCTTCTTCAGGACTGTGAAAATGAGAAGAAAAAATAAGGATTTATGTGGATAAAAGATGATGGATGTTTTGTATGCGTTGAATTAGAAAAATGTGTGGAAAAAGGCTTGTTACTGTTACATTCAACTATAAACGCCACTCAACTAATGGTAACGAACCGAAATGTTTGAGCATCGACTATAAATTTCCATCCATCATAACATCCCGTGTTTGTATCTAAATTTTCTCCACATATCTATCTGTCTGTCTGTCTGTCTATCTATCTATCTATCTAATCAATATTTCTATTTATATAATCAATGCAAGTAACTGAAAATAATTCTCACTTTATTATTATTGCTCTAAACATTGTTTCTGTTTAATAAATTCAGTCGCAAGAGTTTTGTTAATTCTCCAAAATGATCAACTTACCTGGGTTCATTAGTCTTCCTTCACAACCTGGCAATTCCTTAAAGTCACATGAGACATTTTCCAAGACAACAGAACGGTTTCTCTACAATAAATAAGAATTTTCAGTATATATATATATATATATATATATATATATATATATATATATATATATATATATATATATATATATATATACTCTGACCTAGATAGATAGGTAGATATGAACAGACTGAGATAGATAGACAGGTAGATAGGTAGATATGAACAGACTGAGATAGATAGATAGATAGGTAGATAGGTAGATAGATATGAACAGACAGAGATAGATAGATAGATAGATAGATAGATGTGAACAGACTGAGATACATAGATAGATAGATAGATAGATAGATGTGAACAGACTGAAATAAATAGACAGATAGATAATACTGAGTCGATTAAGATATACAGATAAATAGACTGTTAAATAATTAGATAGATAAATAGGTAGATAGATAGATATTAACAGACTGAGATAAATAAATAGATATGAACAGACTGAGATAGATAGATATATAGATACATATGAACAGACTGAGATAGATAGATAGATAGATATGAACAGACTGAAATAAATAGATAGGTAGATAGATATGAACAGACTGAAATAAATAGATAGATAGATAGATATGAATAGACTGAAATAAATAGACTGATAGATAGATAAAGCTGAGTCGATTAAGATATACAGATAAATAGACGGTTAAATATGAACAAACTAAAATAGAGAGCTCTAAAGGAAAATCGTTAATGATGTAAGGGAAATAATTCATAAGTTATGTTAGAGTTATCTTTCTTGTTCTGACCTGTAAATGCCGCGTTTGCCAAACACGTTGTACAATCGTTGTTTAGTGACGCGTTAAACGGAAATTTCTTATCTCGGAAAAACCGATTGACTCACTCAATTTTGGGTTTTTCTGTTTATTTGATTGTTGGCTGCACCACTGCAACCGACCCCCTCATAAAATCGATTTGGGTTTTTCTGTGTGAATGTGTTTTTGACGTTAGATGTAACTCCTAGACCGGTTTTTATGGGCAGGTGTCGCAAATATTTATTAAGAAATGAAAGACCTTTTATAAGTGTGTCCAATTAGAAATTTTAGATTTCATTATCTATCAGCAGTTTCCGTTCAAGTGGACAGAATTAATTTTCACCATCAAAATTTCAGACAGAATAAATGCGTTTACGTATTTCCCCAATATCAAAGTTGGTACTAATGCAGTATGGTGGTTGTAATGATTTGGTTTGTTTTGTTTTACGGCATATCAACCTCAGTGGGTCATTTAATGCCGATAAAGTTTTGAAATAAATCAATTCTTAATGGATAATACAATTTTTTTATAAATACATTTATCTATTTAACCCATAGATGGGACCCTAACAGGTACTACCACTCCGGGTCAGAGTGGACCAGGGAGCAATGGTGATGAATGGGGTGCTCCACATCCCCCAAACCTCCAAAACTGGAACCTCACCATCAGATAGAGTTTAACATCATTCACAGGACATGTAGATCTGCAGCCACCACCTTCTAGCACCCATATGATAAAAAGGGGTTGGGGATTGCTATAAGGGCAATAGGGTTGGGAAAATCATATAGGTGCTAGGGCTTGACGTGACCAGCCGATTGATCAGAGGGGACCTCTCCGACCACCCGTCTAGCCCAAGATAGGGCCAAAGTGGAGTATTGCATGTCATGAACTACTCATCCACCCGGTAAAGTTAGTGGGTGGTGACTGCTGACAGTGAAGGTTTGTGAAGCTGGGGGATTGGAATTTTTTTTTTTTTTTGTATATTTTAGAGATTTTTTAAAATTTGCTTTTTATCCATTTTCTATTTTGATTTTGTTTTCTTGAAAGATGATTTTTTGCAATAGCAGTTGCTAGGTGGAAGGAAGCTGGCCTTTGTTTCACAACTCTTGAGTTTGCAAATATATATATATATTTACTTATATATATATATATATATATTATAAAAAAAAAGGTCCGCAAAATGGATTACGTTTAAAAAAAATTTCTAAATTATTATTTTACATTTGTGACACATGTTTCAGATCTTCTGATATCTTCTTCAGGCATTGATTAACCATAAGAATATGATTAATCAATGCCTGAAGAAGATATCAGAAGATCTGAAACATGTGTCGCAAATGTAGAATAATAATAATAATAAAAAAAATTTTAAAACATAATCCATTTTGCGGACGTGTTTTTTTATAAAATATTTAATTTTCTTCCGTTGGACCCATAACAACACTTTCCATATATATATATATATATATATATATATATATATATATATAGGTTATTTCCTATAAGTCTAACATAAGCAAAGGGGAACCACTCTTGACTGATAAATTATTTATTTATTTATTGATCTACTAGGAAAAAAGAAGAAGGGGTTAGGGTTAGAGTTAAGGTTTAGGGTTAGTTTAATGGGAAAATAAATAATTTATCAGTCAAGAGTGGTTCCCCTTTGTTTATGTTAGACTTATAGGAAATAACCTTAGATATATATATATATACATACATATATATGCTTATAATGACATACAAGTTTTGTTGAACTGTACAGACAATTCCTGTCGGACAAGTTTTTCATTGATACATTCCAATTTTCGGGCCATCTTTCTGGTGTCGGGGTGTAACTGGTATAACAGTCCACCAAAGGTTTCAAAACAAGCGCTTTCGGCAATACAATTTGCCATCCTCAGGTAGGAAACGATGGTACGGTTTCGTGTCTCGTTTTTAACGAGAACGAGTAGTAGCAAGGAATTAGAAGTGGGAGGTAATAACAATTGGTACCAGTTACACCCCGACACCAGAAAGATGGCCCGAAAATTGGAACGGATCAACGAAAAACTTGTCCGACAGGAATTGTCTGTACAGTTCAACAAAACTTGTATAAAAGAAAAAATGCTGCCAAAATACACTTATTTTATAATGATATACATATATACTTATATTAATTAAATCTTTTAGATAGATCTTACTTGTATATGTCCTAATATTTCCAGACAGCATTCTTCTTCAAGTTTCTCGTAGTTTTTAACAATTTCTGGAATTGTTTTTCTCATTTGATCAATTAAACACATCAACATCATAGGGTTGGCTAATGAACTTGTTGACCTGTCAGCTTTTAGGGCAAGATGACCCAAATCCGAATCTGAACCCTTCATCCAACGGATTATGGTTGACATCATTTCAATTGCTTCTTGCTGAAAAAAAAAAAAGGCAGAAATAATAAACAGACAAATGACAATATCTAACAAAACCATCCCCATCATTAGTTAAAATAATTAAGTGATATAATGAATATGTAAATACCTTGGTACCCCCTCACTATAATCTGATTGGACAGTGTCATGTATAAATAGTCGACACTGTGTTGGTCCTCTACCTAATGCCTACAAGCTAAACTTACTCGCTAGACGACACCACGACTGCTCGGCAGACGGATTACTATTCGATGTACCAATTACTACTGCGATAATATACCAAATATATATATCAGAATATATATATATATATATATATATATATGTAATATATCAAGAAAAATGAAAAAACACAGGTTTAAATGGGTTAAGTGGTGAGTTTATTGGCCGACGCTGCAGTGTTTCGATCTATTAAATAGATCATCTTCAGGGCATAAGATAAGAAATTATATATCACAGAATGATGAGAATATAATTTCTTATCTTATGCCCTGAAGATGATCTATTTAATAGATCGAAACACTGCAGCGTCAGCCAATAAACTCACCACTTAACCCATTTAAACCTGTGTTTTTTCATTTTTCTTGATATATTACATACCGTCGGATTTACTTCCTCTCTTCACACATATATATATATATATATATATTCAGAATATATCCCTTAACCCGGATATATCAATAAGAATTATAGATATATTAATGGAGGAAGCCTTAAATTAAAATGAATTATCATGAAGAGGATAGATTTGTTTGTTTATTTATTTATTTTAACGGCATATGAACCCATCTGGGGTTATGTCATGCCTAACGTTTAGGAAGTTATATATATCGTGTATTTATATTTATCCTTTTTAGTAATTGGTTTTAACAATGTGTTAGCATTATTGGGGATTATGTTGTATGGTATTGATTTGTTTCATGTCTATATTCTATGGTATCATTTTATTTCCCTCAAAAAAGAGAGAATATCCTCTATGTTAACATTTTCAAACAGATCTTTCATATTGTTTGCTTTAAAATAACAGTTTCTGATGTGAGCAAAAAACCTGCATTCCATGAATAAGTGTTTAACTGTCAAAGGTGTTTGACATGTTCCACATTGTGGTTGTTGTTCTTGTTTGAGTATATTGGAGTGCGTTAGTCTTGTATGACCAATGCGTAATTGGGACACAATGATTTGTTCCTTTCTAGACTTCCTTAAAGTTGGTCTGCAGCCTCCCAAAGTAGGTTTGATTTGGAAGAATTTATTGTGGTTGTTGTTATTCCAGTGTTGTTACCATTTTGTATGAAGGAATCTATTGATTTTAGGTTCCAAGTCAGTATATGGTATCTTGAACTTGTTGGGGATCAAATCTAGAGCAGATTTGGCTGCAGAGTCAACTCTTTCATTCCCCCTCACTCCTATATGGCTTGATAGACAAAAACATATCTAATAATGTTTGTTTCTTTATAGTATCATTAAAGCATTGTGTGTATGTGTAATATAAAGATTTTGAAGGCAATTTACAATGCAATATGTGTTGAATTTATTTAACTTTTGTTTTTTTTTCAAAACCAAATATTTTTGGAAGTAAAATTCCATCTTCAGAGTTATTGAAAGTTGAAAGTATTGAAAGTACTAGGTGATTTTTTTATAGTACTTATCCCACGGCGATATTGTAATCTTCTGTTGTTTAAGAAGTTGATGAAGTTTAATGATACTATAAAGAAACAAACTTTATTTCACTATGCCGAGAAAGGCTTGTATTTATAGTAAAAATTAAAAGAATTTCAAACATTTACCACGCGCAGGAGCAGCCGAGCCAAGTTAACATCACGGAATTAGCCGATTTAACATCACGGAAAAATTTTTTCAAATATACGGCGTTCATCAACTTCTTAAACAACAGAAGATTACAATATCGCCGTGGGATAAGTACTATAAAAAAATTACCTGGTACTTTCAATACTTTCAACTTTCAATAACTCTGCAGATGGAATTTTACTTCTGAAAATATTTAGTTTTGAAAAAAAAAAAATGTTAAATAAATTCAACACATATTGCATTGTAAATTGCCTTCAAAATCTTTTTATTATATCTAATAATGGTCATATCAATACAATTATTAATATTTCAATTCTAACTGGAATTTTACTGTCAAGGCAGATTTAAAAAACTAAGTCTATTAACCAATGTTTTGTTTTTTATTTTTTATTTTTATTATTAATATGATATAATTTTTGATCTTGGCCTTAGCCGTCAATCTTTGGGAGAATATGTGCTTAATTGAAGTCATACCTAATTTTGAAACTTAATTAATTGATAATTAATGAATTAGGCTGGCGTACTTGTTCAAATGTAAGGCTAAACAAATCGAGAAAAGGTCAATCTCTGTATGTACATTTCGGCCTATTATGCCTCATCAGCAGAGTTATAGACAGGAAGACTGCTCTGTGTGTGATTCGAACCCTGACTGTCAAAGATTCTAATCATTACACTAGCTGGTTTCCCAGATTTTTCGTTTGTTTTGAACTCAGTTATATTCCACTTTTAGTGACTTACTACATGACAGTATGAGAAGTAAGTAAACAAACAAACAATGTGTTTGATATATATATATATATATATATATATATTAATATTTATATTTTTGCTTGAAGGCAATTACAATGCGCATATCGCATAAAATTCGATAATTATAGAAGATAATAATGACAAGTGAATTTTGCAAAGAATTACTCGGTGTGTAAAATATCGTACAGACTGTTTCAACTTTATTAAGTCTCATCAGTGATATATACCGACAGAAATCGAAACCAGGAGTTCAGCAGGATAGTCAGAAACTATACTGTTTCGGCCACGATACAGCATGGAGAAATTCCTGCGAAATTAACCTGTCAATGATACTGAGACGTCTGTACCATATGAGGGAAGGGGGCGCTGAGTGAACAATAACAAACTTGAGCTTTAAGCTCTTCGGCAAAGGAAATAAGATTTTTGAATGTTTGTTTATTTTAGAAGCATTGTTGAATAAAGTATATATTAATATTTATATTTTTGTTTGAAGGCAATTACAATGTGCATATCGCATAAAATTCGATAATTATAGAAGATAATAATGACAAGTGAATTTCGCAAAGAATTACTCGGTGTGTAGAATATCGTACAGACTGTTTCAACTTTATTAAGTCTCATCAGCGATATATATTAACGATTTCCCTCCGACAGAAATCGAAACTGGGACTTCAGCAGGATAGTGAGAAACTATACTGTTTTGGCCACGGTACAGCACGGAGAAATTCCTGTGAAATTAACCTGTCAATGATAAGCTAAGATACATGTGTCGTTGGATGATTTACTCTTTAAAATGGGAATAATATAAAATATATAAAATTATTTAATACTTACTTTATATTGATCAATAGAAGAAGCTTTAAATATTTCAGACATTCCCAAAACATAAAAACATTCTGTGAATATAGTTCTTTGATATTTCAATGGTTCCCCAGTTTTGGTTACAGCAAATGCGCATTTCTGTGTTTTCGGATTCTTAATGTGCTTGCGTAAAAACTCAGCTCCTTATAAAAAAAATTCAAAAAATGAAAATTAAAGAAACCAAAAATTATAGAAGTGGTTTTTACTGCTTACTGGTCTCAAAGAAAAGAAATGGTGTGATGCTCCTTTACTTCATTAAGTTTACTAGCACAATAAAAAAACGTAAAATAAATATTGCCTGAGGGGATGAGAGTTGAAAATTTAATATCAGAGAGTTTGTATCATAAGTAAAGTAAAATCATCAAATTTATTAAAGGAGTAAAAAAATTAAAAAATTGAAATAGAAACTTATAACTTTAAATATATATTAAAATAAAACAAACTATATATAGATATATAATACCAGTCATGTATTTATTAAAACTTGATTTAAAAACAATGAGGACCAATTTGAGCATGCAATGTTAGACACATTGCATGCTCAAATTTTGAGTGTATTTATTCTATGTTATGACGATTTTAGGTTGTGTGACGTAAGCAGTGATGTAGTTTTTGTCTGTAACAAAAACTGGAAGTGAATCTCCATTATTAATAGATTTAATGTTATGACCTGTTTAAGAGTATTTATGGGGTTCGAAGGAGCTCTTATTTCTCCTTAGTTGTAGGTAAATTGTTGGACAAAGAAGAAATACACACACAATGAAAATTTAATACATGTATTGACAAATACTACAAGAACTTGTTGCAAATTTTGTTGGTATTTGCTACCAGACTTATCTGTGAGTTAAGCAGTTCGTTGTATAAGTTGGAATGTTGATAGGACGAATCTTTGGACATTTCTCATTCTTCCTTGGTAACCGGTTCTGTGATAAGTAATGGTGGGGGATGCTATTTTAGAAGCTTCTCACCCAGGTAACGATTCCTTTAAATGACGGTGATGGTGGCCTTCTCAAGTAGACTATTTGGTCCTCAGTCTTCTGTAGTGTGCTATTGTGACAGCCTTGTAGTATGCGGACACAATGCCTTCGAAAGTGTGCAGTGAAAAAATGCCTCCGTCCAAGTCGACGGTCAGTAGATAAGTGAACCCTGTTTGGGCTAAGTGATCAAGGCGTTTATTTTTACATCTCTCCTCCAGTAACTGCTATGCGATAAGTGAAGTTTTTGGTTTTGGCGCCAACATACGATTTGGTGATTCGCCCCCTAGCGGCAGGGGGAGATTATTCACTAGTGAATTTCTGATACTGTTTAAGGGTCAATAAATAATACTCAACACGGATGTTACATAATTATGGATCCCTAATATCTTTTATAAGGTAGTATAGAAATCCTTATGGCGATCAGTACAACTGATGGCCTTGAGAGTGAGTGACAATGCTTGACCTCACTCTCACCTTGCGTTCTGGGGATGGAATGTGAGAACGGAAGTCAATAGAAGCCCTTCCGGTTTAAGGAGTAAGCAACTCAGTTAGTTGCAGTTAGTCAGTTGGAGAGTTAGACAGTTAGAACTTAGAAGGAAGCTAGCAAGATGTGAGCTTACTGCGTGATTGTCTGGTCTGGGGTTCATGAATAAAGTAACATCATTGTAAATCGAGTCTTGTTGTTATTACTAAAAGCTAACAATGACACAAGGCTTCTGATAAGAAATGATCCCGCGACAAAGACCCGGAATCCCAAGAAGACCAAGATAGAAGATAGATGATAGACGATCAGAAGATGGCCGGAAGAATAGACCAGAGTAAGACGTAAGAAGTACAACGTATAGATATTTAGTGCCGTCAAAGAAAAGGCACTACGTAACATATATCTATTTGGTACCGTGACGCCGCCGCTACGTTACACGAAATAAAAGTAAAGAACAGGTGTATTCAAAATAAATCAATGTTCTCTCAATAGCAATGTTCCACTTCGAATGAGAACACATATCCTGCCCGTAAAATTTTATTGACTGTTCTTTGAGCCACTTCTTCACTACAGATTTCACCTCCTCATCACTGGAATTCAGACTATCATCTTTTCGGCCCCATGAATGAGAGTTTCAGAGGTAAACATTATTCCAGTGACGAAGAAGTGAAATCTGTAATTGAAGAAAAATGAAAGAATTTGGGTTAAATCCTACTTGACTGACCTAAATTCCACCATCTTATTTCACCCGCCAAAAAAAAAAAAATACTAAAAATTAAGGAATTAACTAAATTTAATGAAATTTTCAGTGTTGATATATTAATGAATAAAAAATATAATGCACCAGTTATTTTATTTAAAAACTTAAAAATTTTTTCAGGTCAATTTACTTCAAACCACATATCTTTGAGAATCTGTGTTATGCCTCAAAGGTACATGGTTCAAATTAACTGACCTGAAAAAATTTAAAAGTTTTCAAATAAAATAACTTGTGCATTATATCTTATATTCATTAATATATCAACACTGAAAATTTTATTAAATTCGGTTAATTCTTTGATTTTTAGTATTTTTTTTTCTTTCGTCGGGGTGACATACGATGGTGGAATTTATGTCCGTTAAGTAGGATTTAACCAGAATTTGTTTTATCGACTTACCATTTATGGCTGCTTGTAAAATATTCTTTGTGTGAAATCTATCCACATTGTTATAAAGTCGAGCATATGTCCACACCTGACGAAGATGTAAAAGAAAACATGAAATTAATTAAGAGTTTATAATTTGCTTGAAGCATTGTGTGTATATTTAGTGTGGAGAAAACATATTGTAAGGATCAAAGTCATAATTGAACATACAACTCCGACACATTTCTGAGACAAAACATTTTATATAATACAGACATGAATAAACAAGATACATAAACAGTAGAAGATAGAATAGAAGAGTGTACTTGTTGAAATCTTATTAATAATGGAGATTGTGTGTTTTGCTGTCCTGTAACCGAAACTATATAACTACTCATGTCACAATTCCTTAGTTATTGACATCAACATTCTCTATGATTTTATTTTTATTTAAACCTCAATTATTAATAAATTGTTTTACATCATTAATACTGTTGACCATATCTTACATACTAATAACATGCAATTGTATTTATATATACAACAAAATAGTGGTTTAACAGTGTGAATGGGAAGGCTAATTTGCATATTGATCTTAAAAAATTGATTTTAATAAATATGTGCTTAGTATTATGATTTCTAATTGTTTGGTTTTATCTTATTGAATATGAGCAAAATCTTTTCAATAAATCTTAAAAGAAATCCCTTAACAAGAAGAAATAACTGTAATATTATTCTTTACTTCCTATTTTAACTAAACAGTTTAATTAGGAAAATTTACCAATGAAGACGGGAGTAACGGAAGATGATGGAAGAGTTAGTTCAAAGTTGTTCTATTTTTCAATCATACCCCCTCTGTTCAAAAATCTTTTTATTCTACATTCTTATTCAGTTTCATTAGCTTTCTAATTTTAATACAATATTTTATTACATAAAAACTTAAATACTTGCACCGGAAGGTGCATATATTTGCTAGTACTATCAATGTATATATTTATTCTTGATCTTTTTATTTCCTTGTTTTTTCTTTGTTTTTTTATTCTTCTATTTTTTCCTTCTATTTTTTTTTTTCCTTCTATTTTTTTTTCCTTCTGTAAGGTTCAAAGTCATAATTGAACATACAACTCCGACAGCGGTTGAGAGACAAAACATTTTATATAATACAGCACATGAATAAACAAGATACATAAACAATAGAAGATAGAATAGAATAGTGTACATAAACATACATACATAAAAGTCACAGACAAGATAATATAAAAGTACACATAATATAAAGGTACAGACATGAGACTAAGAATAGTCCATGCTGTATAAATCACTGACAGTGACTAGTAACCGGCGTTGAGGGCCGAAGCCCCAACAAGAAGGGAATGACAATTGTCTAACCCATGTGGGTACCAACGAGGATAGGTAGAAAAGAGGAAGAGAAGTTTAAACCAGGCGCTTAAATACCAGAGTGCCCTAGTGGGAACAAATGACAACACCGCGGGAAGACAACTCTTCCTGGCAAAGGGAAGATAATCCCAACAATATATACATATTGTTGTAGAGTAGCTAGCACCCGTTTAGTCTTCTACCAGACGGCTCATAACCTTAAATAGTCTACGATTAAGAACTTCACAGTTGATTGATAAGCTGATTAATATTCAGACTTCATTTGGCTATACTACATTTGACCTTCCTCTTGTAAGTTGTCTTGTTATTGTTTGTAACTTATTGTTCTGTGTTTTTGTAAGTATCCGTTTGTACCTGGATACTGGTGCTGAATGAATATATTAAGCCCTCAATTTCTTCTGTGTATCATTTCACCTCGATGATACAACACAAACACACACACACACATACAACACACACACACATTATAATATATATTTTAAAAAAAATCTCAACCATTTGACTACTGGTTTTTAAGATCTCAACCATTTGACTCATCTGATGATTGCATAACCATGAAACTTTAAGTTATGAGTCGAGGGGATGAGAATGACGATGGGGTGCTTACACTTATTTAATTGTTTCAAATTGCTTAATTTCTAAATAAAATATAAATTTAAAAAAAAAAAAAAAATCAGTTAATATAGAAATTAAATATTTTTTAATTAAACAATAAACTTATAGCGTTCTGTGTTTTTATTGGTCAGTATGGTTTTGCTAAATTATAGATGATTACTGGGTTAAGTGAGTATTTATTGGTCTTGCTTCTTTTTTCTTCTTTTAGTCAGATTTTAGCCCTGAAGAGCTTTATGCAAACTAATAGTAGGTTGTCTGACTCATTAGATTATCTTTATATAATATATATATATTATATATATATATATAATCAATTGTAATATTATGGATTTGGACTCATAACTTAAAGTTTCATGGTATTATGTATATGTATATATATATTATATAAGATATTATATATATTCATATAACCGCTAGGAGAAGCTAATATGTAAAATAAAAGGAATAAAAAATTTTTTTCTGAGAACATAATACACTTTGCGGATTCTTTTTTATAATATATATATATATATATATATATATAACACCAAAACATATATATATATATATTATATATATATATATTATATATAATAACATATAAACATATATACATTAGTCATATACCTGTGTATATTTGTGTGTGTTTTTTTTTGGTTTTTGTTTGCGTGTGGTGTGTGTGTGTGTGTACATGCATGTGTCCCTTGTCTACCCCAGCTCGGAAACAGTCTGTTTTATACAATCTTTTCTGAACCATAAATGTCAGAGAGTGAAGGAAAGCATTCATTTTTTTCTTTCTTTTTTTTTTTCATCTTGCCTTAAAAGGTCAACAAAAAATATTTAAATCAAAAATAATCACAGGAAATCCTTAGAAGAACTTTATGAGTCCAGTGCAAAGGGATTATGGGTAGAATTTTACATAGATCCATCTTTATATATATAATACATCTGTGTCTATTTATTCATGACTATCAGTGATGCTGATAGCTTTTTGATTTAGTGTGTCCTGGGATGCACATATTTGCTTTGAATGAGTCTCCGGGAAATCTGATGGGTCCCAACTAAAGTTTCTTAAAACTCTTAAATCTTTATACCACCTCATTCCACCAGCCATAAGTCACATTCGTTTTCCTAATCCGACCCAAATGATAGCCTTTGTTTAAATATAATATTAAACATATTTAGAAGTCTTTGATTTAAGGGAAATAACAGGTAACTCATTCCACCCGGCCGGAAGTCACATTCATTTTCCTAATCTACCCCAAATGATAGCCTTTGTTTAAATGTAATATTAAGCATATTTAGAAGTCTTTGATTTAAGGGAAATAACAGGTAACTCATTCCACCCGGCCGGAAGTCACATTCATTTTCCTAATCTACCCCAAATGAAAGCCTTTGTTTAAATGTAATATTAAACATATTTCGAAGTCTTTAATTTAAGGGAAATAACAGGTAACTCATTCCACCCGGCCAGAAGTCACATTTATTTTCTAATCTACCCCAAATGAAAGCCTTTGTTTTAAATGTAATATTAAACATATTTAGAAGTTCTTAATTTAAGGGAAATAACAGGTAACTCATTCCACCCGGCCAGAAGTCACATTTCATTTTCCTAATCTACCCCAAATGAAGCCTTTGTTTAAATGTAATATTAAACATATTTAGAAGTCTTGGTTTAGGGAAATAACAGGTAACTCATTCCACCCGGCCTGAAATCACATTCATTTTCCTAATCTACCCCAAATGAAAGCCTTTGTTTAAATGTAATATTAAACATATTTAGAAGTCTTTGATTTAAGGGAAATAACAGGTAACTCATTCCACCCGGCCTGAATCACATTCATTTTCCTAATCTACCCCAAATGATAGCCTTTGTTTAAATATAATATTAAACATATTTAGAAGTCTTTAAT
Source organism: Doryteuthis pealeii (assembly GCA_023376005.1). Taxonomy (NCBI): domain Eukaryota; kingdom Metazoa; phylum Mollusca; class Cephalopoda; order Myopsida; family Loliginidae; genus Doryteuthis; species Doryteuthis pealeii. The sequence goes on along the minus strand of CM042176.1, from coordinate 25,686,449 downwards.
TTTTAAGGGAAATAACAGGTAACTTTAAATGAAAAGGCCATTTTTAGCATTTTTGATAGATCCTTATAGGAATGGGACTCTGGACTTAAACAATTCTCAACAGGATATTAAGAGATAGTAAATTGTAGAGTTTTTATTTATTATCTGGGGAAACAACTAAAGCCGTCTTACTCCTACCTTGTAAACTATCCTGTGTAATTCACTTCTAAGAAACTATTGAAAATGTATTTACAGTTAGCTTGAAATGGTGAGGAAAGGAAAAAGAAAAACACTGGGATGCATGGATATGATTTTCTGGATCCTTTTAGATTTTTTGTGTGTCAGGGATGAAGGACGCATACCTATGGGCATATCTGCATTATTATTAATGATTGTGAATATTATATATATATATACCAACCCTTCCACACGAGTAGGATATGACACAAGGTCAATTTTCTTTAGCAGAGTTTACAGGTTTGAAAGAAAGAAGGAAACAGTGTAGAAAGAAAAAAGAAGAAAGAAGGAAAGAAGGGAAAAGGTGTGTAGAAGTAAAGAAAGTAAAGAAGAAAGAAAGGAAGAAGGAAAAAAAGAAAGAGGGCTTAGAAAGAAAAAAAAGAAAAAGGAAAAAGAAACAAAAAAGAAAAGTGTGTAGAAAGAAAGAAAGAAAGAAAGAAAGAAAGAAGAAGAAAGAAGGAGAAATAGAGTGTAGAAAGAAAGAAAAAAAAGAAAGAAAAAAAGAAAAGAAGGAGAAAATAGAGTGGAGAAAGAAGAAAGAAAAGAAGAAAGAAAGAAAGAAAGAAAAGAAAGAAAGAAGAAAATAGAGTGTAGAAAGAAAGAAAGAAAGAAGAAGGAAAGAGAAAATAGAGTGTAGAAAGAAAGAAAGAAAGAAGAAAAGAAGCAGGAAGAAGAAAAAGAGTAGAAAGAAAGAAAGAAAAGAAGAAAGAAAGAAAGAAAGAAAGAAGAAAATAGAGTGTAGAAAGAAAGAAAGAAAAGAAGAAAGAAAGAAAGAAAGAAGAAAATAGAGTGTAGAAAGAAAGAAGAAAGAAAGAAAGAAGGAAGAAGAATAGAGTGTAGAAAGAAAGAAAGAAAAGAGAAAGGAGGAACAAAATAGAGTGTAAGAAAGAAAGAAGAAGAAAGGAAAAAAGGAAGAAAGAAGAAGAAATAGAGTGTAGAAAGAAAGAAAGAAAGAAAAGAAAGAAAGGAAGAAGAAATAGAGTGTAGAAAGAAGAAAGAAAAGAAAGAAAGAAAGAAGAAAGAAAAGAAGAAAGAAAGAAGAAAATAGAGTATAAGAAGAAAGAAAGAAAGAAAGAAAGAAGAAAAAAGAAGAAAGGAAGAAAAATAGAGTGTAGAAAGAAAGAAAGAAAGAAAAAGAGAAAAAGAAGAAAATAGAATAGAAAGAAAGAAGAAAAAAGAAGAAGAAATAGAGTGTAGAAAGAAACAAAAAAGAAAAGTGTGTAAAAGAAGAAAGAAGAAGAAAGAAAGAAAGAAGAAAGGAAGGAGAAAATAGAGTGTAGAAGAAAGAAAAAAAAGAAAGAAAAAAAAAAGAAAAGAAGAGAAAATAGAGTGGAGAAGAAAGAAAGAAGAAAGAAAGAAGAAAGAAAGAAAGAAAGAAAGAAGAAAATAGAGTGTAGAAAGAAAGAAAGAAAGAAGAAAGGAAAGAGAAAATAGAGTGTAGAAAGAAAGAAAGAAAGAAAGAAGAAAGAAAAGAAGCAAGGAAGAAGAAAATAGAGTATAGAAAGAAAGAAAGAAAAGAAAGAAAGAAAGAAAGAAAGAAAGAAGAAAAAGAGTGTAGAAAGAAAGAAAGAAGAAGAAAGAAAGAAAAGAAGCAAGGAAGAAGAAAATAGAGTTAGAAAGAAAGAAAGAAAGAAAGAAAGAAAGAAAGAAAGAAAGAAGAAATAGAGTGTAGAAAGAAAGAAAGAAAAGAAAGAAAGAAAGAAGAAATAGAGTGTAGAAAGAAGAAAGAAGAAGGAAAGAAAAAGAGTGTAGAAGAAAGAAAGAAAAGAAGAAAGGAGAAAAATAGAGTGTAGAAAGAAGAAGAAAGAAAGGAAAAAAGAAAGAAAGGAGAAGAAAAATAGAGTGTAGAAAGAAAGAAAGAAAGAAGAAAGGAAGAAAAAATAGAGTGTAGAAAGAAAGAAAGAAAGAAAGGAAAAAAGAAGAAAGGAAGAAGAAATAGAGTGTAGAAAGAAAGAAAGAAAGAAAGAAAGAAAGAAAAGAAGAGAAATAGAGTGTAGAAGAGAAAAGAAAGAAAGAAAGAAGAAAGGAAGAAGAAAGAAAGAAAGAAAGAAAGAAAGAAAAGAAAGAAAGAAAGAAGAAAAAGAAAGAAGAAGAAGAAAGAAGAAGAAAAAGAAAGAAAGAAAGAAGAAAGAAAAGAAAGGAAGAAGAAAATAGAGTGTAGAAGAAAGAAAGAAAGAAAGAAAGAGAAAATAGAGTGTAGAAAGAAAGAAAGAAAGAAAGAAAAGAAAAAGGAAGAAGAAAATAGAGTGTAGAAAGAAAGAAAGAAAAGAAGAAAGGAGAAAATAGAGTGTAGAAAAAGAAAAAAATAGAAAGAAAAATAAAAGAAGGAGAAAATAGAGTGTAGAGAAGAAAGAAAGAAAGAAAGAAAGAAAGAAAGAAGAAAGGAAGAGAAAATAGAGTGTAGAAAGAAAGAAAGAAAAAGGAAAGAAAGAAAAACAGAAAAACAAAAAGGAAGAAAAAAAATGACTAAATCAACCTACACACTGAAATCAACCAATCAGCAACAACATCCGTATGTTACACAAAACAGTCAGTACACTTTATATTCTCGAAACCAATTCAGCTATGTAAGTGCTATATATGGACTATACCTGTCGTTCAGATGGGACAGACCTATAAATATACAGTTATTATCACCAATATATGTGGGTCGGCTGAAAAGCAAATTTAATCCAAAATTTATCTAAATAATATATATATATATATATATATATATAATATATATATATATATATCCAATCCCTCTGCACAAGCAGGATGTGATACAATGCCATTTTTTTAAGCAGAGTTTAACAGGTTTGAATTCAGAGTTTTCCTTCTCCTAGACTGGTTAGCTAGCCATGGTTAAAGAGCCCAGTGTGCCCTGCTATTTGCCCATAGCTGGAGGGAGAATTGGATTCATATATTTCCCAAGAAATTTCCCAACTTGAAATTGCAAAGAAGAATGGATATTATTTATTTATTCATATATATATATATTAAATTCCCTGTTCTGTGGCTAAAAGGCTACTTGGTGGCATTAGGTGTGGCAGTCCCACTTTCAGCTACCAAAACTGTGTTATCACACCCAGTTAATGGCTGATGAGGACAGGGTATCACATGTGGTTTTTATTACACATATGATGGGGGGGAAAATTGTATATTTTATATCTATTAATAATGGAGATTCGCTTCCGGTTTTTGTCTGTAACAAAAATTACGTCACTGCTTACGTCACATTAATCAAAATCGTCATAACATACACTCAAAATTTATTCTATTTTATTTTGAGTGTATTTATTCAATAAATACACTCAAAATTTGAACATGCAACATTAGACAGTCCTCATTGTTTTTTAAAACAAGTTTTAATAAATACATGACTGGTATTATATATCTATATATAGTTTGTTTTATTTTAATACATATTTAAATTTACATTTCAAATTGTTTTATTTTTTAATCCTTTAATGAATTTGATGATTTTACTTACTTAGTGTACAAACTCGATGACATTGAATTTTTAACTCCCACCTCTCAGGCAATATGTTTCAAAAATCTATTTTTACATTGCCCGGAGGGTGTTTTTTTTATTTTGTACTAGTAAATATAATAAAGAGTTGGCATTGAATAACCCACAGGGTTTGATATGCCATATAACCAAATCATGATATTTTTCAAATATCATTCTCAAATTTCCTATTTTTCAATTTTATTTATTACTTTTCCTCACACACAGACACACACACACACACATATATATTTATGTGTGTGTGTGTGTGCATGCGTGTGTATATGTGTGTATATATAATGTCTGTGTAGATAACAGAATAAATCTCATACCGAGATTATAGATCAATTGAAAGGATCTAGTATCAATATTTCATCACGGCACAAATTGTTCTTTTGTTTGTTGTCATGAGCGACCAGTTTAAAAATAGTCAGACTTGAACTATAATGGAATCTTGTCTGTCTTTCCAGTCAAATTTGATGTTTGTCTAACTCTTAACATCCTGTACCACCTCATTCCATCCGTCCAGAAGTCACATTCATTTTCCTAATCTACCCCAGATGATAGCCTTTGTTTAAATATAATATTAAACATATTTAGAAGTCTTTAATTTAAGGGAAATAACAGGTAACTTTTAATGAAATGGCCATTTTTACTCATTTTTGATAAATGGTTATAGGAATTGGGCTCTGGACTTAGAAAATTCTCAACAGGATTTTAAGAGCTAATGAATAAATTCTCTAGAAAATGATTGATTCTTAGGGAAGGAATAACCTGAAGGAGCCCATCCCTCTCCAGGTCTAGGGCTAGGGTTAGCAGGGTTAGGGTATGGGGCTAGGTTATGTTCGTTGGTGCTTTATCTTAACCCCAATAAAAGCTTGGTTCTTTGTTCTTCTGGGCTGGTACACTGAAATGGAACTTAGGAATGAAAAGGCACGAAAGAGGAAAGAAAAGGAAAGAGATATTTTTATGACTTAGGCTTTATTGAACTGGGTCACAGTGGCCTGTAGCGAGGGAAAATCTCCCTGGCTAAAAGGACCAACTAGACCCAATTATGGCCTCAGTTAGAATGACCGAGATATTATTTTGGGGGTGGGAGTCAGTCCTTTTTGTCGGACCTGCGCGAAGGGTTTTTTTCGGTCAAGGTCCCATGAGTGTTTGCTCTTTTTTATTTCATATATTTCTAATCGCCACAAGGGTTAGGGTCAGTAGAGTTAGCAGTTAGAGTTAACACAGTTAGGGGTTGGATTTAGGGTTAAGTTTAGTGTTTAGGGTTGGGGTTAACAGGGTTTGGGTCAGGGGTTGGGTTTAGTGTTAGGGTTAAGGGTTAGGGTGTAGTGTTGGGGTTAGGGTTTAAGGTTAGGGTTAATTTGAATTCCTGGATGTTTGTCTAATAAATAAATTCTCTCCAGAAAATGATTGATTCTTAGGAAAGGAATAGCCTGGAGGAGCCCATCCCTCTCCAGGTCTAGGGTTACGGTTAGGGTTAGTAGGGTTAACAGGGTTAGGGTTTAGGGGTTGGGTTTAGGGTTAAGGTTAGTGTTTAGGAGTTAGGGTTGGGGTTAGGGGTTAGGGTTAACAGGGTTAGAGTTAGGGGTTGAGTTTAGGGTTAGAGTTAAGGGTTAGAATGTAGGGTTGGGGTTGGGGTTAGGGTTTGGGATTAGGGTTAGTTTGAATTCCTGGACAAGGCTGTTTGCATTTCACATATCACTAATACTCTTGGGAAAGGTATGAATCTAATTACTTTATTTGTTTATTTGTCTTAATTTTTTAGACGAGGCTTGATATATATTATTTTGTTTCTTCTGCAGGATAATCATGTGGATATGCCATATTGACACAAACACGTCAGAGGTAGATGCAAAAAATAGAGCGGCCTGGCGTCTCAACGTTATAACAACTCTTTATCATATTTACAAGTACAAAATAAAAAAACACCCTCTGGGCGATGTAAAAATAGATTTTTGAAACATATTGCCTGAGGGGTGGGAGTTAAAAATTCAATGTCAGCGAGTTTGTACACTAAGTAAGTAAAATCATCAAATTCATTAAAGGATTAAAAAATAAAACAATTTGAAATGTAAACTTTAAATATGTATTAAAATAAAACAAACTATATATAGATATATAATACCAGTCATGTATTTATTAAAACTTGTTTTAATAAAACAATGAGGACTGTCTAATATTGCATGTTCAAATTTTGAGTGTATTTATTCTATGTTATGATGATTTTGGGTAATGTCACATCAGCAGTGACGTAGTTTTTGTTACAGACAAAAACCGGAAGCGAATCTCCATTATTAATAGATATATATAGTCATCCACAGACACAGTGTTTTGATGTTTCACATCTCATCAGTATGGCTAGACTTAGCAACTACTTCTAGCCAAGAGCGAAACCCGGCTGACTTTTCATCAGTCTAACTCCTTAACCCCTTGGCTGTCTTCAGCTGCCAGTAAGAGGCAGATATTTAATCAATAAATGCATACATTGGTATATATATTTTTTTTGATCACTAGAGAACTCATATGCATAAATCACAGATGAGTCTTGCTTTACGCTAACGGTGAAGGTCACTTAAAGTCCCTTCTAGAGAGCTCTACCGGGTTTTGGGAGCCTCTTTTTATATGCACATTAACACCAACAAAGTCTGGTGATATCGTGAGATACCACTGAGGTGCTCTGGGTTCGTAGTAATGATGCTTCTTCTTCTTCTTCTTCTTCTTCTTCTTCTTCTTCTTCTTCTTCTTTTTTTAATTTCCTTTCATTTTTATTGGCTAAAAATTTCGATCTATTCGGATTCAAACTGAATTGTTCTTTAATTGCTTACGAGCTAAAATGCCCCCCGGGGGGCTGAGAGAAATTCTCTTCGATCGAGAGCACATCCGGAGTCAGAAAGACCCTAGGCAAAAAAAAAAAGAAGAAGAAGAAGAAGAAAAAGAAAGAAAGAAAGAAAAGGTTTTAAAAAGGTAAAGAAAGAAAGAATTTTTTTTAAAGTAAAGGAAAAAAGAAAGAAAGAAAGAAAGAAAGAAAGAAAGAAAAGCAATTGAAAATGAAGGAAGATTTCTTCTTGCAAACTTAAGATGGATGCGACCTTAGATACTCCCCCGTCTGTGACTCTAACATTAAAAGCACACATTGAGCTCTCAAACTGCGACTTGGTTTTGTTTAAATAAAACCCTTGTGTCGTAAGGAAGATTTCTTCTCTGGACTTTTGGATTATATATATATATATATATATATATATATTATTATAATGGAGATTGTGTGTTTTTCTGTCTGTAACCGAAACTATATTCCTACTCAAGTCACAATTCTCTTAGTTATTGACATCACATTCTCCATGATTTTATTTTTATTTAAACCTCAATTATTTATATATTTTTATATTCACATAAACACCCACGCATATTTTCATTTAATATAAATTAAGAATGTGTTTGTGTTTATCTAAATGCAATGATAATAAAGGGTTAACTGCTGTTCTTGCTAATAAAATAAACCAGTCAAGAATCAATATTTTCTGATTAAATAATAATAAGCTAGTAAGTAACAAGAACTGCAGAGAGAAAAAAAAGTTAGTATTATCTGTGTTATTCGGACTATTGTCCCCATCTTCATTGTTATTTGTACAACGTTTCGGCCGATATGCCCTCCGGCCTTCTTCAGGTATTTCTTGTCGGACTCGGGAACCTTCTCGGACTCGGGAACTTTCTTGTCGTATTCAGGAGCCATCACGGAACTTTGAACCTAACCCTTTATTTAGTCCACGGGGGGTATCCTGTTCTCATTCCGCTAACCATAGCTGGGGTAGGAGTTGTGTTAATTAATTATTTTCTAACTGCTTTCACTCAGGATTGAACTCGGGTTCCAGAGAGAACAAATAACAATGAAGATGGGGACAATAGTCCGAATAACACAGATAATACTAATCTTCAAGCCTCATCTCAAACATTCAGAGAAATAGAAAAAAAAGTTATAGAAACACACATTTCCTTACCACAGTGGAAAAATACAATGCATTAAATTTGTCATTGAAGATGAACTGTAAAACTTCTTTCTTTTTGTAATTTATGAGGAAGTGCGTCCCGGTCTCCTGCCTCAGAAATTGCTACCTGGTGACTATTAAAATAACGTCCCCAGGTATGTCTTCTCGGTGGTGTTACTTGAAAGAAAACAACCAACTTAGGGCGTTAAATTTATTTTAGAGGGGTGGGGGCTTCTCTTTATGAACAAATGGAGATGGGTGGATAGATATATATAAACAAAGTAAAAAATGAACAAATTGAGGTAGATAGATAGATAGATAGATAGATAGATAGATATCCATCTTCATATCTAAACAAGAATTATGACAAATTTCTATAAATAAACAAGAATTATGACAAAAAAAGAGAAGCCCTCCCTCTAAAATACATTTAACGCCCTAAGTTGGTTGTTTTCTTTCAAGTAACACCACCGAGATGACATAGTTGGGGGACGTTATTTTAATAGTCACCGGGTAGCAATTTCTGAAGCAGGAGACCGGGACGCACTTCCTCATAAATTACCTTTTTTTTAATCAAGTCATTTTTTTTTAGTTTATTTATCATCTATATTTTTTTTAAATTTATTAGGAAAAGTATGCATCCAATTATTCTCCCCCCAGCTATGGGTAAATAGTAGGGCGGACTGGGCTATTCTCCCCACCAGCCTATTAATCCCTGTAAATAAAATGAACACCTCATGTGTATTTGTTATGGTAATTTGCCACGAACACATGAACTCTTCCAACTATAAATAGCAGCAGATTCTGCACTTAAGTAAGAGTTAATATTTCAGTGGATAGCTGATAAGACAGCTTCGTGAGTAACCTTTTTCATTTGTATATGTTTGTACTACTGTTCTTTGTTAATATATTTGTTTAACTCTTTTCCTAGTTACTAACTAGACTACTTTAGTGATCTTTTGAAAAAGAGATTTTATCTCGAAAATTCAAGAATAAAGTACAGGTTAACACACAACACCATTGTTACCTTATTATTTTTTCTTTACACCTGCATTGTGATAGCCTTCTAAATCAACCTCAAAACCAATATGTACACAATGCTTCAAGCAAATTATAAAACTCTCTATATATATATATATATATATATATATATATATATATATATATGAGACACATGAGTGAAAATAGTTATCTCCTGGTTAAGGTTGCTATATGTACATTAGTGTAGGTTGATTTTTCAATTTTTAAAAATATCAAATTCTCTCAAACAGCAAAAGTTATATGTTGGTATAATAAATATTGATACCAAAAACTAGAACTCTTACTTTCACCATTGTTTGAGGAAAAAGCATCAAATATTGTCAGTTAAAATGCACCAAAAAATCCTCGTTTTCTCAACATTTGGCCCAGAAATGTGGTTTGAAAATTTACCAATTTCAATATTTAAAACAGAAATTTATTTACTAAGATGAAATGAATAAGATACAACTAGAATTAAAATTAGAAATATCCCCCACCCCCCATCATCGCCAACTCCTCCGATGTGCTGTTTTTTATGTATTAATTAAGCTGTAACAGGGATAAGATTTTAAAAGACTGAAATTTATTTCCTCAAATGAAGGCAAAGTTTTGAAGAATAATATTTTGTGTGGTAAATTTTTATGTTAATTTGCAAATTTCCTCTCATGGGAGACTTTTGCAAATCTTATTATAATGGAGATTGTGTGTTTGTCTGTCTGTAACCAAAATTATATTACTACTCAATTCACAGTTCCCTTAGTTATTTACATCACATTCTCCATGATTTTATTTTTATCTAAACCTCAATGAATAATAAAATTGTTTTACATTATTAAGACTGTTGACCATATCTACATACTAATAATACGCAATTGTATTTATATATACAACAAAATAGTGGTTTACAGTGTGAATGGGAAGACTAATTTGCATATTGATCTTAAAAAATTGATTTTAATAAATATATGCTAAGTATTATTGATTTCTAATTATTTGGTTTTATCTTATTGAATATGAGCAAAAATCTCTGGGATAAATCTTAAAAGAAATTCATTAAGAAGAAGAAATAACTGTAATATTATCCTTTACTTCCTATTTTAAGTAAAGAGTTAAATTAGGAAAATTTACCAATGAAAGACGGGAGTAATGGAAAATGATGGAAGAGTTAGTTTCAAAGCTGTTCTATTTTTCGATAATACCCCCTTTGTTCCAAATTGTTTATCTGCATTCTTATTTAGTTTTATTAGCCTTTCCAATTTAACATGATATTTTATTATATCAAAACTTAAAAACTTGCACCCGACGGGTGCATAAATTTGCTAGTTAACATAAAGAATTTTTCTTCAAAACTTTGCCTTTGAAGAATAATCAAAGTTCCAATTACCGTCGAATTGGTAAGACATGGCAACAAACGGTTGTAACCCAATACAAACCCGAATAGTCACAAAGTCTACTGCAGAATGACAGGGTATTTATAAAACTCCACAATATCATTCAAGTCAAGCAGCTTGACATTAATTGGAATTATTCTTCAGCCTTCATTTGAGGAAATAGATTTCAGTCTTTTAAAATGTTATCCCTGTTACAGCTTAATGTTAATTTGCAAATTTTGCCACATGGGAGACATTACAGTTCCAAAATCGACCTACCCTAATGTACATGTTAAGATACTAGAGTGACGTCATTGTCAATGGACTACCTTGACAGACTCAAGAGTTATACTTTCTCTATGACTTTCAGCTCGACAATAAACTTTGAGATGAAGGAATAACCCACCATAAATATTTATAACTCCTAATTTTATAAGTAACATTAAAATAACTTGACCTTTGAAGGTTTTAAGGTCATATTCTGTATGTCTTACATAAATGTGTTTGTATTCATGCTTTTTTTTTATAGTAAGATGATATGTGACAGCTTTTTTTTTATCTTACATTGTTTTATGCATGTATATATATATCTATCTATCTATGTATCTATTTATCCATCTCAGAGTGATCATACTATCTATCTATCAATCTATATCAGAGTGATCACATCTATCTATCTATCTATCTATCTATCCGTCTGTCAATCTATCTATCTCTCCCTCTATCTATCTATGTCAGAGTGATCCTATGTATGTATGTATGTATATATGTATCTATGAAATTTAACATTTAGAAAAAACATATGATGTTTGTTATGTATCTGCTGACAGATCTGTTTCGACCAAATCGATAAGTTGGTATCTGTCAGCAATTACATAACAAACGTCATATGTTTTTTCAAAATGTTAAATTTCATACTGTCGGATTAATTTCCATCTATTTTTCATATGTATCTATCTAAGAATGATTATATCTATCTGTCTATCTATTTATCCATCTATCTGTCTATCTATCTTACATTGTTTTTATGCATGTATGCATATATGTATCTATCTATGTATATATTTATTTATCTATCTCAGAATTATCCTATCAATCTATCTATCTATCTATCTTAGATTGTTCATATGCTTCTATGTATGTATGTATGTGGAGAAAAGTAGACAAACACGGGATGTTGTGGAAACTTGATGTTTATTGTCGACGGTGCAACGTTTCGGTCTCTTATTAGACCATCTTCAGGACTTGAATATAGTTCTTACTCCAATGATGGAAATTCTCAAAATGCTGAAAGCGGAAGGTCGTCAGTAGGGGGAAGTGTAGTTGGGGGTGGTTAGTGGATTCTTCTTCTCTCTGGAATGTATGTATGTATGTATGTATGTATGTCAGCGTGATCATATCTATCCATCAATCTATCTGTCTATCCATATTTCTGTCTGTCTATCTATCTATTTATGTGACAGCAGAAGTAATATAATTGATTGTGAGTATCCTGTGCTGTTAGACTGGGTAACTTGACTGATAGTTTAACCAAGACGGTCTATGAAAACAGTAAATGATTGTCGAGATGGCGAGATGAATTCTGTGTGCATGTTGATTTTTTGCGTCTCTTAAATATCTCTCAGATGGATCGAATTTTGATATTTTATTTTGGCGCTGGTCAGTAAAATGGTTATTCCTGTATATAGAGTGAGTGAAGGAGAGGCTCTGTGATTGGATATACCAATCACATGATAGCCCAGAGTTTTAGGCGCAATATCCAAAAAAAGCCCAGACAGATAGATTCCACCAGCGGTACCAGGAGGCAACGATTTGAAGGGCTCCAAGAAATCACCCTAAGATATCTTCTCCAGCGCGCCAGTAAGTCCCTTAAACTCAGCTTTATATACAGGAAGGCTTTTATATTGTTGTTTGTTATTTCATGTGCTAGCCAATAAATTGGTTGAATTAAAGGAAATGTGGGGTTATTTTCGTATTTGCCTGGGGAGTTGTCTGCCCGTTTAATGTCGCTGGTTCCCACTAGGGGCCTCATGTATTTAAGCGGCTGTTTTGAATTTCTCTCTCTCTCTTTGCCTGCTGCTCGACCTACGAGACACAATGAGGTAGTCTTATGACTACCTCTTTCTTGTTGGGGCTTTGCCCCCCCCCTTACATTACTGTAAGTGATTTCCCAGCATAGACTATTCTTAGTCTCATGTCTGTTGCCTTTATGTTCATATTACTATTGTATACGTATGTATGTTTCATGTAGACTTCTATGTAATTTATGTATCCTTTGTGTATTCATGTGCTGTACCATATTCAAAGTCCAATGGGATATTCCCTCACAGGTTCGCATCCTGTTTGCAGCGCCATATTGAAGTAAGTTAGTCAGTCAGTCAGTCAGTCAGTCAGTCAGTCAGTCAGTCAGTCAGTCAACAATTGGTTTGAGCAATGTGACTGGCCAAGCACAACTGCACCAGTGTCAAGACAACTGGTATTTATGGGAATTCAGAACAGTACACCCATGCATTTGGGTGAGTCCATTCCCTGAGTCCTGATTGGCTGCTTGGTTTGTAGGGTCCTCTGAGGCTCCATAAATCCTGCCACTTATCAGTGGTCATTACGGCATCTCAGAATCGTATTCAGTTACGACTGTTTGCCGTCTTGTCTTGCCAATTCGACGGTAATTGGACTTAGTATTCTATACATATTAAATGTTTTGTCCCTCAACCTTTGTCGGAGTTTGTTTGCGTTTCAACGAGTTATGACTCTGTCATAACCTTTGAATCTTACAACTGGTGATACCCCAACGTGATACGAACACGTACCCTTCTTGGCAACATTTGGGACCAGTCATTACAGAAATATTAATTCCTTTCTTGTTGTTGTTAGTCTTAGAATTGAATGCTATACTAACACAATAGCGCTGATGTGTGTACGTAGTTCAAAGCACACGGATTTGTCCAATCAAACTTTGACTAATGTATAAACATTTGTTTTAATCTCTTTTCCTTAAATTTGGGAAAAGGACTGTGTTGTATGTTTGTTTTTAATTTCTTTTCCTTAAGTTTGGGGAAAGAAATGTGTTGGTATGTTCGTTTTAATCTATTTTCCCCAAGTTTAGGAAAAGAAATGTGTTTTTCCTTATTTGGGTGTAAAATATAGAATTTGTATTCTATAAGATCAAAGGACTACTTAACCAACCAAACCATGCGTTATCACCCCCTCTCTCTTTCTCTATCTTTCCCTACTCTCTTTCTGAAAATAATTTACCAAACTCTACTCCTACTGAAAATAATTTACCAAAAATCAGGGAATTATCAGATATTAATGAAATTTTCAGTGTTGATTTATCAATGAATGAACTTTATGATGCATTAGTTTGTTTTAATTTCTTTTCCTTAAGTTTGGGAAAAGAAATGTGTTCGTGTGTTTATTCTTATTTGGGTATGAAATATAGGATAGGATCAGATTACTCAATCTATGCTACTCATACACAGAATAGGTGGGGACCGATATCAAACAAGGAACCTTACGATTCCAAGGTGGGTGCTCAACTGACTGTTATAATAGAAATAGATATCTCTCTTGATGCACAAATTTTACTAACCCAATACATCCACTCACCAACAAAACAAATTAAAAAGAAAAAGAAAACACTTTAAAACAGAACCTAAGTTACTGAGAATTGTAACATCAAATGGATGTTGATCCGACAGTAGCTCTAATCGAAACGAACAAAACAAGTGTTCTGCACATAGGCTCCGTGCAAGCTTCTGGGTGAAAAACAAAATTTATAAACAATTAAAATATTCCCTACTTTCAATGTTTTTTCAACCAATCATAAATTTTCCCCCCAAAACCTTTCAAAGCAAATCTCGAGCCGATTGATAACTATAAAAACAGCTGACTTAAAGTCGATAGGGCAGTTGACTATTGGCGTTGGCACACAGAATGTCACTCCTACCGTGCCAAGATCAAGGGACTACCGACCTCCGACCCATGTCACACCCCCACGTCACACAGAACCAAATCGTCAGCCAAGAACAGACTTTCAATCACACACCCAAATCAGCCGACAAAGAAACAGACTTTCAACCTCAACGCTTGCCCTCAATTCGCCGAGTGAAGAAAGACTTATCTTCTCCACAATTTCAGCTTTTGTTTTATTTTTGAATAAACGAAATTAATCCAATTTTTCTCGACCATTTTCTTTTGCTACCATACACTTGCTTGTGATATTTCATGATTGTGCTGAACCAGCCCCTGCCCACAAATTTAAGAGAAATGTATTTATCATTTATACAGTTTAAAGTAGCCAAAGACTTGGACCAAGTATCCAATAGGCACCCCAGCTGGGATCTGCCTCGAAAGGAATACTTTTTGCTTTTCACTGCACACATCTGGTTGTGGTATGAGAAGTAAATAGAAAATAAACTTTATAAATTGTGTGATACCATTTCCAAACAACATCCTTTTATTTAAATAAACATAAAAAATATTTTGTAAATAAAAACTATTTTCATTTAAATAAACATATCTGTATTAAATGAAAACTATTTTAATATAAAAATGTGTCTTTAATCTAAAAAGTGTCTTTCATTTAATGTTTCATAATAAAAAAAGAAATTACTATTGAATTAACAACAAAAACATGAAATAACTAATTCTTTCTATTCAAATCAAAAACTATTTTAGTATAAAAACGTGCCTTTGGGTTGTAAATATACATGAACAAACTTTAAAAAATTTTATAGGGAAATTCTTAACCGGGAGTTTACAGTGAAAAGCAAAAGGTGTTCTTTTCAAAACAACTCCCAGCTGGGGTGCTTATTGGTTACTTGGTCAAAAGACTTTAGCACAGTGCTGTATTGCAGTAAGCAAATGTAAGTATTTATACAATGTTACCTGTCTTCCCTGAAGCCATCCATATTTGGTATGATCATATATACTTCCATCTTTTCCCAAACAGGTGAAGAAACCCCTGAAACCAAAAGAAGAGAGAGGGAGAGACTAAGTTTATTCATAATATTACATAATGAACGGTGTAGCCTATTCGTTTTGTAATGTATTGTAAAAGATTTAAATTTAACGGTTAGCCTATTCATTTTGGAATATTGTGTAAAAGATTTAAATTTAACAGTTGGGGTTAAACCATGGAAAAATACAATAAGTTTTAATGAATGGTTTAGCCTATTTATTTTGTAATGTAGTGTATTTAAATTTAAATGTCATAATGAATGGTGTAGCCTATTCATTTTGTAATGTAGTGTAATATTTAAATTTAAATGTCATAATGAATGGTGTAGCCTATTCATTTTGTAATGTAGTGTATTTAAATTTAAAAGTCATAATGAATGGTGTAGCCTATTCATTTTGTAATGTAGTGTAGAATTGAAAATTTAAAGTTTAACTTTGGAGAGTCATGTAAAGATACAGTGAGTTCAGATAGGTATGACTGACAGGTTTTGAACCTTAATTGACCTATGATGGAATATTCTCATTGGTTGACAATGTCACGTGATAGCGTATTCTATGGGAAAGTTAACAGATTGGTGACAGAGCTCTTTGGAGCTAGACACATAATGGTGTCTTTGCTGAATTCTATTCCTTGGAATATTAAAATATTGGGGTCTTGGGGTAATAAAGATATACAAAAAACAATGAAATGAGTCTCCAGTAAATTTCCAGTTTGAGGAAAGATATTTTTAAAAACTATATTTGTTACATAATTATTAGATTCCTAATATTTATGTACAGTAGGGTAGAAATCAAAATGGCTGTTATAAGTTGCAGCCCACGGCCTTGAAGGATGAGTGACAAGCTTGACCTCATCCTGATCCTTTCCGGAGGATACCGTGAGAATCGGTGGAGGAGACCCTCTTCTGGATTAGATTAGAAATAGATTTTTAGTCAGGGTTGGTCAGAAACCACGACGGTGGTGAGTCGTGTATTGCACGCTCCAACTCGATCTGCGCAGGTAGTCTGGTGGGGATTTCGAAATAAATATGATCTAAGTTAAATCGAAGTTTTGTGTTATTATCTAAAAACTACCAATGACACAGGGCTTCTGATAAAGAGAAATCCCCAATGGAAGACCAGACATGAAGTCCCCAAGACGAAGTCCAGACGCTAGAAGAGATGTTAGAAGAAGACGTAAGATAGAAAAGACGTCCGAAGAAGAATAGTAAAGAAAAGCGTATACAACATATTAACTTAATCCTTATATCCATTGAACCATGTGTCTAACAGTCTGAAAAAATTTCTCTGAATTTTTTAGATGAGACTTGATGATTAGTATTATTTGCATTATTCAGACAATTGTCCTCATCTTCATTGTTATCTATACAACGGTTTATAAGTCCCCCCCCAAAAAAAAAAAAATTCACACTGGATTGTCCAATTGGCCACATGGCCTAGTGGATAAAGGAGTTAGGTTTGGTTTGATTTGTTTTGTTTTACGGCATATCAACCTCAGTGGGTCATTTAATGCCGACAAAGTTTTGAAATAAATCAATTCTTAATGGATAATACAATTTTTTTATAAATACATTTTTTCTATTTAACCCATAGATGGGACCCTAACAGGTACTACCACTCCGGGTCAGAGTGGACCAGGGAGCAATGGTGATGAAGGGGTGCTCCACATTCCCCAAACCTCCAAAACTGGAACCTCACCACTAGAGTTTGGTTTGGTTTGTTTTGTTTTACGGCATATCAACCTCAGTGGGTCATTTAATGCCGATAAAGTTTTTAAATAAATCAATTCTTAATGGATAATACAATTTTTTTATAAATACATTTTTTCTATTTAACCCATAGATGGGACCCTAACAGGTACTACCACTCCGGGTCAGAGTGGACCAGGGAGCAATGGTGATTAATGGGGTGCTCCACATTCCCCAAACCTCCAAAACTGGAACCTCACCATCAGATAGAGTTTAACGTCATTCCCAGGACATGTAGACCCTCAGCCACCGCCTTCTAGCACCCATATGATAAAAAGGGGTTGGGGCTTGCCATAAGGGCAATAGGGTTGGGAAAATCATAAAGGAGTTAGGGTTTGGCATAGAGACAAGACGAGCAAGCAATTTATACCCATCTTTATTGAATGAGGGTTAGCATTAAAAAGACAGGCTTAATGTCTAAAACTAAGGGAATTAATACACTTTACTGGAGAGTTCCTTTCAAGGGAGATAACTAGACAATGAGAAACATCAAATGAAATCAGAATTTAAAAAAAAAAAAACATAGCATTTTAAGAGTGTGTTTGAAGATAAAAATTTACCCGTTGATTTCATCGTGAGAATGTTTAAGCCAAAAATCTACACATCGGTCAAGTTCAAAGGAAATCTTTTTCAAATAATCGGGCAGTTTTGTCTCAGGATCTTTCTGCATTCTAGAATAAATGAAAATCAATTGAAATTAATTCAAATTCAGCATTATACTAAACAAAATGTGACCCATTGGGTCACCCATTCAGCTCTGGGTAAATAATTGAGATTAGGGAGTGAGCAAAGTGAATAAAAAATTTTAAAAAAATAATAATAAATATGGCCAGATGAAACCTTAAAATCATACCTCATTTTGACCTCATTTAAGCTACAGGTTGCTGGTTGAGAAATTTAACATAGAAATACATTTCAAATTCTCCCATCTCTCTCTCTCTCTCTCTCTCTCTCTCTCTCTCTCTCTCTCTTTTTGTCTCTCTCTCGCTCTCTACTCTCCAGAGAAACTAATGTTATATAATGAGGAGGTAGTCAAGAAATAATTTAGTATAATTTTCGTGCCATTAAACTCAAGAGAAAAAAAGCCAGTAATTTATGAGGAAGTGCGTCCTGGTCTCCTGCCTCAAAAATTGCTCCCCGGTGACTATTAAAATAACAACCCAGCTCAGTCTATTCAAAACTATCCATCTTCATATCTATCTCAATTTGTTCATATTTATCTATATTACTTTAAACACTAAGATTTTTTTTATTCAGGTTTGTTTAATGTCTTGTTTTTAGTTTAAATAAACAAGAATTACGACAAAAAAAGAAGCGACCCCCCCCCCCAATACATTTACTTGTTGAAAATATCTATCTATCTCCATTTGTTCATATCTATCTATATTATTTTGTTTGTTTATCTATCTATCTCAGTCTATTCCAAACTATATATCCATCTTCATATCTAAACAAGAATTACAACAAATTACGATAAATAAACAAGAATTACGACGAGCTGGGGTTGTTATTTTGATAGTCACAGGGTAGCAATTTTTGAGGCAGGAGACCGGGATGCACTTCCTCATAAATTAGCAAAAAGCCTTTAGGAAGCAAAAGTTGATTAACTCAGCTTTAGTATAATAATAGATTGTTACCAATGACACTATGGCATCTTCTGACATTAATTTGTGGGGATGCTGCTTCAGAAAACATAGAAAATTTATATTAATATTGTGTAACACACACAATGATAAATACATTGCTACAAGGGTGATCAAAAAGTAATGCCCTTTTGTTTAAGACAGGTATAATTACCAACAAAGGTACATGTAACATACATCAAAAAAGCTGGTCCTCTTTGGATCACATCCCTACTTCTCCACATAGGTGAGTCAAAAAGTAATGCCATTTTGTCTAGGACAGGTATAATTACCAACACAGGAACATTTATCATACATCAAAATGAAGCTGGTCCTCTTTGGATAACATCCCTACTTCTTCACATAGTCATCGTTTCTCTCAATAGCAATGCTCCACTTTGGAATGAGAACATGTATCCCTGCCGATGCAAACAGGTTTTTATAAAAAAAATTTTTTAAAAGGATTTTTACCAACAAATATTCTGTAACTTAGACCTCTGCCATGGGGCCAGCATTAAATGACCCACCAAGGTTGATATGCCATAAAACAAATAAACAAACAAACAAAAATGTCCTTTGTGTTATTTATACTACACATATCTCCGTGCTACTGATACGCTGAGTTGGCGATCAAGAGAGAGAGAGAGAGAGAGAGAGAGAGGGGGGAGAACCATTACTCCCAGGTCCACTCTGACCCGGAGTGGTAGTACCTGTTAGGGTCCCATCTATAGGTTAAAGAAAATTTGATTACAAAATAAGATTGAGTTTAAATATTTTCTTCCATAATATCTATACAAATCTTTCAAAACTCTGCCGGCATTAAATGACCCACCAAGGTTGATATGCCATAAAACAAAACAAACAAAAAGACAAACAAATGTATAATAAGAGAATCTAATAAATCTATGAAAATGCATTTCTTGAATAAAATATAATTGAATTGCAATTTACCTGTCAAAATGTCTCTGATCTTCACCAAAGTGATAAGTGTTATAATATTATTATAACAAGTGCATGATGGGAAGCATTCTGAGAATATGACAGCTGATCAAAGATAATAGTTACAGATTTAAACCTTTATCAAGTTCAAATCTTGGATGAGGTTGTTAGTATTTTATACAGGGATATAAGAATGTAGTGGGGTAATTCAATATCAAATCATCCAGAAAAAAGTAAAATTGTCACCCACCCCCTTCAATTTTTCTGAAATTTTGTACAGGTATGGACTATATAAACATTAGACGATCCCCAAAATTTGAGTTTCTAATTCCAAAAATTGGTTGAGTTATGTTGATTTTTAGCTCTCTATATTTGGTGGGGTTGGTGAAAAATAGCGACTTTTTGTCATCTATTTTTGTCTGTAAAATGAGTTCTTGAGTTTCCCTACTACTAAAAATTGGTTTATAAAAGCATTTTTACCCATGAAATCCAAAATGGCTATCTAATTGATAGCATTTTTGGATTCCTTGGGACTAAATGCTCTTAGGAGTATGGAAACTCTAGAACTCATTTTACAATCAAAAATAGATTACAAAAAGTTGCCATTTTTTTGCGACACACCACCCAAATTCGAAGAGTTATGTCAATTTTTAGAATCAACATAATTCCACTAATTTTTGGAATTTGAAACTCAAATTTTGGGGATTGGCTAACTTTAAAATGGTCCACACCTGTACAAAATTTCAGAAAAATTTAAGTGCAAAATTTTAACAAATTTTTGCAAAATCTTGTAGCTTTTACTGATCCAACAGTATTTTACATCGTTTAGTGGGTATTGGTTTGAAACCAACACTAAGTCCTTATGATGCATTAGTGCATCCATAGATACACTAACAATAAACATTTGGTAAGAAAAGACAGGCAATTAACACACATTATCAATGCACTTTTATGGTATCCAACATCGGATAAAACTGAGTTCATGTGTTTCGAAAAGAAAGGAGACATCTCCACACTCGACGGTAAGCCTCTAAAGCCAGTAGAACAATTCACATACATAGGTAGTAATATATCATCCACTGTTATGACCTGTTTAAGGGTCAATAAATAATAACTCAACACGGGTATAAAATGTAGGGAACAGATTGTATTCAGCAATATATATCAACGTACAATGAAAGGGTTTCCTTGTTACAGATTACACGAAGAACTGTATCAGGTACTACTTGTTTGAGTAGCTTTACTCTGTTAAATACATACCCTTTGGGTAAGTCCATGTTTGTGTCATAGGTGAGTCACCTACAACATCCACAGAAAGTGATATTAATAAACAAATAGGGAAGGCATGATTGGCTACAAACAAATTATCAGTCATATGTAAATCCAATCTCATTGACAAGTTGAAGCGACAATTCTTTCAAGCTGTGGTTGTATCAGTGCTGCTGTATGGCTGCACCACTTGGACCCTAACAAAGTGCCTGGAGAATAAGCTAGATGGGAGCTGCACAAGAATGCTGTGTGCAGTCTTGAACAAATCGTGGAAGCAACACCCCACAAAGAATCAACTGTACGGCCACCTGCCCCCTATCTCACAAACCATCCAAGTGAGACGAACAAGACGTGCTGGACACTTCTGGAGAAGCAAAGACAAACTCATAAGCAACATTCTCCTGTGGACGCCAACTCATGGACATGCGAGTGTGGGCCTCCCAGCAAGGACCTACATTGACCAACTCTGCAAGGATACTGGATGCAACACCCCACAAAGAAGCAACTGTACGGCCACCTGCCCCCTATCTCACAAGCCATCCAAGTGAGACGGACAAGATGTGCTGGACACTTCTGGAGAAGCAAAGACAAACTCATAAGCGACATTCTCCTGTGGACGCCAACTCATGGACATGCTAGTGTGGGCCTCCCAGCAAGGACCTACATTGACCAACTCTGCAAGGATACTGGATGCAGCACAGAGGACCTCCCAGGGGTAATGAATGATAGAGAAGTTTGGCGAGAGATTGTCATGGATATCCGGGCTAATTGCGCGAGATGATGATGATGATGATAAACAATGCACATTTTTGCTCACTCTTAAACTGACTGTCATATATATATATGATATCACATGGGTGATAGTGATACCTATTGGTATCTTACAGAGATAAAATCTATCTCAATGTGTTCCTGAAAATCTCTGTCATTTCTGTTTTGATTTTTTTTACTTTTCATCTTTTGAATATTCTTGTCTCTTTATCTCAATCCCATGTTAGGATGCATATGCTGCGTGATTTCAAAAATTACTGTTTAAACGTATGGAATGCTGTATCATGATTTATTAGCATTTTATTATCTATAAAAGTAAGTAAATCGCTGGGTTGGCCTAAAATCGGTATCAGCCAGACAGTGAGTGAGTCTATGGGTAATTCCATGTCAGATCACACAGAAAAAAGTAAAATTGTCACCCACCCCTTTCAATTCTTCCGAATTTTTTCCAGGTGTGGAATATATTAACATTAGACAATCCCCAAAATTTGAGCTTCCAATTCCAAAAATTGGTGGAGTTATGTCAATATTTAGCTCTCCAAATTTGGTGGGGTTGGCAAAAAATAGCACTTTTTTGGAATGTAGTTTTGTCTGTAAAATGAGTTCTAGAGCTTCCCTACTACTAAAAATTAGGACAGGTATAATTACAAACAAGAGGGAACATGTAACATACATCAAATCCAGAACTGGTCTCTTGGATCACATCCCTTACTTCTTCACATAGTTACGCGTTCTCATGAGGGTTCAAATTCTTAGTTTAATATCTAGTTCTATTGAGCCATGTTATAGTTAGTACACGCTATCATATATGAGGGGTGAGTCAAAAAATAATGCCATTTTGTTTAGGACAGGTATAATTACCAACACAGGTACATGTATCCCATACATCAAGAAATGTAAGCTGGTCCTTGTGGATCAGCAATCCCTCCACTTCTCCACATAGGTGAGTCCAATAAAGTATGCCATTTTGTCTAGGTACAGGTATAATTTACCACACAGGAAACATTTATCATACATCAAAATGAAGTTGGTCCTCTGGTGGATACATCCCTACTTCTTCCCATAGTCACCGTTTTCTCGTATGCATGTCTCCTCTTGAAGGAGAACATGTATTCTTGCCCTGTAAATTCTGTTGGCTGTTATTTGAGCCACTTTCTTCACTAACAGATTTCACTTCCTCATCATCGGAATATGGTTTGCCTCTCAATAACCCTCTATTGGGTCACAAAATGGTAATTCCAGGTGGACCATGAGTCCAATGGCTTATCTTCCTACTGCAGTTGTTTGCCGATAGGTGGTGAGAGTATAGGCACGCAGCCTGGGATCTCTCTCTCTTGGGCTGCAACGACTGTCACATGGTTAAGGCTTCTTGACACCTCTGCTGCCACTAAGTGGGGGCTTGCCCCCCCAACAGCTATCAGTAGTGGATTCCTTAGACATAAGTCCTACACCTACTTTTCTTTATGTAAGTTTATATATTTTGTCTGATGTATTTTCTATGTGCCTCATAGAAACAAGTCTGTTTGTTATATAATTCTAACTCCTATTTCATGTACTAATATGTACCTCATGCGAGAGGTTTACGCATTCCAATTCATTAATAAAATAACTCCACCCTTTCATCTGTTGAAAGCGTGCCCGGATACAAACAGCAAACTAAGGACAACTTACCTCTTATACCTGGTAATGCCCCGATGCAAACAGGTTTTATAAAAAAAATTTTTTAAAAGGATTTTTACCAACAAATATTCTGTAACTTAGACTCTGCCATGGGGCCAGCATTAAATGACCCACCAAGGTTGATATGCCATAAAACAAATAAACAACAAACAAAAATGTCCTTTGTGTTATTTATACTACACATATCTCCGTGCTACTGATACCTGAGTTGGCGATCAACGAGAGAGAGAGAGAGAGAGAGAGAGAGAGGGGAGAGACCATTACTCCCAGGTCCACTCTGACCCGGAGTGGTAGTACCTGTAGGGTCCCATCTATAGGTTAAATAGAAAATTTGATTACAAAATAAGATTGAGTTTAAAAATATTTTCTTCCATAATATCTATACAATCTTTCAAAAACTCTGCCGGCATTAAATGACCACACAAGGTTGATATGCCATAAAACAAAACAAACAAAAAAGACAAACAAATGTATAATAAGAGAATCTAATAAAATCTATGAAAATGCATTTCTTGAATAAAATATAATTGAATTGCAATTTACCTGTCAAAATGTCTCTGATCTTCACCAAAGTGATAAGTGTTATAATATTATTATAAACAAGTGCATGATGGGAAGATTCTGAGAATATGACAGCTGATCAAAGATAATAGTTACAGATTTAACCTTTATCAAGTTCAAATCTTGGATGAGGTTGTTAGTATTTTATACAGGGATATATAGTTTCGAAATAAATATGATCTAAGTTAAATCAAAGTCTTGTATTATTATCTAAAAACTACCAATGACACAGGGCTTCTGATAAAGAGAAATCCCAAATGGAAGATCAGACACGAAGTCCCCAAGAGAAGTCCAGATGCTAGAAGAGATGTTAGAAGAAGACGTAAGATAGAAAAGACGTCAGAAGAAGAATAGTAAAGAAAAGCGTATACAACATATTAACTTAATCCTTATATCCATTGAACCATGTGTCCAACAGTTTGAAAAAATTTCTCTGAATTTTTTAGATGAGACTTGATGATTAGTATTATCTGCATTATTCGGACAATTGTCCCCATCTTCATTGTTATCTATACAATGGTTTATAAAAAGTAAAGTAAAGTCGTTGGGGCGGCCTAAAGTTGGTATCAGCCAATCAGCAAGGGAGTCTATCCCCTTTTCAATAGCGCTAGACCAAGGAGATTGTTTTTTGGCATCTGAGGTGGAGTGCCACACTTACCATCAGCTCCTTACTTTACCGCACAGATCCTGTGCTACTCATACGCTGAGTTGGCGAGGACCGGAATCGAACTAGAAACCATGTGGTTTCTAGCCGAACGCTCTACCGACTGAGTTAACCTGGTGTTTTATAAGCTCCCAAAATTCACACTGGATTGTCCAATTGGCCACATGGCCTAGTGGATAAAGGAGTTAGGTTTGGTTTGGTTTGATTTGTTTTACGGCATATCAACCTCAGTGGGTCATTTAATGCCGACAAAGTTTTGAAATAAATCAATTCTTAATGGATAATACAATTTTTTTATAAATACATTTTTTCTATTTAACCCATAGATGGGACCCTAACAGGTACTACCACTCCGGGTAGAGTGGACCAGGGAGCAATGGTGATGAAGGGGTGCTCCACATTCCTCAAACCTCCAAAACTGGAACCTCACCACTAGAGTTTAACGTCATTTCCAGGACATGTAGACCCGCAGCCACCGCCTTCTAGCACCCATATGATAAAAAGGGGTTGGGGCTTGCCATAAGGGCAATAGGGTTGGGAAAATCATATAGGTGCTAGGGTTTGGCATAGAGACGAGCAAGCAGTTTATACCCATCTTTATTGAATGAGGGTTAGCATTAAAAAGACAGGCTTAATGTCTACAACAAAGGGAATTAATGCACTTTACTGCAGAGTTCCTTTCAAGGGAGATAACTAGACAATGAGAAACATCAAATGAAATCAGAATTAAAAAAAAAAAACATAGCATTTTATGAGTGTGTTTGAAGATAAAAATTTACCCGTTGATTTCATCGTGAGAATGTTTAAGCCAAAAATCTACACATCGGTCAAGTTCAAAGGAAATCTTTTTCAAATAATCGGGCAGTTTTGTCTCAGGATCTTTCTGCATTCTAGAATAAATGAAAATCAATTGAAATTAATTCAAATTTAGCATTATACTAAACAAAATGTGACCCATTGGGTCACCCATTCAGCTCTGGGTAAATAATTGAGATTAGGGAGTGAGCAAAGTGAATAAAAATTTAAAAAAAAATAATAATAAATATGGCCGGACGAAACCTTAAAATCATTTTATTAGCTTTCTAAGAAAGGAAATGTTTGACCTCATTTAAGCTACGGGTTGCTAGTTGTGAAATTTAACATAGAAATACATTTCAATTTCTCCCATCTCTCTCTCTCTATCTCTATCTCTCTCTCTCTCTCTACTCTCCAGAGAAACTAATGTTATATAATGAGGAGGTAGTCAAGAAATAATTTAGTATAATTTTCATGCCATTAAACTCAAGAGAAAAAAAGCCGGTAATTTATGAGGAAGTGCGTCCCGGTCTCCTGCCTCAAAAATTGCTACCCGGTGACTATTAAAATAACAACCCAGCTCAGTCTATTCAAAACTATCCATCTTCATATCTATCTATCTATCTCAATTTGTTCATATTTATCTATATTACTTTAAACACTAAGATTTTTTTTATTCAGGTTTGTTTAATGTCTTGTTTTTAGTTTAAATAAACAAGAATTACGACAAAAAAAGAAGCGACCCCCCTCCAAATACATTTACTTGTTGAAAATATCTATCTATCTCCATTTGTTCATATCTATCTATATTATTTTGTTTGTTTATCTATCTATCTATCTCAGTCTATTCCAAACTATATATCCATCTTCATATCTAAACAAGAATTACAACAAATTACGATAAATAAACAAGAATTACGACGAGCTGGGGTTGTTATTTTGATAGTCACCGGGTAGCAATTTTTGAGGCAGGATACCGGGATGCACTTCCTCATAAATTACCAAAAAGCCTTTAGGAAGCAAAAGTTGATTAACTCAGCTTTAGTATAATAATAGATTGTTACCAATGACACTGTGGCATCTTGTGACATTAATTTGTGGGGATGCTGCTTCAGAAAACAGAAAATTTATAATAATATTGTGTAACACACACAATGATAAATACATTGCTACAAGGGTGATCAAAAAGTAATGCCATTTTGTTTAGGACAGGTATAATTACCAACAAAGGAACATGTAACATACATCAAAATCAAGCTGGTCCTCTTTGGATCACATCCCTACTTCTTCACATAGTTACCGTTTCATGGTTCAAATTCTTATTTAAATATCTAGTTCCATATTGGTAGCCATGTTTATTAGATTAGTACAGCTATGATATATGAGGGTGAGTCAAAAAAATAATGCCATTTTGTTTAGGACAGGTATAATTACCAACACAGGTACATGTATCATACATCAAAATGAAGCTGGTCCTCTGTGGATCACATCCCTACTTCTCCACATAGGTGAGTCAAAAAGTAATGCCATTTTGTCTAGGACAGGTATAATTACCAACACAGGAACATTTATCATACATCAAAATGAAGTTGGTCCTCTGTGGATCACATCCCTACTTCTTCACATAGTCACCGTTTCTCTCAATAGCAATGTTCCACCTTTGAATGAGAACATGTATTCCTGCCCTGTAAAATTCTGTTGGCTGTTATTTGAGCCACTTCTTCACTACAGATTTCACTTCCTCATCACTGGAATAATGTTTGCCTCTCAAACCCTCTATTGGGTCAGCAAAATGGTAATTCCAGGTGGACATGAGTCCAATTGGCTTATCTTCCCTTACTGCAGTTGTTTGCCGATAGGTGGTGAGAGTACTTAGGCAGCAGCCTGGGAATTCTCTCTCTCTTGGGCCAGCAACGACTTCACATGGTTAAGGCTCTTGACACCTCTGCTCCATAAGTGGGGGGCTTTGCCCCCCCCCCAACCAGCTATCAGTAAGTGACATTCCTTAGGACATAAGTCCTACACCTACTTTCTTTATGTAAGTTTATATATTTGTCCTGAATGTATTTCTATGTGCTCATAGAACAAAGTCTGTTTGTTAATATATTCTAACTCCTATTTCATGTACTAATATGTACCCATGCTGGAAGGTTACCATTCCAATTCATTATAAGAATATCCACCCCTTTCAACTGTTGAACCTGCCGTGATACAAACATGCAACTAAGGACAATTACCTCTTATACCTGGTATGCCCCGATGCAAACAGGTTTTAAAAAAAAAATTTTTTTAAAAGGATTTTTACCAACAAATATTCTGTAACTTAGACCTCTTCCATGGGGCCAGCATTAAATGACCCACCAAGGTTGATATGCCATAAAACAAATAAACAAACAAACAAAAATGTCCTTTGTGTTATTTATACTACACATATCTCCGTGCTACTGATACACTGAGTTGGCGATCGATCGATAAGAGAGAGAGAGAGAGAGAGAGAGAGAGAGAGAGAGAGAGAACCATTACCCCAGGTCCACTCTGACCCGGAGTGGTAGTACCTGTAGGGTCCCATCTATAGGTTAAATAGAAAATTTGATTACAAAATAAGATTGAGTTTAAAATATTTTCTTCCATAATATCTATACGAATCTTTCAAAACTCTGCCGGCATTAAATGATCCACCAAGGTTGATATGCCATAAAACAAAACAAACAAAAAAGACAAACAAATGTATAATAAGAGAATCTAATAAAATCTATGAAAATGCATTTCTTGAATAAAATATAATTGAATTGCAATTTACCTGTCAAAATGTCTCTGATCTTCACCAAAGTGATAAGTGTTATAATATTATTATAAACAAGTGCATGATGGGAAGGATTCTGGGAATATGACAGCTGATCAAAGATAATAGTTACAGATTTAAACCTTTATCAAGTTCAAATCTTGGATGAGGTTGTTAGTATTTTATACAGGGATATAAGAATGTAGTGGGGTAATTCAATATCAAATCATCCAGAAAAAAGTAAAATTGTCACCCACCCCCTTCAATTTTTCTGAAATTTTGTACAGGTATGGACTATATAAACATTAGACAATCCCCAAAATTTGAGTTTCTAATTCCAAAAATTGGTGGAGTTATGTAGATTTTTAGCTCTCCAAATTTGGTGGGGTTGGTGAAAAATGGCGACCTTTTGTAATCTATTTTTGTCTGTAAAGTGAGTTCTAGACCTTCCCTACTACTAAAAATTGGTTTATAAAAGCATTTTTACCCATGAAATCCAAAATGGCTATCTAATTGATAGCATTTTTGGATTCCTTGGGACTAAATGCTCTTAGGAGTATGGAAACTCTAGAACTCATTTTACAGTCAAAAATAGATTACAAAAAGTTGCCATTTTTTTGCGACACACCACCCAAATTCGAAGAGTTATGTCAATTTTTAGAATCAACATAATTCCACCAATTTTTGGAATTTGAAACTAAAATTTTGGGGATTGGCTAACTTTAAAATGGTCCACACCTGTACAAAATTTCAGAAAAATTTAAGTGCAAAATTTTAACAAATTTTTGCAAAATCTTGTAGCTTTTACTGATCCAACAGTATTTTACATCGTTTAGTGGGTATTGGTTTGAAACCAACACTAAGTCCTTATGATGCATTAGTGCATCCATAGATACACTAACAATAAACATTTGGTAAGAAAAGACAGGCAATTAACACACATTATCAATGCACTTTTATGGTATCCAACATTAGATAAAACTGAGTTCATGTGTTTCGAAAAGAAAGGAGACATCTCCACACTCGACGGTAAGCCTCTAAAGCCAGTAGAACAATTCACATACATAGGTAGTAATATATCATCCACTGTTATGACCTGTTTAAGGGTCAATAAATAATAACTCAACACGGGTATAAAATGTAGGGAACAGATTGTATTCAGCAATATATATCAACGTACAATGAAAGGGTTTCCTTGTTCCAGCTTACACGAAGAACTGTATCAGGTACTACTTGTTTGAGTAGCTTTACTCTGTTAAATACATACCCTTTGGGTAAGTCCATATTTGTGTCATAGGTGAGTCACCTACAACATCCACAGAAAGTGATATTAATAAACAAATAGGGAAGGCATGATTGGCTACAAACAAATTATCAGTCATATGTAAATCCAATCTCATTGACAAGTTGAAGCAACAATTCTTTCAAGCTGTGGTTGTATCAGTGCTGCTGTATGGCTGCACCACTTGGACCCAAACAAAGTGCTTGGAGAATAAGCTAGATGGGAGCTGCACAAGAATGCTGTGTGCAGTCTTGAACAAATCGTGGAAGCAACTGTACGGCCACCTGCCCCCTATCTCACAAACCATCCGAGTGAGACGGACAAGACGTGCTGGACACTTCTGGAGAAGCAAAGACAAACTCATAAGCGACATTCTCCTGTGGACGCCAACTCATGGACATCCGAGTGTGGGCCTCCCAGCAAGGACCTACATTGACCAACTCTGCAAGGATACTGGATGCAGCGCAGAGGACCTCCCAGGGTCAATGAATGATAGAGAAGGTTGGCGAGAGATTGTCATGGATATCTGGGCTAATTGTGCGAGATGATGATGATGAACAATGCACATTTTTGCTCACTCTTAAACTGACTGTCATATATATATGATATCACATGGGTGATAGTGATACCTATTGGTATCTTACAGAGATAAAATCTATCTCAATGTGTTCCTGAAAATCTCTGTCATTTCTGTTTCGATATTTTTTACTTTTATCTTTTGAATATTCTTGTCTCTTTATCTCAATCCCATGTTAGGATTCATATGCTGCGTGATTGCAAAAATTACTGTTTAAACGTATGGAATGCTGTATCATGATTTATTAGCATTTTATTATCTATAAAAGTAAGTAAATCGCTGGGTTGGCCTAAAATCGGTATCAGCCAGACAGTGAGTGAGTCTATGTCAAATCATCCAGAAAAAAGTAAAATTGTCACCCACACCTTTCAATTTTTCTGAATTTTTTTCCAGGTGTGGAATATATTAACATTAGACGACCCCCAAAATTTGAGCTTCCAATTCCAAAAATTGGTGGAGTTATGTCAGTATTTAGCTCTCCAAATTTGGTGGGGTTGGCAAAAAATAGCACTTTTTTGGAATGTAGTTTTGTCTGTAAAATGAGTTCTAGAGCTTCCCTACTACTAAAATTGATTTATAAAAATATTTTTGCCCATGAAATCCAAAAATGCTATAAAAAAAGTCTTAAAGTCAACCAATTTTAAGTTACATTTTAAAGACAAAAATAGATTACAAAAAGTCGCCATTTTTCGCTAACCCCCCCCCCCCAAAAAAAAAAAATTTGGAGAGCTATAAATCAACATAAGTCCACCATTTTTTAAATTTTGGAGATTAGCTAAATTTATCATAATCTACACTTGGACAAAATTTCAGAAAAATTGAAGGGGGTGGGTGACATGGCCTGGATGATTTGATATAGAATTACCTCTATCCCCTTTTCACTAGCGCTAAACCAAGGAGATTGTTTTTATGTCTGAGGTGGAGTGCCACACCTACCATCAGCTTCTCACTTTACCACACATATTCCTGTGCTACTCATACACTGAGTTGGTGATGGCTGGTATTGAACCCAGAACTTGTGGTTCCGAGGCGAACACTCTACCAACTGAGCTAAATCGTCTGGAAGAAACAATGAAAATAAAACAATTGATAATGTTATAAACAGAGTTAATATGAAGCGTATGGTGGCAAGGAAAAACAAACACAGATTTTATGTTTTATCAAACAACAGATGATTTTTTTGCATTAGAATTTCACTGTGAGATTTTTTTAAAGTTTGTTCATATATATTTACAAGCCAAAGGCACATTTTTATAATAAAGTAGTTTTCGATTTAAATTTAAAAAATTAGTTATTTCATGTTGTTGTTAATAGTCAATTAATTAATTGTCAATATCAATTTTTTAATTATTATACTTTAAACGAAAGACACGTTTTTATATTAAAGACACATTTTTATATTAAAATAGTTTTAGTTTAATCAGAAGAGAAATGTAGATATGTTTATTTAAAGGAAAATAGTTTTTATTCACAAAATATTTTTTATGTTTATTAAATAAAATTTTACAGGATAGGGATACATGCTCTCATTTGAAGGTGGAACATTGCTATTGAGAGAAACGATGACTATGTGGAGAAGTAGGGATATGATCCACAGAGGATCAGCTTCATTTTGATGTATGATACATGTTCCTGTGTTGGTAATTATACCTGTCCTAAACAAAATAGCATTACTTTTTGACTCACCCTTGTACATAGATAGCTCTTTTTACAAAGAGGGAGAAGTGGTGTGCCCTTTTATAAGAAACATCACGTGATCATAAGGGGGTGGGCACCTTGCTGGTGGTGTTGTTTATCGGTGAAACCCGACATTTGTCCCTTAAGGACTGCTACCAGTGTAGCCGGAAGCGAGTCCCTATCTAAATTTCAACATATTTTAAAGTTAGATTCAAATGGACTTCCTAAAATATTTTAATTTCTTTGGGTTGTTTTTTTGTGAAAAGGTGTATCTGAAATCCAACAGAGACCTCTCTCTTTATTTTATTTAATTTATCTTTTTTTTTCAATTAATAAATGAAGAAGTAGATAAATAAATAAATAAATAAAGTGAAATTGAAAGGATAAAAAAATAAATAGGTATTCCCGCCTAATTCATTATTAATTAATTAATTTTCAAAATTAGGTACGACTCCAATTAAGCACTTGTTCTCCCAAAAATTGTCGGCAAAAAAGCCATTCCAAACATACCTTGTTTACAACTTATCATATCGTCGTGTAATAAAAGTCACTAGAAGAGGAATATTAACCTACTCTAAAACAAATCGTAAAAATCTAAGAAGTCCGTTTAGTGTAGGGGTTATGAGATCGGCCTGTCAGCTTGACAGTCCGGTTTCAAATCACGCACAGGGCAGTCTTCCGATCTATAGATCTGCTGATGAGGCCTAATAGGCCGAAATGTACATACAGAGATTGATTTTTCTCGATTTGTTTAGCCATACATTTAAATAGGTATTCCCGCCTAATTCATTATTAATTAATTAATTTTCAAAATTAGGTACGACTCCAATTAAGCACTTGTTATCTAAAATTAAATTAACATCAACTTTATTGTATTTATTTATATTTTGTACTAAGTTCATGTTTAAATCTACAATCCTACATCTCTCTTACTTTTTTCTAAAAAAGTTAATTTATAAAAAAATAATTTTAAAAAATTGATTTTTGATAAATCCAGCAGAATATTAAAAAAAATAATTCAGCTGAATATTTTTTTAAAATTAATTTAAAAAATTAATCTTAAAATTAAAAAAATTAATTTAAGGTAAATCAAAAATGAGATTTTAAATTAAAGTTAATATTTGATATTGACTTTAATTTGATTTTAGATTGTTTTTATATGATAATCGGCTGAATATCTTTTTTAAATTAATCTAAAAATTAATTTAAAAAAATTTAATTTTAAATTTAAAAAAAATTAATCTAAAATATATTAAAACTGAGATTTTAAATTAAATTTAATATTGACTTTAATTTAATTTTAGATTGTT
This sequence comes from Doryteuthis pealeii, assembly GCA_023376005.1. Lineage (NCBI taxonomy): Eukaryota > Metazoa > Mollusca > Cephalopoda > Myopsida > Loliginidae > Doryteuthis > Doryteuthis pealeii. The sequence continues at coordinate 25,653,722 of CM042176.1, read as the reverse complement.
TTTATATGATAATCGGCTGAATATTTTTAAAAGATTAATTTAAAAATTAATTAAAAAAAAAATTTATTTAAAATAAATTAAAACTGTGATTTTAAATTAAATTTAGTATTTAATATTGACTTAATTTAATTTTAGATTATTTTTATATGATAATCGGCTGGATATTTTTAAAAGATTAATTTAAAAAATAATTTAATTTAAAAACTAATTATTTTAAAATAAATTAAAACTGTGATTTTAAATTAAATTTAGTATTTAATATTGACTTTAATTTAATTTTAGATTTTTATATGATAATCATTATCATATGTGTGTTTTAAAATCAAATTCAGCTGAATATTTGTTGAAATATTGACCTTACTTTTAACTTCGTGTGTTAAATTCAATCTATACGGCTGACTGTCTGTTTTAGTGTTATTGTTTTGAATTTCAGTGTCAACATGATGACGACAACCAAAAGAAGTTGATCCGCTTTCTTCCTATTTTTGTTATTTTACAAACACAAACCCGGCACTGTTTTTGTTCATTTAAATGAAACCGTGACCAACTTCAAACATACAATATCCTCATTATTATCAAGAACTTACATCCTTTTTTATTACTGCTGCTACGTTTTTTTTTCTGCGACATTTAAAATAGGCAGAAAACTTTTTTTTCTTTTTTTTTTTTTGGACGACACTAGAAAATTTAACCATTGCTTTTTTTTTTTTTTTAAATTTTATTTCGTCTAAGAAATGAAACTAAATTAATTTAAAGATTAAGATAAAAAAAAAAAATTAAAACTTTTTTCCGTGTTTGTGTCGCCAATTTAAAGACTGTGATTAGTTTTTTGTTTTTTTTAAATATTTTTATTTGGTTAATCATTTTTTTTTTTCTTTACATATTTCTTCGGTCGGTAAATTAATTAATAATTTATAATTAATAGTTTAATAATTTATCTTACCTTCATATACAAAGATAGACCATGGCTGTGTTTGAAACAAATCCTACGATTAAAATGTTGGATGATACTATACCTTTGACATGTACGATTGAAAGTGCTGTTAATGTTGGTTCTCATACCGTAAGTATATATATATATATTTATTTATTTACCTTTTTTCTTCAAACATATTTTGAGTAACTAATCAAAAAAAGATCTAATATTAAACAAACTGTCTTATTTTTTATCTTCATATTAATTTTTAATTTCATTACAGTCTTTACGCGGTGTGGATAGTGTTAGGGTCCCATATATATATGGGTTAAATTATTTAACTATTTATTTAACTTTAATAAATAGATTTTAAAAAAGTGAGTTTTAAAAAAATAACAAGAATGAATAAAACAATAGATATTAAACAAACTGTCTTTTCTTTAAATCTTCATATTGATTTTTAATTTCCTGAGTCTTTAAACAAAACATTGTGTGGTAGTACCTGTTAGGGTCCCATCTATGGGTTAAATAATAAATAGATTAAAAAATGAGTTTTAAGTTTTAAAAAGAAAAGAAATAAAACAATAAATATTAAAAACTCTTTTTTTTTTTTTTTTAAATCTTCATATTAATGTTTAATTTCATTACACTGCAGTCTTTAAACATGGTGTGGTAGTACATGTTAGGGTCCCATCTATGGTTTAAATAATAAATGGATAAAAAAAAAAGAAGAGTTTTGAGTTAAAAAGAAATATAACAAACAAACTCTTTTTTTAAAAATCTTTATATTAATTTTTGATTTCATTACACTGCAGTCTTTAAACACGGTGTGGTAGTACCTAATAGGGTCCCATCTATGGGTTAAATTAAATAGAATAAAAAATTGATTTTGTTTAAATAAAAAACCAAAAACCAAAACAAGAATGAATAAAATAAAACAAAAACGTCTTCGGCATAACATAACCCAACAAGGGTTGGCGTGCCGTAAAATCCAAACAACTTTTAAACAAGAATAGTTGAAATTAATAAGAAGACAAGATATAATGTAATTTTTTTTTACACGGGCACATGCTCAAATCTAGAAACTTCTTTCACTTTATTATTATTATTTGCCTAGTTTTTTTAATATTATTATCTAATCAACCCGAGACTAACAAGAATAAAAATTTAAAAAGAAAAAATAGAACTCGTGACTTTTTTTTACCTACCTACCTAACTTAACTATACCTTACTTGTTTAATTAACGACTTCTTTATCAGTTTTGGAATAGTTTGTTTTTTTCTCACTTGTAAAGTTTTTACAGACTTAATTTAAGTTTTTTTTATTTTTTAAATTTAATTAGTCAACGTTTTTTATATTGAAACAAATGTGTGCTTCGTTATATTTCATGAACCACCCCCTAGAACCATGTAATGTTATTTGGGACCACCCCCTAGGAATATAGGTTAATTTAATTACATTAATTAATCAGTAAAAAAAAAAGTAACTGCTGAGCTGGTGGTATATTATCTTATCCTAAATGTCTGATTGGTGAGGTTCGTGAAGACGACAGGATAAAAAAAAATTAAAGTGGGACCCGAGGAAAACGTCTTTGTATTTAAAAGACGCAAATAACTAATTAACTCTTATTTGTCTAGCCCGTTGTTTTTATTTACTTATCTATCTTATATTAATTAATATATCTCTAAAAATAATCCGAGTGAGAGCCTCATTATTGCTATGACGACACAGTCACCTAGGACTGACGATTTTTTGCCACCAGAAAGACCTTCGTCGTCTTGGGTGTGTAAACTTGGCAAAACCTGTAGGAATTCAATAAATAACTTAATTACACAGGTGTGAAAGTAATTTGAGGTCATTTTAGTCTTAGTATTAATTACTGAGACTATTTCTTTTTAACTGGAGAGAGAGGAAAAAGGGGGGAACTGATTTTAAAAATCAGAAAGTCTCTATTAATGAACTTAACATTGAATCAGTACACGCCGGGTTTTATTGTTAATAGTTTTTATTTAATTTTAATTAATTTAAAAATAAATAAAGTCAGTGGTGTGACTAGTTGATTCAAAATGATTTAAAGCTGTATTTTAAGTTAAAATTTTTACAATCTTTAAATTTGACAAAAATAAGTATTTCAATTTAATTAAAACAGAAAATTATATTATATAAACAAAAACAAATCAATGTGTATTAATTTAAATCCAATATTCCGGCATGATCCAAATTGAGAGCATTTTTCTTTACTATCATTCATTTAAATAAAAATAAAAAATACCATAAGTTGAAACGGAATATCATAAAAAGTACTGAATACAAAATTAATTTTAAAATGTTTGACATAGGCACTGCCAAAGATGCTGTAAATCCGTATTTTACAAAATAAATTTAACCCTCCACCTCACCCTGATTGAAAAGAATGTTACCAAAAATCAGGGAATTATCCGATTTTAATGAAATTTTTAGTGTTGATTTATCAATAAATGAATTTTATAATGCACCAGTTAAATTTATCAAAGTTTGACAAATTAAAAGAAGTATGGTATTTTCTTTTTCTTTACGATACTAGGAAAAATATTAGACTAAAATTATTTCCATTTAACCTCTTAACCTTTTTAAATGTAGAATAAAGTGAATAAGAATTTTAACTTAATTGGGATTGACTTTAATCTAATAAATTGACAATAACAAGATAAATAAATGCTTAAAAATGTCAAAACAAGGTGGGAATTGAATAAAACAGCTGTGCGATGGATTTATTTATTTATTCTTGTGGGGAAATAACAGGACATTTCCTAGAATATAGATTAATTCCCTTTGAACACTTTTTTTTTCCTTTCATTTTTGGGTGTGTGTGGTTCATTTGAATCGTCTTCAAAAACTCCTTTCTTCATTAGGAGATCTAATTAAAAGTATCTTTATTTAATTTTTTTTACCTTTATTTGATTCATCCACTAAAATAAATATATCTATTCCTTCCCTTTTGCAAAACCGATTTAAAATAAATAAATAAAACCTCCGAAGGAAGTGTAAGAGATGTTTAACTCTTTCACTCTCTCTGGGACAGCGGTGTTTCATTTTCATTTTAACCATTTAAATACGTCGTTCTCAAAGCATAATGATTTTTGCATACCCCAAACTAAAAAAAAAAAAAAAAATTGTAGGGAAAGGGTTAAAGATAGAGCTTATTTGTAAAAGGAACCGATTTTGAAAATAAATAGATAAATGATTACTAAACAAGGTAGACTGTGAATTGAGGGGCGTAAATTTTTAGCATAGTATACTGTTAGATACCACCAATTTTCCCTGTGAAATTACCCCCCCCCCCCATATTTAACACAATGAAACTTGCATAAAAGGTTAATATTATCTTGAAAATTTTTTGTTCATTCAAAAGAAGAAACATTAAATAAACTCCTGATGATTTAAAAAACAATTTCAGATTACGGAAATAATGAAAATTATGAACGAAAAACAATGTTTACATTTTTGCACCGTTAAATCAATTGAAATTTAACCAAAAACCAGTTATGACTAGAGGCTTTAAAAAAAAAAATTCTATGAAAAATCAATTAATGATCTGATTTTCGCGTAAATTTCCATAATTACTTCCTTTTGATGAAAATGTCTGAAATAGTTTTTTCCTAAAATATATTGGGGGAAATATTTTTTATGAGGTCTACCCTCCCCTATTTTATTTATGAAATATGAAAAAATAAACCGACAAAAAAGGATTTTTCCTTTTTTTTCTATAAAGATAAGAGTCTAAATAATTATAACAGAAGATTTTTATAAGTTTCGATGCCAAAGCTTTTTAGTAAAAGAACCATGAATACAGAATTCTGCTAAAAAATATCAAAGAAACTGACCCTGTTGTAAAAAAAAAAAAAATGTACTGAGTAATTTTTCCCAAATCGGATAATTTGATCTTTGAATTAACTGTTTTTCTTTGTAACAACTCCTTATGTTTGTTATTTCTTTTTTGTTGCGAGATTTTAAAAAAAAAATGTTCCAAAATATTTACGTTTCTTTCTTCAATATGACCTAAACTTGATCACGTGACCTATTTTGGTGGTACCTATTAAATCACGTATCGTATAGAAACTTCTGATATAATCATGTAACGCTTCATGTTATGCGAAATTTAACAACCTAAAAAATAAAAGTATTATAGGTACCACCAGACCGTTTAGGTCATCTTGAATAAAACGGAAATAGATATTTCCGAACTTTGTTTATCAAAAATTTCGTTAAAAAAAGATCGTACAGGGTTGTTACAAAGAAAAATAGTTAATTCAAAGATCAAATTATCCGATTGGGAAAAATTACATCGTTATCTTAAAAAATAAACAAACCTATCCATATTACGTGCGAAAGGTAATTTTCAGGCCGCGATTTAGAGAGAGAAAGAAATACATATTTATTACCTCTTACAGTTATGCATCTAAGTACGGATGGGTGTAACGGACAAACTTTTTTAGCCAAATTTTTTCTATTAAAATGAATAAAATCTTTAAAAACTTTAATATTACAATTTAAAATCAATAAAATCTTTAAAAACTTTAATATTACAATTTACTATGAATAAAAACTTGAAAAACTTTAATCTTAAAATTCGCAGTGAAATTGACGTTAAAAAATGTCTTCGGTTTTAGTATTAATTCTTAAAAATCGAAAATAAAATGAAAATTTGAATATTTTTCTAAGAGAAAACTGATAAAACAATCATTCAATATATTATTTTTATTCTAATTGGTCGTAAAAGTTAAATAAAATAATTTTTTACGCTCAGAAAAAACAAACTTTAGTTACCGGGAAGCGTCTCGTCATATGTCAGTTTTGCTCTTCCGTACATTCTAAGAATCACACATTACTATTCAACAATAAAAATTACAAATTCTTTTTAAAAATATTAATCGAGCACGGATCGGACCAACTTTTAGTTCACCTGAATTCTAAAATTCATGTTTTTAAATATCAGTGAAAATTTTGATTTTTTTCCACAGGAAAAAAAAAATATTTAATTTATTTCATGCAGAAAATAAAAATATTTAATCACACAAAAGATTGAAAATCTCGTAAAAATTAATTTCTTAAAAAAAATTTTTTTTTTTTTGACAATTTAATAGAATATAGTACATACCAATTACATAAGAAAAAAAAGTTTTCAAATATTAATATTATGACATTTTTTTTGCACTTTTTATTTCCGATTCATTATTTTTTCCTAAAAAAACTATAATTCGGCGTTATACAATTTCATTGATATAGTTATTCAGACTCTTATCTTTATAGAAAAAAAGTACCAAATTTTTTTTCCACATCATTTTTTTTTTATCTCATAAAATAAAAAGGGGGGGTGATAGACATCGTAAAAAAATATTTCCCCTAAACATATTAGAAAAAAACTATTTCAGATGTATTTACATCCAATGGTAAACATTTATGGAAATTTTCGTGAAAATCGGACCATTAATTGATTTTTTCATAGAATTTTTTAAAAAATCCTCTTATCGTAACTTTTTTTTAGCTACGTTAAATTTCAGTTGATTTAACAGTGCAAAAATGAAAACATTGTTTTTCAATAATAATTTCATTTATTTTCGTATGCTGATAAAATTTTTAAAAATCATCAGGAGTTTATTTAATGTTTTTTCTTTCGAATGGAAAAAAATTTTCAAGAAAATATTAATTTTTCTGCAAGTTTCATTGTGTTAAATGTAGGGGGGAAATTGCACAGGGTCAAATTGGTGGTACCTAAAGTATTATCTTAAATTAGTGTGGTATCTGTTCCGTTTATATTGCGTGTCTTTATTCTTGTCTTCGGACAGTGGTGGCACGGAAAGAGAAAAAAATAATAGGCTAGTCTGGATCCGGTAAATCCTAACCACATGGCGTAATGATTACAAAAAAAAAAAAAGGATGGGAGTATCTGATGCCTTTTGCATAAACCTCGTGTTGAGAAACCAACCATATAGTTGTTTAGGCTGAACTTGCACAAAGGTGTCAAAATTAGGGTGACCCAGAAAAACAGAACCCAAATTATTTTTCATTTTCCCATAAAACTAACCCTAATCCTAACCCTAACCCTAGACCCCCATAGTTAAAATTAAGTTTTATTACAAATTTGTGGGTTCTGTTTTTTGGGGGTCACGGTATACAGGGTGACCCAGAAAAACAGAACCCAAATTATTTATTCATTTTCCCATTAAACTAACCCTAAACCCCAACCCTAATCCTAATCCTACCCCCCCCCTAGTTAAAATTAAGTTTTATTATAAAATTTGTGGGTTCTGTTTTTTCTGGGTCACCCTAATTTTGAAACCTTTGTGCAAGTTCAGCCGTTGTTTATTTGCTACTAAGCTTGGTTTAGATGTGGCCCAATACCAAAATATGGGGACACTCAGTGAGAATCAAACTCACTAACAATCGTCTGCTACTCTAGCCTGCTAACAATTGCATTAAATCACGTGTGGAAGTAGTTATTTTTTTTAAAATAAAGTAAAACGTCTTTTTTGTTAAATTTCGGATTATATAGGTGCGGTTACGGTAATTTACGAGGAAGTGCGTCCCGGTCTCCTGCATCAAAAATTGCTACCCGGTGACTATTAAAATAACGACCCAGCTCAGTCTATTCAAAACTATCCATCTTTATATCTATCTATCTATCTATCTATCTCAATTTGTTCATATTTATCTATATTACTTTAAATACTAAGATTTTTTAAGTTCATATTTAATGTTTAATGTCTTGTTTTTAGTTTAAATAAACAAGAATTACGACAAAAAAAAAAGATGCGACCCCCCCCCCCCCAATACATTTACATATCGAAAATATCTATCTCCATTTGTTCATATCTATCTAGTTACCGGCAGAAACTGGGGTGTAAGGAGATAACTTCCTATTTTAAGTGCTTGAAAATTTTCAGTTGAGATCATGGTTGAATATATAAAATATGGAGGCCTTTATTCATTTATAGTGATACTATTTCGTATGTTTGAAATATCTGGATGTCAAATCTGAGTTTTCAAATTAAAAGATTGTTGAATAGTTAATTTTAAAAGTATTGCCTCAATTATGATAAAAAATAATTAAAAAAAAAACAAAGTTTAATAAAGATTTATTTTTTATTTTAAGAAAGAAGCGCTATGAATTTTTTAAGCCTTGAAAAAAAACAAACACGTAAAATCTTTTTGGGTTTTTATTTACTTTTTTTTCTCTTTTACCTTTACTTTTTAATCATTAATTAACAACAAAATTCATTTTGTTGATAATTTTAGTGCTACCTTTTCAATTATTTCTTCAGCGAATAATTACAACAAATGTTACGAAGCTATTTATTTTCAAAAGCGTCAATAACAGGAAGCACAAGAATTTAAAAAAAAAAAAAAAATCTAATAATCCGAATTTAATAAAATGTTCTGTTTATCAAGTAGTAAGATCTTATATTTTAAATAAATCTTTACTTTAAATTAAAAGTGCGGGTATTTTACCCCCACAGTGTACAATAAATAAGTAACTTATTAAAAAAACAAACAAACGCGAAGAAACTTAGTTTCTTCGTATTTGTTTTGTTTTTGTTTTGTTGGTTTTTTTTGGTAGAGGAAAATTAATTTTTCATTTCTTGAAATAGAATTTAATGACGAAACATGTAAAAAAAATCTGTTTAGATAAACATTTTGGTAATAAAATTTGCTCGTAAATTCCTAACATTAAATAAACTGAACCCCCATTTTATGTCCGTGTTTTTGCAAAAAATGTTTTATTTTTCTTGCACCCGTTATTTTACAATACTAAACATATTCCTTTATTTATTTTAATATTCACTTCAATATGTATATTATAAAAATTTTTATTTTGTGAGAATGTTTAATTTTAAAGTGGGGGTTCGTTTTTACACTTTAACTTTTTCACTCGTAAATTCCTACCATAAAATGCCCAAGTCTAATTTCATGGCAGGAATTTACGAGTAAACAGTTGAATATTACTTTTTGTTGTTATTTTTTTTTTTTTTTTTTTTTTTGGCTTTGGTACTCTAAAATAAAAACGTCAGAATTTAATCATCGTCGACGAAAAAACAAAATTACGGTCATAAAAGGAAATTATGAACTTTTGTTTAGTAAATTAGGGTGTCCCAGAAAAAACAGAACCCACAAATTTTGTAATAAAACTGCTAATTTTAACTAGGGGAGTTTAGGGTTTGGGTACTGTTTTTGTCTGGGTCACCTGTACAGGGTGACTCAGAAAAAAACAGAACCCAAATTATTTATTATTTTTCCCAATAAACTAACCCTAAACCGCTAACCCTAAACTCCCCTAGTTAAAATTAACAGTTTTATTACAACATTTGTGTGTTCTGTTTTTTCTGGGACACCCTAAATAAAGAACGTTTTAGAATATTTTTTTTTACAATCTGATAGATTGGTGTGTAATCGATAATAATCCATCGAAGAAAAGGAAAAAAAATTAAAAACAAAAATTTTAGATGTCAGGTCCGCCGAATTTTTTTTAGCACTTTTTAGCACTTGACAATTTTCACAAGTTCTTTTAATTTTAATTTTTCATAAAAATATAAATTTTAACCAACAATAAATGTCTTCATTTGCAAGGAGAAACCTCTTAAAAATATTCAGCCACGCGAAGGAACATAAACACTTAAACACGCGACTTGTAAACAATTTACATTCCATCATCGTGTGTAAATTTTACTATAAACTTATTTTTAATTTTTTAAAAAATAGCGAATAATTTCAAAAAAAAAGAGAATTCATTTGCCAATAATTCCTGTTAATGCGAATTAAAATAACATGAAAACTGCCAAAATTTCACGTGTCTAACAAAACTGTTATTTGTTTGTGGTTGCTTTTTTTTCTACAAAAATGTTTACTACTTAGTGTTAGTATAACAATATCTACAATAAAAATACTCGTGTAAAAAATATTTTTAAGAACATTCAGTTTAATTTCAGTGTTCAATAATTTTTTTTTTTCTTTTAATTAGATTAGTATTAATTTCAAGTTTACTATTTTTGAAAGGAATGTAAAAAAAAAAAAATAAATAAATAAATAAAAGAAACAATGTACTTTTGGAAATAAAGTGATCCTTTAATGAATGAATCATAATAACTTGGGAAATGAGTTGAATTCGTTCACAAATCACACTGTAAAGACCGTGGTCACAAGGGGAGATAATTTTGATCTTTTGGGCTTCCATATTTTAAATTGACGATTTTTAAAAAATCGTTTTAATTCTTTTAAAATATCTTTCCAGGGTTTCCGCATGTTTTAACTTAGATTTTTTCAAAGATAAAATTCTGGGCTATCTTTGGTTAAAATTGCTAATTAGGCCGTTCTGCGGTTCAACATATTAAATTGACCTTGAAATTTTAAGGTAGTCCAAAACCCAGTTTAACTTAAGATAGAATTTTTTTTTTTACATCAATTTAAAGACAACTATATTTTATGATACTACGAAAAAAAAAAAACCTGCTACATTAATTATTTTTTGAGTTTTAAGAAAATGAATTTTAAATTTTAAAATCACTTTTTTAGGTTATTGAATTTATATTTTTTATTTTTTTATTTTCTATATATTCTTCATGATATGATCTTTCAAGAAATGTAAAAATTAGGGACCGGGATTTTTTTTCTTCAAATGGTCAAAGGTCAAAACCCCCCCCACATTCTGAATTTATAAAAAAAGTATTTTTTCAAGTTTCTTCCATAAAATAAACTAATCCTTATAAAATTAAGTCGTGGGAAAATATTTTGGTGAAAATTTCATTAAAATCGGACAATTCCCTGATTTTTGGTAATTGTTTTAAAATTAAAAAATTAAAAAAAAAAAAAAAATTACCTCCCTTGGCATTGTTTGCCGGTAGCTATATCTATCTATATTATTTTGTTTGTTTGTTTATCTATCTATCTATCTATCTATCTTAGTCTATTCCAAACTATATATCCATCTTCATATCTAAACAAGAATTACGACAAATTACGATAAATAATCAAGTACGACGAGCTGGGGTTATTATTTTGATAGTCACCGGTAGCAATTTTTGAGGCAGGAGACCGGGACGCACTTCCTCATAAATTACTGCGGTTACTAAGTTTACAGATTGAGCAAAACTAAGAACAAGATACTATGTATAGTTAGCTGACCATTGTTAGTGAATTCGATTCTCACTGGGTGCCTCATTCTTCTTGCCGGTAAAAAAGACTATTTGCTCGTAAATTACTACTATAAAATAAACTGAACCCTCATTTTATGTCCGTGTTTTTGCAATGTTTTATTTTTCTTGCACCCGTTATTTTACAATACTAAATATATTTTCTTTATTCATTTTAATATTCACTTCAATGTTTATATTCTAAAAGTTTTTATTTTCTGAGAATGCTTAGTTTTAAAGTGGGGGTTCTTTTTTACACTTCAACTTTTTACTCGTAAATTCCTACAATAAAATGCCCAAGCCTAATTTTATGGTAGGAATTTACGAGTAAAAAGTTGAAGATTACCTTTCGTTGTTATTTCTTTTCTTTTTGACTTTGGTACTCTAAAATAAAAACGTCAGATTTTAATCATCGTCGACGAAAAAACAAAATTACGGTCATAAAAGGAGGATCCAATTTATGCCTAAATTGACAAACGAAAACAAAACAAACAACCCTGCAACATTTGCAGAGAAAAAGAAACATTTTTTTCAACTACCCAGAAGATATTTCTGATAATCTTCCAAGATATAAATTGTTCAACAAATCTTTCTGATTTGGCCAAGAAAAAATTTTGTGCAAATTTTCAGGTAATTTTCACCTTTAGTTGTCAAAATTCCTAGCAAATAAGGCAATTAGAGTAACCTCCCTTGATTTTCACTTTGAAACAAGCCGGTAACCATTTTGTAAGTCTCCGTGCGAAATAAACAAATCTTAGAAACTTTTTCGAAAACAATACAACTGCATGCGTTAACACAAAAATATCATAAAATGTGTTCTTAATTAAGTTCATTTCAGATAATTTTATGCTAGGAATTTAGCCAACTGACTTTCACTTTGAAACAAGACGGTAGCCATTTTGAATGTGTCCGTGCGAAATATACAAATCTTAGAAACTTTTTCGAAAACAATACAACTGCATGCTTTAACACAAAAACATCATAAAATGTGTTCTTAATAACAAGTAAGTTCATTTCAGATAATGCGCGGCTTCATTTTTTCTTTTTTCTTTTTTTCCCCACAGGCCATTTGCACACTGGAAATATTGTTTTAAATGGAGAAACATGTCAACTGCTTGATTTAGAAAATTGGCTACTCGGTCTTCTCTTCCTATTACAAAGCTTTTTTTACACAGTTTTAAAAATTCAGGTAACAAAATTATTTATTCAGAATTAAATCCACTTTTGTTTTTGTTATTACAATATAATTTTACCTTATCTATTCTCCGCCCTGTCAGCTGGGGCATTAGAATGCATCGACTGCACCTCTGCAGAGGGGTAAGACTCCCCCAATGGGGCCACCTGTTGGCCATGGGTGGCGACCCGTGACGCTTAAGGATAGAACCCGGGTGGCTGAGCAGTTTATGACTTGCAATATTCCACTTTAGGCTTTTCTTGGGCTAGACGGGTGGTTGGAGAGGCCTCCTCTGATCAATCGGCTGGCCACGTCAAGTCCTACTACCTATATGATTGCCCCAACCCTATTGCCCTTATGGCAAACCCCAATCCTTATCATATGGGTGCTAGAAGGCGGTTGCTGAGGGTTTACATTTGAGTTTAAGAAAACTCAAAAGAGTTGTTGTAAAAAAAAATATAAAAAATGTATAAAAGTATCAAAAATTTCCAGCCACAAAAAACATATTATAAGAATATTAACATCTTGTTCGCTAGAAACCACAAGGTTCCTAGTTTGATACCGGCCCTCGCCAACTCAGTGTATGAGTAGCACAGGGATTTGTGCAGTAAAGTAAGGAGCTGATGGTAGGTGTAGCGCTCGAACCTTGGTCTAGCACTAGTTGGAAAGAGGATAGACTCCCTCGCTGTCTGGCTGATACCGACTTTAGGCCACCCAATGACTACTTACTATTACCCTTATCATATTTCTATTTTAGCTTTTCTTAGGAAAAATGAGGGGTAAAAAGATTTTTAGCCCCCTCTCTGGGGGTGGATTTTATTGAACTTTAGTCTTTTCTAGTCTACACCAATTTTCCTTTATAGAAGGACATGCGGTTTGGTCATTTTATCTGTGTTGCTTATCTGCCGATTCTTTATTTCTGTTGAGTGTCATCACCTCAGCTAAATAATGGACCGTTCCGTTTGTTGCATATGGCCAAATTCGAGTCGTAGTAGTAGTCATTGGTATTAGTAGTTTGTTAGTTCAGAAACAACATACACAAGTGTATAGTCACAAGGGGTCTGTTTATTTATTTCTAGCTCATGGGTTCTTTTTCAGAGAGAGGGTAAGGGCAAATTATTTTATCCTAAATCATGCGGTACTACTATGCGAAACCCAAAAGGGGAACCTGAAAGACCCTGTCTGCCTCCCCCAAAGCCTAGCCTGAAAAAAGACCAATTTTCTTCCTCTTCCATTTGTCATCCCAGGGTGGGAGCATCACTTCTCGCCTCATCTGCAGAAACTAGAACTTCCGGTTTTATTTTAACTTTAGTTCCGGGGTTATTGGTCGGTCAATTGAATTCCAAACTTTAACCTTTCTTTGTTCTTATTTCTTTTTCCTCTCTTTCTCCAGAAACTTTCATTTTCAATCCCAAATTCCCTGTAGACCATAATTATGCTACATGGTTTGTTTTTTTTTAAAATTTGGTATTCATTCTATAATGTTAATTCAGATAAATTTACAAATCGGTCGGAAAATTAGGGTGACCCAGAAAAAACAGAACCCACAAATTTTGTAATAAAACTGTTAATTTAACTGGGGGGTTTAGGGTTAGTTTAATGGGATAAACTAATAAATCATTTGGGTTCTGTTTTTTCTGGGTCCCCTGTAATGTTTTAATTTTCTGACTGATTTGCAAGTTTAGCCGTTAATTCATTCTTAATTGTTTTTGTTTCTATTGTTCCTAAAATATTTCCAAACTAATATCATTCGATTCTCTTTTGTTACTATAATTCTAAACTCATGACATACAATTTAAAATATATAATAGATGATCACTTAATTATTTAATTCTTGCAATTCCAATGCTAAAATAATAGGGGCCAATCCCATAGGTTCTGTTTTTCTGGGTCACCCTGAATATGTTTTTAATTTCCGACTGATTTGCTATGTGTTAGCCTAATCATTTAATTGTTTTTTTATTTTTTGTTTCTTTTTAAAAATAGTTATTGATTGTCTTCTCTTTGGTATATATATAAATGACATTTGGTAACAATTAAGACGAAAGCTACCTGGATTCTTTCCCTGCAGAGTTGTCCTGCAGAATTACGTTAAGTATTGAATGAACTTAAGAAAGTAGATTGTGTAGTTACTCTTCAGTAGAAGAACTCTTTGCAAAAGAGGAAGAAATTTAATTGCAACAGTACATATTCAATGAACTTAGTTATCTTGGGGTGTGTGACTACTCTGAAATCTGGCAAAATCATCTCTTTCTCCTTTCACTGGCCAGGATATACATGCGAGTTTGTGGGCACACTAGAATATCTATTTCTCTTGTTACTCTTTTCACTAACTCTTTTTCATTAGGGATAGCGCCCCCCCCTCGATTAATCGGCTGGTCATGCCAAGCCCTAGCACTTATATGATTGCCCTTTTAGCAAGCCCCAACCCTTTTTTATATATGGGTGCTATATATATTTACCAACCCCTCCACACGAGCAGGATGCGACACAAGGTCAATTTCTTAAGTGGAGTTTAACAGGTTTGAATTCAGTTTTCCTTCTCCTAGACTGGTTACTTAGCCATGGTTAAAGAGTCCAGTCTTCCCTGCTATTTACCCATAGCTTGAGGGAGAATTGGATTCATACCTTTCCCAAGGGTATTAGCGCCATGTGAAAATTCCAACAGCTTCGTCCAAGAATTGAACTAGCGTTGACGAGTCCATTTCCCACGACTTCTAACCATTTAGACCACGCGCCTCATATGGATGCTATAAGGCGGTGGATGAGGGTCTTCATGTCCTAATGGTGAGGTTCCATTTTTGTGAGGTCTGGGGAATGTGGAGACCCCTTTATCACCATGCTCCCCTGGTCACGCACCCATGAGTGGTAGTACCTGTTAGGGTCCCATCTTTCGGTAAATAGAAAAAGTGTTTATAAAAAATTGAGTATCCACTTAATGAATTTATTTCACTTTGTTGGCATTAAAATGACCCACTGAGGTTGATATGCTTTAAAACCAAACCAAACCATTCGGGAGATGATGAATTCGTTTGGTTGAAGCTGCCTCCACCAACCCAGGGTGAATGCCCTAACAGAAAAGAAGAAATATAAATAGCAGATCACAATCCAACAGTTTTTTTTTTGTTTTTTAGGCAATTACATGAATAGAAACGCCAAAAAAATTAGTAAGCAAATGCAATCAAGGCTCATTCAGCAGCAAGTAGACAAAACTCTGTCTCTTTTCTGGTAATCTGAACATTAGTTACATAAATGAGGTAACCTCCCCTTGTTTTGTTTCACTTTGAGAAGGCAGTGAGTTTGGTCACCATTTTCATTCACACGAAGATCTACACCTGAGAGTAATTTACGATTTGTGCTTGATTACGCTATTCATGTTCCTGACACTAATACATTATTCTATGTACTAGACATGAGACTTTGATGAGTTGTGGTGCACCTGAGCACTGTACACATACATGTATATTATTACTGTACGCTATTTCATGTTCCTGACACTAATACATAATTCTATGTACTAGACATGAGACTTTGAGGAGTTGTGGTGCACCTGAGCACTGTACACATACATGTATATTATTACTGTATGCTATTCATGTTCCTGACACTAATACATTATTCTATGTACTAGACATGAGACTTTGATGAGTTGTGGTGCACCTGAGCACTGTACACATACATGTATATTATTACTGTATGCTATTCATGTTCCTGACACTAATACATTATTCTATGTACTAGACATGAGACTTTGATGAGTTGTGTGCACCTGAGCACTGTACACATACATGTATATTATTACTGTACGCTATTCATGTTCCTGACACTAATACATTATTCTATGTACTAGACATGAGACTTTGATGAGTTGTGGTGCACCTGAGCACTGTACACAATAAATTTCATTATTATTATTATTATCAAAACAAACAAACCTAGCACGTAGAGATGATTGTTTTTTAGAACTTTATTAACTCAACCCTTATATCTGTTGTACCATGTGACTATTTTCTTCTATGTATTTTGCTCTTTTATGCTCACTTACTTTAACCCTTTCATGTTTCTGCCATTATCATCTCCTTTCTCTTTTCAGCACCCTTTTATAGCTCCCATAGAATTTTCTATTGCAAATGAAAATGGAGGAATGGTGATACGGGAATTTTATGAACAAGGAACTTTAAAAGACCAAATTTGTCAATGTAAACCAAAATCTGGACATTTTCTTAAAAAATATTGTAAACCAAAACTCTGCAGCCCATTAGAATTGCAAGAAATACAGAAATATGGAAGACAAATCCTTGAAGTTCTTAAATTTCTCTATGACAAAGGATTACCTTATGGTAAGTGTAACATTTTTTTTGGTAATCCAAACATTATATACACTAGCAAATATATGCACCCTCCGGGTGCAAGTATTTAAGTTTTAATGTAATAAAATATTGTATTAAATTAGAAAGGCTAATGAAACTAAATAAGAATACAGATAAAAAGATTTGAAACAGAGGGAGTATAATAAAAGATCTGAAACAGAGGGAGTATGATAAAAAATGGAACAACTGAAACTTACTCTTCCATCACTCTCGTCTTTCATTGTTATTTTTTCTATTTTAAGTATTTAGTTATAAGAGGCAGTAAAGAATAAAATGACAGTTATTTTATCTTGTTAATGGATTTCATTTAAGATTCATTGAAGAGATTTTTGCTTATATTCATTAAAATAAAACCAAACAGTTAGAAATCAATAATACTAAGCACATATTTATTAAATTCGATTTTTTAATATTAATATGCAAATTAGCCTTCCCGTTCACACTGTAAAGCGCTATTTTGTTGTATATATAAATATAATTGCATGTTGTTAGTATGTAGACATAGTTAACAGTATTCATAATGTAAGACAATTTTATTAATAATTGAGGTTTAGATAAAAATAAATTCATGGAGAATGTGATGTCAATAACTAAGAGAATTGTGACTTGAGTAGGAATATAGTTTCGGTTACAGACAGAAAAGCACACAATCTCCATTATAATAAGGTAAATGAAAGTAACCTCCCCTTGTTTATTTCACTTTGAGGAAGCCATGTGTTTTGGTTGTCCATTTTGATTTCACCATAAATCATTACAACAGTATGTTTTAACACAAAAATGTTTGAGTTTTGTTTAATGGCATATCAACCTCTGTGGGTCATTTAATGCCAAAAAGGTTATTTTGGATTTCAGTCTTTAAAGTAGTGGTTCTATGGAGATAATTGGTTATGTTCTGTTATATTTTTATAAAATTTAAAATGTTTTCAGGGTTTGTATTCTTAAAGATGTCTCTCAGATTTCTTGCTTAAAATGTGTTCTTAATAACAATTAAGTTCATTTCAAATGATGTGCAAGCACAATTACGAACACACTTTTATGATATTTTTGTGTTAAAAACATGCAGTCGTATTGATATCGAACAAATTCGTATTTTCAGTGTAGATTTATACCATAGAATATAGACATGAACTTAATCAATACCATACAACATGATCCCCAATGGTGCTAACTCATTGTTAAAACCAATTACTAAAAAGTATAAATATAAATACACAACATGTATTACTTCCTGTTAGGCATAACATAACCCCAGACGGGTTGATATGCCGTTAAAATCAATAAACTAACCAATGTGTGTGTGCGTGTGTATATGTAGGCTTGAGTATATGTGTGTGAGTGTATGTTGGAATGTATGTGCATGTATTTGTGTGTGTGTGTAGACGTTATATATAAATTAGTACAAAAATATAAATACACAACATATATTACTTCCTAACCGTTAGGCATGACATAACCCCAGACGGGTTGATTAATACTGAGTTGAAATAATTTGCTTCATTTTTCTTTTTTTCTTTTTTTCCCCACAGGCCATTTGCACACTGGAAATATTGTTTTAAATGGAGAAACATGTCAACTGCTTGATTTAGAAAATTGGCTACGGTCTTCCTTCCTATTACAAAGCTTTTTTTACACAGTTTAAAAAAATTCAGGTAACAAAATTATTTATTCAGAATTAAATCCACTTTTGTTTTTGTTATTACAATATAATTTTACCTTATCTATTCTCCGCCCTGTCAGCTGGGGCATTAGAATGCATCGACTGCACCTCTGCAGAGGGGTAAGACTCCCCCAATGGGGCCACCTGTTGGCCATGGGTGGCGACCCGTGACGCTTAAGGATAGAACCCGGGTGGCTGAGCAGTTTATGACTTGCAATATTCCACTTTAGGCTTTTCTTGGGCTAGACGGGTGGTTGGAGAGGCCTCCTCTGATCAATCGGCTGGCCACGTCAAGTCCTACTACCTATATGATTGCCCCAACCCTATTGCCCTTATGGCAACCCCCAATCCTTATCATATGGGTGCTAGAAGGCGGTTGCTGAGGGTTTACATTTGAGTTTAAGAAAACTCAAAAGAGTTTGTTGTAAAAATATATAAAAAATGTATAAAAGTATCAAAAATGTTCCAGCCACAAAAAACATATTATAAGAATATTAACATCTTGTTCGCTAGAAACCACAAGGTTCCTAGTTTGATACCGGCCCTCGCCAACTCAGTGTATGAGTAGCACAGGGATTTGTGCAGTAAAGTAAGGAGCTGATGGTAGGTGTAGCGCTCGACCTTGGTCTAGCACTAGTGGAAAGAGGATAGACTCCCTCGCTGTCTGGCTGATACCGACTTTAGGCCACCCCAATGACTACTTACTATACCCTTATCATATTTCTATTTAGCTTTTCTTAGGAAAAATGAGGGGTAAAAAGATTTTTAGCCCCCTCTCTGGGGGTGGATTTTATTGAACTTTAGTCTTTTCTAGTCTACACCAATTTTCCTTTATAGAAGGACATGCGGTTTGGTCATTTTATCTGGTGTTGCTTATCTGCCGAATTCTTATTTCTGTTGAGTGTCATCACCTCAGCTAAATAATGGACCGTTCCGTTTGTTGCATATGGCCAAATTCGAGTCGTAGTAGTAGTCATTGGTATTAGTAGTTGTTGTTAGTTCAGAAACAACATACACAAGTTGTATAGTCACAAGGGGTCTGTTTATTTATTTCTAGGCTCATGGGTTCTTTTTCAGAGAGAGGGTAAGGGCAAATTATTTTATCCTAAATCATGTTCGGTACTACTATGCGAAACCCAAAAGGGGAACCTGGAAAGACCCTGTCTGCCTCCCCCAAAGCCTAGCCTGAAAAAAGACCAATTTTCTTCCTCTTCCATTTGTCATCCCAGGGGTGGGAGCATCACTTCCGCTCATCTGCAGAAACTAGAACTTCCGGTTTTATTTTTAACTTTAGTTCCGGGGTTATTGGTCGGTCAATTGAATTCCAAACTTTAACCTTTCTTTGTTCTTATTTCTTTTTCCTCTCTTTCTCCAGAAACTTTCATTTTCAATCCCCAAATTCCCTGTAGACCATAATTATGCTACATGGTTTGTTTTTTTTAAAATTTGGTATTCATTCTATAATGTTAATTCAGATAAATTTACAAATCGGTCGGAAAATTAGGGTGACCCAGAAAAAACAGAACCCACAAATTTTGTAATAAAACTGTTAATTTTAACTGGGGGGTTTAGGGTTAGTTTAATGGGATAAACTAATAAATCATTTGGGTTCTGTTTTTTCTGGGTCCCCTGTAATGTTTTAATTTTCTGACTGATTTGCAAGTTTAGCCGTTAATTCATTCTTAATTGTTTTTGTTTCTATTGTTCCTAAAATATTTCCAAACTAATATTCATTCGATTCTCTTTTGTTTACCTAATTCTAAACTCATGACATACAATTGTAAAACTAGTTGTTTAAGATCACTTAATTATTTTAATTCGGTCAATTCCACATGCCGTAAAAATATAGGGGCCAATCCCTATAGGTTCTGTTTTTTCTGGGTCACCCTGTAATATGTTTTAATTTTCCGACTGATTTGCTAGTTTAGCCGTTAATTCATTCTTAATTGTTTTATTTTTTTTGTTTCTCTTTTTAGAAAATGGAGTTGATTGATGTCTTCTCTTTTGGTCATGTATTATATGAAATGACATTTGGTGAACAATTAACGAAAGCTACCTGTGATTCTTTCCCTGCAAGTTGTCCTGCAGAATTACGTAAGTATTGAATGAACTTAAGAAAGTAGATTGTGTTATCTCCTTCAGTAGAAGGAACTCTTTTGCAAAAGAGGAAGAAATTTAATTGGCAACAGACTACATATTCAATGAACTTAAGTTATCTTGGGGTGCTCATCACTGAATCTGTAGAAAATCTGCAAACATCTCTTCTCCTTTCACTGGCCAGGATATACATGCGAGTTTGTGGGCCACTAGTGAATTTCCTATTCTCTTGTTACTCTTTTCACTAACTCTTTTTCATTAGGGATAGGCCCCCCCCCTCCGATTAATCGGCTGGTCATGCCAAGCCCTAGCACTTATATGATTGCCCTTTTAGCAAGCCCCAACCCTTTTTATCATATGGGTGCTATATATATTTACCAACCCCTCCACACGAGCAGGATGCGACACAAGGTCAATTTCTTAAGTGGAGTTTAACAGGTTTGAATTCAGTTTTCCTTCTCCTAGACTGGTTACTTAGCCATGGTTAAAGAGTCCAGTCTTCCCTGCTATTTACCCATAGCTTGAGGGAGAATTGGATTCATACCTTTCCCAAGGGTATTAGCGCCATGTGAAATTCCAACAGCTTCGTCCAAGAATTGAACTAGCGTTGACGAGTCCATTTCCCACGACTCTAACCATTAGACCACGCGCCTTCATATGGATGCTATAAGGCGGTGGATGAGGGTCTTCATGTCCTAATGGTGAGGTTCCATTTTTGGAGGTCTGGGGAATGTGGAGCACCCCTTTATCACCATTGCTCCCTGGTCCACTCTGACCCAGAGTGGTAGTACCTGTTAGGGTCCCATCTTTCGGTTAAATAGAAAAATGTGTTTATAAAAAATTGAGTATCCACTTAATGAATTTATTTCAAAACTTTGTTGGCATTAAATGACCCACTGAGGTTGATATGCTTTAAAACCAAACCAAACCATTCGGGAGATGATGAATTCGTTGGTTGAAGCTGCCTCCACCAACCCAGGGTGAATGCCCTAACAGAAAAGAAGAAATATAAATAGCAGATCACAATCCAACAGTTTTTTTTTGTTTTTTTTTAGGCAATTACATGAATAGAAACGCAAAATAAAATTAGTAAGCAAATGCAATCAAGGCTCATTAGCAGCAAGTAGACAAAACTCTGTCTCTTTTTCGGTAATCTGAACATTAGTTACATAAATGAGAGTAACCTCCCCTTGTTTGTTTCACTTTGAGGAAGCAGTATGTTTTGGTCAGCCATTTTCATTTCACAGTAAATCTACACTGAAAATACGAATTTGTTTGAATCAATACAACTGCATGTCTTAACATGAAAATATCATAATGTGTTCTTAATAACAATTATGTTCATTTCAAATAATGCACGAGCATAATTAAGAACACATTTTATGATAATTTTGTGTTAAAACATTCAGTTGTATTGCTGAGGTGGAGCACTACACTTACTGTCAGTTCCCCACTTTACCGCACAGATCAGATTACCCAATCTGTGTTATTTATGCGCTGAGTTGATGGGGACTAGCGTCAAACCAGAAAACCTACGATTCCTAGGCAGGTGCTCTACCGACTGAACTCTGAGAGTTAAAATAATGTCCTCCAGCCACCAGGTTGATTTTTATATATATATATATATATATATATATATATATATATATATATATATAAAGAAAAAGAAAAGAAAAGAAAAGAAAAAAGAAATAAATAAACAAATAAAAAAGAAATAAAAATAAAAGATTCAATTCAGATCTGTCACGCATAGTTACCAAAATGTCATTCGGATATATGACAATGCGCATTTGTGAGGGTGGTGGTGGTGGTGAGGACACAACAGGGTGTGGAGTGGCTAGGTCAACCTTGCGAAGACTCCAGTTCATTCTTGCATGATAAAACAGCCCGAAGGAGAGAGGAGAATGAACCTCAAATGAATTGCTCGCTGCGTAAGAGAACCAAATTATTATTTTTTTTTTTCTTTTTTGTTCTTCATTGAAACGAGCCGAGAAGAAACTTCTTTTTGAGCTCCAATTTTGTTAATGTCCTCATGCTGTCAAATTACAGGAAGGAAGAAAATTTATCTATCCCACTTTCTACTGCATCACTAAAACAGCAAACTGTTTTTGTCAGGATTTATTACTTTGCTAGCAGAGTTATTCGGCAATATCTGGAATTTAAAAAGTTAAAAATAAATCTCATATCTATATATATATATAGATTAATAAAAATTATTTTTCTATATATTTGTTTTTATCTTTTATTCTTTATGTATTCTTGTTTTTAAGTTGATTATTTTTACTAGCAAAATAAAAAAAACTCCCTCCGGGCGATGTAAAATGAATTTTTGAAAGATATTGCCTATTAAAAATTCAATGTCATGGGGTTTGTATCATAAGTAAGCAAAATCCTTATATTTATTAAAGGAGTAAAAAAATAAAACAATTTAAAATGAAAACTTAGCCCTGTTCCTCTCAAATAAAATGTTGCGTGCATGTAATAATCAAACAATTATTTTGAATATTTTCCACATAAATTTTATACAAAATCGTAGGTATTTATTTATTTGTAAACTTTTTAGTTTACTTCTTGTTACTGTAAAAAAAAGGACGAGAGTAAAAACAATTTTTAAAATTGCTTACTCAAATTTTGGGTGTATATAGCATAAGAATATTGTGACGTAAGCTATGACGTAGTTTTTGTTACAGACAAAAACCGGAAGCGAATCTCCATTATTAATAGATTATTCTTGTTTGTATTTTTTTATTTGCTTTTTATTATATTTTATCTTTTAATTAATTCTTAAAATATTGTTGATTTATATACGCTTATTGTTTTTATTATATTGATTCAACTATTTGTTCTACTATTTTGAAATTAAAATTTTAATTTTATTTAATTTCATATTTTCAGGTTCTGTGCTGGAGTCTATACTGACAACAGAAGCCTGTAAAAATGGCCTCCCTACACTAACAGATTTGCTGAGTCATACGTAAGATTTTTTTTTCTTTTAACACCTCCCCCCTCTGTGATGGATATTTATTAATCTTAACTTAGTTTGTGTTACGATTATTGTTATTAAAAATATCCAGAGTTGTTCCCCTTGATGAGTAAGGAGAGTTACCTCCCATTACATTGTAGAAAGTTGTGGAGAAAGGCAGTCATCACAGATAGGTTGACATTCACTTTAAGTTTTAAGAGTCGGTTTTGGTAGTAGCAATTAGCTTTGTCCAACAGTAAATAAAACCATAAAATATTAAACATATATATATATATATATATATATATATATATAAAGAGAGTTTTATAATTTGCTTGAAGCATTGTGTATATATTGGTTAGGAGGTTGATTTAGAAGGCTATCACAATGCAGGTGTAAAGAAAAGAAAAAATAATAATATGGTAACAATGGTGTTGTGTGTTAACCTGTATTTTATTCTTGAATTTTCGAGATAAAGTCTCTTTTTCAAAAGATCACTGGAACTGAAATAGTCTAGTTATGGCATTTCTTTTTAAATTAATTTTTTTTTTTAAATTTAAAAAGAAATGCCATAACTAGACTACTTCAGTTCCAGTGATCTTTTGAAAAAGAGACTTTATCTCGAAAATTCAAGAATAAAATACAGATTAACACACAACACCATTGTTACCATATTATTTTTTTTCTTTACATCTGCATTGTGATAGCCTTCTAAATCAACTTCCTAACCAATATATATATATATATATATAATCTCTTCGCACGAGCAGGATGTGACACAAGGTCAATTTCTTAAGCGGAGTTTAAGAGGCTTGAATTCAGAGATTTCCTTCTCCTACTTACTCATTTATGTAGCTAATGTACAGATTACGCATGAAGTTAAGGAAAATTATTTCTACCAATTTATTAATGGACAAAAAGTTTTAAAAACCATACACACACACACGCACATTATATATATATATATATATATATATAGACACATACACAGCAACTAACCAAAAACAGAGAAATAAGGATGTAAGATGATTTTTTTCCTTTTTTTAATATTTTAAATTTTTTATTCCTCTATTTTTATACGGTGACTTTTATTTCCCCCAGATTCTTCTCGAGTATCTCATTGCCGCAAATGGAGAAACCAATCTTAAAAATTCCAAGCAAACTAAAAGAAGCAATCCGATTAGCCAAAGATTCCATGGAAATTCAACTCAAAGAAGAACAAAAAATGGTAAACAAACATTTTGGATATTTCTGTGATAATAAAATAAAAATAGTTTTCATTGTTTTTCTCTGTATGTAGTTATGTTGTATAGCTATATATACCCAACATCGAACATACGATCGAGAGAGGAGACTCATGATCGAGAGACAGAGACTTACTTATTCTTCATTTCTGATGATGAATGACTTAGTCGACGAGGTCATTCAAAAGGCGCATCCAGAGATAAAATCAGGCACGAAATGCTCAGCCGTTAAGGCTGCCTAGGAGGCGGGATGCAGCCTACTAATCAAAGATATTATAGGCGTCACTCAAACCAATCGAACTAAGCTGGGCAGTATGAGCAACAAGGTAGTCTCCAAAGAGGGCACAAAAGGAAAAAGAAACATGGTGATCGAAGAAGTCAGGATGTTGGAGGAGGAGAGAACAGCCACTGCTGTTACTCAGGCCAAACAATGTGCCTGGACAAAATGGAATGATATTGAACCAATAAAATTATTGTAGAAATCCCTAATTTTACTGGCGATATCATTCCTTCTTCGATCTAATTATGATATCCTTTCAAATACGACCAACTTAAAATTATGGAGATATACCGATTCAGATCTGAGCTTTTCTTGTAAAAGTGATCAAGGTACCTTGCGTCATGTACTATCTGCATATCCGCAATCGCTTCGGCTATGATCGTCATCTTGTCGTATACTAATTGCTATGTTCTTCTAACTGCTTCCTCTAAAGCTTCTTCCAAGGACTATTTTTTTAGTCATGCAATTAATTAACTCACAAGACTTTTTTCCTTGATCAAGATTTATTCAACCCATTCTTATTCGCCGCATGGGAGAATCAACCTCACAGTGGCACGTCTGCTCTGCATCCATCTCAGGTTGAAAACTAAAATCTAAACTAACTAAATCAAGTGACGTGCAAGATTTGCGCCTCTGGGGTCAAGGTTACCAACGGTCCTGGTATTTTTCCACTTGGTTCCCTAGAATTCTCACTAAAGGGTCTGTCAACAACCCATGATACCACATAATATGTAACAGACTTTTTTCTTACCTTTTTATTTTTTATTTTGTATATATTTACCAACCCTTCTGCACAAGTAGTTCAAAACAAAATTATAAACAAACACACATTCTAGTGGATATTTCTGTGTTTGTAGTATACATATAACTTTTAGAGGCGCATGGTCTAATGGCTAGTAAGTCAAAAGCGCTCGGTCTGATAGTATGGAAAGAATCCTATTTCAACTGGATCTTAACATTAGAAAGATCGCCAGAAGACTGGAAAAGATACAAATCAAGATCATGAAAAAGAAATGTTCCGTGTTGTTTAATAACACCTGACTAAAATATTGCTGCAAAATTACACAACATTTGAACTATATATATATATATAATATATATATATATATATATATATATATAAATATATAAAACAAACAGGATTTGGCATTAAATAACCCACAAGGGTTGATTATGCCATTAAATCAAACATTAACCAAATCAACTTTGTCTTGTCATAATGCTGCCATTTCATTTTCTTTCACTCTTATTTTTATGTAGACTACATAGTTTTTCTTTTTAAGTAGTTTTTTAAAGTTTTTACTTTTTTTTTCTCATTTTAGATCCATCAATTGAAAAGATTTACAAAAGCAAAAGAATTTCATATGTCTGAAGGAGAAAAAATGAGAAGACGAAAAACTAAAAAGGTGAGTCTGAATTTTTGACATGAGGCTTGATAATTTGTATTAGATTTTTCTGATTATTGTCCTCATCTTTATTGTTATATACACAACGTTTCAGCCAATGTGCTCTCTGGCCTTCTTCAGGTGTTTCTTGTCTAAATGTCTGAAATGAGGCTTGATAATTTGTATTATTTAGATTTTTTGGACTGCCATTCCCATCTCTATTATTATATACACACGTTTCAGCCAATGTGCTCTCTGGCCTTCTTCAGGTTTTCTTGTCTATATGTCTGAAATGAGGCTTGATAATTTGTATTATTTAGATTTTTGGACTGCCATCCCATCTCTACTGTTATATACACAACGTTTCGGCCAATGCGCTCTCTGGCCTTCTTCAGGTGTTTCTTGCTGAACTCTGGTTTGAAGTTCCATGAAGGTTCCTGATTCTGACTTGGAGGCTCCTGAGTTCAATGAGAAACACCTAAAGAAGGCCAGAGGGCACATTGGTCAAAACGTTGTGTATATAACAATAAAGATGAGGACCAGCGTTTGAAAAATATAAATAATACTAAAAAGGCGAGATCTAAAAAAAACTCCAACTGGATTTTTATCACTGTGAATGTTTTTGTCACAGCATTAAAATACTAGAGTGAGTAAAAGTTTTGCAAGTTTTCGATTAATGGATCCACAATGATTTATATATATATATATAGAGAGAGAGAGAGAGAGTATTGTTTATTAAACATATTTCAAAACTCTAATAATTACTTAAATAATAATGTGTGTATGTAAAATATATATATATTTAATTACCAAACTTGTTGGTAAATCCTCGCATTGAGAAAAAAACAGCAAATAGTTTGATTGTAAAAATATACTACCAAACATTACCCGGGGAGAAAAATTTTGGAAAAAGAAAAGACCAAGATAATCGTACCAACCAAAAATATCTATTGGTACAATATTTGGCAAACGAAAAACAATTTATATGTATGTATGTAATGTATGTATGTATATATTATATATAATATATATATATATATATATATTATATATTCATAACAATCTTATCTTAGCCTGAAGAGCATTAAGCGAAACTTTTAGTAGGTTCTGACTCACTAGATTTATCTTTTTCATATATATATATAATATATAATATATATATATATATTATATGTTATATATAGTAAGAGTGAAAAATAAGAATCAGGATTTATTGATATTTGGTAAAATATTCCAACACTAAGTGTTTCAATTAATGGATCCACAGTATTAAAATATATTTGAAGTAAATATGTATTTAGTATGTGTCTCCAATCTTCTTCAGTGTAATAAATATCTTGTTTTGGTTTACTTCGATTATGAATGAAGTGAATGTAATTGGGTTATTATGGTTAAATTGAATGTGTGTCATAAATTTGAAATATTAAATGTGGATAATAATAGATTTGTGGTGAAACTGGAATTTCTTACTACTACAAATAAAAGTCAAGTGACGAAAATTAATGATCTGCACAAGAGGATTGCGCAGCCTGGTAAAAAGAAAAATTGAGATAAATATTTGTACATTTTTGACCAATTATATACGTTCGTGCCTAAAAGAAATTTACCAAGTAGACCCAATTTGGAGCCTGCTTATTTCTTATAAGTAAGTAAAGTCGTCGGTGCGGCCTAATATCGGCCATGCATCGAGGGAATCTATCCCCTTTTCACTAGCGCTAGACCAAAGAGATAATTTGCGTCTGAGGTGGAGCGCTCACACACATCAGCTCCTTACTTTTACGCCAGCATCCCGTGCTGCTCATACGTGAGTTGGGAGGGCGGGTATCGAACTAGGAACCTTGTGGTTTCTAGCAAACGCTCTTCCGTGAGCTAACCGGCTTTCGGATACTAACCAGAAAAAATTTATTTGTCTAAACGAATCTACGTCTTCCAGTGTAAGATAAATCACATTCAATTATAGAAGGTATGAACAATTGTATCTTTCTCTCTCTCTCTCTATATCCATTTACGAGATTAGCAATTTATTGCCCTCACTATTTTGTGACAACTTCATCAACAACCTAATTTCCCAACCATAGTATAGAAGGGGGGGGGAATATATTGGGGGAAATAGACCTTCGAATCAACCAGCTTCCCGCCGAAGGGGAACCAAAAACAAGCGAGTTCTCCGTCTTTCTTTACAAGCCAGAACCTCTGTTGGTCACACATTCTTCGTCTGCAGCTGGAAAATCCGTCATCGTAGTCGAAATAATCTTCAGCAGTTTCAAAATCACATTTCCTATTTAGTTTTGTTTCTGTTCGACTAAAATCCATTTCTTTACTGAAAAGTGCTTCGTCGTCGACTGCTTCTGCTGCTACTAACTGCTGAATGCCCAGTGCTTGACTCACTTGTTATTTTATGGGCATATTAGCCAAACATCCGGGCACATCAGTCGAACCTCGCGTCCGTCCAGGGCCCAAAACGCATTTGTTTTTGCATGCGGGAGGACGCGAGTTCGATCCCGGCAGGCAAGACAATTCTTGCTCTTTTTTTTTTCTCGTTCTCCATCACACATAGATTTATTGTTTTTTTTTTTTTTTTTTTAATTCCAGAAAGAAAAAGCTTTGGAAAATGCTAAAGACGATTCCTCTGCTTCTCCAAGTTCTATATCAAATACAAATTCTTCAGCTCCTGCCTCTCCAGCAGGTAAAAGATTTCTATTTTTTTATCTATTCTGTTTTTGAAAATTCTTTGTATTCAATATTTTTTTTTATTTGAAGCACAGCATTTGGATTTAGACTGAGACCCAAATTAAACAAAAAGCAAATTGTAGAAACAATGATACTCACCATCGCAGTGGGGTTCTAACTACCGTCGAGTTAGCACACGAGAACAGGCAAGCTGTGACTTAATACAGTCCTTGCATGCTGCTGGCATAATACAAAGTGGTGGCTGAAGAGTGGGTACTTATCCCTGTTCTTACTAACCCTGAAATCCAACAGCCAATCAGAACTCAGGAAATGAACTTGCCTGAGTTCATATGGAACAATCCAAAGTTCTAATAAGTTCTTAGACTTAGACCCAAATTAAACAAAAAACAAATTACATTGTCTAGATTCCGTTTACAGCAGCAGTCCCCAACCTTTTTTGCGCCAGAAAGGATAGGTCGGTTCTTTAGAGTTGCGTGCTCTGTCTGTTGTTTGTTTTAACCCAATTCGTGGAATTAAACTTGTACGAAATAAATTAACCACTACAACAGTGGTCCCCACCTTTTTTGCGCCACGGACTGGTTTCATCTAAGACAATATTTTCACGGACCGGCCTTCATATGCTCCGGTCTACATTTGTCGATATTCATTAATGACATAATCTAATAATAAATCATCCGCAGTGGTCTTATGTCAAATGCAAAATCAACAGACAATAACAACTTTTGTTCATAAATTATATCAACATCTCTGTAAAGGAAATATTTATTTTAGAAGAAATCCTTTCTAATAAGAATAATTATAATAAAAAACCTCGATTTAAGTGACTATACTGATGATGTTCTATATAAAGAGTCAACAAGTGAATTAATAATAATAATGAGGCACGAAGTCACTTTTCAAAATAAAACATCAACATTTGACTGATAATCAATAAAAAAATTTTTTTAAATTCAAACGTTCTGTACAGCCCGGTACCTAATGACCCGCCCAGGTTGTGACCTGGTGGTTGGGGACCGGTTACTGTCTTCAATTCTGAGAAATTATTATCTCCCTTTAATGGCGCTGTGATTTACTCTACTTAGGTAAGAAATATGAAAAATTCACTATCTCTTTTTAAGCAAACGCCATTGGAATGAAAAATGGTCTCAGTTTACGTTTTACTGCCTTCGTTTTGGAGAAATTATCTCCCTTTGATCACAGCTGGTACTTGTTTTACTCTGCTATCTCTCAAGTGAACGCATGA